>CM069858.1:153894117-155094117 GCA_036172795.1 Pelodytes ibericus
AATACGTGAAGGGGCTATGTCAACCTAAACATTGCTAATACTGTCAATGTAGACAATAAAAAATTATTTATACATTGTGTTGGCAAAATTGCATGCGAATGCATAAAATAAGTGAAATTAGTGTTTTAAATGTGTCTGTGGGGTCTCGTGCTCATGACATCACCTTCTTGCTTGAAATACAAATACATGTTTCCCATTGAAACTCACTTCATTTGCATATCAAAAGACAGGTGATGTCATAAACAGGAAACCACTGACACATTTAACACATTTTTCTCCTGTTTTATGCATTTCCCCTTACAAGCCTTGGACTTTTTAGATGCTAGTTATCTTCAGAATTGTACAAAGCGGAGTCTGGGTGGCTTCTAGGGGATTGTGTTCTTTCCTTACAGAAATTTGGCTCAGAAAAAAGGAGCATCTCTCAAAATCATCATCATTATTCAAAATTAAAACAGAAATATATTTTCTACCCAGAAATCTCTAATGTATGTTTGTCCTTCAGAAATAATGGTGTAACAGTTAATATAATCATTTTCTGTTTATGTCCTGTTCCTACAAGACTTGTCTGCTTTGTATAACACACATATTTTCATTGTATATATATGCTGCACAGTGCTAATGGACTTTATTTGTGTTATACTAACATGACTGCAGTTGTGTTAGAGGGAGTTTGATCATCTTTAAATAAAATCATGGTTACAATTTCAAACCAATATATGCTGTAAATGATGTAATTTTAGTACTGCTTGAGCTCACTAGTTCTAGAGAAATACAATCTTCAGATTTATTAAAGATTTATTATTAACTGGTGTGGCTGGATCCATCACATAAAATGCATATGTTACAAAAGCAAAACATTTTTTATACTATTACCTTAAGATTGTGTCCCTGAACAAAACCTATGAGGTGTGGGACAGCTGATATTATTATTTTCTACAAATGTTTAAATCGTTTTGTGTTCTCTTTTTTAACTTGTCTATTACTAAGGAGGCCTAGTCATATTCAATACAGTAATGTCAAATTGTTGGATATTATTTATCTCGTTCTACACAAAGAAAGGGCAAAATGTGCTTTACGAACAAAATGCTAATCTGTCTTGATTTTAAACATGTTAACGTTTTAAAGGATTTAACATGCATATATGTCTTAAAGTGTAACCACAATAAAGCAGTAAACATTTTGAAAAGTTTTCCCTGGCTGGTTATGTAAAATAGAATGACCGTGTTAGATTCTCTGGACAACTACAGTTGAAGGAGTCTTTGAGTAATAAAGTGCTTTGAAAAATGTTTGTATTGAGTAATGTTTCTCAGTCCAAGGTGAAAAGGCCCGCTAACAAAGGTATTACTTAGACACAAGTGACATTGCATCCAATAGAAAGTGACCTCAAGAGATCTTTAACAAAAGCACAGCCTTTAAAAAAAAGATTTACAAAGGTCTGTTCCAAACTCGACAAGACTTTTAAATACAGCTCAAAGAATGAACAGTTGATAATATTTACATTATATACCCCAATACATGCTGTCATTAAATTCTTAGGACAAACAGATGTTTAAATTCTTATTTATTTGCTGCCTGCCCTGGCAAATGACAATGAAACAATCCTTGGCACACAACAAAGAAATGTCAGCTTCACCATTAACAAAGGACTTAATGGCAAAAGAATATTTTAAACAAAAACAAGGACTGCAACACGCTCCTGAGGTAAGCAACCATCTCCTGCCCTGGGCTGCATGAGACACACAGTCGTTCAGTCACTTGTAATACTGAAACATCCTTCAACACACACTAATATGAAATAAAAGAATGCAGTGATAGGACTAAGGTGCATTCATGTATATAGAATGAGAAAAAAAGATAAAAGCATGTTAGAGACTGGATGTCTGAGTGTGATGAGACTGTAGATTATGCGTGAGTGCAAGAATGACTGAGAATAAAAGAATAAAGACCGTAACACAATATATAACCAACAAAACACCACACCAACAGCCACAAGTATCAAAACAAGTGGAATTTTCCTGCCCACTGCAGACAGCCATGTCCTTGTGATTTCTAAATCCTGCTTTTGCTCTGAAATACCAGCCTCCACCATAGCCATTGAAGGATATGATCAGCAAAGCCTGAAATAGGAGAGGTAACAGTATTTTATATACACAAAGGAATCGTTAACCTTTACTGTACACTTTTATTTTCATTTCTGGAAAAATGTATATGCCAACCTGATTTTACAGCATCAACTTTCCAACATATTTTCAGTGCTAGCCTGAAATAGAAAAAGCTGTTGTTTTTTGGGAGATTCTGTAAGGTTGGATGCCAAAAAATAAAATATTGTTCACTGTTTAAATTACTTTCAAACACATGAAATCTCTATTTATTTATGCTAGGAAAACACTTTATGGGAGCTAGTCACTAAAAGATGAGTTGAGGTGAGATTCTCATTTTATCTCACCAATTTAGCTATACATTGTATATGGACAATCCTGGTGAGTTTGCTTAGCAGGCGAAACTAGCCAGGTTTGTACCTGCACAATGTACAGTTAAAATGGTAAGATGACATGCTCATTTCACCACAACGCGCCTTTCAGTGAATAGCCCCTCATGAATAAATACATATACTATTTTTGTGTCTTGGCTTTTGAGAACTTGAGAATGTGAATACATGTACTTGCTCCCATGTTACATGTTTAACCAGGAAAGGTCCATTCAGATATTCTCTGGTTTCCAAGTACATCCTGTGGATGTTCCTTTTGTCCAGTATCTAGCGTATGTTACTATTACTCAATGTAATGGTGCTCATTTTATCTACCTCAGAATGAGGAAGGACTCCGCCAAGAAGTTGACACTGCCAGGAATTGGTGCATTAGCTCACCTGCTGACCAAATAATACATTGTACTGTATATTTTACTTACTCCTACGTAACAACTTCGTCTCTCTCTCTTTAACTTTATTAGAATGTCAGTTCTAAATACAGATGATACCTCCCACTTGTTTTTCTTGCATTTTTATTTTGTTGATTTTTTTTTTTTCTTCAAAATGCTAACACTTATGGACAAATATATAAACTTAAACAGGATTCTTGTGTCTACACCTAATGGAATCCTCTTGCCAATTAAATAGCAATATACTCACACAAAAACATGCACCATGCTGGGTGGTTTCTATTTTCTCAATCCAATCTTACCATACCAGTCCCTTTTTATAATATACCTTGTTATTTTTACTTAGCGTGCTTTCCATCTTTAATTGGAATATTATTTGCTGTTTTAATTGCAGCCATGTGAACCCTTCTGACTTCTTTCAGTTTCTCGTGACAACTTTTTTTAGTTGCAATAAGACAGTTAATGGCTATTATACGTTGGTTTCATACTTGGCCAATTTAGATGCAGAATACAGACTTCTGTATGCTTCCCACCACCTCACTTGTATTTATTATCATCTGCCACAAGGGGGCCACCAAACCACATTCCTGCCAAGTGTGTACATAACTTCTTTCTTTATCTCCACATCTCCAACACGTTTCACTAACATTTTGGAAGATTTTTGCCAATTTTAAGGGGACTATATACTAGGTATTTATTAATTTGTAATGGGTTCCAACTTGTGACAAAGAATGGACCACTTTGCTGTCTTTTCTGAAGGCTGCATACCCGTATTCGCCTTCTGTTTTTTTTATTTTTAAAACTTTCTCCCACATTCCTATTGCTGTGGGCATATCTCTTTTTTTGGAGTAGGTTATCAATTTCTTGTTTGATAACATTTTCTTTTGCTTTTTCTTTTTGAAAGTTGCTTTTTCAGTCATTCTTATACTTCACCATACTGGATGATGTAACTCGCATTAAGAACATTTTTGCCTCTTAAATAATTAAAATTTTCCCGAGCGGGTAGGTCAAATGTTTCTATTAATTGCGAGAATAGCATTAATTCATTATTTATATACATATCCTCAATGGATTCAATATTTTTTGTTGACCACGTCACAACCTCCCCTACTTTCATTATCTGTTTGGGTTGAAAAGCAACAAAGCTTTCCTTTTATCCTTCGCTTCTTTTTTATACTATCCCAAACTGGTATAATTATGATTCAAAATAAATTTAGATCTTGTTCTGTTATCATTGGATCTCCAGATCAGTGTAGCCAGATCTTTTACTTCAGTGGCTTCAGACTCTGTGAAACCATCCTTCCTCTATGGCCTCCCTTAGCTGTAATAGGGATATATGGGAAATCACGCTTGCCTCATAATAATAGGCAGCCTGGAACCTCCTTTATTGATTTTTTTGGGACAATGCTGAATATTTTTAATGGTAACATCCAAAACAGGTATGTCCACCTCAGGAGAACGTATGACTTTACCAAGTTAATTCTCCCCCCCATGATAGTTAAAACCAATTTTCTCTTGTTGATTTATTTTATTGCAGTCTGTATTTGACGTGTACAGCTCTAATAAAATACATATGCACATTCCAACAAACTATATGGCAAAGGGTGTTTTCTGGCAGGTCATTAATATTAACTAATATAAATTAACATTTATTATGAGTACCCAGCATCAAAAATAGAGATCCAGAGCTAAAAAAAAATATTTTTTTTCAGTTCTGCTAATAAGGTCGGACTTTTACAGTTCAGTTTCGGTGAATAGCCCCCAGATCGTGATGTTAAGTAAGAACCAATTGGCCAGTCTGCTCTGCCCATAGGAAATTTATAGTTAATATATAATAAGATGTTGATCATTGCTAGGCAATTATTATTTATATATTATTATTATTATTATTATTATTATTATTAGAGATATTTATGTATTGCAGTGCCATAAAAAATTGTAAATTCTTGGTAAGGTAACTATAAATGACAATATAATGTACAGTATCTATGAGCTTGAAATTGTTCATATGGTGTTTTCTTTACAATCTGTAGGTATGCAGTGCTCCACCATTTATAGAAGGCAGGCTACAGCTATATGAAACCTTGAAACGTGAACACAGTGCATTGCTAGCTGACCGGGCTGCAAACCAAAGCCGGCCAATTAAAATCACCTTAGCTAATGGAAAGGAAGTTGATGGAGAATCTTGGAGAACAACACCATATCAAGTGGCTACTGGAGTCAGGTAAGATGGAAGCATCTAGGCTATTTATTAAGTAAAGTTGGGTCAAGTAGAACGCTGTATAGCATCCCTAAAGGCATTGACTTGAGCCAAACTTGGGGTAATTATCGATGGGGTCACTTTTCACCATGGTCACTGTGTTGCCAAGTCAACTTAGAGAGAAAATTTTCTACCAGTGGGTACTCTGTTCAGGCCAACAGTGGTACAAAATCATGTTTTTTTTTTGCATCTTTTAATGTCTAGAATATGTTGGGCTGGCAGTCTCTCTGTGAACCCTTGTTTTTACACATAAATAATAGAGTGGAGCTCTTGTAGGATGTCCAAGTATTTCTCTGAAATAATTTTCAGTGGCTAGCAAGCAATTTTTTATTTTTAAGGAATGTGGCCCAAAACACGTGCATTTTTGAATGTGTGGCCCACTTCAGGAAAAAAAAGACACCCATGACCTAGTGACTCCCTATATTGAATATGAATAAAATGAGGGTCTCTCAGTGTGCAGTGAGTGAAAGTTATTGACTATATGAGCCTGCATGCTTCTGTGGATGTTAAAAAGTACTTAATTTTATCCCCACGATTTCTACTGGGGTTTCTACAATTAAAGCCACAATAAAAAAGCAAATTTTTTTTAAAGCTTTTGGAGTTTAGTACATCTTCAGATGCTTTTAGTAGTGCAGGGGTTAAATATACTTGAACTGTATCCAAGTGGCACCCAACGCATCATGAGTTTAAGGATCCTAGCTCAGCTCCTAAACTGCATAGTGTGGTGAATAATGATATATCTCTGATATTATAACTCTAAAAGTGCTAACAACTGATTCGCTGCATCTCACATGGTTACAAAGCATTATTATTTGATTTTTTTTTTTCTATTATCAATCGCTGTGTGTGTTGCAGACTCACCTTTGATGAGGTAGAGCGTTCTTTACTATTGTTTTGAACTTGAAAAAACCTGTGATTAAATGGTGTGGCTAAATGGTGCTCTTCATGCATGAGTTGTGCAGTCCAAGTCCATTACTACTGGATGATAACAACTATAGTGTTGACATATTAGGCTGCACTTGTCCTTGCTTGTAACCTGCCATGGAATCTTCCCACATGGGATTAAAGGGATTGTCTGGGCCGCAGAGGCGTCACTAGGGTTGGTGTTACCTGGTTCGGTAACTTTTGGCGTCACCCCCCTGGATTTCCTGAATACCATGCCATTAACTATGCCACACACAGGAGCCCCATAAATATGCCACACACAGGAGCCCCATTAATAAGGCCACACACAGGAGCCCCCTAAATATGCCAGACATGGGACCCACATTAATTATGGCACACAAAGAGCCCCATAAATATGCCACACAAAGGATCCCCACAAGGTGATGGCGGGCCACATTCATCTATTTCACAATTATAAAACAATACAAATATATATATTTATACACACACATCACAATGCAATCTACACACACAGACATCTCTCTCTAGCTCTCTCTAATGTATATAACAAGTTGCATTTATACTTATATGAACTTTTTAACATTAAATTCAACTATTTTCATGTAATAAAAATGTTTTGAAAAATTGCATTTCTTGAAACCTCCGTGCTGCCTGTTCGGCTCCCCGTGCAGTCTGACACGGAAGTGCCGACTTATGACGTCAGCGCGCCCGTCACGTGACTGTCGGCACTTCCTGTCGGCACAACCGCCGGGGAGCCGAAGAGGCAGCATGGAGGACTCCATGCTGCCTGCCACTAGCCACCAGGGAAAGGTAAGTGCTGGGTAGATGGGGATTTGGCCATTAGCAGGGGCATATTAAATGGCAAATCACACTGGCATATTGGGCAAATTAGCTGGGCACATTAAATGGCAAATCACACTGGCATATTGGGCAAATTAGCTGGGCACATTAAATGGCAAATCACACTGGCATATTATTGGGCAAATTAGCTTGGCACATTAAATGGCAAATCACACTGGCATATTATTGGGCAAATTGGCTGGGCACATTAAGTGGCAAATAACACTGGCATATTATTGGGCAAATTAGCAGGGGCACATTAAATGGCAAATAACACTGACATATTATTGGGCAAATTGGCAGGGGCACATTAAATGGAAAATAACACTGGCATATTATTGGGCAAATTGGCTGCGGGATATAAAATGGCAAATAACACTGGCATATTATTGGGCAACTTGGCTGCGGGATATAACATGGCAAATAACACAGGCATATTATTGGGCAAATTAGCAGGGGCATATTAAAAGGTAAATAACACTGGCATATTATTGGGCAAATTGGCTGCGGCTTATTAATGACAAATAACACTAACATATTATTGGGCAAATTGGCTGGGGCATATTAAATGTCAAATAATACTGGCTTAATATTGGGCAAATTGGCTGGGGCATATTACCGGTAAATGGCAGAAAAACACTGGCATATTATTGGGCAAATTGGCTGGGGAATATTAATGGAAAATTGGCAGGGGCATATTAAATGGCAAATAATACTGGCTTAATATTGGGCAAATTGGCTGGGGCATATTACCGGTAAATGGCAGAAAAACACTGGCATATTATTGGGCAAATTGGCTGGGGAATATTAATGGCAAAATTATACTGGCATAATATTGGGCAAATTGGCAGGGGATGATTAAATGGCAAATACTGGCATATTATTGGGGAAATTGGCTGGGGCATATTAATGGCAAATGATACTGGCATATTATTGGGCAAATTAGCTGGGGAATATTATGGGCAAATAATATTGGCAATGTGTATGTAATGAGGTGATAGAGGTATGCAAATGGGGTGATGGGGCATGTCCTTGGTGTGCAACGTGGGTTATGGGTCATGTCGTGGGTGTGCATCGTGGGTAGGGGGGGTGCCCAAAATTTGTCTGCCTAGGGCAGCACAAAACCAAGATGTACCACTGGTGGTACCTATGTAAGTAAGATTCGTAAACGCTTTCTACATGGATCCCTAAATAGATTTATATGAAAAAGGCAAATGGGAATAAAGTGTAAGGAAGACCCTTAAGGTGAACTTATTTACACTGGTGAAATATGTATTTTTACTGTCCTATTCTCAATAGTCGTGGATTGGCTGATAATACCATCATCGCTAAGGTGAACAATGAGCTATGGGACTTGGATCGGCCATTGGAGGGAGACTCTACTATGGAGCTGCTAACGTTTGACAGTGAGGAAGCTCAAGCAGTAAGACATTTTACTACTTGTAAATTCAGTTTATGTGAGTTTTAAAAACTCTTACAGACATAGCTTTGTACGATGTCCTGTCACAATCATATTTTCTATAATTCTTCAATATACCTCCCAACCTCTGCCCCCAGTGAATTGGGGCATTGAGGGGCAGATCTTGGGAAGTTAGAAATATTTAATTGCACAAGGTGTGTCTATTTTAAGTAGTTTTTTTTGTTGTTGTTTTTTATAAATGTTTTGTTTTCTTTCCTAAAGGTTTACTGGCATTCAAGTGCTCACATCCTTGGAGAGACAATGGAGAATTATTACGGAGGTTGTTTGTGCTATGGACCTCCCATTGAAAATGGTTTTTATTATGACATGTTTTTAGAGGAAAGGTAAATATAATAATAAATTTATATTTGTATCAATTGACTGTATTGGGCTACAAGTTTATGGTTTTCCCTGGATAGATAATAAAGGGCAGATATGTCTGTCCAAGTTAAAATAGTATGTTAGCATATATTCCCAGGGCGCTCCACAGATCCCAAAGTCTTAAGAATCACTATTTTAAATATTTTATTGATTCATTACACCAATATTTCTGATAATTATGTTATTCTCTTCTCTCTTCAGAGGTGTGTCAAGTAATGAGTTCCCTGCCTTAGAGAATATTTGTAAAAGTATTATAAAAGAGAAGCAACCATTTGAAAGGCTGGAAGTCAGCAAAGATCTCCTCTTAGAAATGTTTAAGGTAATGTATGCTGAACTTACAAATGTAGGTTATTCACCCTTTTTTCATTGCTCCCAGGCACGTAAATCCTCTTTCTGTTGCTTCTGATAGGAGGAATAGTTGCCTTGTAGACATGTTAGCCTGCTTTAACCTTCTAGCCATCCTTTTTACATATTATAATAGCTTTGTAATGGCCAAATTTAATACAATATTATCTTTTTATTTTTAGTAAAAAAAAATTCTAATGTTTCATTTTTTTATTTTTAAAGGGTGTTAGCGGTAAGAATCTACATAACAAGGAGGAGGGTTGTAATTAGGTATGCACCTTTTGAAAGGGTTATCCCAGACATCGCTACAGGATCAATAGGGATTTTTCTGTAACATAACTTTTCAGTACATTTTTTTTAAAAATGCATCCTTCGAAAAGCTAAAGAACTGGGGCTGTACGTGTTCATAAAGAAATTGTAATAATAATATATACAATCATTAAAATAATAAATTAGTATGTCCTAAAATTGTAGACAGCCATCTCTTTAAGCACAGGAAAAAAAACCTTAAATGAAACCAATGCAAAAGAAAACAATCAGAGAGGGGCATTGATCAATAGCTGTAAAAGAATGTATTATACAAATGCATAAATAATCACCACTCACAAAAGTCCATGAGAAATATTCTTACACAACAGCAAACAGAGTACTTGGTATAAAATATAATTAGATCAAATAGGCTTTTAAGAATATAGAGAGAAGAAACCAGTAACTGCTCCAATAATGCAAACAAACAGTGTAATCCTTGTGCTCCTCAGTATCCATAGGTATTAAAGCTGGCAGTGGAGAACAAGGGACTCAAACTAACACACTTCCCAATTTATTGTGGTCCTAGATGGATCTTTAAACCTCCTGATGTCAAGGCAGCATAAGCGCACACCAGATATTCAATGCACCAAACACGGTGCTCCCAATATTTGAAAATCCAGAGAAGAGTTCACTCTGTCTTCTCTACAGAAGGAACAAAAAAATACCTGACACGTTTCGTTCTGTCAATAGAAAGTTAGGGCCTTTGAAACGTGTCGGGACCAATCCACGTTAATTTTATACCAAGGACTCTGTTGTGTGTGTGTTTGGTGATTTATTTATGCATTTTTATAATACACTTTATTGATCAGTGAGCCACTCTTTTTTCCAAAGCACAATTAAAAACAGATTGTATCATTACAACACCATATTTCTTTAATGGAAATGTATATGTATGATGTGCTGTTCATTCCCTGCTACGAAATTCCAATCTGTTGTTCACCTGTTTGGAACTGGGATGTTAAAGAGCCAGTCTGTTGGTTTGGAGTAAGCAATTTAATCTTTTTGTAGTTCTCTCTTTATTGTGTGTTATTTTTTTCTATTATCTTTTTTTCTTTTTTTTTTTGTAGTACAATAAATTCAAATGCCGGATTTTGAATGAGAAGGTTGATACACCAACAACTACAGTATACAGGTGATTAAATAGGTGCATCATTGATAACATTGGTATGTATGTGGAGAAATGGGGAAGCTTACAGTTAACTTAATTAGGATCCTATTGCACATGTAAGTTCAGTTTGTGTTTTTTATATTATAATACTTTTGCATGTATGTATGATGGAACATAAGATCCAAAAATAAAAAGTAGCAAAACACATATACAATGAAAAAGAAAAAATACCTTGAAATACTTTAAGAAATTATTATGTACAGAGTAAATTAGATTTATTCATTAGATTAAATATTTATATAAAAAATTATAAACATGTTTATATAAACTCATTATAGTAAATATAGACATACAGTAACTAATGTTATTATAAAATGATGATCTACTTGTTATTTATCCCCTTTTTATTTTCTGTATCCATCCCAATAGAATTCAAAACTTTGAATAAAGAATATATTATAAAATAATACTTTGCATGTGCACAAACTGAAAACACATAAACAACAGACAGCAGAAAGTATACTACTGATAAACATGAATATGTTTTGCTTTTCACAACTGTTCTTTACCATAGTAATAAGCTATAAGGAATATTTTTAAGCACGGCACTTTCATTTGAGTTGTGTCTTTTTCATAAAAAAATTTTGTTTGTTTAATTACATGATTATTTAAATGAATTTCATAACCTGCATTTATAGATCTGGATTTTAGCGCAGTATCAGAAATGTGATTGCAAACAAAGGTTAACATTATATTTGTTTACATAACAAAATGGTTAACTATAAATTATGGGCATTCAATATCTGTCTTCATTCATGTTAAAAGTGGTTTCTTTTGTACAGATGTGGACCTCTTATTGATCTGTGTAGAGGACCCCATGTGAGACACACTGGGAAGATTAAAGCCTTAAAAATATACAAGGTGAGCAAGTAATACCATTAACCACTTACGAACACATGACGTATATGTCATGTTAAAAAACAATCGTTTTCAATTCTGCTTTATAAGTTTAACATATGACATCAACAGAAAGCCATACAAAACAGTATGTAGTTTGTATGATTGCACTAAATGAGAAAGAGCGAAATTACATTTAAATAACAACTAAACTTTTTTTTTAAATTGTATGTATTGTCCTTAGTATGAGGATAAACTTATATCTTTGATAATGCATGTCAGTTAATCCGCGGACCAGCAGCTGCCATGCTTTCCTGGGAAGCAGGCAGAACGGTCATGTCGTCAACTGTCTCTCTGCTACTGCCAGTGTTTTCAAAGGGGATCAACAGAGGCGAACTTAACTTTGAAATGGATGGCCTCTCTCTGCATTTGCAGTGAGAGCCCCTCAGCTCCATTCAGACCCTGATCAAACAAGTGGTTATCCACTGCTCTGATTGGCAGTGTCAGCACTCACTATCCTCCCCACTGCCTCAGAGCCGAGAGTAATCCCGCGTGTGTCTGTAAAAATACACATCTGGTTTACTATCGGGAAGGGGATCCAATCTTTTTAAACCTTGCATCTTCTAAGTAAGCAAGGGTTTAAAAAGTGTACTTGTCCTTTAAACACATACACAACAAAAAAATCCCAAGAAAACTCTTGTCCTTGAGGTGTTAAGAAACTGTTCATATGAACCTGTAACTAGCTGGCAGTGTAATGAATGTTTGTGATATATTACATGATTACCCTATATTCTTCCTACTCCAATTTTTCAGAACTCTTCAACATACTGGGAGGGGAAGGCCAATATGGAGACTCTGCAAAGAATCTATGGAATATCCTTTCCTGATACAAAACTGATGAAGGAATGGGAAAAATTCCAGGAAGAAGCTAAAAACCGAGACCACAGGAAAATTGGAAGAGTATGTGATCTCATTGTAAAGAAGGCCCTAATTATTCCATTTTGACATGACCATATCAGTTTTAAGCACTGAACTATATAACGTGATCGAACTTTCTGTTTACAAGTCAGTTATAAAATTATTGTAGTGTGTGTTTCATGGCAGATAACTATACACCGTTTCTGTTATTGTCACTGTGTACACTGCTCTAAACAGATAATGGTAATATAGAGCTCTGTTAAACCAGCCATTAAAATCTTTTTAAACTATAACTATGTTTTTGTTTAGTATAGCGGACCTCCCTCCTGTCCGGTTGTGTAGACCCTTAATAGCTGAGAGATTATCTGTTTTATTCACTTTTACATAAACATAGTAAAAAGCCAGCAGTCACAACATCCAAATGTGGCACCATTTAAAACAGAATAAAAATGTAGATTGTATTCGAAAGACTGAATAAATAATGCCACACAAAAAAACACCACCGCATCCTACTAGGACAAGTCAGTGTACAGGTCAGCACATTTCATGCGAGGTCATAAACAGGTACTTTTTAATGTATAATTTAATTTACACAAATGTGTCTGCAATGATATTGCTATAGCTATAGTCCACAGTTTTCATTCAACCATAGATGTACAAGTTAATGCAATTTTCACATGTATGCCCAGAAGGGGAATATACACAGAACAAAAAAATAATGACATTAGAAACTAAATTAAGATGGAGAAAAATCTGCCAATCAGACAAAAAGTTAAGGGTTCCTAGTTATTACACGTCAGTCTGTTATCTACAACACTATAATTACCATTTTAGGAGCAAGAACTCTTCTTCTTCCATGATTTGAGTCCAGGCAGCTGTTTCTTCATGCCCAGAGGAGCTCATATTTATAACACTCTCATTGACTTCATTAAAGTAAGTACAATTTGGCAATTGTGTTTGTCTATTTTTTTAATGTATTTTCTCATTGTTTTGTTTTTTTTTGTTTTTTTTTATCAAGACACTCAGTTAAAATATTGTGAGGGGATTAACCCTCCCCAGTTTTATTCGTATGCACATCCTTGTGTCTCTACTACTTAATCTTTTATTTACATTTATAAATACGGACCATATATAAACAACACATACATATAATTACAGATAACAATTAGGCCAATGTTTCCAAAATGTTCTATCCTCCTTCCCACCCCTACCCCTCCCCCCTAGTCCCATCACCTCTCCCTCCCCCCACAGAATGCGAATCCCCATCTGCGCCCAGATTCCTACTGAGCTAAGAGTCATAATTATAATCGGTGTATCTGGTTAACTTATCCTATCAGTGGTAAGATGGAAGAGAGGGAAAAGAAAAAAAAAAAAAAAAAAGAAGGGGGGGGGGGGGAGTCGAAGTCAAGCTTAACCAGACCATTCTTAACACATAACACATCGTGACTCTAAAAACATTCCTCAGCCGTCCCAATCTACAGTCATACAATCTATCCTCAATCACACACCTAAACAAACTTTTAGCTGAAGCCACTCCCCTCCGGCCGCGCAGAGGCGCATCACCCTCCCCCATCCGTCCGAGGCCCCCCGACCCGTATGATTCTATTGTATCATACCAACTCCCGGAGCTGGGTTTTGACTGAAATCCAGAGTTCCTCTACTTCTCCAATTATATGCTCTGTCCCACCAGTTCTATAGAATCCTCTCTCCAACATCAACTGGTGGTCTGTCTGGTTTTGGATCTCGATCCAACTTGGGATCTCGTGTCTTCTCCAGACCCGTGCTAAGGATAATTTGTCTGCTGTATATATGTTAATCGCAAGAATTGCCTTTGGTGAGCGTATTGAACCCAATTCAAGATGGAATAGGAAAGACTGCGGGGAGAAAGAGACAGTTTTTTGAAATATAAGATCTGTGAGGGTGGACAGTTTTCCTTTAATAGGGGTCAAACAGTCACAGGACCACCATATATGATAGTGAGTGCCTTCCCTCCTTTCGCATCTCCAGCATTGATTTGAAATACTGGGGGAAATTTTATTAAGGCGTGAAGGCACCATATACCATCGATAAAGAGTTTTGTAAAATTGTTCTTGTAGGGAAATCCCATGTAATGCTGCTCTAGTACTCCTACATGCAGTAGACCAAACCTCCACCGGAAAAATCTTGCCAAGATCTCCTTCCCAGTGTCTAAAGTGATCAATCTTGTCCTGGGTGGACAAGTTATCAAGGAGGACCTGTAGCTTAGAGATTATTTTGGTAGTACCCGCGGAGTGCACCAATTTATCGAGGAGGGAGGATTCTACTAATGGCTTACTTTCAAGAAACCACCTAATACGCAAGTAATTAAAGCTTTCAGAATCTGGTAGTTTATAAAGAGTCTTCAATTCAGAAAAAGGAAGTATATCACCCTGGTGAAACAGATCGCTCAAATGGAGAATTCTCATTGTTTTTATCAGTCATGATTGTTATTAGTTACCAGTTTTGTGCTACCCATATTCTGTTAGGAACCAGCTTGTGATGTGTCTCTCAGCTCAAAATTGAGACAAGATCATATGAAATGCATACTGTTACTCAGTCTGGTTGTAGATTTTTATTCCATGTGTCCTTTTGGATTATTAGTGTAATTGTGTACACATTTGTCCTTAATATTTGTTTTTTTAAGTGTAACATGCATTTATATTTCATTACCATGTATTCAAACATATCTTTCATAATTTATATAAACAAAATGCCAAAGGGTCTCTGTTTATGTGACTAATTCTCCAACTTCCTTATCTTCCCAACTCTGATATTTAATACCGGAATGTTTACAGTACATTTACATGGTAGTTCACGTTTAGTAAACCGTTTCCTTGTTGTGAAAAGTATCTCCACTATGAAAATACCTTTCAATTTCCTGTTAGATGACTCCTGGCAAGGTGGCCAGAGAGCATGGAATCTGGGTTAAGCTGATTGCAGAGATAATATGGAGCATCAGACTCTTGTTAGAAACCTGTGGCTGAGTATCTCAATTTATAGGAGAGAACCAGGTGGTTCCTGACATTACTGCACACTGAACAGTATAAACATATCTTCATTCATCAAGTTACTCTTGGTATATGCTGTCTGTGTCTCGTAATGATTGTGTTGTAGTAATTTTTAATTAAAATGAGCCCATCTATAATACATCATTACATACTCAGCCTAAACCTCTCTCTCTTGTCATGAATGGCTACATTATAAGATCTTCAATAACCTTTTTATATAGTCATTTCATCTGGTAATGAACAGGCTGGTAGTGAAACACCAAAGTCTATTGAATTGCACATCTAATTCAATTAATATTTTCACACTAGTGATTTGTTATTCCACCATCGGATTATCTAAATGAGTTGTGTAAATCTTTGCATAATGCAGTTTCTTGATGTTTTCAGGAGGAATACCAAAAACGATATTTTACAGAGGTTGCGACGCCTAATATTTACAACAGCAAATTGTGGGAGGTGTCAGGGCACTGGCAGCATTACAGTGAGAACATGTTCTCCTTCGAGGTGGAGAAAGAAACCTTTGCTCTGAAGCCCATGAACTGTCCGGGACATTGGTATGTAAAAGATCTTTGAAAAACAAGGCTTCTCAGTTCTGTGAGATGAGTTTCCATCTCTGCAGAATATTTTGATCAGTTAGTATGGGATTAGTATATTTCCTGTATGATTTCACAAATGAACATAAAATATTATTAAAACACAACAAATCAGTAGCAATCAGAGCTGTGGTGAAGAGATGCCAATGCGGTGCAGTTGTGATTCCTGGCTACGGAATAGAGTTGTGAAAATGGCCCAGCTACGCTGTTTAGGATCTGATCAAGGGTCAGTTAAGTTGATGTGTTGGTCCAAATTAGTTAGATATGATACATGCACGGAGAGAAAAGACACTGACACACTCTGTGGAGTCAAAGCAAATCTCTACTTTATTGGGTGTGATACAGATTGATATACACTTCAGGAGATAGGAAGGGGGAGTCTATTGTGCCACTAGTTGATTGGTTATATGTAGAACAATAGGCATGCTTATGCAAATATACAGGTATCTTAGTAAAGCTGCACAAGCAACAGGGGGAAAGAAGGGGGGTTGTATTCTGAAAGGAAATGTCTCTATCTTCTAAGCAACATTTTAACTGTTAAAACAATTGTTGAGGATAAAGGTGTGTAAATTGTGTAGCCAATGAAATGCGTAGGGTAACATGTACCCTTGCATGTTATATCAGTCAGTGTAGCATAGCATTTCTGATCAGATAGTATGGTAATATAAATAGTGGAGGAATAGTCAGTAGTTGGTTATATAGCTGGAAAAAAGTTCACAAATCCAGAACATAGATTATTTTCGGAGAATCTCTTTTTTGTTGTTTTTCTGCAGCCTGATGTTTAATCACCGCCCTCGGTCCTGGAGAGAATTGCCCTTGCGTTTTGCTGACTTTGGTGTCCTCCATCGCAATGAGCTTTCTGGCGCCTTGAGCGGGTTAACACGAGTGAGGCGATTCCAACAAGATGATGCTCATATTTTCTGCACTATGGAGCAGGTAACATAACAAACAGGTTTTGTTCAGTAATGCTTTATTTGTACAAGAGTCCATGAATTGATGTGATGAATGTTATGACTAAACTACAGAAAAGGGCAAGGAAATAGATGCATCGGGCATAGGCCAACGTGCTAGACTGTAAGTCTCTTTGTTCAGGGCACTCCTCACAGTTTGTCTAATTCACTATCTTCCCTATTACTTGTGTGTTTAATTTACCCTATTTTACAGTACCGTGGGATATGATACTGCTCTATAAGTGATATCGTATTTGCTCCAATATCAGATCAGGTTTTTTTGGGGGCAAATCTGGGTGTGCAAAATAAAATATTAAAACAAGAAATACATTATTCTAATCATTAAGTATCACAAAACCTTTTACTTGTGAATTAATATTTACTAGTAAAACTTTTTTTCTATATAGTAGTCTTCTATTCAGGCTTTTTATTTTTTTTTCAAAATTAATATCCAAAGTAATAATCAGGGTTGTCTTATATTCGAGCAAATACGGTTGTGATAATACCTCCAGTAGCTAGACTTCTGATTGAGATGCTTCAAAGTTGTATTATTATTGCTATTACTGTTTATTTTAAAAGCACCAACTGTGTTCTTCAGAAAAGTTTACACTTTTTTGGCATATTGAGAAAAACATTAAAACCTCACGGTAGTGTTTAAGTGGATTCTGTGCCACACAAAACAAAAAGTTCCAGGTTGCTAAATGATTAGGGGGGTTAGTATTTGGTGCTGAGAGTTCAGCACCGAAACAGCCGAATTGAACTGTCAGCTCTCTAACTGCTGCAGTGAACTGGCCGTGAGCAAGTCTCCTAGACTCCCCCAGATACCTTTGACCTCCCCCTGTGTCTAAACCGTTGCAAGTAAAAAGATAAGTTTAATACGATGCATGCTCTTTTCCAGATAGAAGAAGAGATAAAGGGATGTCTCCAGTTCCTGCAGTCTGTATATGCTGTATTTGGGTTCACTTTCCAACTCCACCTTTCAACTAGGCCGGAGAATTACCTGGGAGAAATAGAGATGTGGAATCAAGCTGAAAAGGTAGTTCTGACAGCGCCTGTATATTAACATTGCTAGTAATAATTTATCAAGCTTCTATTCTATAAGATTATTAATTTTGTTTCCTTAGCAACTGGAGAACAGCCTAAATAATTTTGGGGTGCCATGGAAACTCAACCCTGGAGATGGAGCTTTTTATGGTCCTAAGGTCTGTATCATTTTATCTTGGTACCAAGCAGTCCGGGACAGTGCATAGAGACAATGGCAGCAATAGAAACATAGACTGTGTTTCGGCAGATAAGAACCATTCAGTCAATGTAGTCTGCCCAATTTTCTAAATACTTTTATTAGACCCCAGTTCCCTATCTTATATCTAGGATAGCCTTGTACCTATCCAACACATGCTTAAACTCCTTCGCTGTGTTTACCTCTACCACTACCACTGGAATTCCATACATCCACTACCCTCTCAGTAAAGTAATACTTCCTGATATTACTTTTAAATCTTTGCCCCTATAATTTGACTATGTCCTCTAGTTGTGGTAGTTTTTCTTCTTTTAAATATACTCTCTTCCTTTACTGTGTTGATTCCCTTTATGTATTTAAATGTTTCTATCATATCCCCCCTGTTACGTCTTTCCTCCAAGCTATACATGTTAAGATGCTTTAACCTTTCCTGGTAAGTTTTATCCTTCAACCCATGAACCAGTTTAGTAGCCCTTCTCTGAACTCTCTCCAAAGTATCAATATCCTTCTGGAGATACGGTCTCCAGTACTGTGTACAATACTCCAAGTGAGGTCTCACCAGTGCTCTGTACAATGGCATGAGCACTTTCCTCTTCCTACTGCTAATACCTCTCCCTATGCAACCAAGCATTCTGCTAGCATTTCCTGCTGCTCTATTACATTGTCTACCTACCTTAAAGTCTTCTGAAATTATTACTCCTAAATCCCTTTCCTTATCCTTATTTTATCAAAACCTTTATTGCAGATCGATATAACAATCAGGGATGCTATTGGCCGGTACCATCAGTGTGCTACCATACAACTAGATTTCCAGCTGCCTTCCAGGTTTAATTTGACATATGTAAGGTACGTTCTAAGCATATAGAACTTTAAAACTGAAGAGTGATTGCAACGTTGAAATACACACTCATACACACTCATTCCATTTATACAGCAATATCACACTATGTATATTTTATTTTTCTCTGTGATATATATGTATGTGAATATAGGACAACTTCAGTAGCATTTACTATAAAGGCTTTATTTTGTACCTAGCGACGCCAAAGCACACAAACCACTTGCTACAGTTTTAGAGCAATGTGTAACCAGTATTTATTCTGTACACATCTGTTTCTGACATTAATGAACAGTGTTGATTGGTTTCCTATCAGTGCTTTTCACTAACAAATGCTGAGCACAGTGCTTTTGTAAGGCAAAAAGGGAAACGCAGAATGGAACGAACAATAGTCTTTATTATAACATACTCCTGTTTTGTAAGCATTGTCTATAGATTTATCCAGTGATCTTGGTAAACA
The DNA here is from genome assembly GCA_036172795.1 of Pelodytes ibericus. Taxonomy (NCBI): domain Eukaryota; kingdom Metazoa; phylum Chordata; class Amphibia; order Anura; family Pelodytidae; genus Pelodytes; species Pelodytes ibericus. The sequence goes on from CM069858.1 coordinate 153,913,525, forward strand.
CTGATACAAACACTGAGCTGTATGTTTTCTGTACCTTATGTACATTTATGTTGAAAACCTTCATTTGCAGCAAAGATGGAGATGATAAGAAAAGACCAGTTATTATTCACCGTGCAATCTTGGGCTCAGTGGAGAGAATGATAGCAATTCTTTGTGAAAACTATGGCGGAAAATGGTATGTAGCATCACTTATCTCTCACATTATATGTTGTCTTAGCAACATGCAATTAGAACATTAGTTTGATGTTTCATGGAGAATTTAATTTCAGTTTACAATATATTTCTCTCCAAATGTATATATATGTCAAATAAAGTATTTGGTTTTCTATTTTTCCCAATAGGCCATTCTGGCTGTCACCTCGTCAGGTAATGATAGTTCCAATTGGACCGAGCTGTGAAGAGTATGCTGACGAGGTAAGAGATCTCTCTTTAAATGGCACGATCCAATATTGTTTAGCAGCATGATTTCCTTAAATGGTAGCAAGTAGCAACCCCTTCTTTTTGGCTGGTATCAGTGAGGCGTACCAGCGGTAGTGGTAGAGGTTAACACAGTGATGGAGTTTAAGCATGTGCGGGGTAGGCACAAGGCTATCCTAGCTATAAGATAGGGACAGGGACTAATACATTTATTTAGAAAATTGGGCAGACTAGATGGACCAAATGGTTCTTTTCTGCTGACACTTTCTATGATTGTTTTTTATCAATAGGCAAAAAACTGTCTCTAAACTCCCCTTTCAGATTCTGATCAGGATGGGATCTTAGGAAATGACCTTGCTTTTCCCACACTTTTGTTTGTTGCCTTTACTGCTTTTCCTGCAATAATTGGTCCGAAGCTGACCAGCTTTACTGAAGTGTAATTGCAGGACAGGCCTGCTTCATCACATTTGTTTTTATAGACACCATGGATAATTCATGTATTTATAGAATCTAGGTGCAGATGCTCTTCCTAAGTGTATGGAACTTGAAATACCTGTTAAATTATTTTAGTACACTAGCGAATATGGACTGACTGATTATCGCTATAGATTAACTTGAAACTTATCTTCTCTCTGGTGGTAAGCCCCACTGCATATTTCTTTTTACAGCACTAAAAGCAACATAGTGATGACACACTGTTCCTTTTTTTTGCAATATTCTTGTGTTTTAGGTGTGCAAAGCCTTCTTTGATGCAGGTTTCATGGCTGATGTGGATCTGGACCACAGTTGTACATTGAACAAGAAGATTCGAAACGCACAACTGGCTCAGTACAATTTTATTTTCGGTAATTTTACAAACAGATGCTTGATATCGGGGTAAATGGGGAACTAATTATGTTTAGTTCCATCATTTTAAGTTTCTTTGCAAGCTGTGTTATGTGTTTGGTTATTACACCTTCCAGTGCTTTCCAGAGAAAGAAGAAATGATCTTTACCATATGCTCAGAAATGCTTGTGGGGTTTTTTGTAATTTACTGGTACATGCTGCACCTCATGGCATGGGTTATTAGGCCAAATAAAGATATTCTTATTAATACTTGTTCTTTCAGTGGTAGGAGAGAAAGAAAAGGCAAACCGTGCAGTGAACGTGAGAACAAGAGACAACAAGGTGCATGGAGAGGTGTCTATAAACTGTGCAATAGAAAAGCTGCTGAAACTGAAGAAGTCATACTGCAGAAACGCAGAAGAAGAATTCTGAAGATGAAAGGGAAAGACATTTCTATGAACTTGCACAAACAGTGGTTAATTTAATAACCTGTTGCACAATACCAACTGCTAATAAATTCAGCTTGTGGGCTTCGTAAATAACTTGAACTGTTGATTTAAATTTTCTGTCACAACAGATTTCCTCACTAAGACCTGATTTCACTACTACTACTACTGGTAGTTGCTAAATGTCGCCCAAAAGTAATCACCTTAGGTAGTGAGTAATGTGAACCAGGTTGGCAGGATTCTGGACTGCAATTCTGCAGACCCGATATCATTCTCCAATATCTGAGACACTGGAGAAAGCCTACTGTGCGTATGCAGCATTGTACACATGCACAGTAGTGCTGCCAGCTTGAATGCATGTGCACTGACACTCTGACCTCCCAAGCTCTGCCCCGAGTGTCCTCATTTGCCAGCAAGGAGGTTGGGAGGAATAAGGTTGTACTCAGCAGGACCCCCAAAATCATGCCCTGAAGGGCTGTTACGTGCCATTACCAAATACTTGCCATAGCTTTACAAGTTCGTAAATTAGACGATAAATAAAACCTGTTGTATTATATATTGTATGGTATTAAAGATGCATGTTTGTAGTCCCCTTGCTAATCAAACTAGGTCAGTGTGAAAACACTTTCGGAAAAAAAAACAAAAATGATCAAAGTGCTTGAATATCATCTGAACAAACACGTACAAAACAACACAATAGTGCAGCAGTATAATGCCATGCCAACTGGAGCAACTTACAGGAAGAAATGGCACATCCCAAAATTTGCAAATAGGCATATAACAGTGTGGCAAATCCCAACAGACAGAAGAACCTTGTGAATCACGTAACCCGGATCGCCTCAACCTGAGTGTTTCTGGGAACAAATCCTCAAAAATGTGATGATCTGGCTCTTTCGTGCTGCTGACAGGATGGCTTTTTTTTTCGGATTCTGATTTCATCTTGATCACGTGGAGCATCTGGAGGCCAAGCAGACCAAGGAAAGAAGAGACAGAAAGCAAAGAAATGGTATAGGGTTATAAGACAGGACTAAGGCAAAAGCTAGACAAGAACCAGGAAAGACTAGGATAAGGGCTACAGGTAAAAGACAGGGCATAGAGAAAGGACAAGACTAACAGAATTAAAGGAGACATACAAAACAAAACCACAGGCATAAACACAGGACTAGCTGAGGACACGGAGTTGGAAATGGTGTGTGTTTAGTTTAGCATCCGATGGCCATGAGATAGGAAGCTTGCCACCAGAAGCAAGGTACCTCACATCAGCAAGTCCTAACGTTATCCAGCCTACATAATAACTAGTACTAAACAAACAGGAAACATGGATACAAAGACATACCTGTATCTGTGATGTTAGATGTTCAATAATTCTATCGTTTAATGTATCTATTCGGTGTGTGCTTTAGAAGCTCTAATAACTTGCTTTGCCTAATCTTAGAATTTACCAATCTACCTCATTCTGGATTTTTTTTTAACAATTACTGAATGCTAGCTTTATATTTATTATTTTAGTTTTGTGGCCTAATTTGTTGCATTATTGAAGGAAACATAAAATTGTATTAGGCTGGACATTCTAATACAATTTTCTGTTGGCCGTCAATAATGCAACTTTCAAATAATTCCATATATAAAGAAAATGTGTAATTTGTATTTATGGCCACAAGATGGTGTCAAAAACACAGGACATCGGCAACACATTTTTCTCTTAAAGGGACTGTATAGCCACCAAGCGACCTCTTTTAAATGTATGTTAAAGCTTGCAGCAGTATGAACAATATTCAGGTGACAGAGGTTATTTAACTAAAATCAAAGTGGTACTTAGGTACCAGTAAGAATGATATTGGCTAGAGATAATCCAGCATTTTGAGGAAATATTAGGCTACAAAAATATTTAGATGTATTGTACCTATTGTCCAATTTTGTGAATGGTATACATAAACCCTTTGGAAAAAATAAAGCAACTCACCAAGTGTGGCAAAGATTTATAATACATAGAATAAATCTATAAACACCATGACAAAAAAAATAATTTATCTATATAATTTCACCTATATACTTTTTTTCACCAGAGATTTTCGAGGCAATTTTCTATTTTTGTAGACCATTTTACTGAAGCAATTTGGAAGTTTGGAATCATTGCAGGTAGTGTAAACTCCCAACTGGGGAGGTGAGTGGCAGCGATACTGGGCAAGCGCTGCTAAAGAGCATCGCGGTAGCTCTTGTCAGTGTCCTGCAATGGCTTCCAATACTGGCATTTGCATGAGCAGTAAGCATTCTCCAGTGATTGGGATACCAGGGGGCGGAGCTACCGCTCATGTGCGGTAACACTGTCACCCATTTTTGATCCTGGCTTCTGAAGCCAGCATCACTACTGCACATACACACAATACTGCGCATGCCCAGTAAGCGTTCTCTGGTGTCTGGGACACCGGGGAATGCAATCAGAGTCCCGCTGAGCTCTATCTCTAATCGTGCAGGGACAGTGGGACATGGCTGCCAAATCAAGACTGTCCCAGGAGGTATTCAAGTCTGGGTGCTGGTTAAGTTCTGGGTGCAAGCACATGTGACTGTCAACGGAGGGATAAGGAAAATATATATATTAAAAAAGCACTGAAAAATTAAGGGTTCCACGGTTTGGTACACAGGTATAAAAGGTACCACTGCAATGTTTTATTGGGAAACACTGCTCTATATCAAGCAGCTAACATCACTGAAAGCCTCCTCTCTGGTTATTACTGAACATCTGTGCGGGTGCTGTCAGGTGAATCCTCCAGGTAATTGGTGTAGAAGCTGCATGTATAATAACTGTTTCTGCTGTACGAGAAACTAAATATTTATTTTTCTAATGTTTGAGGCGCTTCATTGCTAAGGAGCTCCATGGCACACTCCAAACATGCGTCATTAAAAGGTTGAAATTATTTAAATCTAAAAATCTGAAAGATAAGTTTTTTTTTTTTAAGCTAAGCACACTGAACTCCCAGCTAGCAATGTAACAGAGCACAGCCAATCAGCATTCAGTTTGTGCGCACATCGAGGCTTGGAACGCACGTTATCCGTTGTCCCGTGCGTCTTTGCGTCACCGGCACACTGGGACAGTAGGAAGCATCATGGCCTCCCTGTCAGTACTGAAGAGGGTTTGCAGTGTTGTTTTGTTTGTTTCTCAGTTATACGTGTTCTCCGGTCGTGGTGAGTGTGCAGGCTGTCTAATTTATTGTCATGTGTGCTGGGTCCAAGCCAGTTTAATTGTCTTACAGTAAACACAAGCTTAATGTTAATACTCATCTCCTACCTAAACTATCAGATTATAAATATCGTAATACGAATGAAAATCTATTCATCCCCTGTACTTGCTGACATAGCTAAAGTATGGCTGAGCGTTGGCCCTGCAGCAGCTACAATTCCCATAATGTTATCTTTTTCTATTCCACAACTGGAATGCTTTAGTACCTGACATTTTTTTAAAAAAAACATTGCCCCCCTTATATTACACCATTTAATCAATTTAGAGCACCCTCTTAAGGTCCCAGACGCTGATGTACAGTAACAGTTGGTGTCTACAACTCCCATTATCCTCAAAGCTGTATTTATACAGTTACACCTTTTTAAACGCAGTTTAACCCCCTTGTGATACATGGTACTTGCGTCCCAGACGAAGCAAGCACCAAAACGCCAAGTGGCCTCATCTGACAGGTGGGATCCCACTTCAAGTTCCTGCAGCATGATCCAAGCACAGCTCATCGTGGGGAGCCACGATGAACTGATTAATGCTGGACGTTCTATGCTGTCCTAGCGACGTCTTATAGCGTCACAAAGGGGTTAAAGTAGGGTTACCACCCACCAGGAAAGCATACTGACCGTGCCTCACTGCTACTACAGTGAAAGACCCTTATTTTAACATGAAGGTGCCTTAACTAGGTCTGAAAGAAGTCTGTCTGTAAATGCAATATGTTTCTTCAGATTTACATGTGGATTTACTCTCAGGTGAAGCAGAGCTGGCCAGGACACTGATACGTGGTGACGGATCACCCAATCAGATTAGTGTCTTGCATCAGATGTGGGGGGGGGGGGGGGGGTCTGTCAAGTCTGACCCTTGGTTTGACATGCCACCAACCCTCTGTTCAAAGGTTTGCTTTGTTGCTGGCATTTAAAAACTAAGGTCCCAAATACATTGGATGAGTTGTCAGAATGTGCCATCGTCCAGACCAGCTCTGCCTAAGCTGAGAGTAAAACCTTGTGTATCTATTAAAGATCCATGTTTGTTTATTCCAGGCAGCTGACACCAAGTCTTTAACTTTTGCTTCTGTTTGTGAATCACACATTTTAAAAAACCTTTAGTGCCACTTTAAAGTCTTATAATTGTGTATCTAATGTTCAGTTCAGTTATTCTCAAATATGCTTTGTAAAAAAAAAAAAAAATTCTTTATGGTATATCCTGCTTTGCTTCTAGAGAGAAAATGTACATTTCTATAAAAATTGATTGTGCTGTTTTTGGCAGACTACTCCAAACCTGTTATTATTGGCTATATGTGCTGTGTGATTGGGTTTAGCAATTTATGCATACCCTCTGCCTACATTGCTCATATAATTCAAGCATAATCTACTATTGCTTTTCTAACATTCTAGCAGAATGTACATATTAAAGGGAATTTCAAATGTAAGTAGCCGAGTTCAAAAGATTCTCCACGTCAGCTTAATTTGAGTGTATGATGAATAAATAAATAAAGTGTAACTCTACCTACGAGTAAGCACAGGTTAAAGTGAAACACATTACGCACTTGATCTCCGTAAGTAACATCTTCTTTTAATGAAATATGTTGTGTTAATATACATACTATTTGTTACCACACACTGGAAACATTAGTTTGTGATTACACACTGGGTATCATTCTCTTAGCATACTCCCTGTCTGTTAGATTATAGCATGCCAGTGGTAGTTCTAAGTGTAATAATTGTTTAGTGTTTGTGTTGCCAGTAATAACACTTTTAAACTATATGCTTACATGCATGTTTTGTCAAGGCTCAAGTGGGTGATGTAAGCAAGTTATTTAATATTAATATGTAGTTGCTTTAATAGATCACTTTCAGATAACAAGCATTACATGTCAATACTAATCAATACATTTTGTTTATTTTTAGGATCTTTGAGCTTTGAACTCCAGTCTTCAACAACGCCTATAACTACTAAAGCTACAGGTAAATAATGGTCCAGTGAAAAAGTCAGTGGAGCAGACTTCGTGATGATATGTGAATTATGTGTTACCATTCCTTGTAAGCATGGTTTGTTGGTTTGAAACCTGGCTGTTATTGTAATCACTTAGATGGTTGTTTAATACTTAACCTAAAGTTTTATCAGTAACAGTTTAATTATATTTCTTATAACATTATTAAAGGGGCACACATACACTCACCCACATACACTCACATCATATCTCTGCAACAGGATCTGACTGATCCATACATGTTCCTGAGGTATACATCCAGAAAACTATTAATGTGCACTTGCTCATGTCTCTACAATATTTGTATACTATGCCTTCTGGTATATGTAACTTGAAATATATCACCTTCATAGTTGTATCTATCTGTTTCTCTACTCATGTGTTTAATGGGGGTTTTTCTCCTTCGCTCAGTTTCTCTTTTTCACTCACATCATCCCTCTGCAACAATCTGACTGTTTACTCTTTACCTGATGTTGATCATTTTAAATCTGCCCAACCGTTCGGGCCTAGGAGTCTCCCTCTCCCACCCTCAAGCATTTTTGTGGACTACAACTACCATAATTCTCTGCAGTTCTAGGAAGCAAGGGGGAATTATTGGTTTTGTAGTTCAGCAGCAGCTGGAGGACCACAATTGGACACCTAGTATTTAGAGAGACTACACCCTTAACGCCCACTTCTGCTGAATAAAACTGCAAAGGAATAACACAATCTGAGCACCATTCAAAAGGCAAAGTCTAGGAAGCTGTCATTTGATGAAGCAGCAACGAGATCTCCTTTTGCTGGAGGTGTTTTCAGTGTCTCAGATGCCTATCACCTACCCTGCTGCATTTCCCCATCCATAGGACCACCGTTCAAATGCCTTTTTATTAAGACAGAAGTGTTGTGTGCAGGGGGCTAATCCTTAATCCCAATTTAATGATAAAATTAGCAAAAGATTGGTAAGTGTTTTAGTAAGATGGGATGCTTTTTCCAAGGTGGCCACCGCCATATTGAAATCATATCTCCACATGGTAGTTATAGTTGAATTTAGTTCACTTGGTTAGATGGAAATAACAATCTGTTAGTAATATTGTTTTAAAATTGTTAAAATATAGACCTTTTCATGTCATTGGTATGTGATTCCTCCATCAGTGGTTATTTTGTAACTTTTTTTTTAACTTTTTTATTTTAGAAGTTCCAGAGATACCCTACTACCTGTCAAAATGTCCCAGCAATGGGTTATGCAGTAAATTGCCTTCAGCCTGCATCACCTGTACTAAAAATAGCTCTTGTATTTATGGCAAACCTGTCACCTTTGACTGCCAAGCCAAGGACCAGGTCATTTGTGTTGTAAGTAATTTGTTTTAATAAGAGCTTTGCAATATAAAAGTAAAGGAGCATGTGGGTTCATTTTCTGTAGCCCAACCACTGCAGACTAATTAAAATAAGCACCATGTGTATACATTTGTTTATATTCCCACTGCAAGCTGTTTCTAAAGTGGACAACCTTTTTTTGTGTATGTGTGTGTGTATATATATCATCTCGATATAGATATATATATTAGTGCTAGCAAAAGCAAATACATGTGTTAAGATTAAAATAGGCTTTACATTTTTCTTTTTGCTGTCTTCCATTGATCTCAGTCTGTGGCACTTGTATTACCTGAACACTGTTTTTACTGTGCATGTAGAGCATGACAAATTATTGAAAATAATCTATACATTGAATTAGCAAAACTGCAAGCAAATGCCTAAATTAGGAGAAAAATGTGTTTTAAGTCTCCTGCGTATGACATCACCTGTGGCACGGTATGCAAATAACACATTTCCCATTGAAAAGCAGTTCAATTGCATACTGTGCCACAGGTGATGTCATAAGCATGAGACTCCACAGACACAGTTAAAACACATTTTCTACTAATTTAGGAATTTTGTTAATACAATGTCCAGATAATTTTAAACATATTTTTATGCTCTACATTCACAGTAAAAACAATATTTAAGTGATAGTCCCTTTAATAGATATGAACTTCTGCAGTGAAGCACATATAAATTACTTACAGTGCTACAAGAAAATATCAAAAATAATTATAAAGGATAACCTTTGCTTTTATACGAAAAGACACCTATGCAAACATTTATTGTTAGATCTAGTTACTCTTTCAACATTGTGCGACCTAAAAAGCGCTGTACTAGTTCACCAAATGTAGTCAACATTGTTGTCATTTTATTTATTCATCCAAACAAGAGAATCTTAACTTCACATTTATTATAAACTATTTTTTTAAATAATCAACATGGACAACGAGTATATTCTGAATGCCAGCTTGCAGTGCTTCTGTAGCTCAAAACTTCCTCCGATGCTGCCCAACACTTCCGCTGGAACTTCTGAGACAGAACGCCAGTCACATGACCTCCCGGCATTCCATCTTAGAAGTCCTGGCGAAAGTGGCATGCACACTGAGTAGCACACAGACATCCTCTGACTGCCCCAAATAGACAGCAGGGAGACATGTTGTGAAGGCTGGAGGCATATTGGCAAGTCTTTGAGCAAGGGGACAGAGGAAGGAAATATAAACAAAAAATGGCATTTACAACAATATCTTTATTATACATGGAAAAAAAAACATAAAGTAAGATCCAAAGTTTGTGGGTTGTCTTATATTCAAGCAAATTCGAAACTCATGCATGGATTTTTATTTTTTTTACCTGCATGTTCAGGATGACAACCATCAGCGGCAACAAAATTTCACCATCAACATGACCTGTCAGTTTTGTTGGCAGCTTCCTCCCTCTGAATATGTGTGCACTAATTCAACTAACTGTATGACTGTCTCGTGCCCACGACAGAGGTACAATGCCAACTGCTCAGTGCTGGATCATGTGCACTGTTTAGGTATGTAACGCAAAACCTCTTTGTTAGTAAATGTTATTCCACTACCTGATGACCTCCATTTTATTTTAGGGTTTGCCAAATGTAGTTAAAATGTTGTTGTTGTTGTTGTTGTTGTTGTGTGTGTGTTTTTTTTTTGTATCTTTTTTTTTTTTTATAGGCTTATAAAGGGTTCATCTGTAGCTTGATAAGAAGTTAGACTCGTTTGTAAAGTTCTTTTAGTCGAATCGTTTTTATCATTTATCCAGCTATAGAAGCAAGCTGTATAATAAAAAAAGTCTTAATATTGCTGTGCTGTTAAAATGTTAGTGCAACATTTCCTTCTACTTCATATAACTGCTTTTTGTAGTGAGTCAATGTTGCACACCCAGAAACAAATAAATGTTTTTATATTCACCATTTCAGCTGCATATTTGCATCTCAAATGAAAATTGCATTTTTAGCATGATACATTATATATAGCTTTGAGCTCAAAATATTCCAGCATAGATTTTTCTTTTATTGCTTTTTTAATACCGTTTATCAATACAAACACAATGGGAAATACAAACTCATACATTATGGAAGTGCCTTAAAGCGTAAATATTGATACAATGAAAGGTTATGGAGGGCTTAGGAAAAACTAACTTTTTGAATACTTTTTGAAATCAAGCCAGATAGTAGAAATAAGTGCTTAAAATTAGTATATTGTGAATGGTAAATGATGGGATCAAAAATATTTTATTTGCTTAATGTGTCCAATTTTTACTTTAATTCCACTTAAATTTTCCTTCACAAACTTTAATTTCAGTACCGATTTTGCCAATCAACCATTGACCTCTCAGTGTTTTTATTGTCACACCTTAGAGGCACATTTATATACCATGTATTTTATAAAAATGCTAATCAACTTTTAACATTTAAATGCACCTCAAAAAAAGCTACGGATTATCATGCTAGTACAGTGGGCAAGAAAAAAACCGCTATGTTATGTGGACAATAAAAATAAATTCATGAATTCAAATAGTAAGTCTTCCTTCTTTTGACACCTCATAAAAAGACAAAAACGACAAATGTCCTAGTACAACACCGTTTATACATTAAATAGATATGCAGGAAAAGGACATTTTAGGTAAGCCGTCCGTCTGATTAACATTAAACGGTTTAGGGAGAACCACACTGAAGACAAGTACCAGCCAGAGGTCGATGTTCCCCAATATTAAGGCAATAAATATATACACAAATTGTTCGAAATGTGGCTGTAGTAACCCCTTCACAACGCAAGGATGTTCTATGTCGTCCTAATTTTAGTGGTCCTAAAAGACATTAGGATGGCATAGAACGTCCAGCGTTAAACAGCTCTTCGCGTCTCCCTACGATGAGCTGTTTGTGGATGGGATCCTACCTCTCAGATGCGTTTCACCCAATGGAAACCAATTCAGGGAGTCCCATTGGGTGAGACACTTTGCATTCGGGATCATCACACAGAATAATAGGACTGCTTATACAGCAAAACTGCAGTTTCTTGGTCAACATATATTCTTGTTTATAGTTTTTTTTTATTTAAATACATTTTATTTGTTAGATTTCACGTTTCTTTGTTTTCTTCGCTTCTCTTATTTCCTCTTGCTGCCAAGTTTTTCAAAGAGCGATTACTAAGGCCCTTGTTTTCTAACTTGGTTCTCTTTTTAAATTTGATCCAACTATACATAATATGGTTAAAGACAAAACTCTTTATTGTGATAGGTTTCTTAGGTCCTTTTCCGGAAGACCAGAAGAGATGGTCTAAATCCTTTCGATCTGCCATCTCCCTCTCTATCCTATACCAGTTTTTTTCCCTTTAATACCGTTTTTTGCGTGCCAATTGCATGCACCAAAGTATTGGTCCTGTAATAATCCAAAATATCTGGCATCGAAAAGCCTCCCTGTGAAGGTTTTTAACTTGAAACAAGACATTTTTAATCTGGATTTCTTCCCACACCATACAACGTTCTTAAAAAGGGACTGGATCAACCAACTATTAGGAATTAGTAAGTGGACCATTCAGAATAAATAAAGCCACTTGGGTAGAACATATTCTCTCAAAATATGTATTCTACCCCAAATGGAAAATTAAATTTTTCCCCAATCATTTAACTATTTAGCTCTGTCGGCATATAAATTAAGCTTCAAATCACCAGTTGTGGATCTGAAGCCTCTGATCTTATTATTTCCCGTAATGTGTGCCGCTAGTGGTTGGATCTACAAAATATATAGTAGACAGGAGAATGGACGGCTCTGCATCTTTCTTTTTTTAGTTTTACAGGTGAAGCTATAACATGGTTGTTTCTGCTTTTTCCAGGTAATCGTGTTTTTCCAAAGATGCTCTATTGTAATTGGACTGGAGGATACAAATGGTCTACAGCCTTGGTTTTAAGGTAAAGTGCAACCAAACATTTTATATAATCACATCATGCAACACCCGTTTTTTTACCCTCTGGGGGGGCTGCCATATTGAAGAGGAGCATGCTCCTCCAATATGGAATGTCCTGTGTCCAGCAGAGAGTGACAGAAGTGATACAAAAAATCTCTTCCGTTGCTCTGAAACTGCATATTTTCATCACATTTTATATATATTTTTTTAATACTAAATTATATCATATGATGAAAATAATAGTATCAAAAGAAAGCCACATCTGTTCTATTATATGTATTTGTGGGGCTGTACTGAACACGAAGAAAGAAAATCACGGTTAAGCAATCGTTTGACAAAAATAATGGAATTCTGGTCTTCAAGGAACATCAAATGCAGCATAGAACTCTGTCACTAAGGGGTTATAGTTCATCTTCTGCACTCCCTATTAGCAGACAACATTTTGCAGATTTAATATAATCTCATGATGCTCAGCCAGCCAAAAGACTCCAAGATGCTGGCTGAGCAGCATGGGATGGATCTCCACACTGGCCAGCAGGATTTTATTTTAAAAAAAAAACAAACAACAACACTAACTACCTTGATGGGAGGGAAGAGGTCAACTTTGGTTGGGGCCATGTCAATGGGGCTCCTCTCCCTGACAGTCTAGTGTGTGGCAGTTGCTGCCGATCTCTGCCTCTTTTTGCCAGAGCCCTGCCCCCTCCATGCTGCCTTACTGCGATCGTATAGCTGGGGGCGGGGCTATGAGCTCATGTCCCGCCTGCACCTCTGTGCATGAATAATTGACAGTAGCAGGTCTGGCAGAGACACGGATAAATAGCTCATGGCTCCCTGTTTTAAGAGCTAGCTGCAACTGAATACAGGTTTGTTTGTTTGTTTTTTAAATGCCTCCAGTCCTCCGGGTTAACATTTCCTTATTGCTTTGTTTGCCTTTTATTGGCACAATAAATACAAATCATGTAATTTTTTTGCATTACAGAGGCAATTTAATTTAGTATTTTGTTTAAAGGAATAAATTCACAGACTATATAATAGGAAAAAGAAACTGTTGGCTATAATTTTTTTTAATAATTGGTCTAGTTCCGACAAGGCTTATTTGTTCTTGTTTATGCTATCAATACCACTATGTGTCACACTCTCTGTGTTTTTATTTATATAGCATCACCCTCGGTGGCTTTGGAGCTGATCGTTTTTATTTGGGACAATGGAGAGAAGGACTTGGAAAGCTCTTTAGCTTTGGAGGACTGGGAATCTGGACTTTGATTGATGTCTTTTTAATTAGTGTTGGATATGTTGGTCCTGCAGATGGCTCTCTCTATATATAATACTGCTCCAACAAAGGAGAACAACGAGCCCTAGTGTCTAGGAACATTAAACCTAGATTTGTTCTGCTTGTAAATTTATTTTAATGTACGGTATCTGTACTTGATCTGCCTTTTTCATTAAGGTGACCTGTGATCATCTTTAGCCCTCCTATTACTCTGTCCTAAACTTGTGTTTGTTTATGTGGCTTTTTTTTTCTATGAAAATTGCAATGCTACATGCATAGCCAATGAAGATCCTTCATATAATTTTTACTGTAATATTGCAAGCCTTTTCATTTTGTTTTGGTTTTTTTAATCTCTTGCATGGAGTAAATTGTTCCTTTCACAAATTGGGACTGCAAAAAAAACAAAAATAGTGCCCTTGTCTGCTCCCAAACTCCCCCAGTAAATTTTGAGATAGATGATGAAGACTAACCTACGGGAATGTGATTAATCATTTTTTATGAAAGAATAACCACCTATTGAAGTCTATGTCTATGCTAACACTTGTAACATCGTGAATCTTCATTACACCTTTCTTGATTTTCCTTTTGTACGATGCACATGCTCCATATCTAATTTGAAACCTTCTAACTAATTCACTTGTCATGAGATAACTATTTCACAGGAGCGCAATTTGACCTTTGTGCCATTGGGTGCGTGTTTGCATGATGCATTGTTTCCGTGAATATTGTTGAAAATGAATGGTTTCAGTGACTGCCAGCTCTGAAACGTTGCTATGACTAAAATGCTGCTAAATCCACTCCTTGTCTATATTGTTTGAGAGCATGAGTGAGTGTATATACATTTACATACATAAATATATGGCTGTCATTAGTGATTGTAAAGCAGCACTTGTAGACTGTACTATACATGGCTGTCAGGGTGTACAATCAACAAATGTAAATATACTATAAACTATCTTCCTTTAAAAGTTACTTTTTATTACAATAAACAGTGTGTTCTATGATCTACAGTTAATATTATGTGCAATTTTGTGTTGGTTCTTAAATAAAAACACAGTAAACTGTTTTTCACAGTGATGTGTATATCACGTTAGACAATTTAGCAATTTAACAATTAAGAGTGGAACCTATAGCTGTTGTGCCTGAACTTTTGATGTATGCACAGAATGGAATAAACTACAGTCCTATTTATTTAATAAATGCATTTATAGTTGGTGCTTGTCATTTTTCTACTGTTTTTGGCTCGTTTCTAGTGTTGAGCGAACCTGAACCGCACTGTTCGGGTTCGTACCGAACATTACGGTTTTTGGAGGTTCGGCGATTACATTGTATGTAATGCTATTGGCTTTCTATAAACCGAAATAGAGTCCCCATTCATAAGAAATTCTTATGAATGGGGACTCTATTTCGGTTTATAGAAAGCCAATAGCATTACATGTATTCCATAAGCCGAAAGTCTATAAACCGAAAGACATTCGGTTTATAGAATAGCAATAGCATTACATTTATTCTATAAACCGAATGTCTTTCGGTTTATAGACTTTCGGCTTATGGAATACATGTAATGCTATTGCTATTCTATAAACCGAAATAGAGTCCCCATTCATACGAATAGGTCAATTGACCTATTCGTATGAATGGGAACACTCACCCACATTTTACTTTGTTTTGCAGCCCTCTAGCCCTCTCCAGGACTTTTTTAGAGGCATTTTAGTGGCCAAAAGTTCGTGTACCTTATTGACTTCAATGGGGTTCGGGGTCAAGTTCGAGCCCAAACCCGGACTTTTTTCCGAAGTTCGGCCGAACCCGAACATCCAGGTGTCCTCTCAACTCTACTCGTTTCAAAAGAAATCCAAGCTTTTTCATTTGTGTATGCAGCTATGTGCAAAGATCTGTACCTTGGATATTTTGCAAAACTGTGTACGTTTCACTACCAAATGTCTGTTTGCTTAAAACAGACAGTGGATATTGTTACCATGTTATTCATAGTTGCTACTTGAAGTCTGTATACCAGTGCCCTAGTAGAATTTACCTGTCT
Source organism: Pelodytes ibericus (assembly GCA_036172795.1). NCBI lineage: Eukaryota > Metazoa > Chordata > Amphibia > Anura > Pelodytidae > Pelodytes > Pelodytes ibericus. Next base: position 153,929,001 of record CM069858.1, read on the forward strand.
GGAAAAACACATGCCATTACAAGGTCAATTGTGTAATGCGAGGCATTGGGGCTTGTCTGTTTTGCCTTTTGCTGCTGTAAGAATTCATTTTGGAGAAACAGGTTTTTCCAACATGGAAAGTATCACTCCAGTTTGAAAAAAAGTAATGACTATCACAGTTGACTTTAAAAAAGAAAAAAGGTTTAGATGATTTTTTTTTCTTCCTTTTATAGAAACATCTAGTCTGCCCAATTTTATAAATACTTTTATAAGTCCCCAGTTTCCTGTCTTATATCTAGGATAGCCTTGTGCCTTTCCTAAGCATGCTTAAACTCCTTCACTGTGTTTACCACTACCACTTCCGCTGGAAGGATATTCCATACATCCACTACGCTAAAGTACCGTATTTGCTCGATTATAAGACGACCCCCCAAACTTTGGATATTCCTTTAGGAAAAAAACTAAAAGCCTGAATATAAGACTACCCTATAGGAAAAAAAGTTAAAGTTGTATATATTCACATGTAAATTGCTTTTTTAATAAAAAATTATATCAAAAAATGCATTTCTTGTTTTTATTTCCTTTTATGTGCCAATGCTGCCTCTCTCTTTCCCTTGCCCCCAGCTTTGTCTCTCTCCCCCTCCCTTTGACTGCCCCCTCGCCGCTGTCTCTTCCCCCCCCTTGTTTCTCTCTGCCCCCCTCTCTCTGTCTCTTCCCCTCTTCCTCCCCTTGTAGCTCTCTCTTCCCCCACCTCCCTTCCCTTGTTGCTCTGTCCCCCCTCCCCCTGTCTCTCTGCCCCCTCCCTCCCCCTGTCTCTGTCTCTTTCCCCCCCCCCCTCCCCTTGTTGCTCTGTCTCTTCCCCTCCCCCGGAAGTTGATCCCTGGTGGCTAGTGGGGGCAGCCGGGGGATGTCTGCACGTCCATGCTGCCCGACACGGGAGTCTATTATGACGGACAGCTGGTCCGTCATAATAGACTGCCGTGTCGGGCAGCATGGAGGATGTCTGCACGTATCGTACCAGCTGCCTGATTCTCCCTGGTGGCTAGTGGGTCAGCAGAGGATGTCTGCGCGATGAGCGCAGACCTCCCCTGCTGCCACCCGGCACGACCGCCGGGACTTCTGTGACGAAGCCGGAAGTGCCCGGGTTCATCACAGAAGTCCCGGCGGTCGTGCCGGGCAGCAGCAGGGGAGTCTGCGCTCATCGCGCAGACATCCCCTGCTGTTAGAGAGGGGGATCCAGGTCCCCTGCAGCTCAATTTGAGGTCAGATTATAAGACGACCTCGATTATAAGAAGAGGGATATTTTTCAGAAAATGTTTTCTGAAAAAAACCTTGTCTTATAATCGAGCAAATACAGTAATACTTCCTGATTTTCCTTTTAAATCTTTTCAGCTCTAGTTTAAGACTAGTTGTGGTTGTTTTTCTTCTTTTAAAATCTAGTCTCCTCCTTTATTGGGTTGAATTCCTTTATGTATTTACATGCTTCTATCATATCCCCCCGGTTATGCCTTTCCTCCAAACCATACATGTTAAGATGCTTTAACCTTTGAGTTTTAAACTTTAACCCATGAACCAGTTTAGTAGCCCTTTTCTGAACTTTCTCCAAAGTATCAATATCCTTCTGGCGATACGGTCTCCAGTACTGCATACAATATTCCAAGTGAGGTCTCACCAGTGCCCTGTACAATGGCATGAGCTCTTCTCTCATTCTGCATGCATTTCCTGCTGCTCTATTACATTGTCTAACTACCTTTTAAGTCTTCTGAAATTATTACTCCTAAATCTCTTTCCTCAGCAGATGTTGAGGTTAGGACTCAAATATTCTATATTCTGCATATAATCTGGCACTTATCCATATTAACTCTTCTCTACATTTGATGCTCTCCTTTGCTGCTCCACTCTTACTGCCCAAGAACTTGCCTCTCACTTCAAAAACAAAGACAACGCTATCCAGTGTAACTTCACCTCCCGTGACTGGGGCCAACTACCACCTGCCTCACTCCCAAACCCACTCTGAATATCTTCTCCCCTGTAGCTGAAAAAAAGGTAGACGATATGCTCTCCTGCTCAAGATCTACTACTTGTGCGCTAAATCCCATCCTGTCTCATCTTGTATCCTCTCTTTCCCCTCTACTCTGTCCAACTCTAACCCATCTCATCAACCTGTCTCTGTCCTCTGGAATAGTACCGTCAACCTTCAAGCAAGCCCAAATCGTACCTATTTTGAAAAAAATCTTCCCTCGACCAATCTTCCATCTAACTACCGTCCTATATCCCTTTTTCCCTTCATGTCCAAGTTGATGGAGAGAACGGTGCACTCGCTACTAACAGACTTTCTGACTGCCAATGACCTACTTGAACCTTTTCAATCTGGCTTTAGACCCTTACACTCTACTGAAACAGCCCTCACTAGAGTATCAAATGACCTCTTTCTGCAAAATCTAAAGGCCACTTCTCAGTGATGATCCTCTTGGATCTCCTTGCTGCCTTTGACACCGTTGACCACCGCTTCCTTCTTAATAGATTATCCTTGTTTGGCATAGGTTGTATGGCACTCTTGGATCAAGTCGTACTTATCTGAGCACTCCTATTCAGTGTCGCTTGCTGGAGCGCTCTGTTGGTGTTCTGCAAGCATCGGTCCTTGGCCTGCTGTTGTTTTCCCTGTACACCACCTCTCTGGGAGAACTCATCTGCTCTTTTGTTTTCCAATCCAAACTGTACGCGGATGATACTTAGATCTACCTCACTCCCCCTCTACTGTCACGCGTAGTTGAGTGACTATCGGCCATCTCCACTTGGATGTCTGATCGCTACCTGAAACTTAACCTTTTCAAAACAGAAATTATTATCTTCCCTCCCTCTGTCCCTACACATGGGTTCACAGTCACCATTGAAAATGCTACAATCGTACCAGCTGACCGTGTCTGATGTCTTGGGGTCACTTTTGACTCTGCTCTCTCCTTCGTTCCTCATATTCAGTTTTAGCAAAATCCTGTTTGCTGCACCTAAGGAACAACGCACGCATTCGCCCGTTCCTCAGCGAAGAGACCGCCAAAATACTAGTGCACTCGCTTGTGATCTCTCGCCTTGACTACTGCAACAGCCTCCTGACTGGACTACCTCTGGCTCGTCTGTCTCCCCTGCAATCTATCCAAAATACAGCTGCCAGACTCATCTTTCTTGCACATCGGTCTGATTCGGCAGCTCCTCTCTGCAACACCCTCCACTGGTTTCCTGTCTGCTCAAGGATAAAATTTAAAATTCTGTCTTTAACCTACAAAGCCCTCCGCCCCTCCGTACATTGGGTCTCTTGTTAACCGATACCTCCCTGCACGACCTTTGCGCTCCTCAAGGGGACTAAAACTCTCCTCCAACCTCATCACCACTTCTCACTTGCGTCTCCATGATTTCGCCCAAGCTGCCACCTCTCTCTGGAACTCCCTTCCGAAGATCATCCAGCTCTCTCCCTCCTTTTCAAACTTTAATAAGTCCCTCAAAACTCATCTCTTTAAAGAAGCTTACTACCCAACCCACTAGAATACTGGTCACTTTACCTCTAGCTGATCCCACCTAGCTGGAACACACACAATTCATCTTTGGCCTATCCCACCCATCCACACTACTGTTACTACAACTTCGATCCCTCTGACCTCTTAAATCCCTTATGTGTCTCATGTACCCCATTCCCTCTAGGTGGTAAGCATGCGAGCAGGGTTCTCTACCTCATGTACCAGTCTGTTCCAGTTTGTCTAACTTAGTATGTAGTTCCCTTCTATGCTCTGTACCTAGCACTACGTAAATTGTTGGCACTATATAAATAAATGATAATGTAATTAAATGTCAGTTGCCACGGCTCTGACCATTTTTCTAGTTTAGCTAAATCATTTGCCACTTTATAATAGCTTTGAATGTTTTTTTTTTGTTGGTTTGAATCCTCTTCTGTCTTGTAAACTAAGAGGGTTGCAAAAGTCTCCCATAGAGATGCATGTTTCCCACTGTACCCACTGATACTCGAAAAATTAGAATATTGTGCAAAAGTTCATTTATTTCAGTAATGCAACGTAAAAGGCGAAACTAATATGAGATAGACGCATTACATGCAAAGCAAGATAGTTCAAGCCGTGATTTGTCATAAGTGCGATGATTATGGCTTACAGCTCATGAAAACCCCAAATCCACAATCTCAGTAAATTAGAATATTGTGAAAAGGTGCAATATTCTAGGCTCACAGTGTTCCACTCTAATCAGCTAAGTAAGCCATAACACCTGCAAAGGGTTTCTGAGCCTTTAAATGGTCTTTCAGTCTGGTTCAGTAGGAATCACAATCATGGGGAAGACTGCTGCCCTGACAGTTGTAAAGAAAACCATCATTGACACCCTCAATAAGGAGGGAAAGCCTCAAAAGGTTATGTTCCCAAAGTGCTGTATCAAAGCACATTAATAGAAAGTTATGTGGAAGGGAAAAGTGTGGAAGAAAAAGGTGCACAAGCAGCAGGGATGACCGCAGCCTGGAGAGGATTGTCAGGAAAAGGCCATTCAAATGTGTTGGGGACTTTCACAAGGAGTGGACTGAGGCTGGAGTCAGTGCATCAAGAGCCACCACACACAGACGGATCCTGGACATGGGCTTCAGATGTCGGATTCCTCTTGTCAAGCCGCTCCTGAACAACAAACAATGTCAGAAGCGTCTTACCTGGGCTAAAGTAAAACAGACCTGGTCTGTTGCTCAGTGGTCCAAAGTCCACTTTTCCGATGAGAGCAACTTTTGCATCTCATTTGGAAACCAAGGACCCAGAGTCTGGAGAAAGAATGGAGAGGCACACACTGCAAGATGCTTGAAGTCCAGTGTGAAGTTTCCACAGTCTGTGTTGATTTGGGGAGCCATGTCATCTGCTGGTGTTGGTCCACTGTGCTTTATTTAAGTCCAGGGTTAACGCAGCTGTCTACCAGGAGATTTTGGAGCACTTCATGCTTCCTTCCGCAGACAAGCTTTATGGGGATGCTGACTTCATTTTCCAGCAGGACTTGGCACCTGCCCACACTGCCAAAAGCACCAAAGCCTGGTTCAATGACCGTGGGATTACTGTGCTTGATTGGCCAGCAAACTCGCCTGACCTGTTCACACACAGTTTGGGCATAATACAGATTTGCATTCCCTACACAGGCTAGGTGTTGCCACCTTTTCTTCAGAAAAATACCAGCCATGCTACTGCCGCCATAGACTTAACATTGGCATCAAGCCCATTTTTAACCGGCAATGGTGGCAACCCTAGCTGTGTCAGAAATGCAATTGGAATGCCACATTTGACCCTGCGGTTCAATTATGTCCGCGACACAACTTAGCCAAAGGGGTCAGAAATGAAAGTGCGAGATGCTGGGGAGTTTATGAATCAAACAAAGGAAATTGCAGGTTCCCTTCCAAACAAATAAATTTTTATTTAAATTAATTATTGACTCAGGGCCTCTAGACGCAGCATAGCAACAGTGAGGATTGTGGATCACTTCTGTGCATTTTGCCCACAACAGGTCAGTGCATGCGACTGTTCCGTGGAGTGATTGCGGGTAGTGTTGAGCGAACCTGAACCGCACTGTTCGGGTTCGTACCGAACATTACGGTTTTTGGACCCCGGACCCGAACACGGACATTTCACTGTATGTTCGAAGTTCGGGGTTCAGCGATTCTTTCTATAAACCGAATCTCTTTCGGTTTATAGACTTTTGGATTATAGAAAGCCCATAGCATTACATGAATTCTATAAAACGAAAGTCTATAAACCGAAAGAAATTCGGTTTATAGACTTTCGGTTTATAGAAAGCCTCTAGCATTACATACATATACATTGTATTCCATCGGTTTATGGAATACATGTAATGCTATTGGTATTCTATAAACCGAAAGAGATTCGGTTTATAGAAAGCCAATAGCATTACATGTATTACATAAACCGAAAGTCTATAAACCGACTCTCTTTCGGTTTATAGACTTTCGGTTTATGGAATGCATGTAATGCTATGAACGAATGGTTAATAAACGAAAATCATGGTATCTAATGAAAGCCCTTCTTATGACGATAAAAACAACATATAATTTGTGTGGGTACTGTATGTGAGAAAGAAAAAAATTACAGCTAAACACAAACACCCTAGAAATGTCAAAACAGCCATTGTCACCAAGGGAAAGTCAAGGTGAAAATGTCTTGTCACTAAGGGGTTAAGTATGTTCACTGGAAGGAGGTGTGCATATACATTTTTAAAAGAAACTTATTTGCGCTTGGACACCTATTACCGTAGAGGAAGCTGCTGAGGTGAAAATAAAAACGAGAAACCCCTACAAGAAAAAACTGCCTGTTTACAGAAAAGGTGTAATTTTGTGTGTATGGGTTTGTGTTTGGATAAATAGTTTTATAAAATCTATTTTTTTTAAAACATTAATTTAAGCATTTAGTTTCGTTCTACCATTATAGTACTATAATTTAGTAAAATAATACTGATCTTAAGGTATATCTAAATAAGTTCTTATAACAAATTTCACTTGTTTTGTCTACCATGGACACTTGGGAGGTGAAATGATGTCAATACATTTTCCCCACAGCGAATTGAAGTGACTGGTATCTCACTTTTGCTTTGGCACCTATGATTCCTATAATGCACTGTCATCGGGACGACCATATAAATAGTTTATTCAATGTCACATATAAGAAAAAGCATATTGCAGTGCTGCATTAGGTGACTGCAAAACATGCTACTGATTAGTCATGGTACATTTGTTTGTAAGTGTCCCTGAATAAAACTGCGATATGATCACCAGACACCAACTGCCGGCCAGCGTGTAAGGTTATATAGCACTGATCTAAGGGTTTTCAGTAAAACCCTGTGCTATCCAATACAGAGAGCAGGCGTGGGATAAACTACTAATCTTGTGGATTATAGCGGATTGTGGATCACGTGACATAATCACGGTTCATGTTATGTCTTAAACTGGTGCCTATGACCAAGAGTGTGCAGCCTATAACAAGCCAGGTATCAGTGACCAATAAGAGTATGTCTTCTTTCCCCGGCATGACGTCACGCACTAAGATCCCTTTAAGGAAGCCTGCATGCAGTTGCTGTGTTGAGAGTAAGAGCACCATGGCAGAGAACACCGTGCAACAGCAGTTCTACAGGGATCTTCCGAAAGTGGTGAGATACGTCCATTCATAAACTGAATAGATGACTTAAAGTCAAAATGCATCTTTTTTTTTTTTTATTGAATGTATGCCGTCACTTAATGCTAGCAACTTTACAGGGTAAAATAATGCAGACCCGATTCAGTGTTACTGAAGAAAATAAGTATTTATATTTGCACATGCTGTTTTGAGTGCACAGTGTGGTTGTTACATGACAGACATGGCTATGTATAGCATCAGTGCATTTATAAATTTAGTTCTATCAGATGTATCACTCCATGGAAAGAGATCCCTGTCTGTGTTTTGCATACTTGGCAGTTAAAGCGTTGACAATGAATAAAAACTAGCCTTCTGCGTATGAGTATTTGAAGCTAATAAAGTAGGTGGTGGATTTAGACAACAACATTTACTTGATTGACCAGTTTGCCATTTAGATCTGTGCTGTCAAACTTCTATTTGTTCTGTTGACTATAAAAACATATTTTGGTGGGTCAAAGATCTTTTAAAATTAAGGATGCAAAATGCAGGATTCTATTAGTTTTGGGTGATATTGGATGATGCTGGACAGCACTGATATTATGGCAAGCATTTGACTATGCAAGATATGAAGAACTCTATTATCATTATTGTTCTAATTATTATTTAATATTCATGACTATATTTAAATGTGCAAACAAATTAATAATTTTGCAAGATATTGTATACAAATTTGAATAAAAGGACAACAGGGAAGTGAGCTCAGGTCTGGTAAAGTAATAATTATACAACATTTGCAAGAAAGTATGAAATACATTTATACTATTGTTTGAGAAATGAAGGCTAAAAAAATCTGGAAGGTTTGGGTGATATAGCAACAATTATGTTGTTTTTGAAAGAAGTGTACTATATGAGTGATCTGTGAGTGGCAGCTTCACATCAGATATGTTGTCTGCAAGAGTACAGAAGATGTTTAGACAACATGTAGTTACCTTAAAAAGCAAGCAAAGAGTTGATTCTTTAAGGCTTCCTGATTAATGGCCAAAAATTGTTTTGTTTTTGTATTTAAATTAAAGTAGACCTGTCAATAATATGCCAAAAATCACGTTCGTTAAAATATTCCATAAAACAATATGGTATATCCAATAAAAAGCGTATAGCTAGTGAACTGCAAAAATCAGGCACTAATGACAAACTGACTTTGAAAAATAGGGACATCGTAGAATTGTTCCCACTCTGCTATTATTACCTGGTGTTTGGTTTAATTCTTTTTCCTTCTTTTGTGGCAGTTATAAGATCTTTGTAATGGGTTTTTATGGTGATTACATGTCTTGTAACTAGAGCAATATTTACCAAATATTACCAAATGCATCCTGGCTCCTCTTCATATCTGGTTTGACAGAATGTGTGTATTAAAATTTTACAGTTTCAGAACTCTTGCAACTATAGAGAAAAAGGATAAACAATTGGATAATCTACACATGCATATACACAACAATTTAACTCAACTTTATTGCAAACTCAAAGTGTGAACTTGAAAGAGGCAGAAATGTATCCAGTTTAGTAAAGAAATATTCTGCCTCGACATTTAGAATATTAAATATACAAATATTTGTGTGTGCATCAGATGATTAAAGATTTGAATTATATTTAACTGGTTAAGGAAATAGAAGCTTTCAGAATTGGTATGTTAGCTATGTTAACATTTAATGCCACAAAACACAGGATTTATTTATTTGCAATAAAAAAATGTTTGAGGAAATATGAGTGGTGTGTGTAATAAATGTATTACATTAATACAGCGACTATCAATACCATCTTTACTGGTTTTGTGGCTCAGATTTGATTTCTGTTCCAAAAAAATTCTAAAGACGTAAAGATAAAAATCTTACTGTTAACAAAAAAAAAGTTCTTATTCATATTCATGTGCATGTGTGTAACTCAGACTAGATTATCTGTCGTGCTTTTATCCCAATGGTCTCTCCTTTGACCGTAACAGAGTTACACCAAAATACATCTGCATGCTACATTTTAGCATGCTGGCAGACTGCAATTGAGCTCTAAATAACATGACTGAGTGCCTCGGTATCGAGGCACTCCAGCCATGTCAGCTGAGACCCCGTCTTACACATGTGATCGCTGTGACAGCCAATTATAGCGACGTGGCGGGTGAACTTAATTATGCTTTGACAAATTCATATAACCAAAACCTCTCATTTATATTATATTTAGATATTTGTTGCCAACTTTATTAGGGTGAGAAGCGCAGACAGTTTTTGTTTTTTTGTATACATCGTACAGCCAATCACACTGTATTTTCTGCAAGCTCACACCTGTTTGGTAAGCATCATTTTATACATTTATATTTTTTGAGCCTGTGACTAGCTTAGCCCACCTACATTTTTATTTTTCCAATCATAGCGACTGCCAATTATAATAAGTGCAGGTTAGGGTTTGGATTATAATATATATATATATATATATCTCCTTTAGAGGGCCAGTAAAATATTAGTACTATCCTTAGCCCTCTAGGTACATTATATAAAAAGGACTTCTAGTGCAGGCAGTACTTTATACTGACCCCCTGCAGTAGAGTGACCTGCAGCAGCTGGATTGGTTAGCCATGCAGCTGCAGAGCAAAGATCAGTGCTGCCTGCTAAAGACTACATTTCTCACGATGCTAAGTTAGCTTTTGACTGGCTGAGCATGATAGGAAATTTAGTCTGTAAAGCAATACATAAAAATTCCATGTTTCAAAGCTGCAATGACCATATCTCAAATGTGATTATGTTCCTGCCACATAAACCTAGCTCACCTATGCATGTGGAGTAAAAACACCACGGAAACGGTAACACAGCCATTATCCAGAACACTGGCAAACAGTCCAGTCATGAAGGGGTTAATAGCAGAGTTGGATTTTTTTTTAAAAAACCCTCCAGCTTGCCTATTTTGCTAACTCCGCTATTAAGGGATTGTATCACCTAAACATAATTTATACTGAGAATATAGAGAATAAAATCTGATTTAAATTGATTTATTTTTCTCCTAATTTAGACATGTGCTTGCACTTTTGCTAACACAATGTAAAGATCATTTTCAGTCTGTTTTTACTGCTCCTGTAGAGAATAAAATGTTTAGGTGATACAGACCCTTTAATGTCTGATTTGTGCAGTTCACTTGTCCACCACTGTAAGCCTTTGTTTAGTAAGTACACCCCACTGTGCTATTTAAGTTTTAACTTATTGGCGCATATGTTTTTTTGCTAAATGCATTTAGACTGTAAGATAATTGCATATCATGTATTGTTATAGGAACTCCACGCTCATCTGAATGGATCCATAAGTTCTACAACCATGAAGAAGTTGGTGGCGAAAAAGCCACACCTTCAGATCCAGAATGGGATGACCATGATAGACAAAGGCCAGAAAAGGACTCTAGATGAGTATGTGCTATATGTATTAATGAGTACATTTTTATTTTTTCGCTTTGTGCATGTCTTAACTTTTTTTAAATAAGCTTACCTTTCCCTTTTAAGAGCCACTCCAATGGCTACAATCCTACAAAAATGCACAACCAATGCACATGTGTGTGATATCACGGAACATTAATTGAACAATAGAATATTGTCACGTGGCAAGATCCCAACTTGTCTTTTGGTCTGCACTGGCTCCCTACATTAACAAATCTAACCTAGATTAAACAGTAAGGAAACGTATTGTGCAGCAAATCTGATATTAGACTATGGGGACATAGTATGTGATTTATCTTGGTAAACTCAACACAGTGCTCTGTGTCAATATGTCCTCCAAATGTTAAAATAAATAAACTGGCTAACGCTTGCATCCAGACATTCTCCAACCATTTTTCTGGAAAACTCCCCCTCTACCTTAGCAGTATTCTCACTCTTACTCCCCACATGTCCTACAGTTTCCGATCCAGCATCATCCCCCTAGTACAGGGGTGTCCAAGTTTATTCTTCAAAGGGCCACTTCCCTAGAAATGTATGCGTGCGTGGGCCGCATTCATTTTTCATTTATTCAGAGAATAATATATATAATTATATACGTGTGTGTGTGTATGTATGTGTGTGTGTGTGTGTGTGTATATATATATATATATATATATATATATATATATATTACACTAATGTGTAGTGGTCACATTAACTACAAACACACACATGCATACACAGTCACACTTACCCCCCCTTCCCACACACACAGTCACAATTACCCCACACACACATACTCGCATACATACTTACCCCACACACATACACATTTATAAACACACACTCACATACATACATACATACATACATACACTTACCCCACACCCACTTAACATGCACTCACATAGATACACATGTATACACATACTCGTATACATACACTTACCCCACTCACACACATACACATTTATACACACACACTCACATACATACAGTTACCCCACACACACACTCACATACATACACTTACCCCACACACACACACTCACATACATACACTTACCCCACACACACACACACTCACATACATACAGTTACCCCACACACACACTCACATACATACACTTACCCCACACACACACACTCACATACATACACTTACCCCACACACACACACACTCACATACATACATACATACAATTAACCCACACACACATTGATACACACACTCACATACATACTTACTTAACCCACACACTAATACACATTTATACACACTCACATACATACATACATACACTTACCCCACACACTAATACACATTTATACACACTCACATACATACATACACTTAACCCACACACACATTTATACACACTCACATACATACATACATACATACACTTAACCCACACACACATTGATACACACACTCACATACATACATACACTTAACCCACACACACATTGATACACACACTCACATACATACATACACTTAACCCACACACACACACATTGATACACACACTCACATACATACATACACTTAACCCACACACACACACATTGATACACACACTCACATACATACATACACTTAACCCACACACACTCACATACATACATACACTTAACCCACACACACATTGATACACACACTCACATACATACATACACTTAACCCACACACACATTGATACACACACTCACATACATACACTTAACCCACACACACATTGATACACACACTCACATACATACATACACTTAATCCACACACACATTGATACACACACTCACATACATACATACACTTAACCCACAGACACATTGATACACACACTCACATACATACATACACTTAACCCACACACACATTGATACACACACTCACATACATACATACACTTAACCCACACACACATTGATACACACACTCACATACATACACTTTACACACACTCACATACATACATACACTTAACCCACACACACATTGATACACACACTCACATACATCCATACACTTAACCCACAGACACATTGATACACACACTCACATACATACACTTAACCCACACACACATTGATACACACACTCACATACATACACTTACCCCCACACACACATTGATACACACACTCACATACACTTACCCCCACACACACATTGATACACACACTCACATACATCCATACACTTAATCCACACACACATTGATACACACACTCACATACATACATACACTTAATCCACACACACATTGATACACACACTCACATACATACATACACTTACCCCCACACACACATTGATACACACACTCACATACACTTACCCCCACACACACATTGATACACACACTCACATACATACATACACTTAACCCACACACACATTGATACACACACTCACATACATACACTTAACCCACACACACATTGATACACACACTCACATACATACATACACTTAACCCACACACACATTGATACACACACTCACATACATACATACACTTAACCCACAGACACATTGATACACACACTCACATACATACATACACTTAACCCACACACACATTGATACACACACTCACATACATACACTTACCCCCACACACACATTGATACACACACTCACATACACTTACCCCCACACACACATTGATACACACACTCACATACATCCATACACTTAATCCACACACACATTGATACACACACTCACATACATACATACACTTAATCCACACACACATTGATACACACACTCACATACATACATACACTTACCCCCACACACACATTGATACACACACTCACATACACTTACCCCCACACACACATTGATACACACACTCGCATACATACATACACTTAACCCACAGACACATTGATACACACACTCACATACATACATACACTTAACCCACACACACATTGATACACACACTCACATACATACACTTACCCCCACACACACATTGATACACACACTCACATACACTTACCCCCACACACACATTGATACACACACTCACATACATCCATACACTTACCCCCACACACGTGGCTGTGGAGGTTGTTGGCTCCTGGTGCGCTTCTTCCCTCCCTCTGACCCTTGCGCATGACCTCATGCGCAGGGTAGAGGAGAGGATTTGTGCACTGCACACCGCACAGGAAGCTGTATCGGGGAACAAAGTTCCCTACACAGAGCGTGTAGCTTCTCGTGTGGTGTGCAGTTCGAGGTGCGGCTACCGGAGCAGAGCTCAGGCGGGCCGCACCTCGATGCCCGGCGGGCCACATTTGGCCCGTGGGACGCCTCTGCCCTAGTAACTGTTTTTCACAAGATTATTCTCAATGTATTCTTCCTGGTAAAACACTAAATAAATGCCACATTGGTTTTCATGGACATTTTAAACTGTAAAATAGTTTTATTTTTGCAGATGTTTTGAAATGTTTCGAATAATTCATCAAGTTACAGACACCACAGATGATATATTGATGGTAAGTTAATTGCAATATTTTATGGTTTTAAAGGACCACTTTTTTTTTGTTAACCCTTGCTTTATGGTAGAAATAATAGTGGGAATAAATAGAGGCCTGTGTCCCAAGTAAACAAAATGTGTTTCTTTAGTGATACACCTGGGTTTATTCTCCACTTTGCCGCAGAGCAGGTCGAGAGGATGGTGCACGCTGACAGGAATGCACAGTCAATCAGAGCGGGTGCTCATTCCTGCTCGTCTGATTGGAGTCTACATGGAGCAACCCTTGTTTTTACATGGGATCAGCAGAGGCGACCTAGTAGGGTCTAGGAAGCTTCTTTGCGACTGCTTCACCGCTGACAGTTCAGCGCGTCAGTTTGAACGTTGAACTGTCAGCGGTGAAGATGAATGCGTCCGCTTCATTTCGGGTATGTAAGCGCTGAACTGTCAGCGCTTACAAACGTACACTCCCAATAAATGACCCCCCCCCCCCCATCACCCCAATACTAAAATTAACCCTCTGAACCCTAATAATAAAATGAATCCCCTGAACCCTAATAATAAAATTAACCCCCTGAACCCTAATAATAAAATTAACCCCTCCCACCGAACCCTAATACTAAGATTAACCCTCCCACGAACCCTAATACTAAAATAACCCCCCCGAACACTAATACTAAAATAACCCCCCCGAACACTAATAATAAAATTAACCCCCCCCCCCACGAGCCCTAATACTAAAATTAACCCCAATTCAGCGATCATTTGATGACCTCCCGCGCAATGAACTGGCCATTGCGTGAGAGGGGACGGTAAAGCGGCTGCATTAATGCAGCCGCAATGAACTGTCCCATCCCCACCTAGTAAAGGTCCCCTCTGCTGATCCCATGTAAAACTACCTATTTAGGACCCCTCTACTGATCTCATGAAAGAATGAGGGTCTCTCTCTCTGCATTAGCAGGACCAGACTGCCTGCTTCCCATTGAAGGATGGCAGTGGTTTGTCAGAGGATAAACTGGCATCTACCATACCAGTTTATCCCCATACCCGTGGAAGTGAGAT
Source organism: Pelodytes ibericus (assembly GCA_036172795.1). Taxonomy (NCBI): domain Eukaryota; kingdom Metazoa; phylum Chordata; class Amphibia; order Anura; family Pelodytidae; genus Pelodytes; species Pelodytes ibericus. The sequence continues at coordinate 153,944,127 of CM069858.1, forward strand.
TTTCACTTGTGCTACAGAGTTAACATTTTTTTTTAAAAGTTTACTTTTTAAAGATATTAATTGAAAATGAATTTGCTTGTCATAATTATTTGCCGGGAGGTATAATGATGGCTAACTGCAGCCACTACACTAAATAGAATTACAGTACCAGGATTAAAGGGACGCTCAAGGTAACTGTGGTGCAATAAAGTTACTTTGGTGCAACTGATCATGTAACACATGTACACATATAGGTGGAATTCTGCATTAATAGGGATGCAGGGATTCATTAGCAATCCCTTTGAAACTGCTCTAGTTTCTGCATTGCAGTGATGTTTACATGTAAGGGGCCAATTCTTCTTTAAAAAAAAAAAAGTCTGGCGCTTGTGTCTATCTGAGACCACCTCTGCCTCGCAGTCTGTGAAGCAAGCAAGCGAGCAGATGCCCTCCATTGGTATGGACAGTGAGAGGAATCAGTAGAGCTCAGGAAAGGTATGCAATCATGTGAAATTTACACAATATTTCCAAGTTTCTCATAACTAACCAAAACATAACTTCTGGGGACCTTGAGTCTTTCCTCTCCTCCCCTACCCATAAGGTCAGAGCAGACTCCCATGCAAAAAGATTAGACTACAATAAGCAATAATACAAACAGAGCTGGAATTTCATAAGATAGTGGCCGATTTCTCATAGCTAAAGCTAAATAATGTGTAATAATGTTGTGGTTATCTTGCTTTTACTGCAGGGAGGGCACTGTTTCTGATGTCCTTGACTGCTGTGAATTGGGATACCCTGAGTCAGAACCCAAGCTAGATCTTTCTGTGCCCAAGGCAATAATAGAAAAGTGTGCCCCACATAACTTTATATCTGTTATTTTGAAGAAAAAGGGGATAAACATAACAAGAAAATTCAACGATTAATTAATAGAGCAATGAGGGTGATACTCTATAGCTTCCACAAGTTTATAGTTAGCCAGGGTGTTATAGTAAACCTACCATTAGTATATAATTAACTGGACATAAATGGTAGTACTGTGACGCTCTGTATGTTATTAAACATATATCAATAGTGGCGTGGCTCTCCTCATTAAATAGTTAAAAAAACATAGAAATAAGTTACCAGCTGAATAACCAAAAGAAAAAATGCTCCTGGGAGGATTATCTTTTTATTAAAACATAATTACTGAGAGTGTGGAATGGCTGGGCACCATGGGACCTGATGTTAACAGCTAACATCTTCACCTGATCACTATAGTTTCTATGAGGAACACAAGATGCTATATTTCAAGGTTGCATGCTATCATCACTGCACTGCTATCATCCCTTCTATTGTGTATGCCTGATGGCGAGTGCCTCAGTCACCTCACCCTCGCTAAAGCTCTGCTCAGAGCAGTAAAATTGCCGCATCAGTAGGTTTTGCTTGAAGTATGCAGCTCGAAAAATATTTCAGTCCAACTGAAGATATGGTAGAGTCTCTACTATATTAGAAAGTACCATCCAGAAAGGCATTTCCTCTTACCATAATAACATGATATTGAGTTGTAATAACATTCTGATGCAGTTAAACTTAACTTTCAGCTGTTGTTGATCTACAATTCCAGACAGACATTTACTGGATAAGGAATGACAGGAACTGTAGTCTAAGAACAGACAGTGGTAAATGTTTGGTTTCTAAGTTGTGTTCCCCAGGACCTACTTTAAAACCATAGAATATCTGGTTAAACACTCTTGTTGTTGTTGATGATAATAATAATATTTATCATTTATGCTTAACTTCTTTCTGTTTGCAAATAATTTTTACAGGTAACAAAAGATGTAATCAAAGAGTTTGCTGCTGATGGTGTTAAATATCTAGAATTACGAAGCACCCCTAGAGATTCGGCAACAGGTACAATACGGACATATACAGTATAAATATAACAGATTATGGTATTATGTGCCACACTGTCATTAGCACATTGCTAAAATGTGATCAAATATTGCCGGCACAATCTACATAAATGATTTAATATCCTATGAAGATTTGTGCAATAACTCCACCAATGGATAACATTGTGCAGATGATCAGGATTTTTTTTTTTTTTTACTATAGATTATATCAAACATCCCAAAATGTTCTCCTTTTCTTCTTACTTGGTTTATAAAGGAGGGTTAAGAATAGCAGATATTACTTAAATTGTATCTGAAAGTAGAAGGTATTCCTCCATTCAGGGCATAGATGTTTATTTGAATGCTAAATAAATACATAGCTAAGGTGGTGGTGGTTCTTCCTTCTTTCCTTTTACATAAGAATCCTGTCCTCTTTAAGTCAACCACGCAACGATACAGTGCAGTAATCTTTTATTTTACTTGCAGAATTTGTCAGACCAACCCTCTGGAGCGCACCGTCATGAAATAACTCTTACACAGCCGATATAGGTAGAAGTGCAGCCACACCTTTAATAGAAAAGCGACCAAGAAGACGCATGCACTCCAGGGTCCGGTAGAAAAATGTGACTTCAAAATGTATTCGTAAAAATCCATGAAAAAACACTGTAACAAACACCAGTGCGAGACACAAAAGGTGAAAAAACGATATGCCTTACGCGTTTCGCGTGAACACATGCTTATTCATAGGCTTCTAGCGTGCATGCGTCTTCTTGGTCGCTTTTCTTCTGTTTGGATAGGGCTGCTTCTACAGCCCAGACGAAGCACCCATAATTCGGTATACCATACACAGGACAAATACTTACAGCCACCGGTGGAGCCAGCTGACTCCCTTCGATTTCTGCAGCTACACCTTTATCCCTGCCGTTAAATAGACACAAAAATAGGTTAGAGCAAATTAAATATAGCACACCTCCTCCAATAATAACTAAATGTAGGTCCAATGAAATAACAGTCCAAAATTGATTGCAAAATAATCAAAAGACTTTTATTTCATCAGACCTCCATCTTGTTGATATTGGACAAGGTGCACTATACTTCATTGGCTTTAACCTATTTTTGAATCTTTTATTGTAACACCTTGCACAAACCACTATCCTGCCAATATGTGTGGATGGTGTGGTGGAATATCTCACAACCAAAAAATGCATTTCAAAGTATGGTGGCATATAATCCATACCCAGTGCTAACTGATGAGTCTGGACTGTAAGCACAATTGAAGAAAAAAAAAATAGCTGGCAATCAAACTGGCCACAGCAGGGGTTGTCTTGAGGGACAGTCACAGTATTGGTCAGTTCAGTCCTGATCATTATATCTCTCCTCACCAACTACATCTGACTTTACTACATAACTATGTTCAGATAACTATTCATACAAACATAAACCACCATCCCCTGTGATCTTGATGTTGCTGTTTCAGGTATGACCAAAAGAACATATGTGGAGACTGTACTTGAAGGTATCCGGCAGTGTAAAGAAGAGGAAGTTGACATTGATGTCAGGTACTGATGGTTATATTAATTTACAGATCTGATTGTCCACCCAAGGTTAATAGACCAGTGGAAACATTTTCCTCTGTAGTAAGGTGGATATTCTATTTATCAATAAATTCTAAGCATGGTCTATTCATTAAAAAGGAACTGACAACTGAACTGAAAAAATATATGGCATTTGTAGCAGTGTTGCCAACAAATGAACAGTATTGAAGAAATGCATGCTCGGCCAATAGGAACATAAAGAGGTCCATGGTAGCCGTGTGAAAATGTTATTTGTACTTTCTATAGGGCTATGATCAAACACCAATATCAAAGCAATTGGAAAACAGTAGGGATTTGATTAGTATATGCCCACTGTACAACTTTCAAAAATGTATATAAATATTCATAAAGGTCGTGAAAAAACACTTTGGAAACCCTGCAGTTTTTGTGTGTGTTTGTTTCATATATTCTTTTGAAGCTTGCGCAACAGGCTTTTTTAAAGTTCTGTGTTTTGTATACTTTTTTCCTTTAATTTATTTTCGTTTAAATGATTCATAAGTTAGAGAAACTTGAATGTAGTGATTACGTCAGAGAGCTGTCATAGAAAGACTATCTCTAAGTACAGACACCGTGCACACGTACAACAGTATACTATCTCCCCAACGCTGATAGCACATAGCTAACAGATGTGTGGTGGTGAAGAGTCTTGTAATTATATTCCTGTGAGTCCAGCTTGAGTGCGTCACTGAAATGAATGGAAACATTTATAGAAAAATAGTTGCTGGTTATAAATATAAAAAAAATGGAAAAAACAAAATGTGTATATATATAAGTATGTAGGACGAGTTCGCACAAATGCAATGTAACAATAAGAAATAAAATATTGTTTTCTGCCACATTACATCTCATTATATTGTTTTCTAATTGTGATGTGTTGATTTCGATTTAAAATAACTCTGGATTATGTGAGATTTTCTCATTGTGGCTATAATGATGCCACTTGGCAGCTATGTTGGTATGATAAATACGCAAAAGATTAAATGTAATCTTCTTAATATTTCCAGTCCTTTATCTACTTTGCTTTTTTTAGATTCTTATTGGCAATTGATAGAAGAGGGGGCACTGCAGTTGCAAAGGACACTGTAAAACTTGCTGAAGAATTTTTCCATGCTACTGATGGACTGGTTGTAGGTTTGGATCTCAGCGGCGACCCCACTGTAAGTCCTGTTTATACTTTTTCCAGTTGTATCATAAGTCATTTGTTTCACAGCTAGTTTTAAAAATTCTCAAACTCAAAATAGAGTATTTTTTCCAATACAACAGTTCACAATTTCAAAATCACAAAAACTTATTGTGAATCTTGCCAAAATCTGTCATTTTGTTTGTCTAGTAGTATCTTAATATGTATAATAATAATCACATTCAGCTATAACTAAACCTAATGAAATCCTAGTTCACCCGAAAAATCCATTAGAGGTGAACTGGCTGCTGTTTCCCTTCATTTTCTATCCTACTTAAACCATTAAATTACCCAAGAGGGAAATTTCTGTCCTCAATATAAAGTGTGTTTTATCTTAACTTTTTAATCTAAATGGCTTGCACAACTACATTCATTTAAATCAGTTGGCTATAATGCCCCATGCATAGCCATACCAACTATGGGAGGGGCATTATAGCTAGGGTTGCCACCTGGCCAGTATTTTACCGGCAGGCCGGTAAAAAATTGGACCCAGGCGAATGTTAAGTCTATGGAGATAGTAGCAAGGCCAGTATTATTCTGAACAAAAGGTGGCAACCCTAATTATAGCCAACTGATTTCAGTTTATGTAGTTGTGTAAATCATTTAGGAGAAAAATGAAGTATTTTTTGTTTTTGTTTTTTTTTTCTGTAAGTTTGATTACACTCCTACACAACAAGAAAAGTAGTAAATCGGAATAAAGGAATTGGGGTCCAAAATCGAAATAATCCCTTCTAAAAATGGATACATTGTACCTTCTAAAAATAGATACTTAGTGTACAGTATTGGGGGTTTAAATGGGCACTGTCACCTAAACCTTGTTTATACTGTGAATGTAGCAAGCCATTTTAAGAGACTGAGTTGGTGGTGCCCATCAACACTTCTTACCTTCCTACCTATTCTTTGGGAGGAGGCGGGGATAAAACTGTGACCAAAGTTAAGGATGCCGTCACCACTACATTAAACGAATGGTATTGGGAAAGCTGAGTCAGTAAGTTCATCAACACTTACTGTTACTGTTTTTACACTATATATTGTTAGGACTGAGATTCCAGGAAGATATTACTACTCCAATAAAGAAGGATTTGAAATATTCACAAGAATGTCTACCTCACTGCTTAGCGTTGTCATACAAAATGCTTTATCTAATTTGAACCATCTGTTTTTGGGGATGTAAGCTTTCATGAGATAATATATGGAAAACAAACACTGTTGATGCTCACTGGGTCACAACAACAGATGTTTAAATGTATATTTTTCAACTCTGCTGTTTTTCTCTTTTTTGTGTTTATTGAACATAGACTGTGCGTGTGTATATATAAAATGTGTATGTATTAAAGATATATTTACCATATTTGCTCGAATAGAAGACGACCCTGATTATAAGACGACCCCCCCAAACTTTGGATATTCCTTTAGAAAAAACTAAAAGCCTGAATATAAGACTACCCTATAGGAAAAAAGTTTTTTTATTTCCTTTTATGTGCCAGTGCTGCCTCTCTTTCCCCTCCCCCAGCTTTGTCTCTCTCCCCCACTTCCCCCCAGCATTGTCTTTCTCTCCCCCTTCCCTTAGTGTTGTCTCTGTCTCTCCCCCCAGCGTTATCTCTCCCCCTCGTTGTCTCTTCCTCCCCCAAAACGTTTCTCTCTCCTCCCCCTAAACTTTTTCTCTCTCTCTCCTCACCTTGTGTGTGTCTCTCTCCCCCCCTCCCTCCCCTTGTCTCTCTCTGGACCCCCTCCCCCCCACCTCACCTTGTCTCTCCCTGGTGGCTAGTGAGGGCAGCCGGGGAATGTCTGCACGTATCGTGCAGACATCCTCCTTACTGCCGACACTTCCGTCTATTATGACGGACAGCCCCCAGCTGCCCAAATATCCCTGGTGGCCAGTCTTATAATCTGACCTCAATTTGAGGTCAGATTATAAAATGACCTCGAATATAAGACTAGGTGTCTTTTTCAGAGCATTTGCTCTGAAAAAACCTCATTTTAATATTCGACCAAATACGGTATGTGTGCATGTATGTATGATGTATAAATGTTTTCACTAGTATTTCACTTTATTATTATTTTTAGTTGAATGTTCACATAACTTTGTGGTAAACACGTTTTATTTATTGTATATAGTACTTCAAACCATAATAAATACATTATTCTCCATTTACATCCTTGTGCTCATACATCCCCATTTAATAAATGCATTTTCTTTTGATATGCGATTTATAGGTAAATGTATTGTGCAATTTATATTATTTAATTTCTATATATATGCAATGTAATAAATAAGATTCAATTTTCTCTCCTAGTAAAATTACCTTTTCTGTAGGTCTACCAAATATGTTCGCAGCAATTGTTTTTTTTTTTTCATTGCATCAGGAATATAAATAAGGTTTTTGGTGTAGCATTATTTAGGTTGTTTTTGTTTAATTTATTGACAGAAATATATATCCAAAGTAATCAATGTTAAATGGAACAGATAAATAAAACCATATTACACTCGTATTATTCTAACCTAAGCTATGAAACACCATTAGCATTATTTCACCACCAGAGGTCAGTGCGATACAAAGTCAGCTGCAGTTCACCGGCTTCTACTCCCCCTTTATCTGAATGTGAACAGACAATAACATTCATGGAAAACATACACTTCAGCTTTGGGATCAATGGCCAGTGGTTTTATGGATGTGAATACAGTTACCATAGTTGGAAATGTTTCCTTTCTAGGCCAACTATATACAGATCCATTCTGGAGACTTTTCACTAAAATCTAAACTTCAAAATTCAATTAATAGTTTATTTATCAAAATACTCCAACTTTCCTATTTTCCAGCTTGGTTGTCAATGCATCATTTCTGCAGTGTTTGTTTTTAGAAGTAAGCTTCTTCTTTCTCCTTTACTGTACCCACACAAATTATATATTGTATTTTTTCATGACAAGAAGGGTTTGTTTGTTTGTTTGTTTTTACATACCATTATTTTGAGAATATCATGTAATTTACTACAAAACAAAAATGGGATTTTTGAAATTCTAAAGAACATATTTTTCCAACTTTTGCTTGAAAAATCTTTTACTCATTTACAAAAGCTAATGAAAAAACTGCTAAATAGATTTAAATATTTGTCTTGAGTTTGGAAATACTCCTGGTTTTTTTTTTTTTTTTTTGCAACATATAATGTAGTAACTTCAAATATCTCATTGCTATTTCAAAAACATTTTTTGTTTTTCAGAATTATGGATAGTGGCATTGTAACACTGATAAATCTCTAAATCACGCCCAACATGTAGATATTTTTCAGAAGTAGACAACCCAAGATATTTAACTTTGTGTACTTTGACACTTTTCATGCCGCCATATTACCACCAAAATTTGCAAAGATAATGTTGTTGATTTTATTTTCACAACAATATGTGTTCTGCAGCATCTCCTGACTACAGTGATACCACCCACGAGTAGTTTAGTCGCATTGTTTGAGCATTGAAAGGACACATTTGGGAGGTGCGCATTTTTAAGTTATTGACATTTTGGTAATTTTGTACCCATTTTCTATTAGGGACATCTTTGCCAGGCAATTCAATTTACTCCCATCAAACCACATATTTTTAAAAACTAGACAACCCAGGGTATTTCAAATAGTTGTATTTTAAAAATTTACAGGCACTAAAATACTACCACCAGCCTCTGTCAAAGTTTGTGATAGCAATTTAGTTTTTCATATACATTGTAATTCAGGTGTGAATTCACAGGTTTTGGTATGTGCCACTGCCACACAGCACCCCAATATATGTTTAGCAACATCTCCTAAGTCAGGGCTTGACAAATTAAGGTCACCATGGCGACCATTAAATTAGACCTGGTACCCGGGTACAGTTATCCCCGTTGCCCTCACCACTGGGATAATTTTTTCTTCTTCTTACTTTTAAACTGGGGCACGCGTGAGACCAGAGTGTGTGCGCACCGGATGTACAGACTTCCTGCTCTGCCCCCTCACACACTGTGCAAGGGGGCAGAGCACTGGGTGACTAGGAGGACTAACTGTCTGCGCCAGTGTTGGAAATGTTCCCCTTCCCTGCAATGAGCTATCTTAAAAAAAAAAAAAAAAAAAAACCTGCTGACTTTGTGTGTGTGTGTCTGTGACTGACTGTGCATCTGTATATGTGACTGACTGTGTGTCTGTGTATGTGACTGACTGACTGTGTGTGTGTGACTGCATGTAATTGAGGTTATGTGCTGTTGTCTGGCACTTAGATTTTTTTTTTTGCTGGCTTGTAAAACTCAGTTAAGTTTGTCAAGCCCTGTCCTAAGTACAATGATACTACCTACGAGAAAAAGTAAAAAAAAACAAACAAAAAAACAACAACATTTAAATGGGTCATTGTGTGATAGCATTGTAGATTGCAGTTTGCATAAGATAAGTTGCAACCTTCTTGTACCAGACCTTTGTCTTCCTCAGAATGAGGTTCGGCTGTAGCAGCTGATCATCCATATCATCTCCACCCAAATGCCTGTTATAGGTCCTATTGTACACTAGCCTGCCCCACAGTCCTCTCATCATGGATGGTGTAGAGCATGAACACATTTGTCTTCCTACATACTTAAGGGCCAAAAGCTCCTGTTGTGAATGGCACTACTATTAATATAAAGGTAGTACATAGGAATGGCGGGTCAAGATATCAAAATTACATCCTAATTATCACTCTAACACAGCAACTAAATAAATACAAGAATCTGGAGCGCTCTAATAATATTAAATAATAAGTGTGAATATAAATAATAAGTACGGTAATAAAATAAATACTAAATAGCAATAAGTAATAGAAATGCAGTATAAAAAAAATATACTCCGGCTTGAATAAGGAATAATCTAGAGATTGACAGTGCAGGAACCATATATAAAAAGGAAACAAAGAAGCACAGTGCTCACTGTATATATTTAGCTAATTTGGCTGAATTCCCACATATACTTATAGTATAGTAAATGCGCGCACACCACACTATGATGAGTGGACTTTATACGTGTGATCTGTCTTAGAGTGTGCAATCTAGTCTGACACTCTATAGTATAATTTACTTATGACACTTGTATCTCCATTGTCAGATTGCTATGTTTGTTAATCGACCACACATACAAACACACAATTGTGCATAATTATAAACATTGCTTATGTTGGAGATGCCTTTTCCTCAAATCATTTCACTTGGGGATCTAGGTCCTTCATTGCTGCTACTGTATTTCTTATAGGTTAGAAATGTACTAATGATTAGTACAGTCATTAAAGTCCTAACTTTTTTTTAAAATTAATATTACTTTACTTATTTTCTCTACCTGTTTTTATGCTGGGATCATAAACGGGTAATTTTGGATATAAAATGACTGTGTAAACTAAGTTGTGATATTTGTTTTAACTGTTACAAGCGACTGTGTGTTTTTAGCGGAGCATGAATTACAAAAGAGAAACAGACATTGGAAATGAACAACATGTAACCAAACTGGCTTTGTGATGTTCTAATCCAATTAGAGTTCAAATGAATGTCATTAATCATAAAAATAGAAATTAAGGACCACTCTCTGACTTTAATGACTTTAAAGTAAAGACTATGCTGATAAAAAGAACTAGATAGAAGCATGTTCTATAACTTTTTGCATTAAATGTTCAATTTCTCTGTAAAATTGATTTTACTTTAGTATTTCAATATGTTTAAACCCTCAGCTATGCCATTTGGCTAATTAAGGTTTAAGGCTATAACTAGGACTTGCTAAGCTCTTCTAAAAGGAATCAATGCAATCAGGTTTGGGAGTGCTGAGTGGCTGCCAAATATCATATTACAATGTAAAATGTTTGGCTCCAAGTAAAGTTTTAATATTAAAAAAAGAATCAAGCTACATTTGTTTCATAATTTTATTTGTGTACCACACAAATAAATAAAAGAAAGCATATTATTCTCCACTCCTAAAGTTTCTGGATGAATGCAAGGTGGATTTAATTCTCTAATAATTTTTGTTATTTCCCATGAGACCTCAGTCTATAATTGATTTTTGTTTTACAAATTGGGAATAATGTTTGCACAGTTATATAACAACGACAGAGTGACAGACTGCAATACAAATACAACTCTCCTGTCTGTTCTAAATTAGCATCTGAATTAAAAAGCATACCAGAGGACGAATATAAAACTTGTGGCAAATCCAAGGCATGTTATTCATGCCAACACATGTATGCTATTTTATTCACTAGGATAAATTCAATTAATCAGAGTTAAAATCCAAACAAAATATAACTCAAATTCAAAACAATATCACCTGACCGTCAACCAATAAAGCTTTTATTGACATAGAAACATAGAATGTGTTGACAGATAAGAACCATTCGGTCCATCTAGTCGGGTCTAGGACTCTTCTTCGCCGCATTTTCATAGCTGAAAGTTCAGTGCGGCAGTTAGAACGCTGAACTGTCAGCAATGAAGTATAACGTGGCCGTTTCACCGCGGCTGCAGCTATGTAAGAGCTGACAGTTCAGCGCTGAACTGTCAGCTCTTCCAAATTGAAAATGAAAATAGCCCCCCCAATAAATGATTCCCCCCCAGTAGTAACACTAAACCCCAATACTAACTCTAAAATTAACCCCAATACTAAAATTAACCCCCTAAACCCTAATACTAAACCCCGACCCCTAATACTAAAATGAACCCCCTAAACCTTAATACTAACCCTAATACTAACCCCCGACCCCTAATAGTAAAATTAACCCCTAACACTAAACCTAATTCTAACCCCCTAAACCCTAATTCTAAACAAACTAAAATCGGTAAAATACTTACCTTTAGCGATGAAATGTCCCGCGATGAAATCTCCAGCGACGATCTGTCTTGTGCTGTAGAGTCGGCGGTGAAGCGGCTGCGCGGAAGCCCCGTCTAGTCTGCCCAATTTTCTAAATACTTTTATTAGTCCCCAGTTCCCTATCTAATATCTAGGATAGCCTTGTGCCTATCCCACGCATGCTTAAAATCCTTGACTGTGTTTACCTCTACCACTTCCGCTGGAAGGCTATTCCATACACCCATTACCCTCTATGTAAATTAATACTTCCTGATATTAGTTTTAAATCATTGCCCCTCTAATTTAAGACTATGTCCTCTAGTTGGGGTAGTTTTTTATTTTTTTAAATATAATCTCTTCCTTTACTGTGTTGATTCCCTTTATGTATTTAAATGTTTCTATTATATCCCCCCTGTTACATCTTTCCTCCAAGCTATACATGTTCAGATGCTTTAACCTTTCCTGGTAAGTTTGATCCTTCAACCCATGAACCAGTTTAGTAGCCCTTTTCTGAACTTTCTTCAAAGTATCAATATCCTTCTGGAGATACGGCCTCCAGTACTGTGTACAATACTCCAAGTGAGGTCTCACCAATGCCCTGTACAATGGCATGAGCACTTCCCTCTTCCTACTGCTAATACCTCTCCCTATGCAACCAAGCATTCTGCTAGCATTGCGTTCTCAGGGCCGGCCTTAGGGGTGTGCGACCTGTGCGAGCGCACAGGGAGCAACACCCCAGGGGGCGCTCTCCCGCCCAAAGAAAAAGTAAAAAAAAAAAAAAAGCCGGTAGAGGCACTGGATGGGGGAGATCAAAAGATCCCCCCTCACCAGCCCTCTGCTCGGCATGCTCTGCTAGATCCGGGGAGGGGGCGAAGCTAACCGGCTGAGCGGTGTAGCTCCGCCCCCACCCTGTGAAGCAGAGCAGCGTCTGCTTCACAGGAGCCACTGGCAGCATGAGAAAGTGCTGCTAGGCTCCCCATGCCTGCATTAAACATGGGGAGCCGAGCAGCACCTTCTCTTGCGGACCTGGGCTCCCAGTGAAGCAGACGCAGCTCTGCTTCACAGGGTGGGGGCGGAGCTACACCGTTCAGCCGGTTAGCTCCGCCCCCTCTCTGTATCCATCTTTGAAGGCAAAAGAAGGGGGGGGGGAGAGAAGCAGGAGGGACAGACGGAACAGGGGGAGGGGGGAGAGACAGAACAGCTGGAAGGGGGAGAGAGAGATACAGAACAGGGGGGGGGGGAGAGAAAGAACAGGGGGAGGGAGGGAGAGAGAGACAGAACATGGGGAAGGGGGAGAGAGAGAGAGAGAGAGAGACAGACAGAGGGAGGTAGGGAGGGAGAGAAAGACAGAACAGGGGGAATGGGGGGAGAGAGAGACCGACAGAACAGGGGGGGAGAGAGAGACAGAACAGGGGGGGGGAGACAGAACGGGGGGGGGGAGAGAGACAGAATAGAGGGAGAGAGAGAACAGGTATGGGGGAGTTAGAGAGAGACAGACAGGGCAATGAAGAGGAAAGGGACAAACATGAGAAGGGAGAGAGATACATACATGGGGGGGGGGCGCCACGGGGGAATCCCGCGCAGGGCTCCGGAACACTTAAGGCCGGCCCTGTCCGTACTGCTTTATCACATTGCCTACCAATCTTTAAGTTATCTGATTATTACTCTTAAATACCTTTCCTCAGATGTTGAGGTTAGGACTGTATCAAATATTCTATATTTTGCTTTTGGGTTTTTACGCCCAAGGTGCATAATCTTGCACTTGTCCACATTGAATGTCAGTTGCCACAGCTCTGACCATTTTTCAGGTTTAGCTAAACCATTTGCCATTTGGCTTATCCCTCCATGAACAACCACCCTGCTGCAAATCTTTGTATCATCAGCAAAAAGACATACTTTACCAACAAGACCTTCTGCAATATCACTAATAAAAATATTACAGAGAATGGGTCTGAGTAGAGATCTCTGGGGTACCTCACTAGTAACAAGACCTTGCTTTGAAAATACTCCATTGACTACAACACTCTGTTGCCTGTCTCTCAACCATTGTCTAATCCATTCAACAATATTGAAATCCAAACTCAAAGATTGCAGTTTACTGATAAGCCCTCTATGTGCAACAGTGTCAAAAGCCTTACTGAAATCTAGGTAAGCAATGTCTACTGCACCACCCTGATCTATTATTTTAGTCACCCAAAAAAAATCAATAAGATTAGTTTGGCATGATCTTCCTGAAGTAAACCCATGTTGTCTCTGATCTTGAAATCCATGCGATTTTAGATGTTCTACAATCGTATTCTTTAACATGGTTTCCATCATTTCCCCCCACTACTGAAGTAAGACTTACTGGTCTATAGTTGCCCGACTCGTCCCTACTACCTTTCTTGTGAATGGGCACAACAATTGCTAATTTCCAATCTTCTGGGACTACTACCATTTAACAGATTTATGTAACCAATCATTGTTAAAGGTTTTGATAGTACACCACTAAGTTCCTTTAATAACTTTGGGTGTATCCCATCAGAGCCCATCAACTTATTTGTCTTTACTTTAGACAGGTGAAGTAAAACCTCTTCCTCTGTAAACGTACATGCATCAAAAGGTTTCTTACCCTCATTTTCTTTTGTAAAACTGAACAAAAATATTCATTAAGGCAGTCTGCTAGCCCTTTATCCTCTTCTACATAGCATCCGTCTTTTGATTTAATCTAACAAATCCTTGTTTTACTTTCCTTTTCTCATTTATGTATCTAAAAAATGTTTTATCCCCTTTTTCACTGACTGGGCTGTTTTGTCTTCTGCATGCGCTTTGGAAGCTCGTATAGCTTGCTTTGACAAATGTGCACTTATGTTTCATGTCTCTTGTGTGTAGAACAGGATAATTACCTGTATACAGTCAACCTCTTGCTTATTTAGTAAAATGTGTTTTTCCTGAATAGAGATCCAATAATAGGATACACATTTGATCATAATTTGTCAGTATGGCTACCAAAAGCCTCATACCGAGATACTTTTAAGAATTTACCAGGGTCAGGTTATAACATGATTTGGTCTTGATGTTTATTTGAGGATTGTTTTAATTGAAGTTGAGAAGTACCTTATTTTCTCGAATAAAAGATGAGGATCTTACATTCAAGGTTCGTCTTATAACCAGAACTCAAATAGAGGTCTAACTATAACACTGGGATTCAGGTCCCCCACAGAGCTGCAGGGGACCTGGATCCGCCTCACAAGCAGCCGGTGGATGTCTGCATAACGTGTACAGACATCCTACGGTGCTGCCCGACACTTCTATGAAGGAAGTCACCTTCCGAAGGTCCATCATAGAAGACGGAAGTGTCGGGCAGCACCGGAGGATGTCTGCGCATATTGAGCAGACATCCACCGGTTGCCCCCACTAGCCACCACGGAGATTGTGGTTGTCTGCACATACGCGCAGACATCCTCCAGTGCTGCCCAACACTTTTGTCAAGACTTATGTGACCAAAGCCAGGAGCATTGGGCAAGTCTGGGGGAGGGAGGGGGAGAGGCAGCATTGGATAAGTCTGCGGGGTGGGGGAGACAGCATTGGGCAAGTCCGGGGAGAGGCAGCATTGGGCAAGTCTGGCGGGGAGGGAGGGGGACAGGCAGCATTGGGCAAGTCTGGGGGAGGGGGAGGGGAGAGGCATCATTTTGTAGGGAGGGGAAGGCATCATTGGTCAAGTTAGGGGGTAGGGGCAGCATTGGCTAAGTTTGATGGGCAAATGGCTGTGGGGCAATGCATTGGCTACGTCTGGGGGTATATGGACAAATAAAAGAAAATAAAAACATCATTATATTTAATAAATATGAAAAAGCAATTTACATGTGAATATATACAAGTTAAACTTTTTTCCTATAGGGTAGTCTTATTCAGGCTTTTTGTTTTTTTCCTAAAGGAATATCCAAAGTTTGGGGGGGTCGTCTTATAATCAGGGTTGTCTTATATTCGAGAAAATACGGTAGTTTGTTGCTAGCTATCCACTTTTCAACCTTAGAAAACTGATTCTGTAGCACGGCTTCCACTTGCGATAGTTTTATACTGGTCATATAAACAATGGAGACATCATCATATATATGCACATTTTGGCATATTGCACAGATGGTAGAATATTTATAAATAACAAGATCAGAAGGAGCCCGGGGATGAATACTTGAGGCACGCCATACTTAATCGGCAACGAAAGGGAAGAAGCAACTACTTGTCAAGTTTGAGTGGCTTGTTCCCCATACTGAATGCACAACGCAGTCTACCTCTCCAGCTCTGTATTTAGCGCAAGGCAGACATGGCAAGTGCCTAGGGTGGCACTTGCCATGTCTGCCGGGGGTGGTGGAAAAAAACACTGCCCCTTGATGGCAGAGACGATGGCTGGGGAGATCAGAAGATCTCCCCTCCTGGCAGAGACGATGGCTGGGGAGATCAGAAGATCTCCCCTCACCAGCGCTCTGCCCCACAAGCAGGCAGCATGGGGTCTGTGCTCTGCCCAGGCACACAAACAACCTACCATGCTGCCTGTCATTCTCCATGCTCAGTTTGACTGGTGAGTGCCGATAAGTCACACTATGAGCTTCAAACGTGCTGGAAGCCCGTGACCTGTCAGCACTCAAACCGCGCAGGGAGCATGGTAGGTTGTCTGGGCAGTGCACAGACACCATGCTGCCTGCCACTAGACACCAGGGAACCATCACCCCTGCCCAAGGTAAGTACTGAGGTTATGGGGGCATTTCATATGTGGGTGATGGGGAATTTAATCCTACTGGGATACGCCACTGTGCTTGACCATGAGCCTCTTGACAGAATCAGATACATTTACAGTGTTTACATAGAAGAAAACACTACACAATATTTACTATAGAACTAGGACTCCTGAATAATAGGAGTATATTTCTTGCATGCAATTCAACTGAAATCATGTTTTGTAGCTTTACACGAATGCATGTTTTACAAGAGGTCATATTCATGTGAATGATTACATTATGTATTTGGATACTCATATAATTACTTTTTTTGTATTTAAGGTGGGGCACGGAAAGGACTTTATGGATCCTCTTAGTGAAGCTAAGCGATCTGGTCTCAAACTGGCTCTCCATTTATCAGAGGTATATCACATATTTATTAGAGTGCCATGCCGAATACATTAGTAAATTAGCATATATTAAAGTACATGCCTTAAAGGGACTCTATCACCAAAACATTGTTTTACTGTGAATATAGAGAATAAAAAATTATTTTAAATGATCTATGCATTGTGTTGGCAGAATTGCAAGAACATTTCTAAATTAGGGTAAAAATGTGTTTTTAAATGTCTGCGGAGTCTCCTGCTTATGATATGAGGAAGTGTCGCGCATCATCACATGATGTCTGTGCGCAGAGACATCCACCCTGCAAGTAAGATCCAGGTTCACTGCAACTCTGTTATGTTCCATGCGTAAACCTATATAAAGTTGTGCTGCGCCATAATCATAAAATAATTCTAGGTTAGAACCTTTAAATGATCCTCCATGGATTTAATTTTCTATAAATAACTGAATTCCTTTTTTTCAATGGATATTTTAAAAATGGACTATATAGTATTGGTTGGGTTATGTCTACAAAAACATTATTGCTCATATTGTTTTCATTTACAGCACTTCCTAATTTTTTACAGGTACCTAGTCAGGAAGAGGAGACTACACTTCTGCTTAATATTCCCCCGGACAGAATTGGACATGGGACTTTCCTCTGTAACTCACCTGACACCGTGGAGATAGTGAAACAAAAACAAATCCCTCTGGGTAGGAAACCTCCTAGATTCTAAGTGACTACAGTGTTACAAAAGAAGAAAAACTACCACAACTAGAGGACATAGTCTAAATTTACATGGGCAACGATTTAAAAGTAATATCAGGAAGTATTACTTTACCGAGAGGGTAGTGGATGTATGGAATAGCCTTCCAGCAGAAGTGGTAGAGGTAAACACAGTCAAGGATTTTAAGCATGCACGGGATAGACACAAGGCTATCCTAGCTATAAGACCGGGAACGGGGGACTAAAAGTATTTTGAAAAATTGGGCAGACTAGATGGACCGAATGGTTCTTATCTGCCGACACATTCTATGTTTCTATTTTACTATTTATTTATTTAAAGGGACAGTATCGCCTAAACATTGCTTATACTGCAAATGTAGAGAAGAAAAGATTACAAATGATCTATACATGTACATATACATATATGTGCTAGCAAAACTGCAATCAAATGCCTAAATTAGGGTAAAACTGTGTTTTGAATGTTTCTGTGGAGTCTACTGCATATGACACCATGTGTGGCTTGACATGCAAATGCATTGGTTTTCAGTGGGAAATGTGTTATTTTCATTACGCCACAGGTGATGTCATAAACAGGAGACACCGCAGACATATTTTTCTCCTGATACAGGCATTTGCTTGCAATTTTGCAAACACAATGTATAAATTATTTTCAATGGTTTTGTATTCTCTACATTCACAATAAAATAGTGTTTAGAGTCATGGGAAAAAGAAAGTACACACTCTTTGAATGAAATGGTTTGACATATCAGGACATACTAACAACCATCTGTTCCTTAGCAGGTCATAACATTAGGTAAATACAACCTCAGATGAACAACTACACATGACATATTACACCATGTCATGATTTATGTAACAAAAATAAAGCCAAAATGGCAAAGCCATGTGTGACTAAGTAGACCTTGTGATTCAATTGTTTTAGAACAGGGGTCCTCAAACTACGGCCCGCGGGCCACCCCCCCCCCCCCCCCCCCCCTTCCGCACTGTTTACCTTTTTTTTTCTTTCTGGCAGCCGCAAAGGATGCGGCTGCAGGAAGAAAAAAAAAAAAAATCACCGCGACCGGATGTGACGTTACGTCACATCCGGATCCGGTATCTGTTTCCCTCCTCCACAGGAGGACACTGCGCGAGACGTCCGGGGACACAGCAGCTGGAGGTAAGTGATGGGGAAGTGGGGGAGGAGGGAGGGATAACGTGCACTATTCCTGGGCTCTGACTGGCATCATATTCCTGGTCATCTGACTGGCATCATATTCCTGGTCATCTGACTGGCACAATATTCCTGGTCATTTGACTGGCACAATATTCCTGGGCATCTGACTGGCATCATATTCCTGGGCATCTGAATGGCAAAATATTCCTGGGCATCTGACTGGCATCATATTCCTGGGCATCTTACTGGCATCATATTCCAGGGCATCTGACTGGCATCATATTCCTGGGCATCTGACTGGCATCATATTCCTGGGCATCTGACTGGCATCATATTCCTGGGCATCTTACTGGCATCATATTCCAGGGCATCTGAATGGCAAAATATTCCTGGGCATCTGACTGGCATCATATTCCTGGGCATCTGACTGGCATCATATTCCTTGGCATCTGACTGGCACAATATTCCTGGGCATCTGACTGGCACAATATTCCTGGGCATCTGACTGGCATCATATTCCTGGGCATCTGACTGGCATCATATTCCAGGGCATCTGACTGGCATCATATTCCTAGGCATCTGACTGGCATCATATTCCTGGGCATCTGACTGGCATCATATTCCTGGGCAACTGACTGGCATCATATTCCTGGGCATCTGACTGGCATCATATTCCAGGGCATCTGACTGGCATCATATTCCTGGGCATCTGACTGGCAAAATATTCCTGGGCATCTGACTGGCATCATATTCCTGGGCATCTGACTGGCATCATATTCCTGGGCATCTGACTGGCATCATATTCTTAGGCATCTGACTGGCATAATATTCCTGGGCATCTGACTGGCATAATATTCCTGGGCTCTGACTGGCACACTATTCCCATTGAAATACTGGTAAGTTTGTTGATTTAACTTTACTTTAAATATTGTATTTGTTCCCGTTTTGTTTCTTCACTGCAAAATAAGATTTATGCAGTGTGCATAGGAATTTCTTCATAGTTTTTATTTTTACTATAGTCCGGCCCTTCAACGGTCTGAGGGACAGTGAACTGGCCCCCTGTTTAAAAAGTTTGAGGACCCCTGTTTTAGAACCACCTTTAGCATCAATAAGTAATTACATTTTGGCCCACTCTTCTTGCTACAGTTCATTGCAGTGTGCTGCATTTGGTTATGCACAGCTGCCTTGGTCCCACACAGCATTTCAATCAGGTTGAGGTCTGGACTTTCACTGGACCATTGCATACCTGAAGAGATAGATAAAATGGATGCTCATTCCCCATGCAGTCAACACTACTGGGAAGGAAAATAAGGGATGAAAGAGTATTTCATAATTTAAAAAAAACACCCATTTATCAAAAGTTAACCCCACAAACTGAAATATACACACTCACATGCACTCTGGCATTAACATAACATAACAGACATTAGTATACAATGGAGGAATGGAACTAAGCATCGTTCTCCACTAGGTCCTCCAATTAACTGGGCCTAGGAATACACTGGACCCTTACACTGCAATGACTATATTTGGATTCCAGCCCCCCCCCCCCCCCCCCCCCCCGATGTAAACCAAAGCCAAATAGGAATTAACATACAGTGTGTAAACATAATTAAACATCACACATTAACCCCTTAGTGACAAGAACCTTTGACCTTGTTTTTCCCCTGGTGACAAGGGCTGACTTGACATTTTTGGGGTGTTTGTGTTTAGCTGTAATTTTCTGCTTTGTCACATGCTGTACTCACACAAATTATATGTTGTTCTTATCAAAAATATGATGAAAAAATTAAAAAGAAACATTTTTCTAATTTTGAACTAAAAAATTATTCACACAATTACAATCACTAAAAAAGACCCCATATAAATAGTTTATAAATGTTGTCCCGAGTTCAGAAATATGCTTGTTTCAATGATTTTTTGCAAGTTATTTTTGCAATTTAACCCTTATGCTAACCCTTAATATATTCTAACTTTAAATATAATTGTAACCCTTTCCCTTATGCTTACCCTAATTTAATTGTCACCCTAACAACTATTCTAACCCTAACCCTAGATTTTAGCCAATTAATTTTTTTTTTTTTTTTTTTAAATGTTTATTGCAATTTTGCTGACTGCCTCAGAGCGACGGAGCATGCTGCTCTCCAATATGGCGCCCTTGATCGCTCTGTGGAGCGATGTGGGTGCCCCAGAACAGAAATGTCGGTGCCGCCTAATGCCTCAACATTTAGGCAATAGAGCAGCATTATCATAGCGGTTTTCACGATCGTGCAAGGCATGTCCATTGTCGGAAACAGAGGTGTCAAGTTCAGCTACAGACAATGGCTTGGCTGTCATCCTGAGTGAGCTTGTCCTGGGCACCCTGTGTTAGAAGTCAAAGTGTACTGAAAACAGGGTGCTGCTGGTGCCCCCAATGTGTGTACCCCCAAACCTAGTACATACACAGACGGGGTTCATAGTCTATTGGTAAAATGCTGGCCATAAGCCTTCTCAAGAAGCCTAGGGCACGAAGGCTTCTGTGACTCCTATACATTGAAATGGTATTCTTAAGAACAGTAGCACTGGATCCTACATACATTTAACATGTAAAGAGGATGTAATGTATTAATGATAAATTCCATTTTTTTCTCTATGTTGTGGGATCTTAATAACCTATTCTGTGTCTTTCTCACTGTTTAGAGCTCTGTATGACTTCAAATATTAAAGGTCAAACCGTCCCATCGTTTGACAAGCATCATTTCGGATTTTGGTACAACTTGGATCACCCTTCTGTGCTATGTGTAAGGATCTTTCTTTGTGCTGCCACTAAATAAACTGATGTACAACTAGCACCAGAAAGTCTGAAAAATTCCTCAAAATCAACAGATGATGTCTTATTACAGTCGTTTATTGAAACATGCATCTTTATTAGCTTAAATATAGAATATGCAGTTGTTTTTTTTTCTTTCTTTAAAACTCTGCATTTGTAGAAATGTTAGTGAGTTTGAAATGTATGTGAAGTTCTCACACAAGTAGTAAGTGTATCCTAACGTAAGGAGGGGTTTATTCCGTGAATTGTGATGAATTGATATACAATGTTAACTATGTTTTTCTTTTGTTAAACAAAGGCCTAACATTTTGGCCTACTTTGTAATTCACCACAATTTATTGCTTAGTATATAAAACCCAGATGTTGGTATTCTTCTCAGAAAGTTGTGTCTGTAAAAATATGTTGTATTTCTGTCTATACAATGCTTTTTTCCTAGATTACAAGAAGGCATTGGTTTTTTTCTTGGTTTACATTGAGAATGAAGGCAGTTTTAGAAGTCTCTAACTAAAAACATAGTGATCCTTTGTGTTAAAGGACAACTGGCCTCAGGTGTAGGCATTTTAAATAAAAATATTTTAATGAAAGAATACAGAGAAAATACCTTCTTGAGCGCTCTTAGCTGGTATAGCTCTATCAGGGAGCGGAAATCTTGAGTCAGATGATACAAAATCGGAAATCTGACCCAAGATTCTAAACAACATGTCGGTAAGGTAATGAATTTGTATTATTTCATTTATAACGTTTGTATTATAAATGCCTACACTTGATGCAATCTTTCAATTAAAAATAACTTATTAAAACGACTACTGTCAAGAATTGTATTTTATATTTCTTTACAGTACAGACACTTGGTTTAGGTTTCCCCCCATTAAGACTCATTGGGGGTCATGTATGAATCTTCCCATATATTAAAGCGACAGGAAATGTAAAAAAAAAGTTTGTCATTTAAGTCTGTGTAGTAAGCACCAGTACTAATGGTATCTCTGTTATTGCCCTTTTAATGCATAATCATAATTTATAAAGACACGGAGGCTCCTATTATGTATATTTCTTTCTTAATTTCACTCTGCAGCAATGAAGAGATTGAATAAAATGACCCAATGATAACATAGTAACTAAGCCCTCCCCTCCATAAATATATATATATATATATATATATATATATATATATATTTCTGTTTTTTCCATTCTGGGTTACAGGGGAAACATGGGGGGACACATAAGAATGGGACTCATCCTCATGAATTATCATAGTCAGGGTCACCATAACAATGGAAAAATAATTATAAACTGTAATTAATGGTACTTAGCTTCTGAGTGAGCAGCAAAGGAAGAGGAAGTGGTTATGTGGTTATATTATATATTTATATGTATATATGGGAGGGGAGGGCTTAGTTACTATGCTGTCATTGGTTCATTTTTTATTCAATCTCTTCTTTGCTGCTGAGTGAAATGAGGAAAGAGATATGCATAATACTCGCCTCCGTGTCTTTATAAATAATGACTTTACGTCATGTAATTGTAAAATCTGAGAATTATATTTGGCTCTTCTGTAGCACTTCAACAACCTAGTTGATGATTTTTTTTGTTTGTTTCTTTGCAGACTGATGACAAAGGTGTTTTTGCAACAGATCTATCACTGGAGTACCAAATTGCTGCCAATACATTCAATCTAACTACACAGCAAGTATGGAACCTGTCACACCAGGCCATCAATTATATATTTGCTTCAGAAAGTGTTAAATCAAACTTGAAGGACAAGTGGATGAAGCTAAAACCAGATGTGTTTACCCATGTCCAGAACTGAGATGGAAGAAATGATAGAGCTCGAAATTTGCTCCAAGATGGGCGAAAGGTGTAGTTCTCACTTAGCTAAAGTGTTAGAGGAGCTGTCCAGAAGGCTGAAAAAAATAGAAGATGCACAAAATAGTTTTTATTATGATGTTACGTAGCCAACGTTAGCTGTAAATATATTTTAAACTATTTCTTCCATGAAAAATAATACAAATATTATTTCAAGTTAAATTGATTTCATTGTTCATTATTAATGGTGCATATAAAACATTCTGCATTGTTCATTAAATATCTTGTTACTATGGCAAAAAAAAAAAAAAAAGCCATTTCCTTATTGCCACTCAAAAATTGAACCTTAAAATAAAGTGTTGTAGAGCATTTTAAAATATATTAGCCATGCAATTTGTTAGTGGTCTAAATGTATAAAATCAGTTCATGCTCTGACATTTTCATCACACAACCACACAGGCCATGGAATTCTGATTATTGGAATTACTTATCTTATTTGTATTTGTTTTTTCTTTTATTACTGGTAAAATTATGTTCCTAGTCAACATTAACCTGACCCAATAAGGAATCAGAAGAAATAAAAACTACAATCATGTTTTGTGTGGAATTCACTGTTAGGCATGTATCTTTCAATGTGTTTATGTGAATGTAATGGTTCTGCCGCATTAAACAATAGTGGTGAGTGGTTCTCATGGCTGTATCCAAGCTGAAAGCCACAATTTCCTGGAGCTCTGTGATTAGCACCTCAAATGATAGAAAAGTTGGAGTCTTGTTGATGCACCGTGGTTCATTTTCTTTCTGTTAAAATTCCATTTTGTTATTTTCCAATTTAAAAGCAGCAAATGAGGATTCCAATACATATAGACAGGAAAACCAACCCAGTTGACGCATTTCGTGCTACAGGGCACGTAATCATATGCCCTTTAGTTAATCTGCACAATCATAAAAATGTATCATTTAGGCTCCTGTGCAATAAATGTGTGTATATATTGGAAGTATAGTTATCATTTAGAATATTTTGTTTGTTGCATTTTTTAAAACACTTGAACCCCTTAGTGACATGACTTTTTGGCCTTGTCTTACCCTTGGTGGTATGGGCTGTTTTAACATTTCTGCTGTGTTTGTGTCTAGCTTTAATTGATTTATTTTTTATTTAGCTTACCCACACAAATTATATATTGTATTTCTCGGCATGAGAAGTACTTTCTTTTAAAACCATTAGTTTGATCATATTATATCATATCATTATTATTTTTTTCTTTTTATATATAAAAAGTATGGTGAAAAAATTTAAAAAAAGGTTTTCTGACTTTTATTTGAAAAATATACTCATCTACAAACACTAATAAAAAATAGTTTCTAATATTTGTTTATATATGTTCATATTTTTCAAAACTAGCCATAGTGCCATTGTAACACTGACTCAGTCATGAATCCCTGAATCACTCCCCCTATGTGCATATTCAACACTAGACATTTAACCTAAATTAACCCCTAAATGCACAGACAACAAAAAAATGTGTGGACTGCACTAAAAATAAAAACAATTACAAACAGAATTTGCTATGAATATAGAAAAATATTTAATATCAGAATAAAATATACATATAAGAACATAATTAATGCAGAATGAGACACTACATACTGCAAGGTTTAGATTTTTATAACAAACAGTAGACTGGGATAATATCCAGAAAGTAGTTGTGTTTCCCTAGACAAAAGCACTTTCTTATTAGTTTATATATTAGTTAGCGTAACACGTGTATAATTAATAAATAATTTGAAAAAAATGCATCTGCAACCATATTAGTGCTTAAACAATGATCGACATCAAGGAAGGGGTTAATAGCTCTTAGAAGAGCCTTTGTAGTACAATAAATGAGCCCCTAAAAAATGCACAGACAGCAAACAATGTGCAGCTGTGCAAGATCACTGGCAATGCAATGAACAATGGCAGGGAAGGTGTTAATACAGAGGGAATGGCTTTTATAAAAGCCCTTGGGTCTCAAAACTTTTTTACGTTTTATTTTAACTCCATTAATTACTTCTGATCTTTCTCTCACCCTTACAACAATCGATGAAAGGGAGGCAGATCTAAATTGGTCAGATCAATATTTTACACATATTGATCTGATCAGGCAGTGGTGATTCCTCATCAGTTACATTACATTAACATTTATTTATATAGCGCCAACAATTTACGTAGCGCAAGGTACAGAGCATAGAAGGGAACTACATACTAAGTTAGACAAACTAGAACAGACTGGTACATGAGATAGAGAACCCTGCTCGCAAACTTACAATCTAGAGGGAATGGGGTCCATAAGACACATAGGGGATTGAAGAAGTCAGAGGGATCGCAGTTGTAGTAACAGTAGTGTGGATGGGTGACACTAGGTGGAATAGGCCAAATATGAATTGTGCATGTTCCAGCTAGGTGGGATCAGCTATAGGTAAAGTGACCGGTATTCTAGTGGGTTGGGTAGAAAGCTTCTATAAAGAGATGAGTTTTGAGGGCCTTTTTAAAATTTGAAAAGGAGGGAGAGAGCTGGATGCTCTGCGGAAGGGAGTTCCAGAGAGTGGGGGCAGCTCGGGCGAAATCTTGGAGACGCAAGTGGTGATGAGGTTGTAGGACAGTTTTAGTCCCATTGAGGAGCGCAAAGGTCGTGGGGAGGTATCGGTTAACAAGGGAGGCAATGTACGGAGGGGCGGAGGAGTGGAGGGCTTTGTAGGTTAAAGACAGAATTTTAAATTTTATCCTTGAGCAGACGGGGAGCCAGTGGAGGGCATAGCAGAGAAGCCACCGAATCAGACTGAAGTGCAAGAAAGATGAGTCTGGTAGCTGCGTTTTGGATAGATTGCAGGGGAGACAGATGAGTCAGAGGTAGTCCAGTCAGGAGGCGGTTACAGTAGTCAAGGCGAGAGATCACAAGCGAGTGCACTAGTATTTTGGCGGTATCTTCGCTGAGGAACGGGCGAATGCGTGCGATATTCCTTGGGTGCAGGATTTGGCTAAAGACTGAATATGAGGAACGAAGGAGAGAGCAGAGTCAAAAGTGACCCCCAGACATCGGACATGGTCAGCCGGTACAATTGTAGCATTTTAAACGGTGACTGTGAACCCAGGTGTAGGGACAGAGTTTGAGGGAGGGAAGATAATCATTTCTGTTTTGAAAAGGTTAAGTTTCAGGTAGCGATCAGACATCCAAGTGGAGATGGCAGACACTCAACTACATGTGACGCTAGAGAGGGAGTGAAATCAGGGGAGGAGAGGTAGATCTGAGTATCATCCGCGTCCAGGTGGTATTGGAAACCAAAAGAGCGGATGAGTTCTCCCAGAGAGGTGGTGTACAGGGAAAACAACAGCGGGCCAAAGACCGATCCTTGCGGAACACCATCAGAGAGCACTCCAGCAAGCGACACTGAATAGGAGCACTGAGATAAGTACGACTCGATCCAAGAGAGTGCCGTAACACCTATGCCAAACGAGGATAATCTGTTTAGAAGGAAGCGGTGTTCAATGGTGTCAAAGGCAGCAGAGAGATCTAATAGGATCACCACTGAGGAGTGGCCTTTAGATTTGGCAAAAAGGAGGCCATTTGATAGTCTAGTGAGGGCTGTTTCAGTATAGTGTAAGGGTCTAAAGGCAGATTGAAAAGGTTCAAGTAGGCCATTGGCAGTCAGAAAGTCTGTTAGTAGTTAGATGGAAGAGTGGGGTCAAGGGAAGATTTTTTTCAGTACAGGTACGATTTGGCCTTGCTTGAAGGTTGATGGTACTATTCCAGAGTACAGAGAGAGGTTGATGAGATGGGTTAGCGTTGGACAGAGTAGAGGGGAAAGAGAGGATACAAGGTGAGACGGGATAGGATCTAGCGTACAAGTAGTATATCTCGAGCAGGAGAGCAGATCATATCCCTCTTTCTCAGATACAGGGGAGAAGATATTTAGAGTTGGGGCAAGTCACAGGAGGTGAAGTTACACCTTTTTTGAAGTTGTGCTGTTGGGAGGGTCAAAAAAAGCTGCCTGCTAGCCTGATATTTGTGAGCAGAGAATAGTGTCCATACAAGGACTCCAGTGTCTGTGTCATAATCAGTAAAGTATTATAAAACATATTTAAATTGTACAATAAATGTCCACTACCTATACTCTTGGTTCATAGCCCAGCTTGTGAAAAACACAAATGATAATGAAAACATTATCTTTAATTTAGATTACATTTCTAATTATGGGACTGTCCTGTGAAATATGGGACATGTGGCCATCTAAATATACAGATTTAAAAGGGGCATAATAATCTAAATAGTATTTATATGTATAATGTATAGCATACAAATTATCTATACACAGAATTCCAAGCAAATTCATATACTTGGATCAAAATATTTTAGATGTCTGGGTAGCCTACAATTTATCACCTTGTAATTTAATATATATATATATATACAGTATGCAATTTTTATTGAAGTAGTTCATTTCCATATGACGGCACATGGTGAAATCATAAACCAGAGTGCAAACAATGTTGATTTAAATGTTAACTTTTTTTTATAGATATGAGATTACCATCTTTTCCCATCATTGGCAGTGTTATATTCTCTGCCCTGGATTGCTGCTCATGCACAGTGTGATAACTGAGATAGATGTGTATAAATGAAGCCGTCTTATATATCAATAATCAACCATGTATGCACAATTGGATTGACACAAATCATATCACCAGTGATCTGTGGCATATGAGAAGATTCTCTTTTTATATTCTTGTGTCTTGGGGCAATGGAAAAGTGAAACAAGCAGGGCCGCCATCAGAAATTTCAGGGCCCCTTACTGAAAAAAATTCACCCCTCCCCACCCCCTGCATAGTTTATCCATGAATAGCCCACTGATAATTTGCTCATTAATAGCCCACTGATAATTTGCTCATTAATATGCCACTGATAATTTGTCCATTAATAGCCCACTGATAATATGTCCATTAATAGCCCACTGATAATTTGTCCATTAATAGCCACTGATAATATGTCCATTAATAGCCCACTGATATTTTGTCCATTAACAGCCCACTGATGATATGTCCATTAATAGCCGCTGATAATTTGTCCATTAATAGACACTGACAGCCAATACCCCTCTCCTCCCCCTTCCCCAGTACTTTGTGCCAATGGTTTAAGCGAGATAACACACAGCAGGGTTTCCAACGGACATCCCTGATGAGTACCGTTATTGTCAGGTTCTTCCCCGCAGCAGCTCCCCTGAGTACAACCTCTCTCCCAGCCGAGATCCGTCACACGCGCTTGCCAGCGCGTCCACGTCATCACGTGACCTGTCTCCATGGAGGCGCGCGCCCGATGACGTCACGCACGTCGCGTACCCGCGAGGCGCGGAAGATTTAAAAGCCAGAATCACTAAGCAAACAGTGCTTGGTGATTCTCGTGTATTCGATAGCCTAGCGTTTCCTCATTATTGATTGTTACTGAACCTGGATTTCCTGACTACCCTTCTGCCTGCCTGTGCCCCTTGATACCTGGACTGTTTCTCGTTATTCTGATTCTCTGGTAACCTGACCCCGGCTTGTCTCTCGTTTTGCTACTTCTCTATTGCCCCTGATCTTGGACTGTTTTCGTTTTGCTTATTGTCAGTGTGGATTACAGCTGCTGCAAGTTCCTGCATTTAACCCCTGTCAGTGTGGATTACAACTGCTGCAAGTTCCTGCATTTAACCCCTGTCAGTGTGGACTACAACTGTTGCAAGTTCCTGCATTTAACCCCTGTCAATAAAAATATCTGTATTGTACCATCCTGCATTTTTGGTCTTCATCCAGTATAACTCTCCTCACATAATCACCAAGCCATCTCATATCATGGAGACCGCGGGACTAACCGACGCTATTGCTGCTCTCACTCAGCAATTAGTCACTCTCAACCAGTCGGTACAAGACCTACAGACAGGACAAGCTAACCTACAACAACAGATACAACACCTACAAGGTAATGCCCCTGAACCCGCAGTGGCGGCGCATGCACCTCCTCCAACCCCTATTTTTCTGGAAGGGGCTATCACATCTGAACCACAAGTTGTCTTACCAGAGAAATTCACCGGCGATAGACAGAAGTATCGTACTTTCATCACTTCTTGCCAGATCCTGTTTAACCTTCGTCCTCGTACGTATGCCTCTGACTATGTGAGGGTACATACCGTAATCTCGCTTCTCCTGGACGAACCACAGCTATGGGCCCACCATCTCCTCCACACCAACAGTCCGGTCCTTGACACTTGGGGTTCTTTTCGACAAGCATTAGACTCTTTATACGAAGATCCCTTCAGAGTCACTTCAGCTACTAATGCCATTCGTGCTCTGAGACAAGGCCGTCGACCAGTGGAGGAATTTATAACTGAATTCCGCAGACTTGCATTAGAGACCACTTGGAACGAATCGGCACTCCTAGACCAGTTCCGTCTGGGACTATCCGATGGCCTTAAGGACGAATTAGCTCGTGTTGGCATACCTTCCTCCTTGGATGACCTTACCCGTTTAGTCACCCAGATAGACCGCAGGCTACGCGAACGAAGAGCAGAACGGTCCAACACCCCTAACTCTGCGGAATCATCTTACAGCCCACCACTATACGAGTCCAGAAACCCAATCCCCCAAAACACAGAGGAGCCTATGCAGATTGGACTAGTCCGAGGTCCCCTCTCTACAGAAGAGAAGACCAGACGTAGAAATCTGAATCTCTGTCTGTACTGCGGTAAACCAGGACATATGTACAAGGAATGCCGTGCCCGTAAACGACTCACAGATGGTAAGCAAACTTCTTCCTCTCATGAGAATAATACGGTATCAGCTACAGACAAGACCCCTCATCTTTCCATTCCTCTTTCCTTACAGTGGAATAAAGGTCCTATTCCCATGATGGCGATGGTGGATTCCGGGGCCAGCGGGTGCTTCATCGACACTGATCTGGTCAAGGCCATCGCAATTCCTACCCGTAAGAAGAAATCACCCATGCACATCCAACTGGTAGATGGGAGTCCTTTGAAAACTGGTCCCATTACACATGAAACCATCCCTCTGGTCATGACGATTGGTGAAGGACATAGGGAGATCATTCAATTCGACATCGTACCAGCGCCTATATTCTCTATCATACTGGGACTTCCATGGCTTCGGTTACACAATCCCATCATCAACTGGGGATCCGGCATACTTACATTTACCTCTAATCTTTGCATCAACAGGTGCCTGTTTAAAAACATTGCGTGTTTTACTTCCGAGTCAAAATCACTCCCTACTCTACCTTCAGCCTACTCCCAATTTCAGGATGTGTTTGAGAAAAAGAAGGCAGACTCACTCCCTCCTCACCGGAATTATGACTGCCCAATTGATCTTCTTCCAGGAGCACCCATTCCTTTTGGAAGGATCTACCCCCTCGCTGAACCCGAACTCACCGCACTGAAAACCTATATAGAAGACAACCTAGCCAAAGGTTTTATAAGACCTTCCACCTCTCCTGCGGGTGCGGGTATTTTCTTTGTCAAAAAGAAGGATGGTGGATTGCGTCCCTGTATAGATTACAGAGAACTTAATAATATTACTACGAAGAATCGTTACCCACTACCCCTCATTTCGGAATTATTGGATCATCTCCGCACAGCACAATTCTTCACGAAAATCGATCTGCGAGGAGCGTATAACCTAGTGCGTATCAGGAAGGGGGATGAGTGGAAAACGGCCTTCAGATCACGTTATGGACATTATGAGTACAAAGTTATGCCATTTGGACTTTGCAACGCACCAGCTACTTTTCAACATTTTGTCAATGACATCTTTCGAGATATTCTGGACCACTTTGTGATCATCTACCTTGATGATATTCTCATCTACTCCCCATCATTAGAGACACACAGACAACACGTACATACAGTTCTCAACCGCCTGAGACAACATCAGCTATACGCTAAACTGGAGAAATGTGAATTTGAGAGTAAATCAGTGGAATTCCTGGGTTTCATTTTGTCTCCAAATAACATCCAGATGGACCCCAAGAAGATTACTGCAATACGAGACTGGCCGACACCCTCTGATAAGAAGAGTGTACAGAGGTTTGTGGGTTTCGCAAATTTTTATAGGAAATTCATCAGGAACTTTTCTAAGGTCATACAACCTATTACCGCCTTGACTTCCAAGAACCGATTGTTTTTCTGGACTAAAACAGCACAGGAGGCTTTCAATACTCTGAAGACTTGTTTTACCACAGCTCCTATTCTAATCCTTCCAGATCCTTCCAGCGCCTTTACACTTGAGGTGGACGCATCCGATTCAGCAGTTGGTGCAATCCTTTCCCAGAGGCACAAGGAGGATGGAAAATTACACCCTGTGGCCTTCTTCTCCAGGACTCTGTCACCGGCAGAGAGAAACTACAATATAGGTGAGAGAGAACTACTGGCGATAAAACTTGCATTGGAGGAGTGGAGACACCTATTGGAGGGTGCCCTTTTCCCTGTGACCGTCTTTACGGACCATAAAAACCTGGAGTATCTACGTACCGCTAGGAGACTACAACCTAGACAAGCCAGATGGGCACTCTTCTTCACACGCTTCAACCTCCATATCACGTATCGTCCAGGATCCCGTAATTTGAAAGCCGATGCTTTATCACGTATGACTGAACCCGAAGAGCCTCAAGGTGAGAGATCGAGTACCATACTTCAATCTGAACACTTCTTGAACGCCACACAATCAATTTGGGAGGCTCTCCGTAATCATCCTTCGACCCCTAGGGTACCCCATCCTGACCAATTGACACACCGTCAAGGACTATATTTTTACCAAGACAAAGCATACGTTCCCCCTGAGGTCCGTTTACAAGTCCTCCAATACTTTCATGATTCCCCTACAGCGGGGCACGGCGGTGTCCGACAGACCAAAGATCTTATTACCAGAACTTTTTGGTGGCCTGACCTACAAGTGGATGTCACGAGATTTGTTGCTTCCTGTGATACTTGCGCCCGTGCGAAAGAAAGACACCAAAAACCCTCAGGTCTTCTTCAGCCTTTGCCGATACCCGCTAGACCCTGGAGTGATGTCTCCGTGGACTTCATTACAGATCTACCCCGATCCCAACGATACAATACACTGATGGTCGCTGTAGACCGCTTTACCAAGATGGCACACTTCATTCCGTATACTCACCTACCCTCGGCTATAGAGACTGCGGACCTCTTCATAAGAGAAGTTTTTAGATTGCATGGTCTACCCGAAAACTTAGTGTCGGACCGGGGGACTCAATTCACCTCTCATTTCTGGAGAGCTTTCTGTACGGAATTACATATCCATCGTTCTCTCACTACGGCTTTTCATCCCCAAAGTAACGGTCAGACGGAGCGCACCAATCAAACTCTGGAACAATACCTACGCTGCTTCACCACGCATCTTCAAGATGACTGGAGCAAGTATTTGCCGCTGGCGGAATTCGCTTATAACAATCATATCCACAGCTCAACGGGAAAGTCCCCATTTTTTCTCAACTATGGCTTTCACCCTTCAATGCTCCCTGGGTCCCCTATTCCAAGCACCGTTCCCTCCGCTTCTGTTCACATACGTAATATCACCCGCACATTTGCCTTACTCCGTGATACTCTTCTCCACTCTCAACAACGATACAAAGCCTTCGCAGACAGACATCGTTCGGATGCTCCTGTGTACAAACCGGGCGACAAGGTGTGGCTATCCACCAAACACCTAAAACTCTCCTGTCCCACGAAGAAACTGGGTCCTCGATTCCTTGGTCCTTTCCCCATCATCGAGGTTATATCTCCTCTGGTCATGAGATTACGCTTACCTGCATCTATGAGGATTCATCCGAGGTTTCATGTCTCCTTGCTCAAACCGTGGGTGGCTAACCTTTTTCCAGGTAGACAGGGGTCTCCCCCAGATCCGGTTTTGGTCGATGGTATGGAAGAGTATGAAGTGGAAGAGGTGCTTGATTCTCGCCTTCATCGTGGTCGGCTTCAATATCTCATACACTGGAAAGGATATGGGGAGAGCGACAGATCTTGGGAACCGGCTGCACTTGTTCACGCTGATGAGTTGGTCCATGCCTTTCATGATCGTCATCCCAATCGTCCTGGCCAGTGGCGAGCCCGGAGGTCTCGCTTTGGGAGGGGGAACTGTCAG
The DNA here is from genome assembly GCA_036172795.1 of Pelodytes ibericus. Classification (NCBI taxonomy): domain Eukaryota; kingdom Metazoa; phylum Chordata; class Amphibia; order Anura; family Pelodytidae; genus Pelodytes; species Pelodytes ibericus. The sequence continues at coordinate 153,977,321 of CM069858.1, forward strand.
GTTCTTCCCCGCAGCAGCTCCCCTGAGTACAACCTCTCTCCCAGCCGAGATCCGTCACACGCGCTTGCCAGCGCGTCCACGTCATCACGTGACCTGTCTCCATGGAGGCGCGCGCCCGATGACGTCACGCACGTCGCGTACCCGCGAGGCGCGGAAGATTTAAAAGCCAGAATCACTAAGCAAACAGTGCTTGGTGATTCTCGTGTATTCGATAGCCTAGCGTTTCCTCATTATTGATTGTTACTGAACCTGGATTTCCTGACTACCCTTCTGCCTGCCTGTGCCCCTTGATACCTGGACTGTTTCTCGTTATTCTGATTCTCTGGTAACCTGACCCCGGCTTGTCTCTCGTTTTGCTACTTCTCTATTGCCCCTGATCTTGGACTGTTTTCGTTTTGCTTATTGTCAGTGTGGATTACAACTGCTGCAAGTTCCTGCATTTAACCCCTGTCAGTGTGGATTACAACTGCTGCAAGTTCCTGCATTTAACCCCTGTCAGTGTGGACTACAACTGTTGCAAGTTCCTGCATTTAACCCCTGTCAATAAAAATATCTGTATTGTACCATCCTGCATTTTTGGTCTTCATCCAGTATAACTCTCCTCACAGTTATAGACATTGAACCAGGAAGATGCTATACCTGAACCTGTAATCCTTGCACATGGGTTTTTATGAAGAGCCCACACCATGTCAGGACCTGATGCCAGACGGGTCTCGCGATCGGGACATAACATCACTCACATCCCCAGCCGTCGGATTCCCCGCTCAGCGCGCGCCCGGCATTGGTTACTAGCGCGCGCGCGTCAGACCTCTGTGGCTTTTCTCTCCCGAGCGTCTCTATGGAAACGAGCGGCATGGCGCGTGTCTCACACGTCACGGGGGCGGGGCTATGGCCCTTTAAAACACCGGCGCGCCTTTTTTAAAATTGCTTGAGTATTCACCTTGCCTGTTCCTGTTTTGTGATATTTCCTGCTATTGTTGTTTGACCCGGATTGTTTTGCTGACCTTCGCTTCTTCTGGACTCCTGACCCGGCTTGATTCTTTGGACCTCCCGCTTTCTGGCTCCCTGACCTTGGCTCTCCTCCTCGTTTTTGTGATCTCTGGACTCCCTGACCTGGCTTGTTTACCATTTATTCTATCTCTGGCTCTACTACCTGGATTCCTCTCGACTACCCTTTTTCTGACACTTGTGCCAGTTGTCACTGCTGCAGTCTCGATATCCTACAGTACTGTGGTGTCTGGCAAGGGCTGTCACTACTGCAATTGGGGCTCCACTTCTGAACCACGGTACGTTCATCACATAATACTCAAGCCTATATGGACCCCGCAGAAGTGATGGAAGCCGTCTCTGCCATATCCCGACAATTATCCACCCTCACCCAATCGGTGCAGGATCTGCAAGCAAGCCATTCACATTTCCAGCATCAGCTCCATGACTTGCAAGCGTCACGCCTCTACCCCTCCACCGAAGGGCCGTCTCCCCCTTTGAACGTACCTCTTCCTGAGCCGGCTTCGCTATCCGCCCCTGAACCCCGAATCCCTTTGCCAGAACGGTTCTCGGGTGATAGGAAAAAGTACCGTGCTTTCATGACTTCGTGCCAACTACTGTTCTCCTTACAGCCTCGGACGTATGCCACCGACTACGTCAAAATACGAACAGTTATTTCTCTGCTTCAGGGGGAACCACAGACATGGGCACATCACCTCCTGCATTCACACCATCCAGCGTTGGACTCTTGGTTGACTTTCTGTCAGGAGATGGACGCCCTATTCGAAGACCCGCTCAGAATGGCTACAGCCCAATCCTCACTCCGCTCCCTGAGACAAGGCCGAAGACCCGTGGAGGAATACGTAACGGAATTCCGGAGTCTGGCCATCGACAGCACCTGGAATGAACCAGCACTGTTGGACCAATTCCGCCAAGGTTTAGCGGACTCCCTCAAGGATGAACTCGCACGTATAGGGATACCATCATCACTGGATGCTCTTATCCATTTAGTGGTACAGCTGGATCGACGACTAAGGGAGAGAAGATTGGAGCGTACATCCACTTTCGCACCTCCACCCAGACGTTCAACTGCATTTTTTGAAAATCCCAGTTCCAGTACCACAGCCACCAACCCTCAGGAAGAGCCTATGCAAGTAGGCATTGCCCGGGGCCCCCTTACTGAGGCTGAAAGAACCCGTCGTCGAGTGAATAATCTATGCCTGTACTGTGGTAAACCGGATCATCTTATACGTACCTGTCCTCGACTGCCTAGACCACCGGGAGGTGAGATACTCCAATTCCACCATTGTCCCAGTACAGTGCTTTCGCTTGGGTCCCCTCATCTATCCCTTTCCTTGTCTCTACAGTGGGCCACTAAGTCTGCTACACTTCAAGCTATCATCGACTCGGGAGCAAGTTGTTGTTTCCTTGATCACTCTACGGCCAAGCTCCTTCATATCCCTACCTTTAAGAAAAACAAACCGTTACATATACAGGTGGTAGACGGAACACCCCTCAACTCAGGCCCCGTTACTTTGGAGACCTTGCCACTACAAGTCACGTTAGACTCATCCCATACAGAGTCTCTTCGCTTCCAGGTTGTGAATTCGCCTCTCTACCCAGTTATCTTGGGGATCCCCTGGCTACGACAACACAACCCCCACATAGATTGGGGAAAAGGTTCCCTCACATTCACTTCCGAATTTTGTCAACACCATTGTTTGGTCACCCCATCTCCACTACTGACCACCGTAGACTCCTGCTCTCCTGACTCCGCTTCTGAAATCCCAGATCCTTACGGTGATTATGCTGACGTGTTCGACAAGAAGGGTGCTGACGTTTTACCACCAAGGCGTCCTTATGATTGTCCCATCGACCTTTTGCCTGGATCATCCATTCCTTTTGGGAGGATCTACCCGTTGTCTGAACCGGAATTAACCCACCTAAAGAATTATATTGAGGAAAACTTAAAGAAAGGCTTCATTCGACCATCTACCTCCCCGGCAGGTGCTGCCATATTCTTTATCGGGAAGAAGGATGGAGGCCTCAGACCGTGTATCGACTATCGGGAACTTAACGATATTACCGTAAAAAACCGTTACCCTCTACCCCTTATTACGGAACTTCTGGACCGAGTGAGGGGAGCTACCATCTTTACCAAGATCGACCTACGTGGGGCCTATAACTTAGTACGGATTCGCAAGGGGGACGAATGGAAGACTGCTTTTCGCACCCGATATGGGCACTTCGAATATCTGGTAATGCCTTTTGGGCTGTGTAATGCCCCAGCCACCTTCCAGCACTTCCTGAATGACGTTTTTCGAGACTTTTTAGACGTCTTTTTGGTAGTGTATCTAGATGATCTTCTCATTTTTTCAAAGGACCTTCAAGAACATCGTCTCCATGTCCGCCAAGTTCTTTCTCGTCTTAGAACGCACCAATTATATGCCAAACTGGAAAAATGTTCCTTCGTGTGCACCAAGGTTGAATTTCTTGGTCACATCCTCACTCCAGGAAATATACAAATGGACCAAAGAAAAATCTCTGCAGTTTTGAATTGGCCGATACCTACCTGCAAAAATGCTGTCCAGCGTTTTATAGGATTTGCCAATTACTATCGCAAATTTATAAGGGGGTTTTCTCAGGTAGTCGCCCCAATCACGGAACTAACTCGATTGCATGTTTCTTTTTTCTGGTCTCCAGCCGCACAAAGAGCCTTCGACCTCCTGAAACAACGCTTCACCTCTGCCCCTGTTCTCATCCAGCCAGACACATCACTCCCCTTTTTTGTGGAAGTAGACGCCTCCGAAACTGCCGTAGGAGCCGTGTTGTCCCAAAGACATGGAGAAAAGGCTCTATTACACCCTGTGGCCTTTTATTCTCATCGCCTTACTCCTACTGAATCCCGCTATGATGTAGGGGACAGAGAACTGTTAGCAATCAAACATGCGTTGGAAGAATGGAGACATCTGTTGGAAGGATCAGCACACCCCGTCACTATTTACAGGGATCACCGTAACCTGGAGTATCTGAAGAGGGCTAAACGTCTCCGTCCCCGACAAGCGAGATGGTCCCTCTTCTTCACCAGATTCAACCTTCACATAACCTTCCGACCGGGATCACGCAATATCAAAGCCGATGCTCTATCACGCATCTACGATATACCCCCTAAAGAAGACACCACGCCTGATACGATCCTGCCGTCTTCTATCTTTCTGACCACACATACCGATCTGATGAAGGAAATTCGGAGTCATTCGAGAAACATTGAGCTTCCCAGCACCCAACCTCCTATCAGGTCCCGAGGGGAGTACCATTACTACCAAAATAGAATATACGTGCCCAAACCAGTCCGTGTTGCTGCTCTACAAGCCAATCATGATTCCCTGTTGTCCGGGCATGGCGGGATTACCAAGACTGTAGAACTCCTCCGCCGTCACTTCTGGTGGCCTTCTCTGAGAAAAGATGTCTCGAATTACGTTCGCACATGCGACACCTGTGACAGAAACAAGGTCAGCCGAACAAAGCCTGCTGGCTTATTGTGCCCTCTCCCGGTGCCCTCCAAACCATGGACTTCTATCTCGATGGATTTCATCGTTGACCTTCCTCCCTCTCGGAAACATGATACCATAATGGTGGTGGTAGACCGCTTTACCAAAATGGCTCATTTCATCCCCATCGTTGGGATTCCTACTGCCCCCACTACAGCATCTTTGTTTCTATCCTCAGTGTTTCGACTACATGGATTACCTCAGACCATCACCTCAGATCGAGGAGTTCAATTCACGTCTCATTTCTGGAAATCATTTTGCCGTAACCTCCAAATCAACCCGGCTTTGTCCACCGCATTTCACCCACAAACCAACGGACAGACGGAGCGCCTGAACCAGATCTTGGAACAGTATATCCGGTGCTATACCACCCACTTACAAGATGATTGGCTCACTTTGCTCCCCACGGCTGAATTCGCCTATAACAACCATTACCAATCATCCACCCGCATGTCCCCGTTTTTTGCGTCTTATGGATACCACCCTGCTTCAGTTCCTGGGTTGATGGTAGATCCCTCTGTTCCTGAAGTTAATGACAGATTGTCTCGTATGTCCCGTCACCTGACTCTTCTACGCCAGAACCTCCTAAGGGCCCAGGCAACCCAAAAACGTTATGCAGACCGTAAACGCACTCCTCCCCCCAACTATACTCCTGGAGACAAGGTATGGCTGTCGTCCTCACATATCCGTTTGGCATGTCCATCAAAGAAGTTGGGTCCCCGTTTCCTCGGCCCTTATACGGTTACGAAAGTGCTCAGTCCCGTAGCCGTGCGCCTTAAGCTCCCTTCCTCGCTACGGATCCACCCCGTGTTCCATGTTTCTCTCCTAAAACCCTACCTGGCTAACCACTTCAAGGGTCGAGTTCCGGTTCCTCCGGCTCCGGTGGTTGTGGATGGCAGCGAGGAGTATGTGGTTCAACAGATTCTAGACTCTCGTTGGCGCAGGGGGCACCTCGAATACCTCGTTCACTGGCGCGGTTACGGTCCCGAGGAACGGTCATGGGAACCGGTGTCGCACATCCACGCTCCGGCTTGCCTGCGCGCCTATCACCGAAGATACCCCACTCGCCCTTCGTTGGTTCGCGCCCGGAGTTCGCGCCTGGGGAGGGGGCTCTGTAAGGATCGCAGGGCTACCCCCCGTCACCCACCTACAGGACCTGATGCCAGACGGGTCTCGCAATCGGGACATAACATCACTCACATCCCCAGCCGTCGGATTCCCCGCTCAGCGCGCGCCCGGCATTGGTTACTAGCGCGCGCGCGTCAGACCTCTGTGGCTTTTCTCTCCCGAGCGTCTCTATGGAAACGAGCAGCACGGCGCGTGTCTCACACGTCACGGGGTGGGGCTATGGCCCTTTAAAACACCGGCGCGCCTTTTTTAAAATTGCTTGAGTATTCACCTTGCCTGTTCCTGTTTTGTGATATTTCCTGCTATTGTTGTTTGACCCGGATTGTTTTGCTGACCTTCGCTTCTTCTGGACTCCTGACCAGGCTTGATTCTTTGGACCTCCCGCTTTCTGGCTCCCTGACCTTGGCTCTCCTCCTCGTTTTTGTGATCTCTGGACTCCCTGACCTGGCTTGTTTCCCGTTTATTCTATCTCTGGCTCTACTACCTGGATTCCTCTCGACTACCCTTTTTCTGACACTCGTGCCAGTTGTCACTGCTGCAGTCTCGCTATCCTACAGTACTGTGGTGTCTGGCAAGGGCTGTCACTACTGCAATTGGGGCTCCACTTCTGAACCACGGTACGTTCATCACAGTAGGTCCAACTGACCCTGTCGAAGGCTTTCTCAGCATCCAACGACAGGGCCAGCAGGTGCCCACCCCGAGATTGAACCGAGAACAGATCATACAGGTTCTGTCTGATTTTATCTGATGCTAATCTAGAAGGGATTAACCCTGACTTGTCTGCATGAATCAACCGATTAATTATTTTCTTTAACCTGCCTGCTAAGACTGCTGAGTAAATTTTGACATCTGTATTAATAAGCGCAATTGGTCTATAGTTTTTTTATTTCTGTTTCTCCTTACCTTCTTTTAAAATTGGGATAATATTTGCCCTAAGCATTTCTTCAGGCGTCACTTTATTATTTTTAATCTCCTCGAACAGTCTTAGCAGGCAGGGCAAAATCTCCTCCTCGAATATTTTATAAAATAGGTTAGAATATCCATTAGGACCTGGAGCTTTGTTTCTTTTTAGGTTTCTTATTATATCTCTTATTTCTACTTCGGTAAACGGAGCGTTCAGAAGGTCCTGTTCCTCCACGGTTAATTTTGGGAGGTTTAGCTTATTTAGATATTTTAGGACTTTCCCTTTTTCTTCCTCTTTCGATATATTCATGTGATTTTTGTTTTTATTTAGATGATATAGCTCCTGATAGAAGTCCATAAATGCGTTACCTATTTTATCAGGGTCTAACAAAGTTTTACCTTCATAAAAATTTTTTGTTTATTATGTTTCTCGACTTCTGGGTTTATAAAAGGTTTGAAAGGAGCTTGTCAGCCTTATTCCCCCTTATATACCACTTTTGTTTTAAAAAGAGTAGATTTTTATTTGTCCTATCAATAGCTCTTTGTTTGATTTGGGCTTTCACTTCTTTTCTTCTTCCTAAAATCTCTCCCTGCAGTGTTTGTTTGTGTATATTTTGTAATTTATATAATTCCGCCTGCAGTTGTTGGTACGTCAGACCTTGTTTTTTCTTTTCTGTTGCTCCTATTTTAATTAAATTTCCCCTGATTATAGCCTTTAATGTACACCAAAGTGTAGAGCTGGATATTGAATCCGTATAGTTTTTGCCCCCAAAAAATTAATGTCTATTTGTATCTGATTTAACTTCCAGTTAAACTCTTTTTTTAATAGGTCCTTCTTGAACCAGCAGGGTAACTGGGGCATTATTTGACTCAATAAAGGTGCATCCCGCTAACCCAATATAGCGGGGAAGCTCCCCCATCTCCCCGACCCAACCCGAAGGAGACATCAGCCACATACAATACATACCAAATACAGCCTAAGCTCATCCAGTCAGCATAACTCTTTATAACTAGGGGGCTCCCCACGTCACCACGAACCAAACCCCCATTGGGAGAGGGTCAGGGGAGGCAGGGAGACACCTACCACAACTGGGTGAGGAGACCCCCCCATCACCCCGGCCCGTCCCCCCAAGGGAGGAGCCATGGTGAGGAGGGAAGGGCCCCCACCTTACAACAAAGGTGCATCCTACTAAACCATAATAACTGGGGGCCCCCGACCCAACCCCAAAGAGGGGGAGAGTCGGGGGGAAGACACCCACATCTGAGGAAAGGAGCCCCCACCCCTCAGCGTGCACTATACAATGATGGATATCAATACACCACACACAATATACACATAATCGGAGCAGGGGGAGCAGGGGGGGCCCTCAGGGGAGGGGCCGGGAAAGCGGCAGACCACCCCAGACCCCAACCCCCTTATCCTTGATCACTAGGTAGTCATATCCCACCTCCCAGGGGGATCCAGAATTCGCCTCCCTATCTCAACTATATATCTGATGTCAGGACTATCTTCGTTGAAGACACCCCATAATAAATACATTGTAACAAACAAATATCAACACACTTCACCCTAGGGGCAAATAAGCAGTATAATAAACAGATATCAGCAGACTTCACCATAGGTGCAAATAAGCAGGTAGGAGGGTGCCTGAGGAGGGGGAGGGGAAGCCCCAGAGACACCACCCCATTCAGCCATGAATGCTAGATGGTTATATCTCATTTGTTAAAGAGATCCAGGGCTTCTTCCCTTGTCTCTATTGTATATGTAGTATCTTTGTAGGTATCTTCACTGGGAAACCCCAAGCAAATCTGATCTTTTCCCTATTTAGTATGTCTGTGATGCTTCTTAACTTCAATCTTTGTTGTCTATATATCCGTCTATATTCTCCTCATTTTTTCCTATCTTTCCATTCCATATATTTACATTTATTATACACTACACACATTCTCTAGCTCAGCTTTATATCTCACCCATATTTCATTCTTTTTCTCCCACACATCATCTACTATACATTTACTCCATACACTTTTTTCTTCATTTTTGCCTCTCTCCATTATGCACCATATATATTCCCTTGTCCAGCTTTTTATTTAGATTCACTGTTATTCGTTTTACTTCCACTTTATTCTTATTTCTTTTTTTCCATTCCAGTCTCTTACTATACACATTCTTTTTTACATTCTCCCTCCGTTAATTTTAATGTAGCTGGTCATATTTCAAGTCATTAGCCATGTCTTCTCTTCCCCCTTCCGTTTTCTCTTCATTATGATAGGTCTATTGCTCGTTATTTCAGAGGCAAGGCGTCTGTGCAGAGGTCTGTTAGGCGTATGTCAATAAAGTTATAGTTTTTTTAACAGGAGGTCACGTGTCCCGGACATTCTATCCAACGTATCTCGTTGGTAATAGATAGACGCCCAGTGCAACGTCACGGGGAGTCCATCCACACGCAGATTGGCAGTTTCAGATGGGGAGGAGTGTTGGGGAGGGTGGGTCCTTCTCTCCGATCCTGGTCACGCGATCGCGCATAGTCTGGACGCACAGTGGATTTCTCCTCCTCCTACTTGCGTCATAGACTAGTGCCCTGTTCATAATGTGTTTTTTTACAGGTGTTCATGTTAATGAGCTTTATGGAGCCTTTTTAAGGCACCCTTCACTCACAAATCTTCAGCACTTTATTGCAAATTTGCACACAAGCATCAATCTCCTGAGGAAGCCGACAGCACAGACGGTGAAACGCGTTGAGAAGTGGATCCAAGCTGTTTTATCTTGAAGAGAAGCACCTAAGTCTCCCATCCTGGTGGCAGCAGGAAAGAGGTTTAACCCTCAGGACTTTTTTCACGCAAGTTGCACTTTTAATGCTATATATTTTGTACGTGTATTTATGCATTTTTATTGCATGTCTTTTGTCAGCCACTGCGCAATGGTTTTTTAATGTTTTTTCGATAAAAGGGTTAAACCGAATTACCACACTACTTTGATGAGCCTGATTTCATTACTCGTTTGTGAGTGTACCCCCTCAGCATCTTGTAATACATCCAATTGAATATACTGTGTTGCACTATTGTTTTTTCTGTTTCTCTTCCCGGTACATGCGCCCCAATTCTGTCTGTCTTTCTATTATCAAGTGCCCGAGGAGCACTTAAGTGGGTGCTGCAGTACCAGAGGAGGAGTATATTTTTATTTTTTTCTTTTCACTGTTTATTTTGCACTGTTATACTGAATTTGGGTTAGTGTCACATTTCTTTTCCTAGTAATGCTCTTTGAAATAATCTGAGTTATGAGTTTTTTTCTTGATTTTCAACACGGATATGCCAGTGCCTTTAAAATATTGTCAAAGTGCTATCAAGTTTTACGTTGGTCCAGTACTGTTCAAAATATAGTTCAATACATTCCAGAACACATACCCGGATATAAACTCCCCCAATGTGTTTTTGTATGTGTTGGTTCCCAACAATAATAATCAGTAAGATAATTTCGGGATGATTTCCTCCCCAGTCCTGATGTACACATAAAGTCTAAGGGAACCCTTTACAATAAATCAGCATTCAATATATTTCGGGATAATTTTCTACTTAGTCCAGGCTTCCAATGGGATCAAGTCTTGTACAAACTGTTCCTCTAAATACACATACACATCAGACATTAATGCCTGAGACACCTAATGTATGGTTTGTACTTATCTCCGCCACTAATCCTCCAGTAGTAGCTTGTAATTTTGTCTTTAATTCCTGGCGGCCGCCACCTTGACCTCTCGTCCCTCGGTCCAGATCTCCAGTTGTTTTGGTCCTCAGACTGGTCTCCCACTACACGCCCGGCTCATACACCAGTCGTCCGCACGCCGGAGCCACGGATAGTAGTTCTGGATGCACTCCCCACCTCCACGGATGCCACCGGCTATAATCCCAGTGCCAGTTTTGTGGAAAGTAAAAAAACGATCTTTTGGTTGAACCAAAGGAGGGACAGTATTAATTGTAGCCAACCGTAGAGGTCTGTGTAGTCAGGCAAACCTTGCCCAACCATTACTGAGTGCTGTGTCGGATAGGGTCTCAGCTTGTTTAGGCTTTGTCGGCCATTAGCCACCATACACGCATCAGCATCTTCTCCTCAACCTCCTCCTGCGAGTGACACGCCCTCATGTGATTACTCCATCATGTCATCCCGGTTAGTTGTAAGGTTTTTCTATAGTTTAAGCCCATATCACTGTCATTCCCAAACCTGGAAAGGACCTAGAGTACTGTGCTAACTACAGGCCTATCTCCCTACTGAATGTTGATCTTAAATTATTTGATAATATACTTAGTACTAGCCTAAAAGACTACCTACCCTCCTTGATCCATCCAGGCAGCTTTGTCTCCGGTCGTGAAGCATGAGATAATACGACCAAAATATGAAATCTTATGCACTTTGCTGAAATATCTGAGGTGCCAGCCATGTTATTGTCTACAGATGAAGAGAAGGCTTTTGACATGGTGAGCTGGCCATTTTCACAGGCTGCCCTGGACCATATTGGACTGGGACCTCATATCCATTATTGGATTGGATCCTTATACCAGAGTCCCACAGCCAAAATGAATGGGACCCTCTCTGAGCAGCTCACTCTGTCTAATGGCACTTGTCAGGGCTGCCCCCTGTCCCCTCTCCTTTTTATATTAACACTGGGACCGTTGGCTTCAGCAAATATCTCGGGCATGATGATGGGACCACCATAAGTTAGCAGCATATGCAGATGACCTGATGCTTTTTGTAACCAACCTGATCTCTCCCTAGCATACTGACTGTATTTGAGACGTTTGGACTTTTGTCAAACTTTAAAATAAATTTCGCCATATCTGAGGCACTAAATATTACGCTTCCACGCATTACTGCTTCCGCTCTTAGAGATTCCTACCCGTTCAAATGGAGTACTCACAAGATTAAATATCTGGGTGTTTATCTGACCTCTGATTTGACCCTATTATTTGATCTCAATCAAAAGACTTTGTTTGATCCATGTAAAACAGATCTATCTCGATGGAAGAGCTTCTGTTATTAAAGTGAATATTCTACCCCTCTTTTTATATGTTATACAAACGTTGCTCATTCATATCCCCAAATCCTTTTTTAACACTTTATGATCCCTGATCTCTAGGTTCATTTGGCACAGTGGCGTCCCGAGGGGGGGGCGGATCCCCCTGGATGACACCTCCAGCGGGGGTGACACCCGTGCTGCCGGCACCCCCCGCACCGCGCTCCTTACCTTTTTTTTCTTTTACCTGGCAGCCGCATCCCCTGGATGCGGTCGCTGAATAAAAAAAATTCAAAAATCACAGCGACCGGATGTGACGATACGTGCAGGAGGGAAGACGCCTCGTCAATCCGGGGACACAGAGCAGCAGCTACTCGGTAAGTGATGGGGAAGGGGGGGAGAAGGGTAGTTTAAAACGAGCACTGGCATGGAACAATATTCCTGGGCTCTGACTGGCACACTATTACTGGGCTCTGACTGGCACGATATTCCTGGGCTCTAACTGGCACAATATTCCTGGGCTCTGACTGGCACAATATTACTGGGCTCTTACTGGCACAATATTATTGGGCTCTGACTAGCACAATATTTATGGTATCTAACTGGAACAATATTCCTTGGCTCTGACTGGCACAATATTACTGGTATCTGACTGGCACAATTTAACTGGTATCTGACTGGCACACTATTACTGGGCTCTGACTGGCACAATATTACTGGTATCTGACTGGCACAATATTACTGGTATCTGACTGGCACACTATTACTGGGTTCTGACTGGCACACTAATACTGGGCTCTGAGTGGCACACTATTCCTGGGCTCTGACTGGCACAATATTCCTGGGCTCTGACTGGCACAATATTCCTGGTATATGCCAGTCAGATACCAGGAATATTGTGCTGGAACAATATTCCTGGTATCTGAATGGCACAATATTCCTGGGCTCTGACTGGCACACTATTACTGGGCTCTGACTGGCACACTATTACTGGGCTCTGAATGGCACAATATTACTGGGCTCTGAATGGCACAATATTACTGGGCTCTGACTGGCACAATATTCCTGGTATCTGACTGGCATAATATTACTGTGCTCTGACTGGTACACTACTACTGGGCTCTGACTGGCACACTATTACTGGGCTCTGACTGGTACAATATTACAGGCATCTGACTGGCACACTATTACTGGGCTCTGAATGACACAATATTCCTGGTATCTGACTGGCACAATATTACTGGGCTCTGAGTGGCACAATATTACTGGTATCTGACTGGCACAATATTACTGGTATCTGACTGGAACAATATTACTGGGCTCTGAATGGCACAATATTCCTGGTATCTGACTGGCACAATATTACTGGGCTCTGACTGGCACACTATTACTGGTATCTGAATGGCACAATATTACTGATATCTGACTGGCACAATATTACTGGGCTCTGAGTGGCACAATATTCCTGGTATCTATAATTGTACAATTGTCACCTCGTGGGGCTCCTGTGTGTTGCATAATTAATGGCGGTCCCATGTGTGCATAATTATGGGCCACTTGTGTGTGGCATATTTATCGAGCCCCATGTGTGGCATAATTAAGGGACTCTTTTATGTGGCATAATTAAGGGACTCTTTTGTGTGGCATAATTATGGGGCACCTGTGTGTGTGTGGCATAGTTATGGGGCACCTGTGTTTGTGGCATAATTAATTGGGCAGAGGTGAGGCATAAATAGTGGGGCTCTGGTGTGGCACAATTTATGGGGCTCTGGTGTGGCACAATTTATGGGGCTCTGGTGTGGCATAATTTATGGGGCTCCTGTGTGTGGCATAATTTATGGGGCTCCTGTGTGTGGCATAGTTAATAGGCCATCTAACTGGCATTACTAAGGAATCTGTTTGGCATTGTATTGGAGGAAATCCAGGGGGGTGACACCATGAGTTTCCGCACCGGGTGACACCAACCCTAGTGACGCCCCTGATCTGGCATAATAAACGTAGTCGCCTCATCACTCGCCATAAAGGTTTAGGCGGAATAGGCCTCCCGGATATTGAAAAATATTTTAATGCAGTGCACTTGGCCAGAATAGTCGACTGGACACGACCGTCTCAGAAACTGTGTGTGTCCCTAGAACAGCTAGGGTTAACAGTCCCTATACATGTATCTGCTTGGGTGTCCCCTACCCAGATGAAACCTACCCACCCCCACCAGGTAACAATCACTCCTAAACCTGCATATTTGGAGACTATCTGAAGAATATCTCAAGGACACAGCTCTCTTCCACTCACCCCACTAATGCAATCCCCCATCTGTAATAACTTGTTCCCACTGGGTCATGACTATGCTTTTTTGGGACATGTTCCAAACAAATGTACGCTACCAAATACTTGGACATGTTATGGAAGGGGGCAGGCTCAGGACTCTGGGCAGTTTTGTGCCATCTACCCCCCCAACTGCCGGACAGAGGTTTAAATACGTCCAAATTACTCATTTTTTAGCATCTCCATCCAAACAGGGCCCCCTTCCCACTGATGCCACCACGTTTGAATTATCGTTTATGGCTGAAGAACCCCCAACTAAGGTAGTAGCTACTATTTACCACCTATTAATAGACCTAACTGAACAAATTAAACCATCTTACATTCCCCAATGGGAAAAGGACTGCAATGTTACCCTTACACAACGACAATTTTTTAGCTGTACTCCCTTGCACCACTGGTACCCCTGATCTAGGGCTACCTATTCCCCTGCTCTTCCTTTTTTCTTCCTGCTTCTGTTCCCATCTCCACTTACCCTCTCCTACTGCTGTTTTCCCTTCTCTCTCTAGGAGGTGTTTAAAGATGTTCATAAGAACAAGGTCGTACCCTAGTTGTGAAGCCACCAAGTTGCAATTTCCTCCATTTGTGAGCATTAAGGCTTCTTCTCCCCTTTGTGCATATTGGTTGATATAACTACCATAGTCTAACTAGACCATATGAGGGCGCTTTTGGACTACACTTGTGAGTACACAGCATTAAAGTGTTCTGCACCTTGCACCCTAACCATTCTGATATTAAGTGTCACCAATTGCCTGTTTTTACAGCCTAAAGCTGGCAGAGAATATTATATTCCATTTAGCCTTCGATTGTCTGATGGAGAATTTAGACCAAATCTGATTACCGTATTTGCTCAAATATAAGACAAGGTTTTTTTCAGAGCAAATGCTCTGAAAATGACAGCTCGTCTTATATTCAAGGTCATCGTGGTCAGATTATAAGACTGGGATCCAGGTCGCTAACATCTATGATGAAGCCAGGTCCTTCCGGCTTCATCATAAAAGTCCCGGTGGAAGTGCCAGGCAGCAGTGGAGGATGTCTGCGCGTATCATGCAGACATCCTCCAGCTGCCCCCACTAGCCACCAGGAGATTTGGGCAGCCTGGGGATGTCTGCAGGATAGTGCAGACATCCTCCATGCTGCCCGACACTTCCGTTTATTATGACAGACTGGCTGTCCGTCATAAAAGACGGAAGTGTCGGGCAGCATGGAGGATGTCTGCACGTATCGTGCAGATATCCCCCGGCTGCCCCCACTAGCCACCAGGGAGCGAGAGACAAGGTGAGGGGGAGGGAGGGGGGGAGAGAGAGACAAGGGGAGGGAGGGGAGCAAAGAGAGACAAGGGGAGGGGGGAGGGGGAGAGAGAGACAAGTGGAGGGAGGGGGAGAGAGAGAGAAAAGGGGAGGGGGAGAGAGAGACAAGGGGAGTGAGGGGGTAGAGAGAGACAAGGGGAGGGGGGAAAGAGAGACAAGGGGGGGAGAGACAAGGTGAGAGGGAGGGGGAGAGAGAGAGAGAGAGAGAAAAGGAGGGAGGGAGATGGAGAGAGAAAGAAAAGTTTGGGGGGAGGGGAGAGACAACGTGGGAGGGAGAGAGAGAGAGACAAAGCTGTGGGGAGGGGGAGAGAGGCAGCATTGGCACATAAAAGGAAATAAAAACAAGAAATGCATTTTTTTAATATCATACTTTTTTTTAAATATTAAAAAGCAATTTACATGTGAATATATGCAAGATAAACTTTTTCCCTATAGGGTAGTCTTATATTCAGGCTTTTAGTTTTTTTTCCTAAAGGAATATCCAAAGTTTGGGGGGTCGTCTTATAATCAGGGTCGTCTTATATTTGAGCAAACACGGTATTTCTTAATGGCTGCAATGTGATTATCAGTACTCTCGCAACTGTAATCACCATATAGTTATTCTAACTTTATTTTTAAACTTTTATTACTAGAGTTATAAATCAATCTGTTTCAGATCTATTTAAAAATGCAAAAAAGGTTATTTATTGCTGTGTTCTACTGTTTTAATGTACCAATAATGGTACTTTTGTGTATGTGACTCAATCAAACTTTTATTTAAAAAAAAAAACAAAAAAAACAGTACATATTTTAGCTAATAAAAGACTGTATTTTTTGAAATAATGTATGTTTTATCAGTTTTTTTTTTAGTGAGTAATATAAGCATAACAAAGAATGAAATAACCATTTTATTACAGTGTAAGTAAAAAAGAATATTTTATTCCAACAGTTTCATACATATTAATACAAAGTGCCACATGATTAATTAGCTTCTATGCAATTACTTTACCTACAAAGCTAAGTAAGTAAACAAGCATATTTAAGACCATGATAAACCCACGAGTAGTGTTAAGCGAACCCGAACCGCACTGAATCGAATCGTACCGAACTTTACGGTTTTTGGACCCCGGACCCGAACACGGACATTTCACTGTATGTCCATGTTGGAGTTCGGTGATTACATTGTATGTAATGCTATTGGCTTTCTATAAACCGAAATAGAGTCCCCATTCATAGTCACTAGGGGACTCTAGTTCGGTTTATAGAAAGCCAATAGTATTACATGTATTCCATAAGCCGAAAGTCTATAAACCGAAAGACATTCTGTTTATAGACTTTCTTTTTATAGAATAGCATTACATGTATTCTATAAAACGAAAGTCTATAAACCGAATGTCTTTCAGTTTATAGAATGTCTTTCAGTTTATAGACTTTCGGTATATGGAATACATGTAATGCTATTGCTATTCTATAAACCGAAATAGAGTCCCCATTCATACGAATAGGTCAATTGACCTATTTGTATGAATGGGGACACTCACCCACATTTTACTTCATTTTGCAGCCCTCTAGCCCTTTCCAGGACTTTTTAGAGGCATTTTAGTGGCCAAAAGTTCGGGTTCCCATTGACTTCAATGGGGTTTGGGTTCGGGGTCAAGTTCGACCCCGAACCCGGACTTTTTTCCGAAGTTCGGCCGAACTCGCCGTACCCGAACATCCAGGTGTCCGCTCAACTCTACCCACGAGCACAATTTGTTTGGGGTAAGCTTTGAGAAACAATTGGCTTGATAGATTTCTGTGAACTATTCCAATTTTAAAGCCTTATAAATGTTTACTATTAATAAGCACCTGGTCTCTCCCATAGAAGGGATGTTTTCGATCTTTCGACAAGGATTAGAAGCAGAAATAAAAAGGTGGGAAACTAGCAGATGCAACGTTTATACTGGACAGTGTTTATTTATATAGAAATTGTTTTAGATTAGTAAAGTGATGAAAGTTGTTAGACAAGGTTAAACTGGTTGACTTGCCAGATCTGGCCAATTCCCAACCATTATAAATGTTTTTTTAATCTACTATATTTATTTAAAGTACCTACAGAGCTCAACAGGTCTGATGTGTTGCTGTGAAATAGATGCCATGAATGTTATTTATAATAGTCAATTCTGGTGCAAATTGTGAAAAGCTGTCTAATCAGCAGAAATCTTTCATTGGCTTCCATGTTGAGTGCTCTACTTTTAGAACTTTCATCCACAAAAGACATTTATAATTAACAATTCAATGGGATCTATTCACAGACCTAGTTAAAGTATTTCTGGATATGCGAAAGGCTGCAACAGAAAGTTTTGAGATAAAATCCAGTGATTTGTGTATAACTCAGGTCACCAAATAGAGACTATTGACACCTGATGGTAAAAATGTGAACCCCAAACTAAAGGTAAAGGGCAGTTACTCGGATTTGCTGCTAGTATTAACCACTATATGATGACTAAAGTTTTTTTTTTAATTCTTTACTTTCCGGTTTTCAGTTTACCAATAAATAATTTCTGTAAGCTTACGCAGGCGTTTTGACAACATAACATCTTTCACAGTAACATGACCAGTATGTGTTACATATAGTTAACATTTGAAAACAATAGTAAACACATACCACTATACAACTGTACTAGAAAAAACAGAGTATTTAAACTTAAACACATCAGTGTGAGCGGGAAAGGAGTGGGCACCTTTGGTGGTAGTGGCTGGGGACGGGGAACGGGACTACAGAAGAGGGAGGGAATAGAAAGATAAAGCAACAAGGAAGAAAAGAGAAGGAGGAATGGGACATGGTGTAAACGGGATTATGTGAGCTGTTGGCTTCATTAGTTAGGGATCGTCTAGAAGGGATGTGGCGTTTGGGTGATGATCTATGGCCATCGGCCCCACCAATTATTTATTCATCTAGAAAAATATGTCTTCCAAGGAAGGTGCAGCTTCTTGTGTTTGGAGGGTATGTCATGTATACATGCTGTCAATTGGTCCATGTCCATTGAATCCTCTATCAATGCTATGACCTTGGGTAAGGGGGGAGTGGTTGGCTGTTTGCAGACTTGGGCCAAGGCCTTTCTGGCACCTAATGTGATCCTGGCCAGTAATTGGTTTTCTTTTCTGGTAAAAGAATCACGGGCCAGGGAAAGGAGAAATATACAAGGATCAAGAGGAATCAGTTTAAGCAACACTTGGGATGCTAATCCTTGAATCTGTTTCCAGAATGTCTGAAGGTGTGGGCATGACCACGAGGTATGGAAATAAGTACCCTGGGCGCCACAATTCTTCCAGCAGAAGGGGTTGGGGATGGCGTGCATTTTGGCCAATTTAGAGGGGGTGGTATACCATCTCATGAGGGTTTTATAGGCTTGTTCTTTATTGATGGTGCATATGGAGATTTTTGAGGTCGCTTCCCAAATGTCAACCCAGTCTTCTCTGTCCAGTGTGGTACCCAAATGACTAAGGGTTTAAATGAGTCAAAAGTACAAGCATCTTATACTTTCATGGAGACACAGGTAACTGATCCAAATGCCATCACCCAAGACAGATTATTGGACACAGGTAGAAGTCAAATATACAATATACTCATCAGTAGTCAGGCACATTATCTATTGCGCCACTGACCGTTGTGATGGAAGGTACTGAATCAGGCAATTTGTTTGAAATCAATGTAGTAAAAAGCAACAGCAAAAGCTAAATGTAGATCGGCCATGAGCAGGGTTTGCTGCACCCACAACTCTCAAGAGTATCTATTGCGCCACTGACCCTTGTGATGGAGGGTACTGACTCAGGCAATACATGATGGTAAAAATTTGAAGCAAAAAGGTAAAGTGCCATTACCTGGGTTTGCTGTGACCACAAATCAGAGTACTAACCGCTATACGATCACGGCAGGTCAAACAAGCCACAATGCAGAGTACTAACCACAAACTTTGTTTGCAATATTACAACCTGGTACATGATGGTAAAAATTTGAAGCAAAAACTAAAGATAAAATGCCGTGACCCAGACTCGAACCGGGGTTGCTGCGGCCACAACGCAGAGTAGTAACCGCTATACGATCACGGAAAGGTCAAACGAGTCAGGTAGGAGTCGAACCTACAATCTTCTGATCCGTAGTCAGACGCGTTATCCATTGCGCCACTGACCCTTGTGATGGAATACACTGACTCAGGCCACAATGCAGAGTACTAACCACAAACTTTGTATGCAATACTACATCCTGGTACATGATGGTAAAAATTTGAAGCAAAAACTAAAGTTAAAGTGCCGTGACACAGATTTGAACAGGGGTTGCTTGTGGCTTTTTGGGAACAGGTCTCAGGCAGGGATGTATGAATATATGCGAAACAAAATCAGAAAAATAGTGATTATAGATTATTATCTATAGAATCTATTGTCATATTTTGCCCATTTGCCAGTTATGTGCCCATTTGCCAGTATTATTTTGCCAATTATTTGTCCATTTTCCTGTTATTGGCCCACTGGCCCACGTGCCAGTTATTGGCCCATTATGTGCCCCTTTGCCAGTGTTATCCCCCCCCTTCCCTCCCCTCCTCCTTACCTGTATGATGCTCGTCACACTGTCTCCTCCACAATGTTTCCTGAAGTACAGCCACCGAAAGTGATGTTTCCGGTGGCTGTGACGATCACACGGCTGCTGCCCGTTAGTGACTGTCTCCGTGTGAGACAGTCACATGGGCAGCGGAGGCCCACGGGGCAGCTGCTTTGGGCCCCAACAATGAATGGGCACTGGGCAGCTGCCCCGTTTGCCCGCACATTTGTTTTTTTTACATTTTTTTTTGTGCAGGGGTCGCGGGGCGGCCGGGCCCCTGGAGTGACGGGCCCGGTCACAGCTGCGACCCCTGCACCAGTGGTAGGTACGCCACTGACGGTTAGGGAAGCGCAAGGACTGGATGGGAACCACTGTTGTAGGGCAAAAGCATTAAAAAAAAATAAAAAAAACATTAAAAAGAAAAATAAGCACATGTGTAAGCAGTGAATTGCAGGGCACGAGGAACGGTCAACCCATGATGTACAGGTGCAAGCAGTTTATGATGTGCCCACCACCAGGAAATTGAAAATACTATACATCACACCACTTTAGTATTCAACAGAGCCTTCTTGGATTCAATAAACAATTACAAAAAAAAAATGGTTTTATAATGTTTAATTTATATCCATGAAGTACAATACAAATTTCTTTAAAAAAAAAAAAAGGCTAGGGGAGGATTAAATTATAAAGCCCATCAAGACATTTGGTGAAGTGGACAAATTACTCAGTAACAGTCAGACTATGCTTACCTAGCAATTTAGACATTGTTTATTGCATAACTGGGTCACAATTTTTACACAATCTCTATACCCACATCATTGGTTTTATGCTCACAAGCCTTTACTATACATATCGGTCTAGGAAACTTTGTTATTGCATTTTAAAAGCGGAAAAACAGTTTTATGTTTGCCTTAAGGTTCTGCCTTTATCTAAAACTAGATTATTGCCTTATTTCTAAGTAACATTATCTCAAACATTTAAAGGGTAACTGTAGGCAAAGCATAACTTGTTTAATTGAAAGATTACATCAAGTGTAGATGTGTGTATATGTTGCTTTAATGAAAGAGTACAAACAAAAGTACCTTATTGAGTCCTTATTGCTTCATATAGCTCTAACAGGGGGCAGACATGCTGTATAGAATGTTGGGCCAAATCTGCATTAACCCAGGGCTCGACAAACCCCGGGCGCCAGGTCGCCATGGCGACCAGGAAATCAGACCTGGCGCCCGGGTGCTGTTTGTCACAGGGAGCCCTTGCCGGCTGACATCTGTTACATGCAGCGCGAGGGGAGAAAGACTGTTCGGATTACACAGACTGTAAGCTCCGCCCCCCACGCAACACGTTGTAGTGCCGAGTGTCACGTGACAACACGTGCAGGAACCGAAAGAGGATCGGGCTCCAGCTTAAATGTCCCCCTCCCCTGCAATGAGGTAAGCAGCAGGGAGGGAGGACACTGTAAGAAATACCATTTTTTTTTTTTTTAGGAGAACAAAAATGTGTGTATGTGGTGTGTATGTATGTGTGAAGGTAACTGGCTGTGTATGTGGTCTGTGTGTATGTATGAGTGAATGTAACTGGCTGTGTATGTGGTCTGTGTGTATGTATGAGTGAATGTAACTGACTGTGTAGGTGGTATGTATGTGTGAATGTAACTGACTGTGTAGGTGGTATGTATGTGTGAATGTAACTGACTGTGTAGGTGGTATGTATGTGTGAATGTAACTGACTGTGTAGGTGGTATGTATGTGTGAATGTAACTGACTGTGTAGGTGGTATGTATGTGTGAATGTAACTGACTGTGTAGGTGGTATGTATGTGTGAATGTAACTGACTGTGTAGGTGGTATGTATGTGTGAATGTAACTGGTTGTGTAGGTGGTATGTATGTGTGAATGTAACTGACTGTGTAGGTGGTATGTATGTGTGAATGTAACTGACTGTGTAGGTGGTATGTATGTGTGAATGTAACTGACTGTGTAGGTGGTATGTATGTGTGAATGTAACTGACTGTGTAGGTGGTATGTATGTGTGAATGTAACTGGTTGTGTAGGTGGTATGTATGTGTGAATGTAACTGGTTGTGTAGGTGGTATGTATGTGTGAATGTAACTGGCTGTGTAGGTGGTATGTATGTGTGAATGTAACTGGCTGTGTAGGTGGTGTGGCGTGTGTGAATGTAACTGGCTGTGTAGGTTGTGTGGCGTGTGTGAATGTAACTGGCTGTGTAGGTGGCGTGTGTGAATGTAACTGGCTGTGTATGTGGCGTGTGTCATTGTAACTGGCTGTGTATGTGGCGTGTGTCATTGTAACTGGCTGTGTATGTGGCGTGCGTCATTGTGCACTGGCTGTGTATGTGGCGTGTGTCATTGTAACTGGCTGTGTATGTGGCGTGTGTCATTGTAACTGGCTGTGTATGTGGCGTGTGTCATTGTAACTGGCTGTGTATGTGGCGTGTGTCATTGTAACTGGCTGTGTATGTGGCGTGTGTCATTGTAACTGGCTGTGTATGTGGCGTGTGTCAATGTTACTGGCTGTGTATGTGGCGTAGGTGTGACTGTAACTGGCTGTGTATGTGAGGTGGGTGTATGTGACTGTCTCCGTGCGTTTATGATTTTGTGATGTGCCGTTGTCTGGCTCCTAATTTTTTTTAGCTGGCTCCTAAAACTTAATTAAATTTGTCAAGCCCTGCATTAACCTTCATGCAGATAAATGAAGATCTAAACATGTCTGCCACCTGTTAGAGCTATATGAAACAAATAGGTCTAACTAAAGTACATTATTTGTATTCTTTCATTAAAACATTGCTATATAAAATGCCTCCACTTGATGCAATCTTTCAATTAAAACACAAAGTTAATTTGTTGCTACAGTTGTCCTTTAAGGATTCTTTTGCTTATTTCTTTGTTTCTATAGAATTTTGCCAATTACTTCTTATGAAGCATAGACTAAAATCTAAAGTTTAAGAAGAACACAGCTAAACACTGAAGTCCTATAGGAAATACGTTTATCCAATGAACACATTTCATTTTTATTAGGAAAAACAACTTACAGAGATATTTAAACCAATAAATGTTTTACATTTCCTGACACCATTCCCTTGATTGGGCACAGTAATATATATCCAGCTTGCATATATATCATACACACACCAAATTGGTCTAGTAGAGGTAATAGCCATCTCAGTTTTTTAAAGCCTATTGCTTTTGTGATAATATTTTGCATATACATTTTTATGTAACCCCCATTTGGCAATGGCCCTTCAGTTTCAAGCATTTCTTGATGTTACCATATTATTATTATTTCTTTTAAACATACACCTCTAGTAAAAGAAGAGGACATACATCTATCAAGGTCCCCAGTCAAATTGGGTAGAATTTCTCCTTAACATAAGACGTTGGTCGACCACCTCAGGTAAATAGTAGCCCATTTGCTTAGAGATTTGTTAGACACATCTTAAAACTTGCAATACATGCTAGAACATGTTTTAACGTTATACATGAATAAGCATAACTTGCCTTTACAGGTGCACAGGAGATAAAAAGTACACACTGTCAGCTGCAATTACAGGCTGACAGAATACAATATGTTATGTTGTAGAAAATAAATACAGAACATTAACCAGTAAATTATTTACTGTACACTATATTTGTCACTGTAAAGGACAAGTAAACTTTTTTTTGTTTTATAACAGTCAACTTATTTGGACTTTTTTTTTTTAGGGGGGGGGGGGGGGGGGGGGGGACACCATGCTTTTCTAGACATTTCAGTATCCTAATTGCTTTGCTTTCTTGTTTATTATTTATGCTTACTCCCTGCCTTGTATTCCAGCCCTGCATCCCCTGTGTTCCTTTACCGTGTCTTGTTTTTCACATATTGGTTTCTGCTTTATCTTGCTTTGTTCTGCACTCTGTATTTCACCCTCAGTTACTTTTCTGCTTTTAGCTCTGCTTGCCTGTCATTTACTTCATTTCATTCTCACCATGTAATTTGGATACAGCAGCTGCTTCACAGGACCTGGCACATGGCAACATAAACTTGGGGTCTCAAGCCTCCAAGGCATTGCAGTTACCCAGCACCAGGTCCTGCGTCTCCACCCTGCAAAGTAACTCCTGACCTCAGGCACTCAGGGTCTATTTCCATCTGGGACCCCATGCATTACAGGGGGGGCAACCACTTTTTTTTCATTTAGCAAGACCCTAGCACCTTCTATTTGTGTTCCTGACACCTTGGATCTGTTGCGTCGCCAACAGAACAGGGGCAAATGTGGCATATGAATTGCATTGCTGACACAGCCTCCACCAGCAATGCTTAGTCGGAAGAACAGTGCGTGCGCATACGAAATTGAGGCCTTTAAAATCTGTATAGATACAGCAGAATCACTGTCGGACATATTTAGCATTGCTGACACAGGCTATGTCTCCAATACAATTCAGATGCCACATTCAGCCCCTGTAGTGCAAAGGGACCAGGAACCAAAGTAGGAGGTGCTGTGGCCCCTCTGAATAAAATAAAATGAAAAGTCAGCTCCCCCCCCCCCCACCAAAAAAATAAGGCCAATTAAGTTAATTAAAGAGTCAAAAAAATAAAAACCCAGCTTAATGCTGCTTTAACAATAAATTCTTAAACCAAACATGTAAAAATGGTTAAAAGTACACTTTTTTTATTTTACATTTTCTGGTTAATCAACTGTTTTTCTGTATTTTCACACACTGCATGTTTCAGGCTCTCAAAAGAGTACGATCAGTTGAGTGATAATTTTAACAAATCTATCCAAATGTAGGCACAACAGAGTGCATGATCAACTGTAATGGTAATGAACTTTTATTGGCCTGTGGTTTTCAAGCCATGCTTTACATTAGTCAAATATTACAATGGGCCAAGAGTGCATTTAAAGGGGAAAGGAAGTATAGCCCTTTCCTTAACATCCTTAATTCAAATTGCTTCTTTGAGACAAAATGCCAGACTTGGGGGGTGGGGGGTTGGTGGGAGACGACAACAAGTATAGCCGGTCACTCATACTTCCTAAACTATGGTAATGAGGGGGTCCTTTTTTTAATTAAAAACCCCAGTTCCAGCACTCAGAGTTACACTCTGCTTTATACAGTTACTGTCAAAGTTCATACCATCCAAACAAATGAAGGAGCTGCTTAAGGCTTCCAATGGCTTAGAAGTCCCTCAAAGTTCCTAATGGATGTGGGGTGGTGGCCCAAAAAACCTAGAACCACTTCAGTCTATGCCTAATTGCAACAGTTAACCATTGACCACATGAACTCTAATACTTATGATTAAGTGTGGAAACACGCAAAATGCATCAAATGCGTTTTTCCCACTATTTTTTTGTTGCCGTGTATTTATATCTATGATTTGAATCACTGCCATTAAAAATCAATCTTTTTTATCATGGAATTTGGAGTGTCAGCTCTTTTTTGTCTTCAACTACTCCAATACTTCGACAAAATGGCTATATATTGGCTATATAAATACTCTATTTAAAGAAGCAGTTAGGCCTCAGTCCTATATGAAATGGTCACTTCTAGTCAGAAACATCAAACTCTAATACAGTACCACCTCCAAGAGGTTATTGTCTGGAGATTAATTCACCCAAAGTCAATGCGTACTTATCTACTCTTATTCCGAGTAAAGTGTACATTCTCTGTACATAAACGTGAATATTTTAACAGTTATGTCACTCTGATGATCCTTCTTCTCACTAAACTTCCCCTCATACTTACCACAGGTATTACACAAACTGACAAAAACACAAAACAAGTCACAATTTAAGGCTTCATTAAATGAAATATGTGCCATTTATGATAGAGTGCCTCCCTACCTTTAAAAGTGTGCATTGCAGAGATTCAAACCCACACTAGTGGGTACGACTGCCCTATAATGTTGGATCGTAGACTGACCATACTAATCAATGTAAAGGATTACAGCCTGCAACAAAATTCAATTAAGTTTAATTGAATGATTGCATGAAGTGTAGACATTCATTTTAAATATGATTATTCTATCATTAAAGAATTTAAGACCTCTTTTGCTTGTATACCTTTATCAGAGTGATAACATCATGGGCCCGATAGGGTTGCCATCCAGGGAGGAAGGAAGAAAAAAAAAAGCCACGTGACTTAAAATTTACAATTACAGAAATATAAAACAATAGGAGAAACTCTGTACTTCAGGTCGACGTTACATTTTTAGAGGCAATAGATAGCAGATAGAATTATAACATTTATATTTGAAATGCCTACACTTAATGCAATCTATTAAACAGAACATCAACATTTATAAACTGAGGCATCCTGCACAAGGGAAATGTTAAAGCACCTCACCAGTATACATTATTAACAACCACGAGGATGGGAACAGCCTTTCATATTCCAGTAGGTAATTTATGGTGCAGACATTGATTTTATAGGAATCATCTCCCATATGAAAACTGGTACCAAGTGTATGCCGCTGCTACACAGTGCATTCTCTTTCCTAGCGCTATTCCACACCAACCACTTGATTTAACTGTACATATTTAAACACCATTGTCTTCTCTAAATAGCCATTCATTTTTGAAAGTGCCTAAATCGGCAAGTAGACATTTGCCATATTCTGACCCAGGCACAGAACTGAATGATTTCAGACATCTGCATAGTAAGCAGGAGTGATGACCAGGGATAGGCAAAGTGTCTATACGCCAGTGTCCATGGTAAGGTCTGCGTGATGGACAATTTAATGATGTCCTTTGGACCTTCAAAGCCCAGTAAATATATTTAATGCACAAGGTTAGTGCCTACCCAGGATGATGATCAATATTTAGTTGTAGTAATGAATGCTTATTTTTAGTGATCATAGATAATAACTCCTTGGTATGATGGGACCCTTATGGTTGGGTCAGTTCATGGTTGGCTGTTGGGAGTCTTCATACAATAGCTGGTGGATTGGATGGTGTGACTGAGGTTTGTTCAAGCAAAGCAGAGAGTCTCACTACAATAAGAATATTTGGTTTCTTAGTAACAATAAGTTATTAATGTGCAAGCACTAATTGGTTCTGCTCTTTTACTAATGACAACCCAGTTATTGATACTTTCACTCAGGGGTGTGCGACCGCACAGGGCACAACATCTCAAGGGGCGCCCGCCACTTTAAAAAAAATAAAGTTTGCCGGTACAGGCACTGGCTGGGGAGATCAGAAGATCTCCCCTTCCCAGCCCTCTGCCCCAGACCCCGGTGAGGTCCAGACCCCGTCCCTGTAAGTAAGAATCGGAGGGAGAACAGAGGAGGGGGGGAGAAAACAGGGGGAGGAGAGAACAGAGGAGGAGGGGGAGAGAGAACAGATATGGGGGTGGAGGAGAGGGAGAGAGAACAGATATGGGGGTGGAGGAGAGGGAGAGAGAACAGATATGGGGGTGGAGGAGAGGGAGAGAGAACAGATATGGGGGTGGAGGAGAGGGAGAGAGAACAGATATGGGGGTGGAGGAGGGGGAGAGAGAACAGATATGGGGGTGGAGGAGGGGGAGAGAGAACAGATATGGGGGTGGAGGAGGGGGAGAGAGAACAGATATGGGGGTGGAGGAGGGGAGAGAGAACAGATATGGGGGTGGAGGAGGGGAGAGAGAACAGATATGGGGGTGGAGGAGGGGAGAGAGAACAGATATGGGGGTGGAGGAGGGGAGAGAGAACAGATATGGGGGTGGAGGAGGGGAGACAGACAGACATGGCAAGGAAGAGGAAAGGGACAAACATGGGCAGGGAGAGACACATACATGGAGGGAGAGGGAAGATACAGGCATGAAAGAGGGGTGGGGGGTGCCACTGTGAAGGCCAATTTCATATTGAATTTGGATAAATACATTTTAGTGATAGCAAATAATTCTGAGGTCCGATTGCCTTTTCAATGCTTGGGGTATTTTCTTTTAATTTCACACCACAGAAAATATACAATTCTTTATATACAGTTGTGTATTTGGAAGTTAATGAAGAGCTTTGCATGAGGTCTGACATAATCCAATTCAGTGATTGGACAAACCAGTATAATCAGCCATTAGACATTGCGAAATCAACAACACATTACTTTTGTGGCATTGGAGCATAGATGAGCTTTAGGTCAACAGCAATTGCTATAGATACCCGGTGAAAAGCGAAAAAAGAAAAAATTAAAAATAGGTTTGCAGCACAACTAAAAAAATCAAATAAAAAATATTGAGCAGTTTGACTGCTGAAAATGTACAAAAGCAGGTTTACAAATTAAACAGGGTAAATAAAAAAATAAATAAATACAGACTTTATATCAGTCTATCTGAATAGCTTTTTCTTTCCGGCAGAAGTAATGTGCAGCCTCTGGATTACAAGATTAGCCTGAAGCAATGCCTTGCCCTACAAGACACAAGTACTGAAGAGGCTGGTGAAGAGTGCTGGTGAAACCAGTTCCATAAGGTTGTATGGCATTCATAGACTCTGCATTGGTCTATTCCTTTCACCCCCATTGTGAAATCCCTTTGTACCATCAGGACCTCTGGGTAGCCTCAGAACACCAGGAGGCAAACCATCAGCATTTTGTATTTTCCTTCCTAGCATTGGGCTACAAGCTGGACTTTTTTCCTGTGTGACTGTCTGAGCTTGTCTTCTCCTCTGGACCCAGGGACTGCTTGATGGGGTGATGCTACTATCAGAAGAATACTCTGTGCTTTTCCTGGAAAATTCTGGGCTCATGCTTTCTGCAAGAGGGGAATTCTTCACACCTTTTCGTTGTCCGCTGGGGCTACTCCATGGACTATTTCTTGGTGAGGCATTGGGGCTCAAATGGTTATTCGGGTATGCGGAGGGACTCAACTTGTTAGTTGATGGTGTTTTACGGCCCGTCATTGGGGAGTTAGGATTACTATCTGGTTCAGATGTGGACTCATCACCTATATACTGAAGTTCCTCCACCCTTTTATTCAGAGACTTGTTTTTGCGAAGATTCTTTGAATCTTCCTCCTTACTCCGGTCTTTCTGCATCTTTTTTTTGGGAGGCTTCATGCCAATTAGAACCACTTTAATTTCTTCATCCGCTTCATTTTCTACATTTAACGTCTCATGTGCTTTGATAGCAGCTTCCACCTCCTCAAATTCCACTATTGCACAATCTTTGGTTCCAACCTGGGAGTATCTACTACTGAACCTCTTTACGTCGGAAGGAAGATCTCTGCCTGGTTTCAGAATGCGTATAGATGAGATTACACCGAAAGCCCCAAAGCTTTTCAAGAGCTGCTCCATTATCTTCTCTTGCATCCCACCATTTTCTTGCTCCTTACTTAAACACTGTAACTCTGGAATAAAGTGGAGGTCATACACCAGCAGCATCTTGCTTGGAAGATTCTCACTAGGAAATACAGGGACAGGAGTCTTTCGTCGTATTTTCCTGCTGTCTTCATTTAATTCAAGTATGTCAGAATACCTTAAAGCATAAGCTGTAGTTCTCCAGTCACGAGTAAGGTGTTTTACCTGGGACAAAAAGAACAAAAAAAACAAAAAACAAAAAAAACTGTAAAAGTGTGTTGGCAATTGTTTTATTAGAAAAACAAATTTCCATTGACACGCCATGTTCAAGGAATTAAATAAACCCAAACATAATTGTAAAACAGGATTCCAAACATACACGAGCCAGGGCTCCACAACCCCAAATGACAGAAGAAAAAAAAACACAGACCTGATGCTCAGCTCTTTAGTGAGGCGAAATTGTAATCCAACATGCATGGCAACTTTTCCATCCCCTTGGCTTGTCAAAGACCCAGGGGGGTCGAAACGTTGCCGTACATGTTGCATTTTTAAACTTCACCTCACTCAAGTGCTGAGCAAGGGATTAAACATGCATTTCCTATGGTACACATCTGACAGATTAGCAGGAATGAATTGAAAATCAAATGGTCAAATTGCCAGCAAGTAGTAGAGATTACTCTTATCTGTTCTGTTTCTTGCTCCTCCGCTTTGTAAAGCGCATACATTTTCACTATGATGATCCCAGAATGCCTAGTGCATAATCACAAGCTAGGCCTCCCAGGATCAGACACTTTTCAGTTTATAGTTTTTAGCTGTATAGAACATGAATACACCTTTGAATACCTTTTCAACTGTATATCTGCTAACAATTTGGCTAGCACATTGAAGAGAATGCAACTTAATTTATACAAAGTGACATGGCTAAATTTGGGAAGGGTGCAATTTTGCCACAAAACAGATTTTTGGGCCTCTTCCGGGTGGATAAACCATTTGAAGCTATGCAGGACCACCACCAGGCACCAACCTGTTTTGGCTAAACTGCAGCAATTTTAAGGTGAAACTGGCACAGTTTAGCAGAAACCGATGTACATTGAATTTGGTGCAGTTTAGTTGAAAGTGGTTGGTGGGGTTCCTGTATAACCAATTAAAAAGTATTTTTCCATCTACTTTTCAACATTGGGGGATTAATGCAACATATTGATGACTATCAATGAATGCCTTGTAACTGCGTTACTGAAGTTTCATTGTGTGTGTGTCTCCAGATACATTTGTATCACTTAATACTGTGCTCCTGTGTTTTGGCACTGCCCACTTGGAAGTGTGAGTTTCCTAGTTTGCCTTAAGCTACTCCTCAATGGGTTTTGAGCAGCCTTTTCCACAATTGACAAATAATATATATATAATATTATATATTATTTCCTCTATTAATACTTTATTCCTCCTATGCGGTCACACCCATTTTTGCTAACCTGAAGTATTCAGTTACCAAACTCCATGACTGACAAAATGCACACACACTAACTGCCAAGTCAACAAGAAAACAAGAGTATGTATAGTTATGGTCCCCAGGACAGTAATGAGGGTGAGGCAATTAAAGCACTTGTCTTAAAAGGTGCACAAAATTTAAAGGGGGAGCTCGATTTTCGAGTGCCAGTTACAACTGATACATAAACCTCACTAAAATTGACCAATACTCTTCCAGCCCATCTACAATACCATACCTTTTTTGGGCTTGCCCAAAGCTCGGAAGAACTCATAATGGCATGTATGAAAATAGCTTCAATTAAGGGATTGAATCTGCAGTGTGGGTAGATTTCTGTATCAAGTTTTTTGTCCATTTTGTTAATATTATTCCATGGCTTGAAATAGATTTTTAGCCTTTAGGAGACTGATAGGTCAAATTCAAAAGCAACCTGGTTATTTTTATGAACCCTTTTGTAACCATTACCCTCATTGAGATATAATTACTAAAATAAAAGATGGCTACCAACCTTTTTAAAAGAGGTGAGTAATTTAACGCTGACAAATCCCATTTTGTTTCTTCTCACATGTTTTAAGAGGAAAGCATCCTTCTCCAGGTTCTCGTCAGAAAGGTAATACTCTATTTGAACCACCAATTTCTGGACCAATTCTGGATCAGGAGGTTGCCAGTTCTGATCAAGCTCATCTCCATCATTTTCTCCACCACTGGTAGCCGCACCACTGAAAAAGTTTAAAATGAAAAATGCATAAATTGCTGAAAATTTGTAAACATTCTAAAATCTAGAATCAGAGGTGTCAACATGCAACCCTCCAGCTGCTGGTGGCCAACATCTCCCATATTTTGTCAGCTAAGAGGTTGGACCAGGGGAGATTTAGTTCTTCAACAGCTGGGGGAATACAGTTTGATACCCATGCTATTGCATGTACTAGAAGATTGAACGGAAGTGCTCAAAACAGTCTGGATTTAAACCAGTAGCATTTCACATAGTCCCTCTGGAAGCATATAAGGTTCTCCTCAGTACCACTTTCAAAATAGATTCTGTAACAACTAGATCATGATGGCCATCTAGGTCACTTGGCATTAAGGGGGTAAACAAATTAAAATATTGCTAATTACACATTTCACATTTTTGTTTAAATTTAGACTCCCTCAAGGACATAGGCTGCCCTCCACTGATCTACAGGCTGAATTTCTAAGTATGTTGCATGAATAATAAAAGCATCAAACCATGTTGCAACAGGAAACACATTTCCCAAGTTGCATAGTTTACAGTCCTGTGTAAAAGGACTATTTGGCCATGAAGGAGTAGAACTATGACTCATTAAACTCTCTCAGAAAAGTTTAAGTAGAAATAACTTTAACCCGCAAAGTGCCAGAAGAGCAGTCAAAATCCCTCCAAAAAAGTATAGCAGACCGGTTGCTCTCCTGCTGTTGAAACTACAACTCCCATGATCAGTCAGCATTGGCTTAGCTCAGACAAGCTATTATTGAAATGTTTTTTCAGGGGGTGGAGCCAACTGACTACAATGGTGGCAGCAGTTTAGCAGAGCTCCGCCACATGTACTCTTAAATAGCGGTTACACTTATCCAGACACCATATTTGGCAAGACAGACAACTAGACACCCTTAAGAAACCAAAGAACAAGCCAGCTGTTCACCAGTGCCAATGGATGGCTTCATTGGATTTATGAAGAAAAAAAAGCGGACAATGCGTAAACAGACACAAAAGCACAAGAGTTCCAAATCTATACCTTGTAACAGCTGGAAGAGGAATATAAACAAAATAACATACGAGTACACGGTATCCCCGAAACAGTCTCTGAAGACACATCGGGAGGTGGTATCCAATAGCTTTTTGACTATTTTACAAAATAGTTCAGAATTCACCACCACAATTGACAGAATTTATCAACCACGCAGAGCAAAGGCTCCCTACAAAGGACTATCCAGCGGACGGGATGCTTTATTGGTCAAGTATTGCAAAAGGACCCCTATCGCTATCTGAGGTAAAGTGATCAATTTGTGCTCAGATTTGTGAAAGACTATTCTACAGACACGCAGAGAGACTCACTTCAGCACTTCAAGCAGCAGAGATTGTATATACATGGCACTTTCCCTTTGCTCTGCAGACCATAAAAAATAACCAGAACCATACACTACAACACCCTAAAGAACTAACAATTTCGAAGTGGATTAAGCTTACCAAATAACGCTATACCAGAATGTTGTGCCCGACCTCTTTCCAAGCTCCACTGCATACTCAATGTATCAACATTGAGGAACACGCTTTATCAAGATCCACATACTTTAGACAACTCCTGTAAGTCCCGAGGCAAGGATTGGCGGTCCTACAGATGCTGACCCTCTGAAGTCAAAGAAACCGTGCATGTATATGCAACTTACCCCACAGAAAACTTGCAACAGAGACTTAACTGTCGCTGACGCATATATGCCACGAGCATTTTGCAGAAAATATGGACTATAGCCCAAACTAGTCTAACCAAACAGAAGTCTGATCCTTGGAGCTAATAAGCCAAACATCGGGAATGCAGTCATCACCACTGACATCTGAGGTGAGTTATTGGACCAAGACCTGACAACAGATACTCACTTCTTCTCTATATGAAACAAACAGTCTTGTTCATTCAAATCATATTTTTTTGCTCGTTTGTGGAGCTCTGTGGACTTACTGTTGCTACATGTTCCATAAATCAGGGCTCGACAAACCCCAGGCCATGGCGACTAGAAAATTAGTGTATGTGGCTGACTGTGTGTGTGTGTGTGTGTGTGTGTGTGTGTGTATGTATGTATGTAGCCGACTGTCTGTGTGTGTGTGTGTGTGTGTGTGTATGTATGTGTCTGACTGTGTGTGTGTGTGTTTGTATGTGGCTGACTGTGTGTGTGTATGCATGCATGTGGCTGACTTTGTGTGTGTGTATGTATGTATGTATGCATGTGTGACTGTGTGTGTGTGTGTGTGTATGTATGTATGCATGTGGCTGACTGTGTGTGCGTATGTATGTGGCTGACTGTGTGTGAATAGGTGCTAGTTACAGTCCTACAGAAAAGGTAGCTAGTATTAATATATATTACAAGGCCATTGGTGGTATGATAATTATAACCTTACAACAACCTCACCCCGCTTATATGCAACTAGCTGATGCACAGGGTATAAACTAGACTTAAGCAAAGTGACTCCTAAAGCAGTATTGACAACTGGATCTATCAACTAGCTAATTTTACCTTAGAAGAAGATAAAAAAAATCCATCAGTTTAAGATACAATTCCAATCTGACTTGCTATGGTATAAGCACTTTATTACAATAAAATTTACTTATGCATGCGTGTTATCACACAATATACATCTCTCAAATATGTTATGGTGATACACATACAACACATTATAAAAAAAACACCACATTGATATTAATACAAGTCAAGTAGACAACACATAAGTCAAGTAGACAACACATAGCTCAAGGGTACACATTTAAGAAGTACATGATACGCACATTATCAGTTAAAGCAGGTACATTTTACAGGCAGTGAGAAAGGCAGACTGATAGATTTTATTCTAGTGTAAGAAGTATCAAGCACCAAAACGCCATCAGTAGCCAGGGACACAATGGTAGGGACCCGATCATGGTCTTAAAGGAACAGTCTAGTCACCTTTATGACATTGGTTCAACTTGTAGGCACCAAAAAGTGAACTAGACTGCCGACATTAAAAAAATAAAAAATTGCTGTGCGAGTATGACTGAGTGTGTGAGAATGTATGACACCGTGTGAGTGTGATGCAAGCGCGTGAGAATGCATCACCGCGCGTGACTCAGTGTGATGCCAAGCCAAGCTGGCATTTATCTGGGAGGGAAGGGGCTGGATGACATGACTGACATTATGAAGTGACAGGGCACTAACTTGTAATGCTCTTGTGTACACTAGGATCTGTAATGCACCACATTGCCAGATTACATCACAAAACAGGAAATCATATTCCAATATCATTATTGGCTGCTGCTGGGAAAATAAACTCCCTTAGAAGCCTAAGTGAGCTTCACTGAAAGACGGCCGCCCTGAACCTCTGCAAATGTGCAATTTCATCTAAGTGTAATAGCTTCATTTTCTTAAGTAATGCAAAATGTAAAATATGTATTTTAAAGTACTTTGAAAGTACTTTAATATGTATTAAAATATTGAGGAGGTATTTGGGCACAATAAATTCCCTTTAATAGACACTGTGGGCCCCTGCCCAAAAAACCCTGCAAGACCCCCTGACGTCACGGAGGCGTGCCTGAACTTGGCACGATTCAGTAAAATGTAGCCTCTGCTCGCTTTGAGCATCAGCTACATTTTCCCTGTCAGTATGAGGCCACTCAATGTGGCCTCATCTGACAGGGGAGATCCCACTGCAAGTCCCTGCAGTAGGATGCAAGCACATCTCCTCAACGGGAAGAGCCGCAATGAGCTGTT
This sequence comes from Pelodytes ibericus, assembly GCA_036172795.1. NCBI lineage: Eukaryota > Metazoa > Chordata > Amphibia > Anura > Pelodytidae > Pelodytes > Pelodytes ibericus. The sequence goes on from CM069858.1 coordinate 154,012,286, forward strand.
AAATGCTGGACGTTCTATGCCATCCTAGCTTCTTTTTGGGACCATAAAAATAGGCTGTAGAGCGTCCTAGCATCACAGCAAGTTGGCAAAAAGAATTTAGTTGTCCTCGTTGTGCCTTCATCAGCCCACCATATATCAGAGACTCACACAGACAGATTTGTTGCAGACCAGACAAGGCCAAGCGGACAGGCCGACCAGGCCGACCAGGCCGACCAGACAAGCGGACAGGCCGATAATCACTGGGGGAGGGCACGAGTCAAATATTAAAAAATGTTATATCTGCAGAATGCCTGAATCAAATCACAGGGGAAAAAGCCTGTGCACTATACAAGCAGCAATCATCTTGCACCAAAATGAGTTTAAGGACTAGACTGACCATTTAAGTAGCTTTTCAACATTGACTACACCTTACAGACAAAATAGTCGTCCACCATTAGAGTGCCCTGTGCTAAATCTCTCCTGAGCAGTCTAATCTGCAGTTTAAAACCCAGGAATACGACATATTAAAGCCTCACAGCACTCATAAAACAGTGTAGCATCAATGCAAATACTATATAGAGCAAATAAATCACTTACTGTGTTGTAACTGTGATGTGAGGCATCGTTGGGAACCTGGCATTGGTAAGTCAGGACTGCACACATGCCTTTTTATTACACTTTGTGGGTGGATGCAAAAAAATTAAAAAATGTTTCTTTAAATATCTTTAGCACTGCTAATAACAGTGCAGAAAAAGCACTGTTTGCATGTGCGTATCCATAATGCAAAAAATACATATCTTCGTTTCTGCCGGATCACATTTTGTGAATGCGCGATGGCCTCCACCAGTATCCAAGGGGGCCTGCAGCCGTAGCGCCTTCCAGTCCCCAAAATGGCACCACGCATGCGCAAAAGGCTAGAGACAAGCAGGGATGCACATCTGATCCTCAAGACAATGGGGCAGTGGGAGCTAAAAAATAAAAAAATAAAAAAAACTTGTTTCATTTAGCTTTTTCTGCACTGTTATTAGCCGTTCTAAAGATATTTAAATAAACGTGTAACTTTTTTGCAAAACTGCTTTTTTGGATAAGGGATACTCAACTTACAATAATCAATATTCAGATATGGACAGATAGGGTCCATAGTCCACAGGGAGGTGTTTGACCCTCAGGGCCCTCGAAGAACCCCAGTCACGCACATTGTCATGATTCACTTCATAACAGGGGGTTTATGACAGTTCAGCGCAGCAGTTTGTGCGCTGAACTGACAGCAGTGAAATGCAACACGGCCACTTCCCGTGGCAATGTAAGTGCTGACAGTTTAGTGCTTAACTGTCAGCGCTTACAATATGAGTAACTTCCCATATAAATCACACCCCCCCCCTAAAAGTTACCCCTCCCCAAACCCCAATACTAACCCTCCCCTAATTTAACACTAAGCCCTAAGACTAATAATACTCACATTGTACGCGATCCCGCGATGAACTCTGTGATGCCATCGCGCAAGAGTTCATGGTGAAGCGGCCACGAAGAAGTGTCCCATCCCCCATGACAGGTTACTTCTGAAAAATCCTTTACATTTTTTTAAAACCTTTTAAAACTCCTCCCCAACGATTGACTGTGTGATTCACATGAGTACAGGCCAAATGGTAGTGATACTGCAAGAGATGATTCTATCCCAATAAAAAATACAAAATTGGGCTTAAGCAATCTGACTTGAAAACCTTTTTGCAAGTGCCAAGATTAGCCATCATTGGCCCCAAAAAATTAATTACAAAAAAAACACAACCCAAAACCAAGTAACCTGTTTTCAAAGTCTGTCACTGTACAGACTGTTAAAAAAAAAAAAAAAACAGCCAGGAGGGGACATTAACAAGAAAGGCAGGGATTGGTTATGTGTTTGGTTAAGAATTATTTGAAAGCACACAAACAATGAAGCAGCCTTCTCCTGGCTCATATATAGAACTTGGGAGTTATGTATAAAAAGATGCATACACGAATGTCAGGAGTTAAATATATATGTGCCTATTCTGCTGTGTTTCATTCCAGACTGAGACTCACACAAAGACAGTCTCATCAGCCTCTGCAACTTCACTATTTAATAAAAAATGAAATGTATACATTGCTTTAGCAGAATTGCAAGCAAAGGCATAAACTAAGAGAAAAATTGGTTTTAAAACATGAATATGGTGTCTCCCATTTATGATATCCCCTGTGGCTTGATAAACAAATGAACTAATTTTCAGTGGGAAATGTGTAATATATTATTAAGCCACAAAACAATGACATACACAGGAGGCATCACAGAAATTAAAAAAAAAAAAAAAACATACTTCTCTTATATTGTGCATTTGTTTGCAAGATAATTGTTCATGATTTTTTTACTCTCTAGTCACAGTATAAGAAATCTATAAAAGGTTTAATCTTTAAAGAAGTCTGATAATTCTAATTTCAGCACACACAGGGCATCCTACTCTTGCAAGAGTAAGTGCTTACATGTGTTTGGTCCATAAAAAAAAAGGAGGGGGTTTTATATACTTCCCTCTTAGAAAATATTTCTTGCTTCACAGCAGAAATTATCTGAGAACTCAAGGTTTTTGCCCTGGCATGGATGTGGAAACACAGGGTAGGCTCCCAGCACTTCACTTCTGAAAGATCACAGGCAAGCTGTTACATTCTCAGGTAATTACAGTTATCACTACATGTAGCTAGCACATCAAGCCTGGAACCGCTGCAGCAAATATTGCAAAACAATTTATAGAATTTGCTCTTCTCTACATCCTCAGATAAACAAAGCGAGTTTTGGAGTACAGCCCAGATTCTTTCTAGGTACGCAGTTTATATATAGAATATAGAGGACAAGCATAGATTTACAGGCATAAGGGAACACCAGAAACAGAAAGTCTCTTGGGGCAACATTATAAAACCACAATAATGTTTAAGACAGAGTCCCTCTCAAACAGGTAATGGAACTTAAACTGTAGGCTAAAGGCCCACACAAAGCTTGCTTGCTTTAAAAAAAACAAAAAAACCCTAGGCTGTCCAGTGTGTGTGTGTGTGTGTGTGTGTGTGTGTGTGTGTGTGTGAGAGAGAATATATATATATATTATATACACATTAGGGATCGACCGATTATCGGATTAACCGATATTATCGGCCGATATTCACAGTTTCCTAAATTATCGGTATCGGCATCTAACTTTACCGATAATGCCGATAATATTTGAATGAAGCAGTTTTCGCGATCAACGATCGCGAAAACCGCTTTAACAGTGCTGGTCTATTGCCTCGACATCGAGGCAATAGCCAGCACCGATATTTCTATTTTGGGACCCCCACGATCGCCCCACGGAGCGATCGTGGGGAGCCATATTGACGGACCATGCTGCTCCGTCAATATGGCTAAGTCCTCTGCCTGTCTGAGCTTCGGAAGTGAAAGTAACTTCACTTCCGTCGCTCTGAATATGCTACTTGACTACCCCTAGTGGTGGTTTAGTAGCATTGCAATGGAAAATAATTAAAATACATATTTAATTAAATAAAAATAGGTTATTTAGCTATATTAGCCTATAGGGTTAAAATTAAATATTTTTTAGCATAAGGGATAGGGTTAAAATTAAATTAAAGTTAAAAAATATTAAGGGATATAATAAGGATTAGAGTTGGGGTTAAATTTAGTGTTAGGGTTAAATTTTGGGTTCGGGTTGGGGTCAAAAGATCAATATAGGAAAAAACCAAAAAACATTATTTTTGGTTTTTGCCCCATAACTCGCAAAAAAATACCGAAAAATATGGAAACATGCATATTTTTGAACTCGGGACAACATTTAGAAACTAGGTCTTTTTTAATGATTTTATTTGTGTAAATTATATTTTAGGTCAAAGTTAGAAAAAGTGGGTTTTTTTAAATTTTTCATCATATTTTATGATTTTTTTTGTAGTAAATTATAAGATATGATGAACATAATGGTATCTAATGAAAGCCCTTCTTATGACGATAAAAACAACATATAATTTGTGTGGGTACTGTATGTGAGAAAGCAAAAAATTACAGCTAAACACAAACACCCTAGAAATGTCAACAGCCATTGTCACCAAGGGAAAGTCAAGGTGAAAATGTCTTGTCACTAAGGGGTTAATTAAGCTGTTTTGATGCCTTGCTTATATTTACTGTAGTGTCCCTTTGATATAATTGCCTATGTCATTGCTGCTCAAAAAAAAAAAGTGGTCCAATTTGTTGTATTTGACCATATCACCATTGTTTTGCTGCATTATTTATTTTTATTTAGCAATGAAAAAGATTTACAAAAAAAAGCTAAACGTTAACAATAAACATGTTCATTTAACAGCAGATTTGTGTAGAAAATAGTTTTTTTTCCCAAAAAATTAAAATGCACGAAATATCGGTATAAGTTATCGGCTATCGGCCTGAAAGTTCACAGGTTATCGGTATCGGCTCTAAAAAATCAATATCGGTCGATCCCTAATACACATATAATAATAAAAATCCAACATAATAAAACCACAAATGCCCGGGGGCCGTGTCACTCCACAAGTAGTAATCCAAAATATGTATCACGTACTCACCAGTCTGAGTATATAAAGTTAGTTGATTTTTAATATGTGAACGCAGGTATTATCATCAAGACCATAAAGGTTTACGACAAAATGGTCTTGATAAAGGTTCACAATGTGAACAGAAATGTCGATACCGGGATAATAACTGCGTTCACATATTAAAAATCAACTAACTTTATAGAACTATAAACCCGTGAGTGCGTGATACATATTTTGTATAGACAGGTATATAGATATATACACACATACATACAAACACTGAAAGTATAGACAGCCTTTCAGGTGTTACTTTTTCTCTTCAGCAAAAAAGCAGAGAGAAAAGTGGGAGGGCAGCAAGGGTTAAAAACCATGTACCGAGAGTTTCGAGTAAACCTGAAGTGTATCAATAGATACACGCAGGTTTACCCTCTGCTGTGTCTAGTTAAGGTCCTTCCTGCTGATCCCATGCAAAAAAACGAGGGGCTCTCTCTGCACTAGCAACGAGAGCCAGTCACCGACCGGACAGTAACCCGCTTCCTATGGAAGCATGGCAGCTGTCAGTCAATGGATAAACTGACATGTACTATGAAATGTACATGTCCGTTTATCATCACACTAGGAACAACTAACATTTCACTTGCACTTATATATTAGAATCACAAGTGAAATATAACCTTTAGTGTTTCTTTAAATAAGGGCCAATTCCCCTTCACAGTGTCTCACACTCAGATTGCAATCACATAATACCTAGTGATTGTGCCCTAGATGCACACTAGCATCAGCAGAAAAAAACAATTGCCACCCACAATAAAACATCACATTTACTTGTTCTTCAGAATAGCCTCATGCACATACCAGGCATTCTTGAATTTCTTTAAAGATGGCTCTTTCTCGGATAGCAGTCTGCTGTACACTTGACTGACTGTATTTATAACATATACTTTTAATTCCAGGGAAGAGAAAAAAAAATTTAAACATTATGCATCTGCCAACAAAAACTACTATGCATAACACAAGGTTTCAACTTATATCCCCTGAAGAAAGGTCAAGTAAAAAAAAAAAAAAAATGTAAACGAAGGTGAAGCAGTATAGTTTTTTTGTACATTACCTCTAGGGGATCTATATGGTAGTTCCAAGAAGCACACACCCCTGTAATTTTGGCACCAGAGCCTGTCTGCCAAGATTCCTTGCACTTGTAAAGTGCCTTTTTTGCTTCACTGATGGACCTAGCAAACAGAGGCCATAAAGCCTGAATAAAGTAATTTACTATACTTTTCGCACTAAAAATGATCTAGCAGTGTTTAATTAAAGAGCCACTAAAGCTTGTTTTTCACTTGTGCTTCTGTTACAGAAAATAAAGAAAATCATACCTCCCAACTTCGGTCCTGGCGAATCTGGAAGAAATGAGGTAGCGTGTAAGCGAAATAGGAATGTAAATGGTCATTTGACCATTAATGTGCTTGAATCGTTGTGCTTGCCTTGCGCTGAGTGTAGAGATTTAATTGGTGGTTCAGTGTGTCCGTGAGGGCATCTGCTGTTGCTGGCATGATGCCCTCTGATTGGAGCACTTGTCCGCGAGGGCATTGTCTGGCAGGAAGTTTAACCATGTAAATACTTACAAGTTTACCTCAGGTGTTCTTTGGAGCTTTGAGGTGAAGATAGCTTCTGCCCGTAACTCCCTTCACCCTTTTTTTGTATTAATTGTTAATATTGTTGTGGTCTTTTGTTGGGGTAGAGGTCACCTGCCTAAAAAGGGTTTGTTACTTAAGTATTAAGTTCCGGCTAATCGAGCTGAATGTTGAAAGTTATGAGTTAATTCTCTGGGGGTTTAAAGACCTGAGATCTGTGGTTATAAATGTTACAATTCCAGAGGTGGATTGAAGTTATGTTGCAAATGATGTGTAAACCAAATAAAAGACCACAGCCTTTTCTTGCAAATATTGTGTTGTGTATTTATTTATGTATCTGGGTTGTTGTTAAATAGTGGGTATCAATTAAGTCCTGTAGCATTTATGTATTCTGAGAGCAGGATTACAGCCCCAAATCCCGCAGAGCTCTACCTCTGTGCCAAAAAACAGGACAGAGGAAGAGTTCGGTGGCACAGTTCCACAAAAGCGGGACAGTTGGGAGGCATGAAAAAAATGTATTTTATTTTATTCTCTGACCAGCAATTCATAAGCTTCATAGTATCCACCCACCAAAGGAACTAGACAGTTCCCCAATGGTGATTACCGGTATATACAAGGGTCTGCACTAGCATAGACAATCATAGCCCAAACCGACAAGAGCATCATGTGGCTGCTCTGATTGGCTGAATGAGAACAGAGTTCCAGCATGCACCAGTAGCTAAATCAATTCTGCTTCTGCAGAGAAGCAGAGTTGAGTGTAAACCTGTGTTGACAACAGAGAGAGGTGGAATGATTTTTTACCTTTTCTTCCATTATATTATCCTCCAATACAGCATGCCCAGAGGAGAGAGAGAAAAAAAAAATCTCTTCCGTCGCTCTGAAACCGCTACTTGACTGCCCCTGCAGGCAGTTAAGTATATTACAGTTAAAAATAGAAAATGAATTAAATAAATAAATAAATGGAAAAAGCTAACCCTAAATCTACTGTACCTAGATCTAGGGTTAGGGTCATAAATAGGGTCATAATTAGGGTTACAGGGGGGTTCGGATGATTACAAGGGTTAGATTAAGGGGTGGGGGTAGATTAAGGGGTGGGGGTAGATTTAGAGTTGGGGTAAATTTAGAGTTGGGGTAAATTTAGAGTTGGGGTAAATTTAGAGTTGGGGTAAAGTCACTGTAGAAGAAAATTGATTAGAAAACAAAAAAAAACACTAATATTGTTTATTGCCCTATTACTTGAAATAAAACATTGGTATTACTAAACTCAGGACAAATATTATAAATATATAGACGGGGTCTTTTTAACCATTTGTAAGGATCTATGGTTTGTGTTAGAAGAATTACAATCAAACTAATAAGTGAAGAGAGAAACATGTTTTCAAAGTTTCTGTGGTACTGTTGGTTCAGGACAGCATATTGTGGCCGGATTTCCTTAATCCCTTTGACCTTCTTTCCCTTGGTGACATGGGCTATTTTGACATTTCTGGGGTGTTTGTGTTTAGCTTTCTCACATACTGTACCCACACAAATTATATATGTTTTTTATCGCCATAAGAAGGGCTTTGTTAGATATCAATTTAATCATCATATCTTATAAATGTACTACAAAAACATCATAAATGAAAAAAAGAAATTTAAAACTTTGACTTCTAACTCTTGTCTTTGACTCCTAACCATTATTCTAACCCTTGCCCTAGATTTTAGCCAATTAATAATTTTTTTTACATTGCAATGTTGCTGACTGCCTCTACGGGCAGTCTAGCAACAGCATCAGAGCAACGGAAGTTACATTTTTTTCCACTTCCGGCGCTCTACCCAACAGAGGACAGCAGTCATATTGGAGGAGCATTCTGCTCTCCAATGTGGTGCTCACGAATCGCTCCATGGACCGGGCACCCTAGGCACCGGATTTCGGGGATGCTTAATGCCTCGACCTCAAGGCATTAAAGCATCACCGTTTTAGCATATGTGGTGATCTTAGATGAAAAACACTGCTTGTTTAACAGCAGGACTGACTAGGACTGTCCAATGATGGCAACACTTTACCAGACAGGACGGACCTAGTCCATCCAATGTCGGCAAGGGGTTAAAGGGACTATCTGCTGCCCAAAATGCATCTTCCAAATGTTAATGTATACTAAAGTACATTCAAAGTTCTTTACAATGCATATTTTACATTGCTTAAATTTATGAAGATCTTACACATATCAATTTGTGAAATTACAGCAGTTTGCAAGAAACCGGGACTGCCCACACTAGCTGGAAAAAAAACTTTTTTTTGTGACAGGAACAAATGAAAAATAATGCCATTCAAATGAATGGAATATCCCATTTCTCTAGTGATGTCATCAGCAAATGTGTTGTACTGTTAAGAGATCCTACGTGTATAAGGGCAAGGTCAGTTAAAGTTCCACACAATGAATTCTATTCCACCAGTAGAGGAAGTGACTAAATGAAACAAAACTAATACATACTACAGTACCTGTAGTTTAGGATGTAGGGGAGGGCTTGAGGAAAATATAAAAAAATATGATTTATGCTGAGTGCCTTGCATCAAATCACACTTGAAAAAAAAGGCCTCTGCACTATTAAAGCAGTAATCTTCCACTTGCAGCAAAGTGAGTTTGGGGACAAGACCATGGCTTTAAGGAAGTGCCATCTCCACCCCTAACCCTGCTGACCACACACACACACACAAAAAGCCCAAACTACATGCTAGACAAGTTTACTCACTGTGCTTTATGTCACCAAATTGTTCCTTTAATTTTTTTATTTAGGTGGATAGGCCTTTTTATAGTAACAATGCTGTGCTTAAGACTGTATCAATACAAGATTTCAAGGTATGGCACTTCACTTTCACCAAAAGTTTTCTTTTGCTTTAAAACAGACTTTGAACCACAAGGGAGCATTTTCATGTACACTCCTGCTACACTATCCCATATCTCACTGGTTTAATCTTTATATCCATGACAAAAGAAAGGCAATTACTCTGATTTTGATGCACATATGTCTAAAAGGCTGGGCAGCGCAGCACTTTTTTTAGCTGGTAGAATGCAATACAATACCAATTAACTTTACTGCTCCGGTCATATGTAGTCAAAATAATGCAAATACCTGTATTTATCTTGCCTGCTGTAGTCATCTTCACTGAAGCTGCCTCGATCTAGGAATCCATTTTCGTGAACACAATTTTCAACTGTTCCAGTATCCATGAATATCTGACCCAAACAACTCTCAATTCCATAGCATTCAATCTCTGAAAATGTTTCAAATCCTAATTCAAGGCCATCCTGATCCTTGGGTTCTAGAGTAGGCCATTCAATTGGCATGGTATCTATTTTGTCAGCCAGGTTTAGAGGTTGCCACATATCCTCATCAAGAGGTGGACTTATATTTATGGATGTGCCCAAAGAATCCTCTAGATACCCAATAAGTGTGCCAAATTCTTCACCAGCCAGATATTCCCCTATTCCTAAAAGGGGCCTAGAATTTCCCTGAAGAGCCAACTCAGCCAGCAAGTCCTCACCAAGAGCATGGTTTAAGTCAGTCCCTGAAGGCGCCACACACTTTATCAAGTCAGAATTAACCTCATAGTCAATAGCTTGATTTGCCCCTTTAATAAAACAATTTATTTTGTTGCTCAGTGGAGCTTTCAGGGCATTTTCAAAGGTTACATTCATCCCAGATCTAGAGGAGGTTTCAGTTACTTCACCAGCCTCTGTACTGCACTGACCTGCCTCAGAGTCTAATATAGAAGTCAAATCTGATCCCACTTCATCATTTACACAAGCCTCACACAACTGCACAGGTTTCACCATGTTTTCCATATCATTATATGACTTGGAAAAACCCAGGCTTTTTTGTAATGTTTGCAACAAAAATGGAGAACAGAGGTGCCAGTCCACTGCCTGCCAGGATGACCAGAAATGCTGAATGCCAACTCTCCAGGGAGCAGAGACTAAGATAACTTGTGGCTTTCCAGCCACTAGCACACTTTGGCTAAGACAAGCTTGTTGTCCCTTGTTTCTTCTATAGATGCAACCAGACCTCATCCCCTCATATCTATACCCTGGCCACAGCAAGTCCTGCACTGGAAGTGGCAGAAGGATTAAGAAACAACGGAGTGAGGCTTTCATTAACTGATACATCTCCAGACACCACAATTAGCCCCCACAGTGGAGCAGACACTGCTAACTCCAAAGGGCTGCGACACACCTCCTCCCCTGCTTCATATAATCTTAGATGCTTAACTCCTTGGTGACTGAAAAGAAATCAAGTTCATCAAAGGCAAAGACATACAACAAACAAGATCACTCCAACCACAGATTCTCTTCTGTGATTAATTAGGGAACACCGCATTAAAGACCAATTTTTGAATCTTGCTGGTTAAATGTAGGTGGTTGCACATTTCAGATATTATGAGAGGAGGGTTAATTTTTAAAGAGCAAGTGTGGGACAAATCTCTATAAGAAAGCAATCACATAATGGTCTACTCAATAAAGGGTGAACTGCAGGGAATTGGAATGGGATTTTCAAAGTTAGGTCAATGTAGCTGAGTTGGAAAAATTCTACCACGACACAGGTGATGTCATAAAAAGGAGACTCCAGGGACAGAGTTAAAATACATGCTTCTCCTAAGTTAGGTAATTGCATGAAATGTTGTTAACACAATGCATAGATCATTTTTCCTCCCACCCTCAGTAACCCTTGGTGAGACAGATGCTATGAAAGGTTTAATATCAGTTTGCATCTTATCAAAATGTGTTAGTTTACTATGGCACTGGTTCCCAACCCAGGATTTAGGGATTACCCATTTGTGTCCAAGGTGTTTAAAACAAAACAACCTTAGACACAATTTGGTAATCCTTAAATCCTGGACTGTTGGGTGGGCCTTGAGGAATGGTTTGGGAACCACTGTACTATGGGATAGGGTAATTAATTTGACTAGGCAATTTCTGAAGTCCTAAAATAACTAAATTACCAGTACATTTTTAAAGAGCCCAGCAGAGGTGGTGTTTTTACTCTCAAGGAACTTTAGTCGTAACTTAATGATTTTTCATGGGTCATGTTATATATGGTACATCTCATCAAAGTCATAAATTGATTCAGGAATGACATTAACTTCTAAGCAGGGATATCCAATCAAAAGCTCTAAACATACTATGGCTAGGGTGACCTCATTGCAGTTTTACTCAGGAACTCTTATGATAAATTGTAACACCAGGGTTTTAATTAGTAAAATTTAGACATGTCTGTAGTGATTACCTTAACTGTGGAATATAATAAAATAGAACAGGAAAACCTGACAAATACAAGAACAATCAGGCATAATATGGCATTGGTTATTGAATATACTACATAGTTGCCAACATCGGCCATGTTTCCAGGGACACGTGTTCCACATGCTGCAAAAAGAACATACAAAGTGCTGCCCGGCAGTATATAGGATTAAGATATGCACAGGCAGAATCTAATGAATTAATCAATCAAGGTGGAGATCTCATAGAACCTACTGTGATCAATGAATTGGATTCTGTCTGTGTGTGTTTATTTAGATACTGCATGGCCGCACTTTGCATGTTCTTTCTGCAGCATTGGAAATTCTAAGTGTCTTTGGAAACATGGCTGATGTCAGCAAATTGGAGGCTGAGAGTTAATGTTAGATAGACAGGTAATCTCTCAGAGGGGGATGGTAGGGGGATAAAAAAAGGAAATGTGTGTTTTCTTTTGTTTTTTTAAATGGCTTCAACACTGTTTTATTCTGGTATGCTTATAAAAAATGTACACTCCAGGGCAATAATCACATAGATTAGAGGGAAGCAGACATTTCTTATGAATGTCTTGGATTGGTCACCCTAATCTGAATACCAAATAACCCTAATGTTAATATATTTACCAAGTGTTTTGTCAGTCAGTATATATTGAGATATATCTCTCTCTCGCCATGCAGCATGTATAATTCATGTGACCAAAAAGAAATTGAAAGGTTAATTAAACAATGTTTAACCCCAATATAAAATAATTTCTGCAAAACAATAATGCACCTCAAAAGAATGATTTTTAGCCCCTTTTCAATTTGAATGGAATGCTATGTCTGGCTGTATTTTTTGATGGACACGTCCCACTGCATCCAAAGTTAATCTTAGCAACTTTCAAGCTGGCAAATATAAAGTCCTTATACCAGTGCAAGCTAACCTTGGCACTGCTGATATTTGGGACCAATATATCCCATGACTGGCTGAGCATCATAGTAGAGCTGTAACAAACTATTTGTGCATCTGTGGCAAGAACAAAAATTTGTTTCCCCCTTTTGGTATGGATAACCATTATTATCATTCATTCAAAAGCAAGTTGACCAGGGAATCTGCAGTCTGATTGGTTCTAAAGGAGACATGACTGGGACACTTGGGAGCAGGCCACACAGGACTGAGACCTGCAGCTCAATTGCCTAAAGGAGCATTAATCTATTTATGTAGCCATGCACCCCCTCAATTGTATGCACCTGAACAAAAGTTAGTTACTGTTCTACATCAAAGCATTTGCAGATACCAAACATCTGAAGAGCCAAGGTTAAAGCGTTTTCAAATGACCTGACACACAGACCCAGCCAGTACAGAGGTCACTTTCCTTTGTCTTGCCATTTATAAAACATGAATTTGTCTAAAGCAGGTTTAAATGTAAAACACATATTACTCACACTGAATTATATCATTAGACATAAAAATGAGTCATTTCAAATTCTCATCTCCTTAATTATGCTGATTCAGTGAATTAAATTAGCCCTTGTTTTTTTATTTAATTTCATGATTTGTTTTTGGACTCTGGCAGCACCCCTGTTTAGGTCAGAGCATTCCTTAAGGACTTTTGTATGTTTGAAGCTTAGAGCGGGCTTCTGGTTTAGCACCCCTCCTCCTCACAGGTGCTCCATAAATAGTGTGCAGACCTATAAATTGCAGGAGTGGCTCTGTATTTCATAATAGGAAGATCTTTTTGGTCCCTGCACATGACGAGATTAAGCCCCATAAGCAATAGTATTTAGTATGAGTACCCACCAATACTGGAGTACTTTGACATACTGGTGGGATTAGCTTAAAATGGTTGTATATGTGACTGGGCCAGATTTATCAAGGCAAAGTTGAGATTTCAAACACAGTGTAACATTTGGTGCAAACTGCCATATCATTCCACTGGTTTCCAAAGTAATTACTACTATTTTAGTACTTTTTCCTGACATATATTCAGAAAAAATATTCAGTTTTGGCTTGATAAATATAGCCCTGAATCTCCAATTTTGAGATCTTAGAATAGCTTAAATAGCTTTAACCTGAGTTTTGTAACCTGTTATGTGAGTGTGCTGATCTGTTTGGACTATATATATATATTTATACACATGATATTATAACCACAATGCACATTTATGATATATATATATATCATAAATGTGCATTGTGGTTATAATATCATGTGTATAAATATATAAAAGTATAAAACAATAATAATAAAAATAAAATTACAAAGGAAAACACAACTATCCATACCACAGTCAAACCACATTCGTCCTGAGGACTGTTCGTCTGGTTGCGATCCACACAACATCTCCTTCTTTTTATCCTTGTTACGGCCATATTTTTTCGTTTCCAGTAACAGGCTACTCTGACAGATGCTGGAGATTACCATCAACGTACACAAAATGTATTAATCTGATTATCAGTTCCCTAGCAACAGGTTTTACTTCTGATGCTATCCATGCTGGTCACCACTTATCAACCTGTGTCTCTTGTGCTACATGACAGGAATCTGTTCTTCCCATTTGTGAAACTAAATAAAAATGATGTAGACTGAAATGTTGATGAGTTCCCTCTTGGCAGATGTATCTAATATGCAAATACAGTTCTGGCTCTCATAATATTATTTTTTTTATAGATTGGTAGATACAAAATGTAGTTGGACTTTAAGGCTGATTTAACATTGGTATTTCCCTTTTTGGCCTGCTTCATAACTCCTCTCCGGGCAAATGATTATACTTTTCCACAGTTTGTTTTGTCCTGACCTAGAACTAGAAATCCCACTGCTTTTAAAAGGAAAGTGCAGTTAACAAACTAACTTTGGTTCATCTGTTAGTGTACTTTGCACAGGATTTGTTGAATACAAAAGCATGTAGACATTCTTTAAAGGGACACTAAACATTTTTTTTTCACTTGAGCTTCTAATATAGAAGTGAAATGTCCGTTGTCTGGTATGAGGATAAACTGGCATGTACTTTTAAAAGTTCACTACCGACAGCTGCCATTCTCCCATAGGAAGCAGGCAACCATCTGGTTGGCGACCATCTTTCTCTGCTAGCGCAGAGAGAGACCCTTGTTTTTGCATAGGATCAGCAGGGGGGCCTTAACTAGGTCCCCCCCTGTTGATCCCATGCAAAAACGAGGGTCTCTCTCTGTGCTAGCAGCGAGAGACCCTCGCTTTCTGCTGTCAGAGCTCTGATTGGCTGTGCGCGGGCTGACGCTGATGTCATGCTGAACACTGTCAGTCCCCACGAAATGCTAGCAAAAGGTTTCCTTTAAAGTTAAGTAATGCAAAAACAAGACAACAAAAACTGGAACAAATGAATACATATTTATTTTTTAAATATCACCTTTTATACGCAATTATGTGTTCAGGCTTTTTTTTTTTTGACTGCAGTGTTACTTTAGAGGAAGGTCGACAACATGATACAACTATAAAACAAAGTAAAAAAAAATTCAGAGCTGAAATTTGTAGGTAGTTTATCTATGAATTATTACATTTTGACCAAACATGAATCATGTTTTGGTCCTACCTACTGGACCGTTATCAAGCACTTTAAAAGAACTACATCTCAGTAAAAACAAATGATGGGGCAAGCTTGGTGATGTAACTCACATCCGGACTCTGAGTAAATAGGAAGAGGAAAACTTGCAAGAAATCCATTCGAGGCTGCAAACACTGTTAGTCAGAGACTGGTTTTGTAACACAAACGGTCGTCCACTTAACACTATCTGTCTGTTTTTAACAAAATGTCTGGCACATGAGGAAAGCCAGGAGTAGCTTATTCCACATTATGTTTTTTTGGCAAACTGCTTTCATACCTGGATTTCAACCCTCAGCCAGGCAGCCTTAGTGCTTACATGAATAACACTGGATTGTACAACTTTTTGTACAGTATAACTTTCTTTTGCCTTTAAAAGCAAAGAAGAAAAGACATCAGAGTAGAAAAATATACCAGAGAAAATCTACTGGTGAGGATACGAAAAGTAAAAACTTAAAACTGACATCAATGTAAACTATAACAATACAAAGCATTATTCAGGTCATATTTAAAGGTAAGTAGCATTATAAAGGCATTTGCCATCACTCCCCTTTAATTATGCTGTGTAATACAGCTTAACATTCCTCCTGCGTCATAGTGTGAAGGCCAGCAGTCTGTATGTTCAGTCTCTGTCTGTACTTGCATATTGCCTGCTTTAGATTCCTCCATCTGCTGCGGCATGCAAATTACACTCCTGTCTGTGAACATACACAGTAAACCAGCAAACAAACTCATGTACAAAACCAAATAAACCTGTTTCACTTCATAAATCTCATGCTTTCTGGAGATATTTGAAGTGGTAGAAACTCAGAGTGGAAAATCCACTTTTTTTTCAAAAGAATAGGGTGGGTGTTAGCATGTGTCATGGTGAACATCTACTACGACTTAATTTAATATGACAATTTAATGATGTTCTGTGGACCTTCATAGATCTTGCAACGGACGGTGGTGTCCATACTATTATTTTATTCAGAGAAATATAGTTCAGTCTTCATTTTAGCCTATGCAGCTTTGGAGTATGCCTTTTTCATGAGCATCCCTGAATAAAACTGTGATGTGGTAACCCATAAATGGACCAATATTTGCAATGCAGACTTGTTTATTCATGAATAGGCTTTGATAGAATATCACATCTATTTGAGAGAAGGAATGTTGACCTCTTTCACTAGGGGCACTTAACCTCGGGACGTCATTGGACCAGCTATATTCTAGGAAAACACTCCCTTGTCGACAGTGGACGCTGACTCACTGACAGCCAATAGGATGTCAGGAAACTTGACTTCCGATATGTCCCCAATGTGCCCTGAATCATTCCGGACTTCGGAAGCCCCATTTTGTCCCCAAAGTCTGACACATATTGAGTAGACCCTTTTGCCCTTTTTGCAATCTTTATTAAATTGTATTCAGTACACAAAGGGTTAAGTTTAAAAACAATTGATCTCAAAAGAAAGCCCTAGCTGTCGTTAAAAAAAATATATATAATATGTGGGGATTCATGAAGGAAGCAAGCGGGCACTTTTATTTAAACATTGTATCACTAAAGGTGTAAAATAGCTCTTGAACAAAATGAGCATCAAAGAAAGAAAGCCATTTTCCTAATTAAATACAAGACAATAAAGTCAATAAACATAAAATAATACAAAATAAAAATTCTAACATTTTTAAATTAGCTTATATTAATCTAAATATACTATTAGAACATATTACATTAATAAACCGATCAGCCACAACATTATAACCACCTGCCTAATATTATATAGATCCTATTTTTACTCCAAAACAGCCCTGACCCATCGAGGCATGAACTCCAATAGACCTCTGAAGGAGTGCTGTGGTAGCTGACACCAAAATGTTTAAGTCCTTTAAGTCCAGTAAGTTGTGGGGTCGGACCTCCATGGATCGGACTTGTTTGTCCAGCACATCCTACAGATGCTCAAATGGATTCAGAGGCCAATTCAACACCTTGAACTCGTTGTTGTGTTCCTCAAACCATTCCGGAACCATTTTTGCTTTGTGGCAGGGCACATTATCCTGCTTAAAGAGATCAATGCCATCATGGATTACCATTTTCTAGGGTGTACATGGTCTTTAACAATACTTAGGTAGGTGGTACATGTCAATGTAACATCCAGATGAATGGCAGGACCCAAGGTTTCCAAAGCATCACACTGCCTCTGCCGGCTTGCTACCAGTCATTGGTCATAATCTTATGGCTGACTGGTGTATATTATAATTGTAAATTAATATTTTTACGTTTAATTCTACACTTTTAATTCTTCTACACTTTTCAGTCACCTTTCAGAAGTGACCAATCAGAAAAGTGCCTACATTCCTAATGCTTCCCCTGGTTCTTCACAAACTGTATTAGGTGATAAATAGTATATATTGTTTTGAAAAAAAAATAAACCAAAAAAGACATACAGGACGAGTATCCCTTACCCAGAAATCCGTTATACAAACATTTTTTTAGGATTTTGGCACAAGTGGCACATTTCACACACACATGTCAGAATGCAGGCACGCAACAGTTTATTCAGCCCTCCAGCCCCCTTAAGCTGCACTACAGCCTTTCCATGCATGCTTAGATTCCCCCACAAAGGGTAATACAATGGCACATGTGCAGGCCTGACATGCAAACAGCAGATTCACAATGATTCCTCACATCACAGTAAAGTTAAGTATTTGCTCTCTACAGTATTTGCATTGATATTAATGTATTTCATGAGAGCTGAGCAACTTTAATATATCTTATTGATGACAATGATTTATTATCCAAAATACTTCTGGTCCCAAGCATTTTGGATAAGGGGATACTCAACCTGTATTACATCTATTTTGGTAAATAAAAACTTTGTTGAGATTTTTACTCAGAGAATATAAATACAGTATGGCTTTCACAGATCTGCCACATGGGTCTAATTACCAATACTAACAAAGACCACACCACAAGAACATGAAATTAGTGACTCATGTACTGCCGCAGTTGCTTGCAGTAAGACAGATGAGTTGATACACATCATACAGCCAGAAAAGCCTAATAATAGAAAGGATGAAATACAAGGATTAGAGCAACTCATCTGCACTATAATTATTAGGACTCCACAAATGATTTAACATCTAGGAACAGCACTTAGGAGTCAGACAGATCTACCATCTGTAGTTGGAGGTAAAGGGTGAAATCTACAGACACACACAACAGGCATGTATTAGGGGGATGGGACAGTTCATAACGGCTACTTCCTCACAGCCGCTTCACCAGAACAAGTTCAGTGCAATGGAAAGTTGTACTAGGATTAGTAGTAGGAGTTAGTATTAGGGTTCGGGGTTAGTATTAGGGCTTGGTATTAGGGTTCAGGGTTATTATTAGTGTTTGGGGTATTATCACGGTCAGGGGTTATTTTTAGGGTCGGTATTAGGACTTATGGTTAGCATTGGGGGGGAGCCACTTTATTAGGGGGTTGACGACTGTCAACCTCCTAATTAAGCGCTGAGAGTTCAGTGTTGAACTGTCAGCGCTTACACTGCCGTGGTGATACGGCCGCACTGTACTGCCATCCACCTCTGACAGCTCAGTGCTAAAACCACTGTTCTGTACTGTGAAATGGCAGCGATGAACTGTCCCCGTCCATATATCAGATAAACGCAGGCCCTGGCAAGGAAGATGATAACAGGCAAACATGCACCAGCTTAAAAAAGGTTAACCACCACCAGTTACACACAAAGCTCACCATAAGGAACACACAACACCTTCATCACCCATAACAAAAGAAAACACACAGAAGTCATCTGGTCATGCACACTCCAGGATAGTCTCTTCATTACACATAGTACCTGTCAAAAACACAGTATCCCCAAGCATTTATATCACAGCCAGCTTACTCCGGACGCCCCATCACACATACAGCAGACATACAACTACACACCGCATCCACCATCCATTTGAGACACTCCTATTACACACAGCATCCACCCAGCACCTTTATCACATACACACCAGACACCCATTTACACACACAGCATCCAACTGACCCCCCTATCGTGTGAGCGTATGTACACAGCAGGCTCTCCTCACTTCAGACAGCTAGAATCATCCATGGGAAATATAAATCAATATAACTGACTGCTAGTGAAGTCGCAAAGAACCTTGAAATGTCTACAGGAGATGTCTCCATGTGGGAAGCACCAAGGTTAAACAACAAGCAAGCCATACTGCAATCCTTCTTAGAGTGCAGCTCTCTATCCATCAGGATGACAGCAGGTTGTCTGATTGAAATTAGACACTTGGCTCTTTGACAAGGCTTTTCCTCTATTGAAAAAAAAAAAACCCAGAAAAGTGTAATGCGCAAAAAAATACCCTAAACTTATGAAATGACTTGCAATGTTCCTTACCCTTCTCTCCAATAAGTGCCAGATATAATGAACTTGTCATCTACATTCTTGATCCCCCCCCCCCATACTCCTCCACAGGTTACCCAAGCATGCAGGTCACAGGATTTCCTCGTTTATGAGATTTATAATATTTCTACTTGGATATAGATAGATGATCTGGAGAACCTACCCTAATTTAAATTACCAGGTATCTGTACTACGTAGATGTTACAGGTATTTCAAGACGTCAATTCCTGTTTATACTCCTTGAGTACTGATAGTTATTGAGTAAAATGGAAATTACTTCTATCTTACTTTATTTGTTAATACTTGGATTAACAAATAAAAGTATTTGGACATCACAGATTTTGAATAGATGGCCACTTTGGCTTGAAAGGGAGGTTACATATAGCACAACTGTGTTTAGTTTGTATCTTGTCAAATATTTGAATATATTATCTTTGATTTTCATAGTAATGGCTCTATCCTACTATTGTCTAAACTAACACTTCCAACTTCCTTCAAACTAATTGCTCCTCCACTACACCCAATTACACGTGATGATGTAAAAGTAGCAAATTTGAGATGACACTAGTCGTGTACATTTAGCAGACATTGGCTGACATATAAGTCTTAATTATGGATCAGTGGTTGATATGGTTCAATGAACAGGAACAAAAATATATGGAATACACCATTACTTTTAGAAGTATTGGAAACCTCTGGGAAAAAAATTGACAGGCAATAAATGTTAACAAGGGCTGAGAGATAACTACATATCTACAACAGCCACATCTCAGTTTTATTCAGGGATACTTATTCCAAATGCAAGCTTTAAGGATGCATTGGGTAAAATACGGATCTACAGATTATAGATCCAGAGCATACATTATTTATGAGCAACTCTTGATAACATGTTGATTTCAAGGGGATAGATGAAATATAAGGTTAGTGTAAATACATCTAGATTTTCAATAGTCCTAGAAAGTTAAATGAGCACTGCTTGTGTAAAAGTGTCTCGTTCATGCTCAGTTTTCTTTTAAACCACAAGCACTCGTCTAGGAAAATGATAATAATTGTGAAATGTCCATGTACTGAATTATCCCACTAGGGTCCAATAAACAGTGAACTGTAGTGAACTGACAAGGATATAGTAAAAATCAAGCATTAATAAAGGGCTTCATTTTAGATAGAACTCTGTAAAAGTCTCATAAAAGGATAACTAGGACAGTGCTCTGACTTGGTTAGATTCAAGGCACTGCATTAATAGATGGATTGTAAGAAGCAATCAACTTGCCTAGTATTCCAACTCGGCTGTTAATGTCTGATGTTTTGTTTTATAAGTTTATCGAAAAAAAAACCTAGTTTCAAGATATATCATTTTTATTTCTTCCTGGTAATGTATGTTGGGTTCCTACACATGGCTGTTATAAAGTGATCCTTATATTTGCACAATATTGAAGATAGATTTGGCAAAAATAATCTTAAAACTATATATATATATTAGCACAAATATTGCTGGATGGTATGTAATGCAGGGCTGAATTAAGTAAAAAAGCAACCCTTAATTCAGATTTAAAATCCTTTTAACATGCTGAGCATCTGGAAGGCTGTGATAAATAGATCCCTAATGTGTTTATCCTATGACTCTACTAATTATATAGCAATGTGTAAATGACAGAGCATAGGCATTTCTAACAGTCTTCCAGAGGAATAGAAGGGTTTTTTTTTTTATTAAATAGAGAATCTGCCAGCACCAGCTAACATTGCAACTGAGCCAGCATTCTCTTCATCAGGTCAGGCTTCACAGTCCGTCAAAACGTGTTAACCTTCTACATGTCATTAAAAACCTCATCAATGAAGCACAGGTGAACTGCTTGTAAATATAAGTGACTAGGTATAATGCCAGATGTTCATCTACTACAAATGATATCAAGGCATGTTAATTGTAGCTGAGCTACACAGTAATAGAACCCCTTTTGTATATATATGTAAATACACATAAATAAAAGATGATAAAACAATTCAGTGTAAAATATTTTCGTTTTTTTTTTTATTGAACACTTCCCAAGATCCTCCTGATGCATGATACCGATTATCCATGGATGACCACAGATACATCTGACATTCTAATGTTCAAGTAATTATTTTAACTGTTTACCTAGCTTGTAATTGTGCAGTCCTGATTAAAGTTGTAGACCACTGAATTCCAAAAGGCAGCCTAAACAACAGGTATGGTACTCAATGATTTTTGTGTGGCCCCTATCCTTGTTGCAAAAACCATATCTGAAATAGTTTCTATGGTACTAGCTCAGCAGTGTCCAACTGCAACCATCCAGCTGTTGGAGGACTAAATCACCCATACTCCTCTGCAAGCCTTCGTGACGTTGGGACGTACTATGCCATGATTTTAAGTGCCTAAAAGTTGTTATGACTGTGTTAAACAGCTCATCGTGGCACTTACAGCAGGATCCCACCTGTCAGATGAGGCCACTTTGAGTGGCCTCAGTCTGACAGGGGAAATGTAATCGGGGCTCAAAGCGAGCACCGGCTACATTTCTCTAAATCGCGCCGTGACCCAAATTCCGGGTGTGGGCATTCCTCCGTGACGTCACACGTGACGTCCGGAGGTCTCGCGACTTTTTGGCAGGGACCCAAAGGGTCTATTAAGACCCTGATCGGGTCTCTGCCAAAGTGTTCCTGGCCAACAATCTCCTTGTGATCAGTGGCCAGGAACAAATCGTCACGTTTTGGTGCTTGCGTTGTTTGGGATGCAAGCACCACGTGTGACGAAGGGGTTAAGGGAGATGTGGACCACCAACAGCTGGAGAGCCTTATTTTGATACTCCTGTATTACCTCATAAAATGAATAATGTCTGACCATGCAGCTGAAGCTTTGCACAGAATGCGGCCTTCCACATTGGAAAACAATGTTATACACAAACATGCAGGTTTATTCATTAACCTCTTTGCGACCTAATGACGAGAGCCGCAGCATTTGCGATAACATGCAAATTATATGGCAAAGTCAATGTGTTCACACATTTTCCCTCTAATTCACTCCCTGTGCTTCACGTACTTATTGTGAAGCACAGAGAGTGACCTGCAAGTGGAAAAAAAAAACATTTCCTGTAAAAAAAAAAAGAAAGTTAACCCTTTCCTTGCTGATCACAGTTTGTTCCTGTGATCAGTTTCCGTTCTTCTTTATGGCCCTAATTTCGTTTCTTACAAACTTTTTTAGTTTTGCACGTTTTTTAAATAAATTGTTTTCTTGTAATATATTAATTTAATTACCCCTCCATGCCCATTTGGAAACTTATATTTTTATTTTTTATTAGTTAGTTAACTAGTTGGGTTAGTGTTGTACTAACTGTGTAGATTATTGTTGGCAAAATAATGGGGGGGAAGTTTCCAAAATGTTCCTCTTTTATATGTATTTTTAACCCCTTTGTGGCGCATGTTGCTTGCGTCCCCAACAACGCAAGCACCAAAACGTCACAATTTGTTCCTGGCCAAGAGACCCGATCAGGGTCTTTATAGACCCTGTGGTTCCTTGCCAAAAAATCGCAAGACCACTGGATGTCACGTGTGATGTCACGGAGGCATGCCTGAACCCGGAAGTTCGGGTACAGTGCGATTTAGAAAAATGTAGCCGTTGTTCGCAATTGATCCCACGGACGCCCCTAACAGAGAGTGGAAGTATTATCCTGGCATATTTCTGTTACACCATTTGCATTATGTGTATTTAGGCCAGATTTCTTTCTATCCTTGTTTTAGTGAAAATATATATTGATGTGAGGTGGGATATGTTACTTAAAAAGAGATGCACTGAACCATATATATATAAATAGCAATTCTGGTGCAACTGGCATGGAAACCAATGGAATGTTTCTGTTGATTTCTCATTTAGTGTATTGATTTCTTATAGCTCTGTATACATATAGTCCATTGTGTATCCTGTACTCCACTAATAACAGTATGACAGTGTAATGTCAAACCCCTGTAACCGAAGAAACTATGGCTGGCAGAGCAATGAAAATATGACTGGCAATTGAGTATTGGGAAAGATCTGCTAATTCACTTAATTAACAACTGCACCCATTGGGGGTCTTGAATTAACATGGCACACAGATAGTGTCACATACTGGACCAATTGGCTTGTTCATATATGTATAAAGCAGACACCCAACACATTTCGTGAGTCTGTGCCGCCTCCGCCAGTTATGTACATTCGGGTTGTGCCGGCACTTGTTGCGTCAAAGCAGCCAATATTTACTAGTGTCAGAAAATCTCTGTGAAACATTGTTTGGAAGAGGTCCTCCTCCCGTACTGAAGATTTTAAAAAAGATGCAATCGTCGTTATGCATAGACAAATGCGCTTTTTTTTTTTTACCCCTTCCGACACTTTACAGAGCGGTAGTTTATATTCATGTACCCTATTGGGTCCTTTTTTACCTATCCCAGTGGACTCCTGATTGAAGATACCTTTGCTTAAATACAAGAACACAATTAGTGTTTACCACTAGTGGTGCTTAAGTGCCTAAAATGGACAACAATACCTCATTTACAGAACTAATTATCTAGAACCACGGAAGGAATGCCACAACACAAAGCTGGTGCACTGGCATGATAAAGGATAAACAAAACATGCTTTCCTTAACAGGGGATCAAATAGAAAGCAGCAATGCAAAACCATTGTCCACTGTATTAATGGAGGGAATGTATTGTACTATAACTATTTATTTCTTATGATGTTATTCCTTTTACAAGGTGATTATTATACTGGCTTGCTAGCTTCTAAAAGTCGTATTGTCTGGAAGACTAATAGAACAATGGCTTTCCAGTCCTATCAGGACAAATCCATTTTTGTGAATTATATGATATATATGTAAATATATATCTTATTTATTTATTTATTTTTGCTTCCCAGGAGCAATGACAATGGTTCAAACAAAAAACCATTAGAGCCACATGACATCTCTATAAGTACATCATTCTGTTGTTCTCCCTACACTGTCAGATGGTACCTGCGTCATTGCTAGAGGAAGGTCAGACTATTCTGCTTCTCTGGTATTGTCATTGTGCATCACTTGGGGCATGAAGGAGGTAATACCCACTGCAGCAAATGTTATGATCCGTCTCTGCACATGCTCCTCTCCCTGCACCCACCTCTTCACCATCCCCAACCAACAGCTTTGTATTGGCACGAGCTCATGTTCCCTGAGGGCATGAAGTACAGCTAGCTTAATTAGCTGTATTTAGGCACTGCCAAATATACTGCAATTAAACCAGACCAGGGTGACTAAGTCTCCGGGGAAATGTACCGTAGTCCACAAAGTCCATCAGTGGCTTAAGGCTTCAATAAACCAGTAGTCTGATAATGGTTACAAAGCATCTCATTGCAGACAGATTTGCTGTGCATTTCCAATATGCATTGCAATTCATAAGCTTTTTGTTGTAATTTTAGCTTTTCAGGTCTCGTTTTACACATATATCTACATCGTGCCTGTACAAGCACCACTAACACTTGTACTACGTGAGATGGCATTAACCCCTTGTGTGGCAGATTATGCAATCGCATCCCATAATCCAAATGGTTAACCAGTTTAGTGCTATCTATACGAGTGAATCAATGTATATATGCGAATGCGACAGTCGTAATGTTTTGTCCCCTGCTGTCTAAGGACAGTGACAGCCAACCTGTGGGGCGCCACTTGCTGTGAACTACGTTTACCACTGTGCTCAGCCAGCTACATGTGCCATTTACTGGGCACTACTGCTCTCATCATGCTCAGTCACGCTATGGGGCCCTCAAGATTCTATTATTAGCTGTCATAGTCTAAGCTTGGCTTGTAGCTGAGCACCATGGGAGCAGCAGTAGACCACAGAGCTGGAGTAGCAATGGTTAGCCATCACTGATACATTATTTCACTGTATAGCGGGCCAGGACTGGCAATGAGTCAGTTAAATCCGTTCGTAACCTTTGTACCCTCCAGTGATAGCAAGGGTACCTGTATTTGTCACTGCGACTGTAGTCATCCTCGCTGCAGCTTCCTCCTTCTAGCCCTCCTTTGAAATCCTGAATGTCGGGGTCATCATCATCTTCCGCTGCCTCTATAGCAACCCTGATCTGCACTGGTGTTCCCATGTCCCAGCTACCAACAGGAGGCTTCCCTGGCACAGTGTCTGTCTCCTTGTCACTTGCTTGCAGCGCAATAGGGGCACCTGATTCCATCCTGCACTCAGCGAGGTCAGCACCACCTATTGCCAGACCGACCCCTCCGCTGTAGGGTCCAGGAAGTTCAGGGTGTGTGATGGTCTGCTAGAAGAATAGCCAGCCCAGATGCCAATGCAGAGCCTGCCAGACTCTCGGCAAGAGCTGGCACTGCCTCACACTGCAGCTTCAGGCTGGCCTCCCAGCCTATTCGAGTCTCTTCCTGCTGCTCAGAACACAGCACTGGTCGCCGCCGCCTCCTTCCAGCCAGAGGATGGTCCTCCTATCCCCCCCTCCTCCACCGCCCTCTTATAAACATTGCCAGCCATCTGTAAGTTCTTTAGAGGAATATAGGCGTCAACCAGCATACATCACTGGCTTTCCTTATATTGTATTGTTGCTACAGTGATCAGTTACAGGGCTCCATCTGCTGGACATTGTTTAATACGCCAATTCAGTAAACACAAATAAGATAATCATTACCACAAATGCTCATGGTTTGGCCTGGAGGCTCTAGGTTTTTGACACCTCTCGCAGGACCACCATCAGACATAACAAATGGTCTGAGCCCCATAAAACCAACCTCCACTCCCAGGACTTACCCCATGGTTTAGGGTACTGCCAGGTCTACACTCTTGTTGAAATTGTGGGGGTCCTTACATAAATAAATGGTCTGGGCCTCAATTAGGGTTGCCACCTTTTCTTCAAAAAAATACCAGCCTTGGTACTTCCTCCATAGACTTAACATTGTGGTCAAGTCCATTTTTTACCGGCCTGCCGGTAAAATACCGGCCAGGTGACAACCCTAGCCTCAATATCTCCTTTTGTTATTGCCCCCACATCCCTTTAAAAACCATAAAGCAGAATATTTGGTACAGTCCTAACCTCAACATCTGAGGAAAGGGATTTAAGTGTAATAATTTCAGAGGACTTAAAGGTAGGTAGGCAATGTGATAGAGCAGCAGGAAATGCTAGCAGAATGCTTGGTTGCATGGGGAGAGGTATTAGCAGTAGTAAGAGGGAAGTGCTCATGCCATTGTACGCAGTACTGGAGACCGTATCTCCAGAAGGATATTGATACTTTGGAGAGAACTATAAAAACCAAAGACATAAACACAGGACTAGCCTAGAACTCTAAGATGGTAAATGGTGAGGTTTTTTTTTTTACAATGACCATAAGATGGCCACCAAAGTCAAAGTACCTCACAATAAGGCATGTTCCTATGGCTATCCCTGTCTACATAACCAATAACTAAACTAAACAGAAACAACACAGAGCATACCTGAGACTGCACAACTGAAACACAGCGCACAAACGGGTGGGTGACTGTAACGGATCGCCTGGCACCCCGACTGGGTACCTCCGTTAAAGGATGCTCTTACAGCAAGATTGAACTACTTTATTTGACAAACAACACAGACTTATATACACCAAACTGCAATCAGATAACACTTGATTAAACAATAGAAAACTTAAACACATCACCAGTAAAGCAGTATCTAGCCACTTTAATCTGGAGCCAGAAGCAAGGTAGTCAGACTGGGTGGCTGACATAACTAAACAATGGAAGGCTTAAACACATTACAGACAGGGTCCATAATCTATAGGGAGGTGTTTGGCCCTCAGGCCCCTCCAAGAACCCCAGTCAGTCAGACTGTCAGAATTCACTTCGTGACAGCGGCCACCCCCGAGAACAAAGGACGGCTACTTACTGTTCAATTACCCGTTCGCAACAATGTTGCAACGGGTAATTGAGGACACACTTTAAAATACATAAAGTCACATTTTACACATAACACACAGACATTTCACATATCCCCAGATAGCTCAGGTCTGAGCGCACATTATTAAGTGAATGGCGCTCAGACCACACAAATACAGTTTAATCGCCATGGAGCCAAAGTCTTTACAGTCAGTTTCATACGAATGGGCTCCATGGGATTCCTATCTGGGGTATAACACATTCACATAAAGTCTGGTCCATAGTCCAAAGGCAAGAGGCGGGCAAGCAGCCCCCTCCAAGGACACGTGGCGAGGCCGGTTTCGCCACATTTCTCCCCTTTACCATCCAAACTAACAGGGTATCTGACCTCCTGCCGGTCAGTGCCCTGGTTAGTCCAGCAACCCACCCACGAAGCACAAACAGCAATACAACCCACCCACAATAACTGGTTACTACACCTGGATAAAATAGCAACTTGTCCATGTCCAGGTGCCTCACCACAGCTGTGCGGGGGGCTGGTAGACTGCCTTGGTGGGTTGCTGAGTGGGCAGAGACCAGCGGTACTCTGCCCGGGTGCCAGCGCTACCACTGAAGTAGCCTGGTTGGAGCCTGGTTGGGGGAGGGGGAGACCGACTGTCTCCCCTCTGGATACACTGCTCTGTGGCTGGGGGACAGGACCGACCGTCCCTGCCCCTGGGGCTGCAAGTGCAGAGACCACGGTCCCATCTGCATAGTTGTGGGGCTTAACATCTCCCCTTGGTGGGTTAGGCTGCCGCTGGAGAGAGGGTGTAACAAGCTCCTCTCTCTGAACTGTAGACTGCCGCTGGGGAGAGGGGGTAACCTGCTCCTCTCCCTGACACTCTCTTTGCTGGTGGAGAGGGGGACCAACTGTCTCCCCTTTCAATATTTTGTCCTGCGGCTGGGGTGCGAGACAGATGGTCTCTGCTTCCTGGGGTACACACTGCCGCTGGGGAGGAAGGACGGCCCCTTCATCTCCCTGGGGTACACGCTGCCGCTGGGGAGGAAGGACTGCACCTTCTGCTCCCTGGGGTACACACTGCCGCTGGAGATCTGGGCCGACCGCCCAGCATCCCTGTAGGGCCGGTAGAGAGACCGCCATCCCATCTCCACCTGCCACCTGTGGGTCTTCCCAGGACCAGTCTATGAGGTCCCCTACTTCTGCCGCTGGTAGTGAAGCAGGGGGTACCTCGGCTGCGTTTTCCCAGCTGTAGGTTGGCAGGTCTGGGTCTCCCAGCCAGTTTTCCTGTTCTGTGTCTATGCCCTGTGGCTGACATGAGTTTAGTAGTTCCACATAGTCCATCTCTAGCTGTCGTTCCATGGCAGCCAAGCGGTGGAGGTCTTGTCCCAGTCCCCTAGATCTCGGGCCCTGTACCATCTCACCCCGGTAATAAAAAATAGCCCAGTACTGTGACTCTGCTGGACTGCCAAAGTCGACGTCTTCTGCTAAGGCCTTCCACAACAGGCCAGGGCTAGTGTAGTTCTCCCCCTCCGGCTGGATGCCCTCTGCCCTCCATGTCTCTGGCTGGACAGTGCACCACCACAGTGCCCGGTATGAGGCGTCAAGGCTCAGTTCCCTTTCCATGAGGTACTCAAGTTGTCTGACCTGCTGCCCTCCGGGTTGGTCTCCCAGAAGCGGCATCCGCCAGGCCATTTGTTCCTCCAACCGGTATGCGACACCAGGAAGGCGCTGCTGCCGTTGATACTGGACTTCCTCCAGGGCATTGTACCATAGTTCTTGCCGGGCAATATCTCTCCAGTCCAATTCACCCTCTTCCTCAGGTGTGCGAGGTGCCCAAGGATCCACGAACCCCATTTTCCCAAATCTTTATGTAGACAGGGACGCTGTATAACCACTAGCGTCGCCTTCAATTTGTAAATCCAAACGACTGTGTCTCTGAGCTGCTTTACCTCGCACTAGGACGCCATCCCACCGCTTGCCACCAATGTAACGGATCGCCTGGCACCCCGACTGGGTACCTCCGTTAAAGGATGCTCTTACAGCAAGATTGAACTACTTTATTTGACAAACAACACAGACTTATATACACCAAACTGCAATCAGATAACACTTGATTAAACAATAGAAAACTTAAACACATCACCAGTAAAGCAGTATCTAGCCACTTTAATCTGGAGCCAGAAGCAAGGTAGTCAGACTGGGTGGCTGACATAACTAAACAATGGAAGGCTTAAACACATTACAGACAGGGTCCATAATCTATAGGGAGGTGTTTGGCCCTCAGGCCCCTCCAAGAACCCCAGTCAGTCAGACTGTCAGAATTCACTTCGTGACAGCGGCCACCCCCGAGAACAAAGGACGGCTACTTACTGTTCAATTACCCGTTCGCAACAATGTTGCAACGGGTAATTGAGGACACACTTTAAAATACATAAAGTCACATTTTACACATAACACACAGACATTTCACATATCCCCAGATAGCTCAGGTCTGAGCGCACATTATTAAGTGAATGGCGCTCGGACCACACAAATACAGTTTAATCGCCATGGAGCCAAAGTCTTTACAGTCAGTTTCATACGAATGGGCTCCATGGGATTCCTATCTGGGGTATAACACATTCACATAAAGTCTGGTCCATAGTCCAAAGGCAAGAGGCGGGCAAGCAGCCCCCTCCAAGGACACGTGGCGAGGCCGGTTTCGCCACAGTGACATTTATATAGGAGAAATAAGGCAACAAGAAAAAACAGGAATTGATCAGATAAGAAACAAGGCAAGATAAGAAGAGGAACAGGAATAACTGGAGACAGCCTGGATGAGCCTGCACACGGGTTGATATGTGACACAGGACTTACCCCAGCACCCTAGGATATGCCCCATCACCCACATTGCACATCCATGACATCTTGAATCAGAATATAATTAGTAAAAGTCAACATGGTTTTGTGAAAGACAGGTCTTGTCAAACAAACTTAATAACATTCTATGAAGAGGTCAGTAAAAATATAGATCTAGGTGTGGCAGTTGATGTGATCTATTTGGATTTTGCTAAAGCATTTGATACAGTTCCACACAAAAGGTTACTCTTCAAATTGAGAGAAATAGGATTGGGGGCAAATGTATGTATTTGGATTGAAAATTGGCTAAAAGATAGAACACAGAGGGTTGTTGTAAATGGTAAAGCTTCAAATTGGACCAGGGTAGTGAGCGGAGTACCTCAGGGGTCTGTTTTGGGACCTCTTCTTTTTAATCTGTTTATTAATGATCTGCCATGTCTCAGTGTTTGCTGATGACACAAAATTAGGTAAGGTAATAAAGACTAATCTTGATGTTTTTTCTTTACAGGAAGATTTGGACAGAGTAGGGAACTGGGCAAGAAAGTGGCAAATGAGGTTCAATATAGACAAATGTAAAGTTATTCATTATGGGAAAAATAATAACAAAGCAACATATACGTTAAATGGTATTTCCCTGGGAAAAACTACTAACGAAAAGGATTTAGGAATCATTGTAGATAACAAACTTGGCAACAGTGACCAATGCCAGTCAGCAGCTGCAAGGGCCAATAAGATATTGGCATGTATAAAACGAGGTATAGATTCACGTGAGGAGGACATCATCTTGCCTCTTTACAAATCAATGGTAAGACCTCACCTTGAATATGCAGTACAATTCTGGGCACCAGTCCTTAAAAAGGATATTAAGGAACTAGAAAAAGTGCAAAGGAGAGCTACAAAATTAATAAGGGGATTGGAGGATCTTAGTTATGAAGAGAGACTTAAAAAATTGCATTTATTTACTTTAGAAAAAAAGGTCTTAGAGGGGATATGAAAACATTATATAAATATGTGCAGGGCCAATATAAGGAGCTCTCCAGGGACCTGTTCATTAATAGAAATGTACAAAGAACAAGAGGTCACCCCCTGAGACTGAAAGAGCAAAGATTTCATAGGCAGCAAAGGAAGGGATTCTTTACGGTAAGGACAATAAAATTATGGAACTCACTGCCAAGAGAGGTAGTGCTATCAACCACAATAGATGCATTTAAAAATGGTCTGGATGTTTTTTTTAGAAAAGCAGAACATACAGGGCTATTAATAATAGAATGAGCATTAATAATAGAGCTTTTTGATCCAAGGAGAAATCTGATTGCCCTTTTGGAGTCAAGAAGGAATTTTTTTCCCCCTAGGAGGCAACATTCGAAAAAGCTTCCTTAGGGTTTTTTTTTGCCTTCTTTTGGATCAAAACGCTGAAATGATAGGTAGAAGGGTTGAACTTGATGGACTTGTGTCTTTTTTCAACCTAAATTACTATGTTACTATGTTACTATGACATACCCCAGGACATGCTCCAGCACCCACATTGCACACACAGGATTTTCTCCAGCATATGCCCCATCATACAATTATGTTGTCCTGCGGTGAAACGAGCACTGAAAGTGCTCTACTGTCTAGTTTTCAAAAACGTATGGTTTTATGGGGGTAAAATACATTGGCCAGCTTCAAAAATTTCCCAAATCGAACATGGGCGCAGGCTGACTACATTCGAAACGCGCAACTCCCAAATGTGTCCTTCTAACCCCCAAACAACCCAACAAACCTATGCATGGGTGATATCCCTGTACTCAGGATATGTTGCTGAACATATATTTAGGTTTAGTTTGGAAGTACCACTTTACATTTTCAGTTACTTCTGTTAATATCTGTTTAATAAATGTATTTAATTGATTCTCTGTTTTGGAGGAATGGGTGATTAAAACCCTATTTGAACCACAGTAGTTTTGAACAGAGAAATTGCAGTATTAATAAAACTTTTACTAATGAAAATAATAAAACAGACAATAGTTGGTCTGTATATTGTGAACAATGAACAATGATAAACGATAGTGATGTCTAGAGGTGTGCATGGGATACAAAGTACCCTGCACATAGAAAAATGGCGCTGAAAGACTTGCTTGATGGATAATTGGCACATCCTGTTAAAAGCAATAACTGCGAAGAGCAATAAGTCAAAGGTGCAATAAAATGTGGGTTATTCAGGGATTCATGATAGTTACACTGTCACTATAGCTAATTTTAAAAAATTCCTATAGCTTTGCACTACTTGTACTTGCCCTGTAACTTGAATAAAAAAGCAAAACAACACAAAACATGGGCTACTTCTAAACAAATATTAACTTCTTTATTTTTCATTGTTCATTTTTATAGTATAACATCATAGACATGTTCACGACAATGAATTACAGCAGCGCAACAAGTATCAACAATGTCTGCAGAACAAAAATTATTTCAATATAGGTGACACGGAAAACATGTATCAAATGAGAAAACAGTATACATTTGTTCCCATCCTAAACTTTCAAAGTAAAACATAAAATAAGGTATTCGCTCCATTTAGTGGAGTGGAGACATCATGACAAAAGAAAAAAAACAAGCAGAGGTGTAAATTGTCTTGATAACCTCTAGTGGTATGCCTACTACTCTTAAGAAGATGATGACCAAAATAAAAAAAAGTCCATTAGTGTCACACACCTTAATAGTCTTCCTGGTCCGCGCCATCACAGACAAGGAGTACGCTGTACCATCGGCTGGGGCTCCGTGTCAGAGCCCCAGCATCTCACCATGCTGAGACACGTGCTCCTGTGTATTCAGCGGGATGCGTGCTCAGTGACGCCAAGCACCTGTTCGCGCTAGGGTGATTAATGAATATTCATTAGCCCAGTTAATGGACTATTTATCAAATGAACCCCTCCTTTGACAAATTGAACAGCGCTGTGTCCTGGTCATTAAGGAGTATTTAAACACTCATTTCACAGGTTACCTTTGCCTGTGATAGTGCCTTGTGTGCCTTACTAGCGTTCTGACTCCTGATTGTACTTTGATATTCTGATTTCTGACCAGGTTCATTCCTGACTACCCGTATCTCTGTAATCCATTTGTTCCTGCGTTACTGTATTATTCCGTGTATGACCCTGTTGTTCCTGACCATTCTATGTCCGCTGCCTACCTCGATTCTGCTTGTGATCTGATTATACGTACCTCTACAATCCGTGACCCAGCCTGTTTTGTGACTTTCCGTTTGCCTGTTGTCCTGTAGTATCTTAATTGGACTCCTCTTGCTAGGTACTCGGTAGTAAGTGTTTCTGCAAAGTCCTTGGTGACATACCACTGGCAGCTCAACCAAGGGTGTGTTGTCATTAAAGTGAAAAACAATACTTGCTATCTTTGATACTTGGAGCTCCCGTAAACGCATCTGCACTGGTGATCCATCTCTCCAGCAAGAAAGTTACAATTTGGGACTTTTAGTAAAATAAAATGGAGTTATGGCAACTGAAGGTGGCATGTCTGGCTTAATTCAGCAACTAGACTTTTGCAATATAACCAAAGGAGATAAAAATAGGCATGTCACCGTCCATCACATGTCTAGCAACATTAAGGAGCGTACTAGTGAACAAAGTGAATAAATACGATGTCCCGACGTAAAAAGAAAAAAACACACGATACTATAAGATAGAGGAAAGTAGGAAACTAATTGGGAGAGAAAGGACAGAATTGGAAAGTTAGTGCAGGTTGGGGAAAAGAGAAGCCTCCCGAGATGGGGATGGCTAGTCTGCGAAAAGAGGCACAAGCCACATTTGGTGGTTTGGAAAGTGCTGCTTAGTCCCCATCGGAGGTGCCCTTGGGGGTATCACCAAATTCACATCTTGGTCAGGACAATGTGTCGGTTTAAGCTGAACATCCAGAGGGTAACTTTAATTCAAAGTCAGTAGAGGTCGCTGGCCCAAGCCTCAACCAAGAGACCAGGAGATTCTTCACCTGGGGCAGCGGTACCTTCTTCATGTGTCTCCATGGGGGGTAACCCAAGGCTCAATCAGCCTCAGGGTCTTCAAATGTGAGCTATTTGTTTTCTCTGGTAAATGTGAGAGAAGTTGGAAAGCTCCAGCAGTATTTGACGTATTGCCCCCTGAGGTGGGTGGATAATCCAGACATGGATCTTCTCCAAGTTATCACCTCCGTGGGTCACTTTGTTAGTAAGTATGGAGACTTCAGCCCTGC
The DNA here is from genome assembly GCA_036172795.1 of Pelodytes ibericus. Lineage (NCBI taxonomy): Eukaryota > Metazoa > Chordata > Amphibia > Anura > Pelodytidae > Pelodytes > Pelodytes ibericus. The sequence goes on from CM069858.1 coordinate 154,046,616, forward strand.
AGCCATTTTACCCTTTGCCCGTTTTTTCTTTGAACTGCGCCCCATGTCTGTGGGAGTAAAAGAGGACTGTCTGCCCAGCTTTTTAAGCAATTTAGCCATAAACAGTAGGTATAATCAAATGTTGCCAGTGGGAGCTCTGCCAGAGCACGTCAGTCCTGGTCAGTAGCTAGCTCCGCCCCCCCAAGACAAATATTTCAAACTATGTAACCAGGGTTTTTTATTAGCGTTTGTGGATGAGTATATGATTTTTCAAATAAAAATCAGAAAAACTTTTTTTTTTAAGTACTATTATTTTTGGGTTTGTATGTGTGGGATTAAATGGTCATTAGCCATCTCCAGTGGATGCATTCTAACATTCAAAATACTGAATTCAGAAGTGGCGTTTCTCGAATTTATATAAGAAGCAAAACGGTTTTCTTTACCTACTTATAAGTAACACCAGGGATATTATCAGAAATTGTGTTAGTGCTTATAAACACTTATCTATAATTCTTACTTCAATGTATTTATTCATCTAGTTCTACCCACCCTGGATCTTCTATCTATTGAGTACTTAGCATTCAATCTGCCCTAATGACCAGATAATTATATTTTATACATTTGTGTTTCACTGTTTCTTGCCCTTAGACCCGGCTGTTTTTTTACCGGCAAAGCCGGTATTTGACCCTTTGGAGCTAAATAACGTCAATACAACAAGCCGTTTTTTTTTCACCCTCCCACTCTCAGAATGGCAAGCGGTCGCGATTTGAAACTGAAAGTATGATCTACAATATGTAGATTTTATTTAATTGGGAAGCACAGCACCGGAAGTCTTCACTTACCTCAGTGCAGTGCGCATGTCACGTGTGCCACTGTCACTGTGACAGCAACGTGGAGAGAGGAAAGCACAGCATCTGAAGGAGCAGCAGAAGACAGAAGTTGAAGACTCTGTACCTGTTGATCGTGGCTATGCGGGCTGGATCTGGCTGCCCTGTGACTGACTTCTGCGTCTGGACTCTGGAAGAGTGATTCAGCAGAGCTGCCGATGTCCTGCTTCTCTCCAGTCTGCAGGTGATCACATGCTGTCTGATGCTGCTTTGAAGGTAAGTCCTCACAGTGTAATTAAAATGTTAAAAAACTCAAGGAGGTTGATGCAGAGCACAGCATTTGTGTGCCCTGCATAAAACTCCCCTCCAGATCCCCCACCCCACTAAATAAATAAATACAGACTACCAGTGCTGTGTGCTCACCCCCTCAGAAGTATTAACCCCCTCCTTGCCAAAAATAAGGAGGTGTCCTCGTCAAAAACAATACTGATCTCCCTCCGCAGCATTAACCCGTCCTTGCCAAAAAATAAGGAGGAGTTCTCACAAAAAACAATACTGATCTCCCTCAGCAGCAGAGGCGGCTCTCTAATTAGGCGAGTTAGGCAGCTGCCTAAGGCCTCGCACTCACGTGGGCCTCGCGGCTGCCTAACTCGCCTTTTAGCCTTTGATGTAACGGGAGCTTAACACTGCCGTTAAGCTCACTGTTACACTAATCTTGCTCTGTCTCCTCGTTGCATCTTCCCTCCTTCACGGAGAAAGGAAACTCCGGTTGCGTTTTTTTTTTCTTTATTGAAGCTGCGCGGCTTCAATAAAGCTTAAAAAAAAAGCGCGACCGGAGTTTCCTTCCTCCGTGCAGGAGGGAAGATGCACAGAGGAGACAGAGCAACAAGGAGGTAAGTACTGGGGAAGGAGGGTGGCAAAAATGAGCACAATCCTGGCATACTGAGTGGCTAAATCCTGGCACATTGAGTGGCTAAATCCTGGCACATTGAGTGGCTAAATCCTGGCATACTGAGTGGCTAAATCCTGTCATATTAAGTGGCTAAATCCTGGCATACTGAGTGGCTAAATCCTGACATATTGAATTGCTAAATCCAGGCATATTGAGTGGCTAAATCCTGGCATATTGAGTGGCTAAATCCTGGCATATTGAGTGGCTAAATCCTGGCATATTGAGGGCTAAATCCTGGCATATTGAGTGGCTAAATCCTGGCATATTAAATGGCTAAATCCTGGCATATTGAGTGTCTAAATCCTAGCATATTAAGTGGCTAAATCCTGGCACATTGAGGGGTAAATCCTGGCATATTAAATGGCTAAATCCTGGCATATTAAGTGGCTAAATCCTGGAATATTAAATGGCTAAATCCTGGCATATTAAGTGGCTAAATCCTGGCATATTGAGGGGCTAAATCCTGGCATAGCTTCCTGTGCAGGAGATGATAACTGATGGTACTTAAAAAATCCACCCCTAGGGCGTGGCTGGACGTGGACGAAGATGGCCGCATCCCTGACTTTCATCTTAAGGAAGCCATAATGAGAGGGGCAAGGGAATCTGGTCCCTGGGACTTCGAAGGTCATCATATCGCTTTATTTCAAGATCTCTCGGATATTACCCTCCAAACAAGAAGGGCTCTTCGTCCACTCACGGCCGAATTGCAGAGACACCATTTAAGGTACCGCTGGGGCCATCCCTTCAGTCTATCAGTCCGCTCTGGGGACCAGACAAGGACATTGAGATATTATCAAGACATACCAGCGATTCTAGAGGACTTAGGTCTTCCCGCACTGGATATCCCTGACTGGAGCCTACCAGACCTGCGACCAGGGAATGTGGCTACCAACAACCCCCTACATATGAGGGGCTCGAGGTTCCTGAACAATGCCCCTCGACCCCAACACCCTCTGAGACGCAGACCGACGTTGCCTGGAGACCGGATCGCTAACCGAGAAGTCGAGGTGGAGGGATAGCAATCTTACCCTTAAAACCGCAATGGTCACTGTAAATATCTTGGCACGGACTCATACATGGGCCCAACATGGGCCCGATTACTTGAGCTCCTGGACTCCGTTATGACTCTACATTTGTATACCAAGCACCGATGGGGACTGCCAGTGAACTTTCTGCAGGCCTTTGGGAACCCTGGCCAATTTATTCTGGTTTTCCCTTTCTATTGGATACGATTTGATCATATACTTTTTTGGGCCTGGCCATGGTGTGACTGCCTGACCAGAGTCTCCGGTAGCTTGTGTGTACGCTGACCTACAGTCACTGTCGTTTGCTGTGCTCTGCGTTTCTGAGCATCGTTTGGATGGAAGCCGGTGAAACTGAACTTGAGCCACGCAATCGGCCTTATCTGTGGAACCCGATAGACTTGTTCCCGCTGTCCACATAAGTATCACATCTTTTTCATCCGGTCATAAGATGTAAACTAATTGTTTTATCTTGTTGGGGGTTAGTTATGTTATGTTGGGGGTTCCCTGTGGGTTTAGTGCCTACCTCACCTGGTCATGATGGTTGAGGAGTGAGTGGTAACAACCTCGGGGGTAGGTACTCATCATATGCCCCAAACGCCATGGGATTGAGGGGTCTTTCTTTTCATTTCTTGCACACCGCCACCATGGGAACCGGGTGATGCCCCTTCGGGGTGAAATTCTCTCAGAAGGCGCTATGAGATTCCCCAGATGGCAGAAGGTTTAAAAGTGGTTATAATGTAATGTAATGCTTTATAATGGGTTACCACGTTTAGGTAATTATGTTTGCATGTTATTGTTTGATATGAAGTGCATGTATGTATTGATGCAGGTTTGCACAGGCGGAGATGTATCTCCTCCTAGTATTTTCTATTGTTTAGTTGTCTAGGACACTCGGACTTGATCTCAGGTTTTAGACCTAAAAGTTAACTGGACTGGCCCCTTTGGCCTGTTTACCATTCCCCCTCACTGTAGGCGCTAGTACATATTGGACTTGCTCTATTCCTGGATCGGTTTTTCAGGGGTTCAGAGTAAGTGGCCAATAGGCGCCGCAAGTGGTTGTTTCATTGAATCTCTTCTACTATCAGAGGTTCTCTACTTCTCTGTTTTTACTTTTTACTTCTCCCCTTTTCGTCTCCCATACCTTCTATATTTCCCTCTCCCCCCCTTGCATTTTTTTCTTCTTTCTTTTCTCTCTCTCTTTCTCTTTTTCGTTTTCTCTTCTTCAGACCATTTCCATACCCCAAATATACATATTTTATTCTGTATATATTACCGCCTGACGTGGTTTCAGACATAATGTTGCACGCTACCTACCCCGGGTCCCAATCTAGACGAAACCTTACCATGATCTCATACAATGTTCTGGGGCTCAACATCCCAGAAAAAAGGTCCCATCTGTAAGAGATCTTAAATTCCACAAAATTTCCGTTGCCTTTATACAGGAAAACCATTTTCGAGGACCAACTCACCCTACATTGACTAACACCTCATACCCCCAGGGTTTCTTCAGTAATAACCCAGATACTAAATCTAAAGGAACTGCGATCCTTTTCGACAAGCATACACCATTTATTGAAAGTGCACACCTTTCTGACCAAGAAGGAAGGTATATCTTTGTGAAAGGTACCATCTTAGATGTGCAATATACCTTTGCCAACATCTACCTTCCCAATACTCGACAACAGAGCTGTCTTTCCAAGTTTCTGTTGAAACTACAGTCTTTCCAGGAAGGCATATTGGTAGTGGGTGGGGACTTCAATATAGCCCTAGAACCCAAAATCCAGTGGACGAAGCCATGCCCCACCTCATGTGGGCTTTAAAATCAAAAATGTATTGAACGATTTTCAATTGGTAGATTATTGGAAGGCCCTACACCCCCAAGACAAAGATTTTAGTTTTTATTCCACACCACGAGTGGTTTACACTCATATAGATTATTTCTTTATGCAATACTATCACCTTTCTAAGTTAGTCGACACCTGTTAAGGGTCCATCACATGGTCAGACCATGCCCCTCTGATAATGTCATTCGCTTCGACTTTGACCCGACATCAGAGGCGTCGCTGGGGGGGGGCTACTGGGGCTGAAGCCCCGGATCTCCCCTCCATAGCCCCGAATGGATACTCTGACCACGCTCCCTAGCGCTCGGCCCCGCCTCCTCGCACTCAGCCCCGCCCCCTGCATGCTGCACTCTGGATGCTGAGCAGCCTCAGACTCCGCCCCCTCGCACTTGGCTCCGTCCCTTGCACTTAACTCCACCCCTCGAGTTTTGAACGTGAGTGTCTGGCAGAGTGTAAGTGAGAATGGAAGAGCTATGAGTGTGTATGTGTATGTATGTGAGTGGAAGAGTGAAAGTGGGTGTGAGTGGCAGAGTTATGAGTTTGCATGTGTATGTATGTGAGTGGCAGAGTTATGAGTGTGCATGTGTATGTATGTGAGGGGCAGAGTTATGAATGTGCATGTGTATGTATGTGAGTGGCAGAGTGAAAGTGGGTGTAAGTGGCAGAGTTATGAGTGTGCATGTGTATATATGTGAGTGGCAGAGTTATGAATGTTTATGTATGTGAGTGGCAGAGTGTAAGTGGGTGTGATTGGCAGAGTGTAAGTGGGTGTGAGTGGCAAAGTTATGAGTGTGCATGTGTGTGTGTGGCAGAATGTAAGTGGGTGTGAGTGGCAGAGTGTAAGTGGGTGTGAGTGGCAAATTTATGAGTGTGCATGTGTATTTATGTGAGTGGAAGAGTATAAGTGGGTGTGAGTGGCAGCGTCTAAGTATGTGTAATTGTGTGAGTGAGTGTTTTGAAGAGCGTAAGTGTGTGTGCGTGTAAGCGTGAGTGACAGAATTATGAGTGTGCATGTGTATGTATGTGAGGGGCAGAGTTATGAATGTGCATGTGTATGTATGTGAGTGGCAGAGTGAAAGTGGGTGTAAGTGGCAGAGTTATGAGTGTGCATGTGTATATATGTGAGTGGCAGAGTTATGAATGTTTATGTATGTGAGTGGCAGAGTGTAAGTGGGTGTGAGTGGCAGAGTGTAAGTGGGTGTGAGTGGCAAAGTTATGAGTGGGCATGTGTGTGTGTGTGTGTGTGGCAGAATGTAAGTGGGTGTGAGTGGCAGAGTGTAAGTGGGTGTGAGTGGCAAATTTATGAGTGTGCATGTGTATTTATGTGAGTGGAAGAGTATAAGTGGGTGTGAGTGGCAGCGTCTAAGTATGTGTGTGAGTGAGTGTTTTGAAGAGCGTAAGTGTGTGTGCGTGTAAGCGTGAGTGACAGAATTATGAGTGTGCATGTGTATGTGTGTGGCAGAATGTAAGTGTGTGTAAGTGGCCGAGTGTGAGTGTGTATGTGAGTGTCAGAGTGTCAGTGGTAGAGTGTAAGTGTGTGAGGCAAAGTGTGAGTGTTTGGAAGCATGTGTGAGTGAGTGTAAGCGTGAGTGTCAGAGTTATGAGTGTGCATGTGAATGTGTGTGAGTGGCAGAGTGTGTGAGAGTATAAGTGTGAGCAGGAGAGTTATGAGTGTGTGTGTGAGTGTAAGCATGAGTAGACGAGTTATTAGTGTGTGTGTATGTATGTGAGTGGCAGAGTGTGTGAGAATGTAAGTGAGGAGCAGAGTTATGAGTGTGTGTGTGAGTGGCAGTGTGTAAGTGTACGAGAGTGAAAGCATGAGTGGCAGAGTGTGAGTGTGAATCCCAGTGAGATTACTAGGAGAAAATGTGACTAATGACTATTATTCATATTGAATGTGATAATCAAGTGTGAAACAATGTTATCATCTCATATTATTTTTATTTTCAGACTTGATTATCACATTCAATATGAATATTAGTGATTCATCTTTATATATAGTCTTTATATTGATGGCAATGAGTCTATACACATGGCATTAAACATCCCATGTACCTGGTTATAGTATTAAACCCATACATTATGAGTGAATGTGCCGCTCATTATATTATGGGCTTTACTCATGAAAGAGAGAAGTGCAGGGAAGTGAGATGGGAATTTCAAAATTAAGTCTAAAGTAGCAAAGTTGGAAAAATTCTCCCATTCAGTTGAAATCTCATCTCAATTCCCTGCATTTCTCTCTTTTATGAGGTTGGTAGAAGGAGCATACCTTCATACCTCAGCCTATTCTCCCCAGGTTTTTCACCCCTTTTTATTAAAAAATAAAAATATTTATGATGTGCGTGTGAGAGTTGCAGGTTTACACACGTGTCTGCGTGGCAGAATATCTGTGTGGGAAAGGCCATCTGTGTGTATAAGGGTGTCTGTGTGTAAGGTTGTCTGGATGTGTGTGTGTGTGTGTGTAAGAGAGTGTGTGAGTGTAAGTTTGTCTATGTGGAGTTGTAAGGGTGGGTGTCTGTGTGTGTGTGTGATATTCCCTATATTATGACATATGAGACTGTTGGTCAACTTTTTTCTAAAAGTCTGGTAAATGGTGTATGCAACGTATGCAATGCTCAGTTATTTTGAAATCATGGGAATTTGCTCACATACAAGTGTGTGTGTGTAAGTGGGATTGTGTGTCTGTGTGTAAGGGTGTGTGTATGTATGTGTGACTGTGCAAGTGTGAGTATATGTGGCTGTATGTGTGTGTATTTGTGGCTGTGTATTTATGTGTATAAGTGTAACTTCGAGTAATGTTTTTTTGTGTGCTGTGAGTCTTATTGTGCATTGTGGTACTGTAATGTGCAGCATGTGTGTGTGATACACTCACACACTGCACATTACTGTGAGTTTTATTGCTGTTGAGACTGTGATACACTCACACACTGCACATTACTGTGAGTTTTATTGCTGTGGAGGTAGTCACACACAGACAGACACACATACAGACAGGCACACACATACAGTTGGTGACAGGCACACACATACAGTTGGTCACAGGCATACATACAGTCAGTCACACACACACAGTCAGTCACAGACAGACACACACACACATATAGTCAGTAACAGACAGACACACACATCCAGTCAGTCACATACGGACACACACATACAATCAGTCACAGACAGGTACACACATACAATCAGTCACAGACAGATACACACACACTTTCAGTCACAGTCAGACATACAGTCAGTCAGTCACACACTCATACAGTGGGTCACAGGCAGACATGCAGTCAGTCACACACACACAGTCAGTCACATAAACACACAGTCAGTCACACATGCAGTCAGTCATATACGCACACACATACACACACACTGTCAGTCACATACACTTACGCACAAGTCAGCAATTGTGTTGTTGTTTACGATATAAAAAGTGCATCTATCAACATGTCCCCCTCCTGGCTGCTATACCTCATTCTAGCCTGGTCTGTGCCCTGCTGTTGTTTCTAGACCCGCTGATCAAACTCAGCGCCCAGGCACTATAGTATGGTGCATGTGTGGATGGAGCAGGAGGACTGGGCAGCCAGTGCACACAATGCTCCCTGGCGCTCCGCTGGATAAATAAATAAAATGATCCCAGCGGCGAGGGCACTAGGCAGGGACAACAATAACCAGGCGCCAGGTATAATTTCCTGGTGCCCAGGATTTGTTGAGCCCTGATATATACCCACATATACCTATTGCTCATTGGCACCAAATATATCAGTCTGTATGCCGCCTAAGCATGTGAGCTTATTTACTCCACTTCTATCAAAACTGTCATGGGCTCCAGCCCCCGATCTTTTGGAAACCTAGCAACGCCCCTGATGGTAACATAGTAATATAACATAAACCCATTGAAGTTCAGCTTTCCAAACCTCCCTCCTGATCCTAACGAAAGCAACAAAATCTTATACTGAACCAATTTGAAATACAGGTTTAGCATCCCTTAACAAAAAATCCATTATCCAAAATGATTTTTTAGGATTATGTCACAAGTTGCAAATTCCACAGACACCTGTCAGATTGCAAGCGCACAACAGTTTCCATGTGATATAGTCTTTCCATGCATGCTCAGATTCCCCCACACAAGCACGCTAACAAAGTATAATATACATATGCATGTCTGATGCACCGACAGCGGGTTTCCAACGATCCCTCAGCTACATCACAGCAAAAGGGAGTTATTTGCTCTATACACCATTCACATTGACACTACTGTATTTCATGAGAGCTGAGAGGCATTAATATGTCATATTGGTGAAATGATCTGTTATCCGAAACGGCCGTTATACAAAATACTTCTGGTCCCAAGGATTTTGGATTAGGGATACTCGGCCACTATATATTATTCAGGATAAGAAGGGTTTTCTTTAAAGACCATTATTTTAAACATATAATTTACTCAAACAAAATTATGAAAAATTTAAAAAAACAACAACTTTTACTTGAAAGATTTAAAAATCTACAGCTGCTAAAAAAAACATACTAAATAGATTGTAATATTTGTTCTAAGTTTGGGAGTATCCCATGTTCTTATGTGTTTTAGGCAATAAGTAAAAATAAAGTATTGTTTTTTTACTATCCATTTTTATGAGCACTAAAAAAATAAAAAGCCCCTATCCCAAAGAAAGCTTTAAAAAAATGAGTTTGTTAAGCCACAAGGTGATGTCTCAACAGGAGACACCACAAATACATTTAAAACACATTTCTCTTAATTTACGCATTTGTTTTCAATTCTGCTAACACAATGTATAAAAAAATAATTTTAGATTTTTTTTTTGTTCTCTAACACTCACAGTACAAGTAATGTTTAGGTGATGGGTCCCTTTAAGCACTGTCTAGAACATTGAATGCCAGCAGTAATGTCATAAATAGTGTGGTCATGATGTCATAAAGGCAGCTGCTAATGATAGCTGAGTGAACATTTTTTTTCCTCTCAGACACATCCGGAGCTCTGACAGAGCTTCAGCGTGCGTCCCTGGTTCCTTGGCATAGGTAACTATGCCCGACTTGGATGTGTCTGAAGACTTGGAGATTGACTACCCTAAATCTGACCTTGAGCTATGGAGGTTCTAGCTGGGGATTTATTTGGCAAGCGCAGCTACTCGTTAACCCTTTATGAAAGAACGGTCAGTTATTGGGTGGGAGAGAGGGCCCTAGTATTTATCGGCGTTTACTGCGTCGGGAGGGAGCAGTTATATTTATATGATTAATATGCCCCTGATAATTATATGATTAATATGCCCCTGATAATTATATGGTTAATATGCCCCTGATAATTATATGATTAATATGCCCCTGATAATCATATGGTTAATATGCCCCTGATAATTATATGGTTAATATGCCCCTGATAATTATATGATTAATATTCCATTGATAATTATATGGTTAATATGCCCCTGATAATTATATGGTTAATATTCCCCTGATAATTATATGGTTAATATGCCCCTGATAATTATATGATTAATATGCCCCTGATAATTATATGATTAATATGCCCCTGATAATTATATGGTTAATATGCCCCTGATAATTATATGATTAATATTCCACTGATAATTATATGGTTAATATGCCCCTGATAATTATATGGTTAATATGCCCCTGATAATTATATGGTTAAAATGTCCCTGATAATTATATGATTAATATGCCCCTGATAATTATATGATTAATATTCCACTGATAATTATATGGTTAATATGCCCCTGATAATTATGTGTGTCAGGCTCCAGGTCCCACTACCCACAGGCATCAGGGTCCCCTGTCTCCTTCACTCACCTCCAGAGCTCCGTCCTCCCGTGTCGTGTGCACGGCAAAGGGGCGTGGCTTCGCAATCAAGGGGCGTGGTCACTCAACTAGGACTAGGTAGTGGAAGGAGTGTGGGTGATGCCTTTCCAGCACACCTACTATGCAGTGGATGGCAGAGGGAGGATACTGAGAGCTGAGGGGAGGGGTTATGGTGCCTGACACCCTATTTAAACCCTGCTCACCTGCCATTCTGTGCTTGTTTATTCCCAAGCTAGGTTCTCTCCTTGTGAAGTTCCTGTTACCCTTCATTGCTATTCAGCATTGCATTTTGAACCACCGGCTATTGACCCTTTGGCTCCCCTGTTGGATACTGCTGATCTCTCCTCTCCTGACCCTGGCTTCCCAAACTCGGTTTTGCCACTAATCTGCCTGACTCGACCCTCTGGACTGCCTTTGACCTTGCCTTTGCCTAATTCCTTTTTACTTTTGCCTTTGGACTTACCTACTGCTGGAGCTCCCCTGCGCTACGCTCCTGACTCCCAGCCTCACAATATGGTTAATATGCTCCTGATAATTATATGGTTAATATGCCCCCTATAATTAAATGATTTAATATGCCACTGATAATTATAGTCACACAGACTATACACAGACAGTCACATGGGGGGGGCAGGGGCAAACGGGGCATCTGCCATGGGCCCTCAGGGATGAATGGTTTGTTTGTTTTTTACAGATTTTTTTTTTCTTTAGGGGATCTCCGGCTTGCACTGGTTCGGCAAATTAAATATTCGCATGAACCGGTGCGAACCGACTGAATCCCACCACTGGAAGGGACACATCTGGGGTGGCAAGGGGGGGAGAAAATACGCACCCTGCAAGCAATGTCAATTTATATCAGAGCTATCCAACTGCGGTCTTTTAGCTTGATTGTAGCTAGAGGACCACATTTGGACACCCCTGGTCTATCCAATGTTTAAATTAATTGTTGTGTTAACCTGTAATATAATTATAGTCTCTGCATTTACCTCTTAATGCCCAGAGGGAAGGGCAGTTCTTCGAGCCATGGTTCCCCAGAGGTTTCCTCCACAGGGGGTTTTTCCTCTCCTGAGTGCTGAAGGATGACTCTTTGTGAGTCCAGAGGTAGCCCATAGCTTGACCAGCTTTCTGGTTTATGGCATAATAACCATAATAATGCCTGGCCATAAATTCCCTTTTCCCATTATATAGAGACTAGAATATGACTAATTCTGTGAAATTTCTAAAATAAATGTACAATTAATATTTATTTATTGCATCATGTTGTTTTTATTTCTAGAAGTGTATCCTCTCAACAGAAAATATAAAGTAGGATTTTGAGTCTGTATGTGGTGGTGGAAATAAATGGAAAATGTTACAATCTGGAATTAATGTTTTTGGGTCACAAAATAAAGAAGGAGGTGGGATTGAGTGGGTGGTAAATTGTTTAGAGGCACACGAGTACCAGCTAATAAACCTGTGAAAAAATAGTAAAAGACTGGATGGTGGATACTGAAGACATTTTGGGATATGTCTGGAAAACACTGAATACTGGAAATTAATATTACACTATTAGGGATAGGATTTTAGTATTGTGAAAGGAATACTAAATAATGATATGTTGAGAGTCCTCACAATCCCCATGCACACACCATGTTATGATATATACAAGTCTCAAGAGTAATGAAATCAGCCTCCTGCTTACTCAACCAAAGGTACAGGACTGAGCTAGAGAAGATATCTCCAACTTCCATGGACTCATCTGTACAAAGGGTGTCAAATAAGAAGTGAGGAGACAGCATTCCCTGTCACTAGCTTCCCAGGCAACCTGTCTACGCCCAATTACCATGTTCTGATTTTTACCCTATCAATCCTGCAGCATGTACAAGGGTTTATATATATATATGGCCAACTACACCCAACAAGACTAGAAACAGTATGCTTAGAGGAGCCACAACATCAGAAATAGTTATTTGTATAATAAAACGTGTTTGGATTATCCATTAAATATTTTAAAATTATTTAAAAAATATATAGAAGCATGGCTTTGTAAGGTGATGGCCGCTTGAGAGAGCAGCTCCTCAGCATTGGAGCCAACTCAAGCTAATTTTATCATCCCGACCCGCACTTTCATCCCTATCACGGGGAACCACTTGCTAAATGGGTCCACCTTCAAATACCAGATGCACCATGAAGAAGGACTCGCTGGAAGTGGACCCAATTTTCAAAAAACAGAGCCAGTACCTACCGCAGGGGGAGAAAATGGCGGCCCTACCTGTAGTACAACACCCCTCAACCAAACAGGACCTAGAGGACATTTTCAGCAGGCTCCAATCGTGCATCCGTGAAGAAATTGGCTCAGCCCTGAGGATGTTAAGACACTGCAGGCCCAAACAGCCACGAAAAAGGATCAGATTAATGTCTTCTCTACATCATATCACCTGGACAACGATTTCGTGGACTTACATATGTCCTGGAGAGCACCATGGAAGACGTGGGCAATCGCTCATGCCAAAATAATGTGTGTATTAGTGGATTAAGCAAAGATATCAGGCTCAAAGCCTTACCTCATGCGCTGCTGCCAATGTTTAGCACTGCTTTGCCTGACCTGCCATCTGAAAATGTGCCAGGATAGGGCACACAGAGCCCTTAGGGCGCCGGGCCCATCAGGTTCACGACCGTGAGATGTGATCATCCAATTCCATTACTATCAGATGAAAGAAGCCATTATGTCAGCTGCAAGACCCTCACCCTTGTACTATGACGGAGTGCAAGTACAAACCTTTCATGAGTTGGAACCCATAACACTTTACAAACTACGCCAGCGGAAACCCCTTACTGATAGCCTGAGAGCAGCGGGCCTTCGCTATGCATGGGGTTTCCCTTTTAGGATCATTATTTCCCACAATGGTTTGTCCCGATCCTATTCCACCTTTGAAGACCTGTCAGCCTTTCGTGTACGCAAATGCCACTGAACATCCAGAACATAGCTCTTGCTCCAGAAGTCCCAGGGATGGAGACTTCGGGAGTACCCAAGCAACCGGCTACCTCAGTCACTATCTCATCTCTCCTGTTTAACTACTGGCCACAGAAGTAAGCCCAGTAATACTGTGTTATAATTCTCTTTTCTGTATCATTTTATCTTGTTCAATTATTACTGTTATTATTTAATTTTTTTTCCCGTTCCTTCTTCTCTTTTTCTAACTTGCCTCTTACCTCTTTCTTTTCTACCCATCTCTCCCCTTCCTAGCTCTCTAGGTATCCCCCACCAAGGGTATATCCCACTAATTTTTTGGAATCCCTACACCCATCCTTAAGAACTATGCCATCTCAGATTTCCATACTTTCTCTGAATGTACACGGCCTAAATTCACCGCAGAAACAAAGAACTCTTCTCAGACACTTTAAAAAAAGAAAAACAGACATTTAAATAGGAGACTCACTTCTCAGCCGCAAAACCCCCTGTTCTACGGGACTGTACATACACAGCAATACTGCAAATTTTCTTGTTAAAAAACTAGGTGTAGCGATCCTACTTCGGAAAACATGGACATACAACGTTGCTTACTATCACTCCAATCCTAAAGGACATTATCTATTCCTCTCTGGACAACTGGGATCACAAACAATAGCTTTACTCAATATATACACACCGTCGACTCCCAGTGTTACCTTCTGGCTTGAGCTTTCTTCCTTTTTAACTGCATATCCCACAGATACATTTATTATCGGGGGCGATATCAACACAACCACTTCTCCGGAACTCGACAGGTCAAATAAACTCTTCTGGGAAAACCCATCCCTCTGATAAACATCAACATGATTTTATTAAGACACATAATCTACTAGATATTTGGAGACTACAACATCCCTCCTGTAAAGACTACATCTTCTTCTCACACCCAATCTTAGTTACTCGAGAATCGATCTTTTTTGTATTTCCCACACCTCTTTGCCCTTAGTCGAACCCACAGAAATCCAAACAATGACATGGTCAGATCATGCAGATGTGTCTCTGACACTTTCACTTACAGAATTCTCCAAACTCTGGTCTTGGAAACTAAACGACACCTTATTGTATAATTCTGAGATTCTCTCCTCACTCAAAAAATAAAGGATTTTTTCGAACTGAATAATGGTTCTGTGGACGACCCAGCCACCTTGTGACCTAGCAAAACTGTGATACATGGATACTTGATCAGTACCAGCTCATATTTGAAAAAGTAATCTGCCAAACAATCCCAGGTTTTAAGATGAGGACAGAATTACAATGTATATAAGCGATATTTAACAATAAGATCTAAAAAATAAAATAGTCAGTACTGCGTTCGCTGGCCTCCATTAGTTTGTTGACGGATGAAGATCATGATGACAAACAGTAACAAGAACAAGGTTGTCCCTGTCCCATTTTAAATGTCTTTGAAGTCTCCTGTTTATGACATCATCTGTGGCTTGATTTGCAAATTACATGTTTTCTGTTGCAAACCAGTTAATTTGCATATCAAGCCCCAGATGATGTAATAAAGAGGAGAAACCACAAACACATTTTTCTCCTAATTTAGGCATTTGCTTGTATTTTTGCTAAAACGAGGTATAGATAAATTTCAGTCATTTTTTATTCTCTATATGCACAGTAAAAAGAGTGTTTAGCTGATACCGTCCCTTTAACCATTTACCTTAACCATTCAAAACATGTTCCATAGCAACAGTAACAACCTTATTTTGTTTTTAATGGTAACCAGAGGCATCGCTGGGGGGGGGGGCTACTGGGGCTGAAGCCCCAGATCTCCCCTCCATAGCCCCGAATGGATACTCTGACCACGCCCCCTAGCACTACCCCGCCTCCTCGCGCTCAGCTCCGCCCCCTGCATGCTGCACTCTGGGTGCTGAGCAGCCCCAGACTCCGCCCCCTCGCGCTTGGCTCCGGCCCTTGAGTTTTGAACGTGAGTGTCTGGCAGAGTGTAAGTGAGAATGGCAGAGTTATGAGTGTGTATGTGTATGTATGTGAGTGGAAGAGTTATGAATGTGTATGTGTATGTATGTGAGTGGCAGAGTGAAAGTGGGTGTAAGTGGCAGAGTTATGAGTTTGCATGTGTATGTATGTGAGTGGCAGAGTTATGAGTGTGCATGTGTATGTATGTGAGGGGCAGAGTTATGAATGTGCATGTGTATGTATGTGAGTGGCAGAGTGAAAGTGGGTGTGAGTGGCAGAGTTATGAGTTTGCATGTGTATGTATGTGAGTGGCAGAGTTATGAGTGTGCATGTGTATGTATGTGAGGGGCAGAGTTATGAATGTGCATGTGTATGTATGTGAGGGGCAGAGTTATGAATGTGCATGTGTATGTATGTGAGGGGCAGAGTTCTGAGTGTGCATGTGTATATATGTGAGTGGCAGCGTTATGAATGTTTATGTATGTGAGTGGCAGAGTGTAAGTGGGTGTGAGTGGCAGAGTGTAAGTGGGTGTGAGTGGCAAAGTTATGAGTGTGTGTGTGTGTGGCAGAATGTAAGTGGGTGTGAGTGGCAGAGTGTAAGTGGGTTTGAGTGGCAAATTTATGAGTGTGCATTTGTATTTATGTGAGTGGAAGAGTATAAGTGGGTGTGAGTGGCAGCGTCTAAGTATGTGTAAGTGTGAGTGAGTGTTTTGAAGAGCGTACGTGTGTGTGAGTGTAAGCGTGAGTGGCAGAGTTATGAGTGTGCATGTGTATGTGTGTGAGTGGCAGAGTGTGTGAGAGAATAAGTGTGAGCAGCAGAGTTATAAGTGTGTGTGAGTGAGTGTAAGCATGAGTGGCAGAGTTATGAGTGTGCGTGTGTATGTGTGTGAGTGGCAGAGTGTGTGAGAATGTAAGTGAGCAGCAGAGTTATGAGTGTGTGTTCGAGTGGCTGTGTGTAAGTGTACGAGAGGGAAAGCATGAGTGGCAGAGTGTGAGTGTGACTATTATTCATATTGAATGTGATAATCAAGTGTGAAACAATGTTATCATCTCATATTATTTTTATTTTCAGACTTGATTATCACATTCAATATGAATAATAGTGATTCATCTTTATATATAGTCTTTATATTGATGGCAATGAGTCCATACACATGACATTAAACCTACCATGTACCTGGTTATAGTATTAAACCCATACATTATTCTAGCCTGGTCTGTGCCCTGCTTTTGTTTCTAGACCCGCTGATCAAACTCAGCGCCCAGGCACTATAGTATGGTGCATGTGGGGATGGAGCAGGAGGACTGTGCAGCCAGTGCACACACTGCTCCCCCGCGCTCCGCTGGATAAATAAATAAATAAATAAAATGATCCCAGCGGCGAGGGCACTAGGCAGGGACAACAATAACCAGGCGCCAGGTATAATTTCCTGGTGCCCAGGATTTGTTGAGCCGTGATATATACCCACATATATCTATTGCTCATTGGCACCAAATATATCAGTCTGTTTGCCGCATGTGAGCTTATTTACTCCACTTCTATCAAAACTGTCATGGGCTCCAGCCCCGGATCTTTTGGAGACCTAGCAACGCCCCTGCCCGACATCATGGAGAATGAATGAATCCTTTCTCTCCGACCCTACCCTTCTGAAGGAGACCACAAACGTTTTGTCCAATTATTTCACAGAGAACTGTACCCCTGGGATCTCTTCGTTAACAGTGTGGGAAGCCCACAAATGTGTCATACGTGGTCACTTCATAAGGTTGGGGATGGAGAAGAAAAGAGCTAACGCCCACAGATTAAAAACACTGTACGCAGACATCTCCACTCTTGAAAAAATCCATAAAGACCATCTAAACCCGACTGATTTCCAGCGCCTGTTAGTACTTCGAAAGGAACTGGCCTCCGTTCTTAATAGCCTCGCACGCAGGTCTTTCGTAAAATTAAAGGCATTGTACTACGAGCATGGGGATAAACCTGGTAAATATCTGGCATGAGCCCTTCGCACCAAGCGACGTTTGGTTTATATTCCCAAAATTCGTAGCCCTTCAGGCACTCAACTCAGACTCCCAGCATCAATAGAGAAGGAATTTACTAACTACTATGCTCAGCTATATAATCTCGGCACACACCCACAAATATCCGCAATGTCTAACCACAAGGCCAAAATCTCCGCATATCTGGATAAATATGTTAAACGTCATTTACCTCCATCCGCATCTGATTCCCTAGAGGGGTCTAGGACACTTCTTCGCCGCATTTTCATCGCTGACAGTTCAGCGCGGCAGTTAGAACGCTGAACTGTCAGCAATGAAGTATAACGCGGCCGTTTCACCGCGGCTGCAGCTATGTAAGAGCTGACAGTTCAGCGCTGAACTGTCAGCTCTTACAAATCTAAAAGTAAAACTAAAATACCCCCCCTAATAAATGATTCCCCCCCCAATAGTAACACTAAACACTAAACCCCAATACTAACACTAAAATTAACCCCAATACTAAAATTAACCCCCTAAACCCTAATACTAACCCCCGACCCCTAATACTAAAGTTAACCCCCTAAACCCCAATACTAACCCTAATAGTAACCCTAATACTAAAGTTAACCCCCTAAACCCCAATACTAACCCTAATACTAACCCTAATACTAACCCCCGACCCCTAATACTAAAGTTAACCCCCTAAACCCTAATACTAACCCTTATACTAACCCTAATACTAACCCCGACCCCTAATACTAAAATTAACCCCCTAAACCCTAATACTAACCCTAATACTAAGGAGGAAACAAACAGGGTGTGTCAGCAGTAATCATCCGGTAGGTAAATAAAGTAAATCCAAATTGAGTTGCATGAAAGAAAAATCTTCTTTTATTGTAGTCCAAAATATATAAAAGGCATCAGGCAGAGGGATAGAGGACAGGCAAAAAGACAAACGCTTAACGCGTTTCGCACCAGACGGTGCTTTATCAAAAGCAGTCTTAACATTAAATGGTAAGAGCATGTTTAAATACAGAAAATACAAATGACAAACAATTAAAACATAATTAGTATCTTACCTTCAGCCGCTGTGAGGAGGGGAGACGGTCGTCACAGTAAGTGCTCCCGGGCGCGCACACAAACCACGTGGCGCGTCCAGCCTGAGAACTCAGAGGCTGAGCACGCCTCCGGGCAGAGAAGCGCCCGCCCAGGGAGCAGTGGACTACATCTCCCATCTACACCGCGGCGGAAATGGAAAGTAAACAGCTGAGATGGGGAGAATAAACGATTTGAGCGAGGGCAAAGGGGCAAAGTGACAAATAATAAGCTGTAGAGAAATATAAAGAGCCAATGAATGATAACAGTAATAGATAGAATATAGAATATTAATGAACCTGAGGATGACCCAATAAATGTGATAATGTGTAAGTAAATAAATGAAATAAGATAAAGTGAAAAATAAGTGAAATAACAGAAATAGGATAAAGTGCAAATGATAAAGCAAGAAATGAAAGAATGTGTAAGTAAATGAATGAAATAAGATAAAGTGAAAAATAAGTGAAATAACAGAAATAGGATAAGGTGCAAATGATAAAGTAAGAAATGAAAGAAGAGGGATATATGTACGTGCTACAAAAAGTGAAATAAAAAAATAATAAAATAAAATAAAATAATACAAAAGTGAAATGAAAATGAAAAAACGACAAGATGATGATAATGTGTAATGCGTAATGATGATATGTAATAAAAGTGAGTGAAGAGAGAAAAGTGAAAGGAAAATGAGACAAATAAATTAAATTAGAGGAAAAGAGTAAAGAGGATAAGTGAAAATGAAAAAGGGTGAAGAAATTAGAAGGTGAAAATAAGGAGAAGTAGTGAAGATGGGTAATAAATAATAAACACCAATAGTCATAATAATCATAATCAATATTGTCACAAATAAAACAATATAACATAATATAATATAGAAATAGGATAAATAGAGCCGGTACTATATTAAGACCTGACACCATGGTAATCGATATGTATATATACAAGCATGAAACAATGAGTCGAAAAGCTTAAGAGACGATCTATTTAGTATATATGCACACACCGGATAGTATAGTGTAAATAGTATGAACATTGAGACCATACATAATCTGGAGAACAAGAATGTTCACAAAGTAATAATTAATTTTAACCGGTATAACATGAAACATCATACTTAGCATTAAGGCCATACGGAATGCGTGTTTTTAATTGGAATATCCAAAAAACTTCTCTTTGACTCAAAATAGTATTTAGGTTGCCCCCTCTAGGGGGAGAGTGGATCTTCTCTATGCCACAGAATCTAAAGTAATTTATGCATCCATTATTACAATTCAAAAAATGTTTGCCTATTGATGATTGCTCATCTCTCAACTCAACACTAGATAGATGTTCTCTTATGCGGGCTTTCAGTTGCCGTGTGGTTTTACCCACGTATTGTATGCCACATTTTGTGCAAGTGATCAAATAGATGACATATTCACTGCAACAATTTATGTAGTTATTAATCTGGAACATGTTTCCCCCCACAGTGGATACAAAGTTGCTGGTCCTATCAATATAGGTACAACATTTACAAACTTTGTGGCCACAGGGATACATCCCCTCAGTTGAGAGCCAGGTTTTTAAGTTTTTAGTGGGTTTTGGAAGAGTACTGGGAGCTAGGCGATTGCCCAAGTTACAAGTTTTTCTCGGCACATATTTGAAACCTCTGTCTACTATTTTAGACAGTGGTTCATCTGTTTTAAGTATTGGTAGGTGTTTTTTTAAAATAGAGCATATTTTATTAAATTCAAGGCTATATTCCGTGATGAAGTGGATTT
The DNA here is from genome assembly GCA_036172795.1 of Pelodytes ibericus. Classification (NCBI taxonomy): domain Eukaryota; kingdom Metazoa; phylum Chordata; class Amphibia; order Anura; family Pelodytidae; genus Pelodytes; species Pelodytes ibericus. Next base: position 154,066,813 of record CM069858.1, read on the forward strand.
GTTCCCTGATCTCATTTTTTGGTAGTGTGGAGTTTAGAGATGAGCATCCAGACAGGAGGTCATTACGATCTCTTGCTTTGGCTAAATTATAGGAACGTTCTATATTTTGTTCAGAGTATGCTCTCTCTTTAAATCTGTTTTTTAAATCTCTAGCCTGTGTCTCAAAATTCTCCATTGAGGAGCAATTCCGCCTAAGTCTAGTGAATTGACCGGTGGGTACACTCCTTATAACATGAGGTGGATGGCAGCTTTTTGCGTGAAGTACCGTGTTACCAGCCACCTTTTTGCGGAAGACAGTAGTGCCTACGTGCTCATTAGTGGTATTACCACTAAGCTCCAGATCTAGAAAGGCAATGGTATTTTCTTTATACTCAAATGTAAAATGTAAATTTAAGGAGTTGTTGTTAACATAACGTAAGAAGGACTCTATTTCGATGTAACCTCCTGTCCAAATCAATAGCAGGTCATCTATGTAGCGACCATAGAACCTAATGTTTGATCTAAAAGGGTTTTCATTACAGAAGATATATTGTTCCTGCCAATAAATCATGTACAAATTTGCATACGACGGAGCGAAACGTGCCCCCATCGCTGTGCCTTGTATCTGAACATAGTATTTTGAGTCAAAGATGAAGCAGTTGTGGGTGAGAAGGAATTCAACTGCCATAAGCAAAAATTGTATCGTTTGTGGGCTATAATTGCTAAACCTATTTAGACACCACGAAATGGCAGCTAGACCCTTATCGTGTGGAATACAAGAATATAATGAGGAAACATCCAGAGATAGCCAGGAAAAGCTCTTATTCCAGGTAATAGAGGTCATTTGTTGTAAGACCTGCTTTGAATCCTGGATGTAACCTTTTTGCGACACTACAATAGGTTGTAGATATAGGTCAACCAGCTCGGAGAGGCCTTCTCCCAAACTACCAATACCTGATATTATAGGGCGACCAGGTGGGTCCACCAGTGTCTTATGTACTTTAGGGAGGAAGTAGAAAATTGGCATTACTGGGTATTTTCTATAGATAAATTCAACTTCATCAATATTTAGAATCCCTCTATATATACTGAAATCTAATAGTTTAGAGAGCTCTTTCTGACAGGCCTCTGTCGGGTTGGTGGACAGACATCTATAGGTTTTTAAATCAAGAACTTGCCAGTAGGCTTCCTTCATATAGTATTCCCTTTTCATAATAACCACCGCTCCACCCTTGTCAGCATTTTTGATAACTATATCTGAATTATCAGTTAGTTGTTTTAGAGCTTCCTGTTCTTTTTTACTGAGATTATGTCGTGTTGTGTGTCTGGGTTCCTGGTGTGCTAGTTTCACTAAGTCCTCCTCTACCAATCTTTGATAAGCATCAATGACATGGTTTCTACTATTTACTGGGTAAAATGAAGATTGAGGTTTTAGACCTGTGTGTATAGTAACAGTATCTTTGGGAGTGACCTGTAGGTCCTCTAAGGTAGACAATACGCACAGGTCGTCAAAATTAAAATTTTCTGGGATGCGAGTGCTGAAATATGTTGTGTTGCTGTTCTGTGGGTGAGGAGGACTGACCTGTTCTAGTGTAGCTTCAATGGTATCAGAGAAATGTTTCTTCAGTGTAATCTTACGTACAAAGCGATTGACATCTACAAGGGTGGAGAAGAGGTTAAAATGATTAGTGGGGGAAAATGACAAACCCAAACTAAGTACATTTACATGATCAGTATTTAAAGAGAAATTCGATAGATTAATAATATTAGAGCCATTAGCTACTAATTCCTCTTGTTCCACGGTAGGACCGCTTTGATTGATCTTGAACGATCTTCGTTTCCTTCTCCTATTTCTCCGCTTTTTTTTCGTTTGTATGAAGTACGGCGCCACTTTAAAACCTGGTTGGAGTCATCAGAGCCATCCGATTCCATCATAGACAGTCTCTCTAATCTGCTGGTTCGTGGCCCCCCACTTCCAGTGTGAGATGAGGCCGAGGAAACAGAGGAGCCACCTTCATTCCCTGAGGTTTCGGTTCCGCTAAAGGACACTCTCCGTTGGTCTTTTGAAGCTTTTCTCAAAATTGACTTAGAGTTAGCTCCTCTTTGATGTTGACGTTTCGGGAAGTTACGCCTTTTCCAATGGTAAACTTCATTACGTGAGTAATCCATACGGTCACGCTGGAATTTCTCCTTCTTTGTGGTAGAAATTTCCACCTCCAATTTCTCTTTATAAGCAGCCAGTTGTAGTGAAAATTCATCAAATTTAGTATTTTCTTTCATTTCTTCTTTTTTTATATCCAGTATTGCAAGATCATTCTGAGCTGTAATCAAGAGCTTTTTTTTGTATGTAATTATAATTTGCATTAGCTTCATAGAGCATTCTGTTAGGGTGGAGTTCCAATCAATTTCCAGCTTTTCATCATCCTTAATAAAGAAGGGGACTTTCTTTAAACGTAACCCTCTTGGTATTCGCTGCACCTCAACATATTTCTCTAATGTCACAATGTCCCACCATAAGCGTAGTTCTTTGTTTGTAGCTTTTTCTAAATCCCTAAACAGGGTATATAGATCGATATCGAGTCCCATTTCACATTCGCCCTCCATAAAGGCACTCCGCACTCTGGCCTGTCTCTCCTCCATGCTTTAGTTACAGCAATTTATCAGGCACAAGTATATAGAAAACATGCAAAACAAGGGGGGAAGAATGATAGACTCACTATTAGTTTGGACCCTTTTTTTGCAGCCACAAAAATTTCACTCCAAAGGTGTGGGGCTACAATCTTCATCCACGTAGGGTATAGGAAATAAAGGAGGGTCTTTCCTTATGGGCGAGCTCGTCGTTTAGAGTAGAAGCAATGAGCAAATCCAAACATGAATGAAATAAGATAAAGTGAAAAATAAGTGAAATAACAGAAATAGGATAAGGTGCAAATAATAAAGTAAGAAATGAAAGAAGAGGGATATATGTACGTGCTACAAAAAGTGAAATAAAAAAATAATAAAATGAAATAAAATAAAATAATACAAAAGTGAAATGAAAATGAAAAAACGACAAGATGATGATAATGTGTAATGCATTTTTCACTTTATCTTATTTCATTCATTTACTTACACATTCTTTCATTTCTTGCTTTATCATTTGCACTTTATCCTATTTCTGTTATTTCACTTATTTTTCACTTTATCTTATTTCATTTATTTACTTACACATTATCACATTTATTGGGTCATCCTCAGGTTCATTAATATTCTATATTCTATCTATTACTGTTATCATTCATTGGCTCTTTATATTTCTCTACAGCTTATTATTTGTCACTTTGCCCCTTTGCCCTCGCTCAAATCGTTTATTCTCCCCATCTTAGCTGTTTACTTTCCATTTCCGCCGCGGTGTAGATGGGAGATGTAGTCCACTGCTCCCTGGGCGGGCGCTTCTCTGCCCGGAGGCGTGCTCAGCCTCTGAGTTCTCAGGCTGGACGCGCCACGTGGTTTGTGTGCGTGCCCGGGAGCACTTACTGTGACGACCGTCTCCCCTCCTCACAGCGGCTGAAGGTAAGATACTAATTATGTTTTAATTGTTTGTCATTTGTATTTTCTGTATTTAAACATGCTCTTACCATTTAATGTTAAGACTGCTTTTGATAAAGCACCGTCTGGTGCGAAACGCGTTAAGCGTTTGTCTTTTTGCCTGTCCTCTATCCCTCTGCCTGATGCCTTTTATATATTTTGGACTACAATAAAAGAAGATTTTTCTTTCATGCAACTCAATTTGGATTTACTTTATTTACCTACCGGATGATTACTGCTGACACACCCTGTTTGTTTCCTGCTTAATCCTGGGCCTTGAGTAGACCCTTTTTGTGTTCCAGCACCTGGAGGTAAAATACCACTACACTCACTACCTATCTGATTTTGGGCTTTTTTGAGCCGGTCAAAGCTGTTTGGATTAACCCTAATACTAACCCTAATACTAACCCCCGACCCCTAATACTAAAGTTAACCCCCTAAACCCTAATGCTAACCCTAATACTAACCCTAATACTAACCCCGACCCCTAATACTAAAATTAACCCCCTAAACCCTAATACTAACCATAATACTAACCCTAATACTAACCCCGACCCCTAATACTAAAATTAACCCCCTAAACCCTAATACTAACCCTAATACTAACCCCCGACCCCTAATAGTAAAATTAACCCCTAACACTAAACACTAAACCTAATTCTAACCCCCTAAACCCTAATTCTAAACCAACTAAAATCGGTAAAATACTTACCTTTAGCGATGAAATGTCCCGCGATGAAATCTCCAGCGACGATCTGTCTTGTGCTGTAGAGTCGGCGGTGAAGTGGCTGCGCGGAAGGAGCCGCGATGAAGTGTCCCATCCCCTCCCTAGAGGCCCCAATCACCCTTGCGGAATTGACTGAGGTGATTAAATCCTCTAAAACGGGCAAAATCCCTGGCCCAGACGGTCTCCCTTTGATCTATTACAAGACATTTCTGGATACGTTGGGACAGCATTTAGTGACCTCCCTTAATGCTATTTTAGACGGGACTGTATTCCACCCACATACATTAATGGCCAACATTCCTCTAATCCCGAAAGAAGGGAAAGACCCAGAATTATGTAGTAGTTTTCGCCCCATTTTCCTTTTTAAATGTCGACTTAAAACTTTTTTCCAAAATAATAGCCACTAGAATCAAATTTTATCTCCCTACGTTAATCCATCCCGACCAAACCGAATTCGTACCTGGAAGAGAATCCAGAGATAATACTATCAGGGCTTTGAACCTGATTCACTATACGATAAAACAAAAATCCGGGGCCATCGTTCTGTCAACGGACGCTGAAAAGGCCTTTGACAGACTGGATTGGACTTTCATGTCTGAGGTGCTTCGTCGGATGGGTTTCAGTCCTAATATATTATGTTGGGTTATGTCCTTGTACTCGGCCCCCTCAGCTAGGTGAGGATTAATGGAGCTCTTACAGAGCCGTTCGCTATCTCTAATGGGACCAGACAGGGCTGCCCACTCTCCCCTTAACTTTTCATCTTATCTCTGGAACCGTTCATGGAGGCTGTCAGAGATAATCCTGATATAATGGGTTTGTCTATCGGGGACACACAACATAAGATTTTAGGATACGCTGATGACTTACTATTCCCGATCATGAACCGGGTTCTATCTCTGCCCAATGTCATGAAGGAGTTTCAGATATATGGAGACCTGTCCAATCTTAAAATAAATAGCTCTCAATCTGAGATCCTTAATATCAACCTACCTGGGAAGACGGAACAACAGCTAAAACAACATTTTTCTTTTAGATGGTGTGGAAGTAAGATGAAATATCTTGGGATCTGGTTGCCCAGGGATGTTTCAAATGTATTTTCATACAATCTTGTCCCATTTTTGGCATCATTGTGTAAAGATCGCCCCAATATATTTCATGGTTCGGCTGCATAAATGCGATAAAAATGAACGTGATGCCACAGCTATAATATCTTTTTCAATCGCTCCCCATAGCTATCCTTAGCCTTTTTCGCTTCTTTGAAATCCCTTTTTTTACAGTTTGTGTGGGCTAAAAAGAGACCCAGAATAAAATATACAACTCTGCTCCGGCCAAAAGCTAGAGGTGGAATGGGACTCCCCAATCCACTCTCATACTATCACGCCTGTCATTTGGTGAGAATCATGGAATGGGCACACAAGCCTCCACACAAGTTGTGGATTGATATAGAATCCACTCATACCTCCATTCCGTTAGCTCATTTGATATGGCTGCCAAAGACCCATGCTGCTTTGGCGCTTGCCGAACACCCATTCATGAAAGCAACCATACATATCCTCCACTCCCTCTCTACTAAACATACACTCACTACCCATCCATCTCCTTTCTTACCTATCCGACCCAATCCCGATTTTCTCCCGGGACAAAATTCAGGTGTTTTTTTAATGTCTTCTCCAACTGAACCTGCTCCGATATCTAGTTTTATCGATAAAGGTAAACTTAAATCCCTTGAGGCGATTTTTGGAGATGCCCATCCTTCTAGGTTAGATCTGTCCCACTGTCAGGCTTTCATTTTTACTTTTGTTTATTTTTACTCGCGATCGCGTCATTAGGCCACGGCCCCGTAATTAGGCCACGCCCCTTTTGATGACACGATCTTCCTGGGACTATAAATAACAGTCTGCAACAGACACAAATCGCTGAGTATTGTCTTTAGCAGCTGTTGTTCCTGACTCCTTAGCTCCAAGCTACCTTAGAGTATCTTGCTACTTTCATTTTTGATTACCTGTTGCTGACCCGGATATCCTCGACCATTCTGATTTCTCCAATCCTGACCTTTGGCTTCCTGAATCGAATTGTGTACTTCTCCAATCCTCTGAATACGGACCGTCCCTGTTATCCTGCATTTTTCTCTATCACCTAATCGCAAGTACCTTCCATATCTTCAATCAAGTGTTCCATCATATTTTTTACTTTATACTTTAATCAAGTTACATATATTTTTCCATATTACTTCAAACCATTTATTTTTTCTCTGCAATCAATATCAGTCAGTTTTTCTTCATTTTGCTGCTAAACTTTAATACAAGAATTGCTTAAACGATATACCTTGTGTGGATTGTCATTTATTTCTGCAGTTGAGTTTCCAAATATTCTTAAAGTCACAGCTACCCTGACAAAATACTCAGCCCACCAAATGGAACCAGCAGAAATGGCATCCCAAATTCTTTCATTAACTCAAAGAGTGGATCATCTCACTCAAAGTGTTCAGGATTTACGTGTGGAACACGACCGCCTACTTTCATACACCACTGAATTGCAAAGCAGAAGTTTCACCACTCCCCTCTCTGCTCCCCCAAGGGAATATCCAGAACCTTCTGTGTGTACCCCTGAAAAATTCTCTGGAGACAGATCCAAATACAGAGAGTTTATAAATTCCTGCACCCTTCTATTTTCCATGAAACCCAGATCTTATCCAACAGACAGGATAAAGGTGTGTACAATTATCTCATTTTTATGAGGTGAACCCATGTCCTGGGCTCATACTTTTTTGGAAAGAGATGACCCTATCATCGATTCATTAGACCAGTTCCTCACCGAAATGTCTCTTTTATATGAGGATCAAAACAAACAAGCCACAGCGGATATGACCATCCGCTCCTTGTCTCAAGGGAAACGTCCTGTTGAGGATTATATTACTGAATTTAAGAGATGGGCCGTAGACACTGAATGGAACGATATTTCCTTAAGGAATCAATTCCGTCTCGGACTATCTGAAGCTGTAAAGGATGAATTAGCCAGGACTGTTCTTCCTCCTACTCTAGACGCCACAATGCAATTGTCCATCAACATCGACAGACGTATTAGAGAGAGGAAAGACCTCGTGAAGGAAAAGAATATACCTCTAATAAAGAAGATTTCCCCTGTATCTATCCGACTTGTTGATGGATCCATGTTATCCTCAGGACCCACTACCTTCGAAACGATTCCTCTAAAAATGACAGTAAATCATCATCACATTGAATACATCAAATTTCATGTCATCTCTTCACCGTTATACCCTGTAATCCTTGGAATGAATTGGTTGCATCTACATAACCCTACTATCAACTGGGAAAATCTTGAAATCCCATTTCTGTCAAAAGACCTGTTTCCTCCATACTCCACTTCTACAAATTACTTAAGAACAACTCATTCCTCCATGCTATTCTGATTTTAAGGAAGTCTTCTGTAAAAAAGAAGCCGAAACTTTACCACCACACAGGATATATGATTGCCCTATCGATCTGATTCCTGGGGCTCCCATTCCATTCGGGCATATCTATCCTCTGTCTGATAAAGAATTAGTCCACCTCAAGGAGTATTTGGATGAAAATCTACGCAAAGGATTTATCTGTCCGTCAACCTCTCCTGCAGCCTCTGGGATGTTCTTTGTCACAAATAAAGACAAAACCATCACACCCATTATTGACTACAGACAACTTAATAAAATCACTGTAAAAAATCGTTATCCTCTACCGCTAATACCTGAACTTCTTGAACGATTACGTACCCCAACCATCTACACCAAGATTGATCTTAGAGGAGCATACAATCTTATAAGGATAAAGAAAGATCACGAATGGAAAACTGCTTTTCGCACCCGATACGGGTTATTTGAATATTTAGTTATGCCATTCTGATTGTGCAACGCCCCTGCTACATTCCAGCACTTCATAAATGACATATTCCGGGATCTTCTAGATGTGTGTGTCATTATATACCTTGACGACATTTTAATCTATTCAGACAATCTAGAAGAACATCGAACACATGTACGATGGGTGTTGTCAAGGTTACGGACTCATAGTTTGTACGCCAAACCATAAAAATGTATTTTCGAGGTGACAAAAATCTCATTCCTCGGATACGTCATTACCCCCCAACAAGTACATATGGACGATTCCAAGATTCAGTGTATACTCAATTGGCCCATACCTTCAAATGTGAAAGAAGTTCAAAGTTTTCTTGGATTTGCCAATTTTTATAGAAAGTTTATTAAAAAAAATTCTTCTATAGTCCAACCTCTTACTCTGCTCACCAAGAAAAACACTTCTTTCGTCTGGAACCCCCAAGCTCAAGAGGCTTTTGAAGTTTTAAAAGCAAAGTTCACTTCCTCTACCATCCTCAAGATGCCCAATCCTTCTTTGCCCTACGTTCTCGAAGTTGATGCCTCTGATTTCACTCTTGGTGCTGTTCTATCTCAACAGAACACTCCCCAATCAGTCCTTCATCCTGTCGCCTTTTTCTCCCGTACATTGACCTCTGAGGAAGTCAACTATCCTATAGGGGAAAAAGAGTTACTCGCTATAAAGTCAGCTTTTGAAAATTGGAGGCATTTATTAGAAGGAACAGAGGTACCTATCGTTGTCTACACTGATCATAGAAATCTCGAATTCCTTCAAAAGAGCAGAACACTCACTGCCAGACAGGTTCGTTGGAGTCTATTCTTCGATAGGTTCAATTTCCAGATTGTATATCGACCTGTATCTCGTTATAAAAAGGCTGATTCCTTATCCCGAATCCCAGGAGTCAAACCAGAAAATCTTACCTCTTCAGACATTCTACCACCCTCACGATTTATTGGTGTCATTTCTTCCACCTTCATCAATCAACTCAAAACCTTCACAAAAAATGAAGCAACCAAGGATGACCTATCTGATTTACAACAGGAAGAAGGACTTTATTTCAAAGATACCAAACTTTATATACCTCCTTCTTTACGAGTAGACATTCTCCATATGTTCCATGATTCTCCTACAGCAGGACATCCTGGAGTAAAGAAAACAAATGAGTTATTAAAAAGACAATTTTGGTGGCCTAAACAAGGAAAAACCATCAAGGATTATGTATCTTCCTGTCCGACATGCCAAAAGAATAAACCAAGTCACCAACAACCCTTTGGGTTATTAATGAATCTACCTACACCCAATACTCCATGGAGTTCCATATCCATGGACTTCATAGTCGTACAACCTCCTTCCGATAAATTTACCACTATCCTGGTTGTTGTAGATAGATTTACAAAAATGGCTCATTTCATTCCAACAAATAAACTACCCTCTTCCAAAGAATTATCCTCACTATTTATTAATAACATCTTCAAATTACACGGATTACCTACCGAAATTATCTCTGACAGAGGAACTCAATTTACTTCTCATTTTTGGAGAGAACTCTGCTCAACTCTTCAGATATCACCAAAATTCTCCTCAGCATATCACCCTCAGTCAAATGGACAAACTGAGCGTGTCAATCAATGTTTAGAACAGTTCCTACGGTGCTACTGTTCTCATCTTCAGGATGACTGGTCTTCCTTCCTGGCCCTTGCTGAATTTTCGGATAATAATACTCTCCATTCCAGCACAAAGATGACCCCCTTCTACTCCAATTACGGGTTCCATCCTTCTTCCTTCCCATCCATTCCGTCACTACAAAGAAACCCCACCGTTACTCACCAAATTTCAGAAATGGAAAAGTTATTCGAAAAACTGAAAACTAACCTCAACAATTCTCTCCAAAGTCATAAAAATTTTTATGATCTTAGAAGACGACCAAGTCCTTCGTATCAGATTGGTGATGCTGTACTTCTCTCTACTAAGAATATTCGTACTTCTCGACCTTCCAGGAAATTAGACCAATTATACATGGGACCTTTCCTAATCGAGAAAATCATTAACGAAAATGCAGTCAAACTCACCTTACCCTCTTCACTTCGTCTTCATCCCGTTTTTCATACCTCCCTCCTAAAACCACACGTTCCCGATCCTTTCTCCAGGAAAGTATATGTAAACCCTGATCCTGTGAGTGTCGAAGGACAACCTGAATACGAAATTGACAAATTACTAGATTCCAGAGTGTTCAGACGAAAACTTCAATACTTAATCCGATGGAAGGGTTATTCACCTGAGGAGGACACGTGGGAAGATGCAACCGAGGTACATGCTCCTAATCTCGTGGTCTCATTCCATAAGTGATTTCCTGAGAAGCCTTGGCCTTAAGCACCCTGTGGTTGCTCCTTTTGGCGGGGATCCTGTCAGGCTTTCATTTTTAATTTTGTTTATTTTTACTCGCGATCACGTCATTAGGCCATGCCCCCTTCATTAGGGCATGCCCCCTTCATTAGGACATGCCCCCTTCATTATGCCACGCCCCTTTTGATGACGCGATCTTCCTGGGACTATAAATAACAGTCTGCAACAGACACAAATCGCTGAGTATTGTCTTTAGCAGCTGTTGTTCCTGACTCCTTAGCTCCAAGCTACCTTAGAGTATCTTGCTACTTTCATTTTTGATTACCTGTTGCTGACCCGGATATCCTCGACCATTCTGATTTCTCCAATCCTGACCTTTGGCTTCCTGAATCGAATTGTGTACTTCTCCAATCCTCTGAATACGGACCGTCCCTGTTATCCTGCATTTTTCTCTATCACCTAATCGCAAGTACCTTCCATATCTTCAATCAAGTGTTCCATCATATTTTTTACTTTATACTTCAATCAAGTTACATATATTTTTCCATATTACTTCAAACCATTTATTTTTTCTCTGCAATCAATATCAGTCAGTTTTTCTTCATTTTGCTGCTAAACTTTAATACAAGAATTGCTTAAACGATATACCTTGTGTGGATTGTCATTTATTTCTGCAGTTGAGTTTCCAAATATTCTTAAAGTCACAGCTACCCTGACACCCACTATCTCCAGCTGCAGAGTTATTTTCACAAGATTCCTCGTAAACATAATATATCACGTGAGCGTACCTATTTCGAAATTCTTTGCACCAAATCTCAAATGCCACTGCATGGCGTTTCTTTATTGTACAGATTTTTAATCTCAGAATTGGACCATACCCCTTTAAAATTCATGGGACAGTGGGAAGTGGCTTTGCAGCTGGATATCGATCAGCCTGGCTGGGATAAAATCCTCACAATGGTACACAAATGCTCTCTGCACACTAAGGTTCAGGAAACTTTCTATAAGCTTCTGACCCATTGGTATCAGACCCCAGTGATCCTCAGTAAGGCATTCCCAGATCTGTCAGATCTTTGTTGGAGATGTGGAAAGGCGCCTCGGACCCTATTACATATCTGGTGGGAGTGCGCAGAAATTGTCACGTTCTGGAAGCAAATTCACAAGACCATGCCCAAATTTACAGATTTCCCACCTCCGTTCCAACCAGGCCCTTACTTATTGCAGTACACTACTCAATCGATTTCTGGATACAAGGAGCCTACTGTTGATATTTGTATTTTATGGGATTGCAACTGTTATTCTGGTTGAGGACTGTTGGGACTTGGGGAAGAGGAATTATATTGTTTAAAAATAGGTTTCTACAACAATGGAAGTAAAGATATGCCGATTTCATTATTCCATATAAAAATGTTATTTTTACTCAAAATGGATTGGATGGAAGCTACCCTACACAAAGAAAAAGACACAGAATATTTTTTCAAAAAATGGGAAAATTATATAGATACATTGGATGATAATTACAAGAAAAAAATACGAATGGCATTTCAGGAAACAATGTGGTATTCTAAACAACTATTAAGTGGTAGAACACCATGTACATAAATAAAAATGATAAATAAGATACCTAAAAAATAAATATATAGAATAAAATGACATATAGAATAAAATAACATAAATAGAGATAGTAGAATAGTTAATTAATATTATAAGAAATTGGTACAATAATGGATGAATAAAATTAAATTGAAATACATATGATTGATATTTAAAATTAAAATATTATTATTATATATATTGTATTGTATTATTATGTTTATTGATGTTATTATATATATAATGTATTGTATTATTATATTTATTGTAATTGTATGTAGTATTGATATTGTATAAAATTGTAATGTATACTTAATATTATTTTTAAATGTATAATGTAATCATAATAATAACTTGAATAGTATATAATATAAGTTATAATTAAAAATTTGAAATAAATTAAATAAGAAAAAAATAGGTTTCTGTCCTGCTGCGTCAGGTATTTTGCTGATATTTGTTTATTGATGTGTCCCCCCCCTCCACATTGCCCCTCTCCCCCCTCCTTTTTTTTTTTGTACCCCAGCCCTAATTTCCCCCTTTCTTTGAATTGTTATTTCTTGTGAAAAATCCAATAAAAACTTATTTACAAAAAATAAATCCTGGCATACTGAGTGGCTAAATCCTGGCATATTAAGTGGCTAAATCCTGGCATATTGAGGGGCTACATCCTGGCATATTAAGTGGCAAATTACTGGCATATTGAGTGGCTAAATACTTTCATTTTGACCAACTGCTCCTTACCACCCTCCATATTATACTAGACCTGGATAACGGCGAGTGGGAGATATTTGGGGGGGGGGGGGGGGGGGTATGGGAACCAGAAAAAGTAAGGGGCCCTGGTCTGTGAGACCACTTTCAACACTGAGCACCTTTCCTTCTGTATGAGTGTTTCTGTTGGTGTGTGATTGTGTGCTGGCTGAGTGTGACTGTGAGTCAGTGTGTGCTGGCTGAGTGTATCTGTGAGTGTGTGCTGACTGAGTGTGTCTGTGAGTCAGTGTGTGCTGGCTGAGTGTGTCTATGAATGACTTTGGTGGCTGAGTGTGTCAATGACTGTGTGCTGGCTGAGTGTGTCTATGAATGACTGTGTGATATGTGTTAGTGTTCACATTTAGGACACAGCAATAAGAATGTGAGTTAGTCAGCCACACACTTTTTTATCTATACCAAATGTTAATAGATATTTGTAGAATAATTATGAGACAAATAAAGTTCTGGGAGCTGTAAATTCCTAGAAGTTGGGATTTAAGTCTGATCTTGAAATATGCTATTTATATAGTTCATTTTTATTATCACTTGCATATATTTTATTTAATAATGGGTGTCCGTGAGGGCCTCCTGTTCGACTTTCCCCTAAGGCCACGCCTAAGGGAGATCAGTATTGTTTTTGGTGGGGACTCCTCCTCATCAAGGAGCCTGAAGCTCAGTCTGGCACATTGTCTTTAAAGAGGGTCTGGCACCTACACAGCAAGACTCCACATAATGTCTGTATTGTTACAGCAGAAATGCAGCTAAATGCAGCATAGTGTCTGAGTCTCACCCCTGATCTTCACATCGCCTGATGGCACCACATGCAATTCAACTGCAGCATACCCTGCCCATGCTCCTGATACACAGTCATCTGGGGGATATAGCCTGCTCATGCTCCTAAAACACAGTCATCGGGGGGATATACCCTGCCCATGCTCCTAAAAAACAGTCATCGGGGGGATATACCCTGCCCATGCTCCTAATACACAGTCATCGGGGGATATACCCTGCTCATGCTCCTAATACACAGACAACGTTGGGAAATACCCTGCGCATGCTCCTAATACACAGTCTGGTGCGAATGTGTTAAATTCCTTACATTTCAACAGTGGTTCGAGATGTATTACTAAACTATCTTAAAAACTGCTGATCCTTTATATATTTATGTTTTTAGCACGAAGAGAGTTTATTTCTGCACTGTTGGCTAATGCAACGCCTTCTATATTTGGTTTTGTGTAATATATGATGTACTCTTTGTTTGTAATGTTTTTAAGTGTTAAAAAATAGTATAATAAACAATATCCAGTTTGGCTCTACAGTTGCTGCAGCCTGTATCTCTCATAGCACCTACTTGGCCAACAGGAAGCCGTCATAGTGCACAGAGTGTTCTATCAGCAGGAATATTCTGTTGGTATCCATGGCGATTGCCGCATTATTGACACAAAAATAAATGGTAATGTAATATAGTCCACCAGCGGAAAGATGCCATTGTCAGACACTATCCTTCTCACATACACTGATATCCAGGACACATTCTCAGCCTGCTTCCCACCCAATTCTGAAACCTGTTTGCACATACTGTGTTTCATCTAGTTCTTTAATGCTAGATTTTTTTTTTTATCATTTTTTTTCCCCGGGAGATGAAAATGTTAAACTTCGGCAGCTGAAGTTGCATAATTAGGTATCAAAAGATCATTTCTCCAGTGGCCATGCTGGTTTTTCCCTCCCCAGATGCCTGTTTGCATTGCATTGCATTAATTGGATGGAGTGTGCTTGGTAACCTATGAGTATTGTGGAAGAATCTTGTGGATGGAAATGTTGCATCTTACCATCTCCCTCTGTTTTCTTTTTTCTTTTTTTCTGGAACAGAAGCAGAGAAAGAAGAGGCAGGAACCCCAGATGGTACAAACGAACAGCGAAGTCAGAACACTAAAACACTAAATTTCACAAAATGTTGGCGCCCAGTCACACTTGTTTAGTTACATATTTTATTAAATACAGTCACAATACAAAAACAAAAGACATATCTGAAATCAACAATCAATACAAAATAAAAAAATCCTTGGTCAGAGTGTCCCTTTAAAATGCCTACACTTGATGCAATCTTTCTATCAAACATAGCTTAATTTTTTTTATAACAAAAATACAAACACAGCTTCATTCTTGTTGACAGTTGTGCTTTAAAGCTTGTAAATGGAAATTCAACTCACATAGCAGCCCTTTCTGTATCTTATTTGTCTGTACAGGTATTGATGGACCGGCTGCATTCCTCAGTAAGGGAGAACAAGATTTAAGCAGCAAGGTACACATACTTTCTGTTGGGGAAACCGAGCGTGTGAAAACATCCTACAAAGAGTTAACGCTGAGGCACAGCTCTGTCGAGGTAATGCCAGTAATGATGTCCTGTGGCCCAAAAGCCCAGACTGAACCACATGTCTCTAAACGTGACCTACTGAAGATGCTCCAGGATGCACTCATTTTCCTAGACACAAGCACATTTTGTCAAAGTGGAATAGCCGGAGCAATATTCCGATGGTTACCATGGTGACTGGTTCTTCTCTTTGATCAAAATTGCCCTTAGAGGAATAGTTTAAGGGCTTTATTCATAAAAGAGGAAATTAATTTAAGACCAAGGTAGCCAAGTTGGATATATTCTCCAAATGCACTGAATTGGAGACTATTTCCTAATTGGCTACTTTGCCTTTAAAGGCTTTTAGCTAGTGTGGGCAGTCCTGGTTTCTTGCAAACTACAATTTCATCTAAGTGTAAGTATTTTACCTTTTATTCTCCACATATATGACAAGTTGTGCTGTTTTTCATTTTTTGATTTTCATTTTCACAGGTATATCAGACAGTCTAAATTTTGATGAAGGAGCTTCAGGAGAGGAAGAGGAAAAGTCAGGGAGTACAAGGCCCAGTTCAGCATCTAGTCGCAAGTCTCTAACAGTGAGTCCCTCTTGAGTCCCCACTACTAGATGACATGTCTAAATAACACGCTTGGCTTTTTTTCCATGACTGGGGATTTTTAACAAACATCTCAATCACAGACATGGATCACAATGGTTTTTCCAGGACTCTGGTTGTGCAGAGACCGTGCAGTTTTGGCCCTCCGGAGATATAGGCGAGGTAGGTGACCTGAAGGAGTTTGTGCTACGCCCGCCTACTCACGGCGTCGTCATGCGATGCCACATTACCCGTGACAAGGTAGGGCATGGATCGCGGCCTCTACCTCACCTACTATATGCATCTCGAAAAAGACGACAGCCGGAAGGTCAGTGGGGTCAGGTGGGAACCAGAGCCGTCTGGAGACGAGCAAGTACATGTCTGACACTGTTGCTTCTGTTTGTTTCAGATATTCCTGCTTGCAGGAAGAAAGAGGAAAAAGAGCAAAAATTCTAATTATCTCATCTCCACTGATCCAACTGACCTGTCCCGAGAAGGGGATAGCTTTACCGGCAAACTGCGGTATGGAGGGGTCTTATGGATACAGAGTTCATAAAGCCTTTTGTAACTTTATTTAAAGAGGGCTATTCAATAAAAGGGGAGTTGTCGGTGAGGGGATGCGAGATCTCACGAATTTAGCTATACAAGGTGCAGGGAGAAACGGGGTAGAGTTCCCCTACTAAGCAAACTCACCAGGTTTATCCCTGCACCATGTATAACTGAATCAGTGAGATGAAATGTTCATCTCACCTCAACTCACCTTTTAGTGAATAGCCCCCATAATGTGTTACTAGGAAAATAACATTGAGAATTCTCCTGTTCCCAAGCATTCCCTGGTAGCCATGAAAGCAGTTTTATCATTGTTGTGTGAAATCTGTCCTCTTGATTTTCCTTCAGCCATATTGTCTCTCTCACACTGGTCCCTTCCTGCTATATCCTTCCTGCTCCCTTTTATCTTCCCTACGTCCTGTTCATATTGACATCTCCCCCCCCCCCCCTTCTAAAAAAAACCTGATAAGGACCAAGTTTACTGTGTATGATGATGGCCACAACCCAGCCAAAATCAGAGGACAGATGGACGCAGCTGAGCCGAGGCAAGAGCTGGCTGCTGTTTTCTACGTGCTATAAATCCATATTATTAATATTATTTTTCTTATCCTTCTACCCACCCGCCATTCATTGGGGCAGCTTTCATATTCACCCTCATGGTGCTGCTTGACTGCAACTCCCATCAACATTTGCCAGCCATCGATTTTTGTCAGTGTTGAGATGTATTTGTGGGAGTTGAGGTCCAATGACCGCTGAAAAGTCATCCCCTTCCTGTGTCCTCCAACCTAATATATGACCTGTTTTTGTACCTCCCAGGAGACGAACGTTCTTGGGTTCAAGGGCCCATGAAAGATTCCCGGAATGGACTTCAGTCATGAGCGCATACCCTTCCCGCCACTAATTGTGAGTAACCGCCTGTTCCCCTGCCGAATCTGATATTCCTCAGGCGCGTAGACTCTTTGGCTAAAAATCCCTCTCCTCAGTGTAGGATTCTGAAAGCCTCGAGTCCATGTGGCAGAGTAAATGTCCAGAGAAAATCATCAAGTTACACAACAAAGCGCCTGTGTTGAACGGCGACACCCAGTCTTACGTCCTCAATTTCCACTGCCGCGTGACGCACGCGTCTGTGAAGAACTTCCAGCTTGTTCATGACAATGACCATAAGTGCTACACCGTGACTGTCCCCTCTCTCAGAAGTCACACAGTGTAGAAATATTTCCACTTAAAAAAAGTGTCGAAGTTTTAAAAAAACCAAATAGGCGCAATCAGCATTTTGTTTTATATAATGAAGATTGCTTCATTTTTTTATTTGTCCCGACACTTTCTTAGGATGTGGAAGAAAAGCAGTGTTAGTATAGTTTTTAAAGGCTTTATACATGGGTTGCACTGAGCAATGCAGACATTCACATTTAAAGCACATATTTCTCTTATTTCATTTATTGGAATGTTGCCCCAGAACCCCCCACTCTTTGGAATCTCTCATTTTCACAACCTCCATCTCTACCTTCCACCACTACCCCTAGTCTAATTTTCCTGTTTTTTTGCAGCGGATTACATCGTCATGCAGTTTGGACGGGTGGCTGAAGATACCTTCACTCTGGTTTACAGTTACCCACCATGTGTCTTCAAGGCTTTCTCCATCGCTCTCTCTAGCTTTGATAGCAAGCTTGGCGCCTGACCAGTAATTCCGTCATCTGTGCTTGTGGTCTCCGTCCCCTCCCCAACCTGCCAAACTTTTCATTGCCTGTCTGAAGGGGATTACTTGCCACTGTGCCTTTTAGCCCCCCCCCCCATTAATTATCCTTACCCAACAGAATTGAAAACCTTTGAATTAGAATGTATTGTGTGTTTTCTTTCTGCTTGCTCTCTTGAGCACTTCCTGAGCGCTATACAAGACAACACAGTAAATAAAGAGTGCAACCGTTAAGTTCTTCCCTCTGCCGTTTGGAATACCATATCATGAAAATTCACTCTAAGACGTTAAAATAATATTGGATCTTAGCTCTTTTTAGCCAATGCTGGCACACCCATGGTATTCGTACTAATCCTAAATAAAGTGTGTTTAGGGTTGCTACATGGCCGGTAATTTACTGGCACAGACGGTATTTAGGGTATTGGGGCCGGGCAAGGCCCGGTATCTTCCTTTCCCCTTCCCCAGTACTTACCTCCTTGCTGCTATCTCCCGGTGCTCAGCTCTGCAGGTCCGCGGGCGGCTGTGAGGGAAACGTTGTGCGCTCCCCTCCAGCCGTGCTGCTTCAATAACGTTTGTTAAAACTTTTTTTTTAAACAAACTTTATTGAAGCCGCTCAGCTGGAAGGGAGCGCACAACCTGCAGAGCAGAGCACCGGGAGACAACAGCAAGGAGGTAAGTACTGGGGAAGAGGGTGGCATAACGCTGGCCTATTAAGGGGCAAAATCCTGGCATATTGAGGGGCAAAATCCTGGCATGTTAAATGGGAAAAGAATGGCATATTGAGGGGCAAAATCCTGGCATATTAAATGGGAAAAGAATGGCATATTGAGGGGCAAAATACTGTAATGTTAAATGGCAAAAGAATGGCATATTGAGGGGCAAAATACTGGCATATTAAATGGCAAAAGACTCGCATATTGAGGGGCAAAATACTGGCATATTAAAATGGGAAAAGAATGGCATATTTAGAGGCAAAATACTGTAATATTAAATGGCAAAAGAATGGCATGTTGAGGGGCAAAATACTGTAATATTAAATGGCATAATGAATGGCTAAATACTGGCATATTGAAGGCAAAATACTGACTTATTGAGTGGCAAAATTTTACTGGCATATTGACCAATTGTTCCCAACCACCCTCCATATTACACTAGACCGGGATAACATTCTTGTGAGGGTAGGTGGGGCGAGTGGGAGATATTGTCGGGGGGTAGGGAGAGTTTGTGAGAGTTACAGTCAGTGAGAGAGTGAGTAAAAGTCTGTGTGAGCAAGAGAGACTGTGTGTGAGAAACTGCTTGTCTTTGTGTGGTATAGACAGCTTGTCTGTGTGTTATAGACTGTGTGTGTGTGTGAGACAGTGTGTGTAAGAAAGCATGTTTCTGAGTGTGAGAGACAGCTTGTGTGTGTGTATATGATATACAAATATATATATATTTTATATAAATACACACACACACGCTTCTCATTGGCAAGATATACAAATAATATATATTATTTCAGTGATAATCCGCCCCCTTTGTGGCTCCAACACTCATGGCCCCTCCCTCTTGTAGCTCCGCCCACACATGGCCGGCATTTTTTTTGGAGGAAAAGGTGGCAACCCTACTTGCACTGAATGTGGCACCATTACACTGGACTTTTGGGTTGTATGTTGATTTTAATAAATTTAAGGTCTTAACCAAATCATTAAAAGTTAAGTTTTAATATTATTTTCAGAGACTTTATAGCCTCTTCTATCTCTCTTATCAGGAAGTGCAAGATGTAGTTCAAAAATGCCAGTGCTGCTTTTGTGATAGGAAGCTGTAAAAGTGCAGAACCCCCTGAGACCCTGACTTACACTTACATTGGATCTCTTGGTAAGAATGCTGCCAGGTAGAAGTCATTAGCGAAAAATACCAGAGTATTGCTAAAGCAGAGGGGAGGGTATACTCCATACAACATGACCTCTATGACAAAATTTGGCAAATTTAAACAGAGGTAAAGTAAACTTCAGGTAGGACAGTGATATACATAAAGCAGACAAGAATGCAACAGGATCCAGGTTTCCGGTTTGATTAAAATGACAGATGAATGTCAAGCATCTAAATTTACACAGAAGTTCAAGTATGTCACCTCTATGACAAAATTTGGCAAATTTAAACAGAGGTAAAGTAAACTTCAGGTAGGACAGTGATATACATAAAGCAGACAAGAATGCAACAGGATCCAGGTTTCCGGTTTGATTAAAATGACAGATGAATGTCAAGCATCTAAATTTACACAGAAGTTCAAGTATGTCACAACACTGAAACAACTCATAGACCAAACTTATGCATTTTATCTTCCCTGTGGTTTCATGAGTATATTGAGTGTTAAATATATAAGTCAAATATTAGTTCTAGAAGTGGTCCAGTCACCATGGAAACCAATGGAATGTTCCTGCTGACTAGATCACTTTTAAAACTTTGGCCCATAAATGACATAACCAATATAGTATTTACCTAAACTAATAATCTGTCTGGTAGTTGATTAAGTTACTAGGTTTTACTAAATATTATCTTAAACAATGCTTAATGGTAGGATGAAGCTACACTGTGGTATGCATTCCTGTTTTTTTTTTTTTCTGAAACAAATAATGGAGAAAAATATAATGCATATCTCTATTCTCATTACAAATGTAAGTACTGAGACCCCAACATGACAACAGCATGTAAGTAGAAGTAAACAGGGTAGTGTTAAAGGGATGCTAGATTACTTTTATGTGATTTACATTTTGAGCATATTTACATTTTTATTTGCTGTAAACAATAATTTTATTAGCAATGTTTCTTTGACATCTGTTTAAAAACCATAAAGTAATATTTCGCTTTTAAGAGATCTAAATATAAGTAATTTGAAAGTCCTTAAATTGTGTTGATTAAAATCTATAGATTTTATGAAATCTGCTATCTAAAAAATACAAATAATAATGCCGTTGACAACGAAACCATAATTAAATGAATAGATTCTCACCCAAAGGAGAGGAAAAAAGAAAACTCGGGCTCCTCTTCGCTGTCTTGGTAAGTGAATATATGAGAGAATATTAACAGTTATATAGAGAGAAAAGAGAAACACCGGCACTCTGGGTCTGTGCATTTATGATTCTTTTATTTAAAGGATGAGGGTACACATTGTGCAAAGTGCTATGAGAAATTTAGGATCCACGAGTGCCAGTGGTTCTCTTTTCTCTCTGTTTAACTAAAGCATAATATCAATTATATTTTCTTACTCCACCCCAATCTGACAACCTCTTATATAAGGTTGTCATCATGTTCTGAAACATAGCCTAATATTTCTAAAAATTACACGTGAGTATATATTTGCCTGAAATACTCTCAGCGCTTACCACCCTGCCCACTTCATGTGCCGATTTAATATAGAATGTGTGAATATATTTGATTTTGCATGGCATTAGTCATCTCTTCTGAACAAACAAACCATTTTAGTGCTGTGAGCATCTGTTTCATTTCATTTCTTACACAATGTTCTTTACAGTGTCATTTAGCTCTGGCCAGACTCCTCGAGCTGAGTAAGTTACACAAGAAATCAATGGATCTATTACAAACTGGAGAGTAAGTAAGAGTAAGTGTTTTCGGTGTACGACCCAAATCCTCGGATTTAAATACATAAAGCATCCATTTGCTGCTTATAGTCAGCTGATTCCATTTCTTGGCAAACACATCTTCTAAATCTGAATGATCAAAAACATCCAGTGTAAAATGTGTATGACTGTAATAGAGTCTATTCCTCAAATATTAACTAACATGAAACGTGAGGGTAAAATGACATCAATGGGAGTTGAACTTTCATTTGGGGTTTACCCCCTCTTACAATTTTTTTAATGGAAGGAACAAATATTTTTAGTATCAACTCTAAAACACAGATCTGTCCTTTATTAATTAAAGAGAGAAATGCAGGGAATTGAGAAGGGAATTCCAAACGTAAATTCTCCCTTTCAGCTAAATGTTAGATTTTTTTTAACATGTCTACTTTGGATTTAAGGTACAACAGACACCTATGCCATGACTTTTAAATAAATAAATGCTGATGGTCAGTGGTGCCTTTTTCCCCCCCAAACCATTTATATGCCATTTTTTCTTGCAGCCGTTGCTTCCTCTGCTAATGATCCAACCCAAACTGCTTAGGTCCCTCTCCTATGAGCAATTGTGGATGTGATGTCATGCGAGATAGCACTATTACAGCAAGCCTGAGCAAGGCGCAGATTGCATTTCTGTGACTGCTGCAGAGAAGTCTGTGATCTCTCTCTGCAGTCCTGTAGCAGAATTACAAGTTGCTCAAAGCTCAGGCAATCTCGCATGATGACAAACTGGATGAGGGGGACATCAGCAGTTTGACTTGGATCGTGTGTATTCAGTCGGACTGTGAGTAGATGGCAGCACTTGCACAAGGGATAACAAGAAAAATGGCATATAGAAGGTTTTTAAAATGTCTTACATCATTTAAAAGTCATGGTATAACTGACAATTGTACTTTAAGCTTAAAGGGACAGTCTAGTCCCCCAACTCACTTTGGTACAAGATGAAGATTACTGCTTGTATAGTGCACAGGCTTTTCACATCCTGCATAAATCACATTTTTAATATTTGACTCAAGCCCTCCCCAGTGATTACTCTGCATTGTTTAGTCACTTCCTGTGCTCCTGGAATACAATACATTGTGTGGACTGTGATAAACTTGCTCTTGTATACAGTAGGTTCTCTTAACAGTAAATCACATTGCCTGATGACATCACCAGCTAGACAGGAAATTCCATTAATTTAAATGAAATTATTCTCATTGGTTCCCTGCAAAGAACGTTAAAGAACAAAGTGGGATATGTTTACACAATTGTTATTTACAAAGAGCTATTCTGGCACAATGTTCTAAAAATGGAGCAGCCACCATGGAAACTAATATTATGTTCCTGATGAATGCACCACTTTTAGATGATCTTTGCTCTTGGTAAATAAACCACAACTGCCTCGTCAAAGAGTAGGAAGGTTTTCACATTTTTCTTTAACATGCACACACACATGCACTCTGGGTGACCAATGTGGTAGAGATTGTGGTGTTAAGAAAGTGTCTGTGACAGTTTTTTCTATACATAGGTTGTGATTTGGGGCACTTGGTGCTAACTCCTAAATTTTAGCTTTGGTAAACTCAGTAATAGCTCCACTATTAGCACATGTGCTTTCTTTATACATAGCCCCCACTGTTCTGAACAGGAAATTAAACTAACATAAAAGTGCAAGAGCACTGCCATAGTGATTGACGTAAACGGATTGTGTTATAGTCTTGCGTTGGTTGTCTGGGGAGGCTGTGAAGGCAGCCATTGTGATATATGGGCTTTTCCATACTTCGCAAGCTGCCTCTTCCAAGTGCTATTACAAATTTGGTGTAAGTCTGCAGAGCAGGTATAAAAATAAAAAAAGGTAAAAGAGTAGACCAAGAAAACAAAAAAGATATGTAGCATCAATAAACAACCACTGAACAACTTCCCTTTGTTCTTTTGAGAAATAATGTACAATCAGGGCCATTATCAGAAAGTTTAGTGCCCTTACAGAACATATAATTTGGGGCCTCTCCATGACTAAACCCCACACTTCTGACACTTATCTCTTACTTATCTAGTGTACTGCTAATTTGTAGGAGGCTCTACTTTGTCCTGAGCGCAAAGTGGGTGCTTGAATAAGTACAAATCTGGCCACTGGGTTAAGTCCTGAGTTCAAATCCGGCCGCTGGGGTAACTCCTTAGTGCTGGCCGCTGGGGTAAGTCCTGTGTGTGCAAATCTGGTTCTCAACGCTGGGGTTAGACCTATGAGTGCAAATCTGGGTAATTGAGGTAAGGCCTGACTGCAAAGTGGTTGCTGGGGTAAGTCCTGTGAGTGCAAATCTGGGTGCTGGGGCAAGTCCTGAGTGAAAATTTATATAGTGTGGCTTACAGGTGAGCCTATAAAGTTTGTTGTAAAGAAGTGGCACTTTGATGTCTGCATCTTGGTTTCATGCAATACATTGGGCACTCAGGCCCAAAAACATTCGCCACCACAGGCCTAGGGTCAAGGACACCTAGGAACAGGAATTGGTTTGGGCATTGATGGCCGTATTACTAAATCCGCCCCTTCACAAAGTTTTAATCATGCTTTGCAAATCAAATCCATTTTCTACGAGAACAACCCTTGCCTCTTTGTCAGACTTTCAGAATAATCACATGCAACCAAATCACTTTCCACAGTGCCAGACACAGCTCCACATTATTTTTTTCTTTACTTTTAAACAGATATTTATTTTCCTACATTTCAAATTTTTCTTTAGTATGTTTGTATGAAAAAAAAATTGATAGTTATCTATTTTTATACATCGATGCCTCTAGTGAAGTATAAAAAAAACATTGTCATGTCTCCAAAGCTGAGCCAGCATTTCTCATTTGTTTTAAGTTTGACAAAATCAAGCAATAAATGAGTTGAACTTATTTTGTTCCAACAATGAAACTCCATAACAAAAATTATACAGATTATACACCATACAAGGTAGCAAGATAACGCTAGTTTTATTAAGGAACTCAAAGGTGAGTTGAGATGAACATTTTTATTTCCCCACTTCATCCTCCATATATTTATATATATATATATATATATATATATATATATATATATATATATACACACACACAATTTTGTATGTATACAATGTCTTAAATTAGAAGGTATTCATTTACTGAGAGGGTGGTGGATAGGCAGAACAGCCTTCATGTAAAAGTGGGACACATACAGTGTGGGAGTTTAAGGCCAGCGAGGAAATAGGGTAGGGCTAATGAAATATTTGCAAACTTTAGGAGCCAAACAAACAAGTTCAGGAGGCAGACTGATTATCTTTAGGAGTCAGGAAAATGGTACTTGGAGAAAGTTTTGCATTGTATAAAACAATTAACCAGTAACTAACCTCCCAAGTGTAACAATTTAGCATCTAAATCTACCTATCCCTCTTTTCTGAGAGCTCATAACTTTTAGTTGTATTACTGTATCACAGAACTCCATAGTAATAAAACTCACAATAAATTGGGTTTATCCCCTTCGCGACACAGGACGGACTAGGTCCGTCCTGTGTGGCGAAGCGTTAGTGACACAGGACGGACCTACTCTGTCCTGTGTCAAAACGAGCACTGAAAGCGGAGTTTTTCCGCTTTCAGTGCTCTGATGGTATTGTAACGATGCTTCCGTGTGGAAGCATCGTACAATACTAAAAAAAATGCCCGTCGGCATTTCGATCGCTCCGGAGAGCGATCGAAATGCCGGTTTTAAAGGCACAGTGCCTTTAAAACGCGGGCATTTAAAAATGAGCATAGGAAGCGAATTTTTCGCTTCCTATGCTCAGAAAGTGTTCCTGATTGCCTCGCAAGTCGAGGCAATCAGAAACACCAAAAAAAAATGCACGATCTTGGTCACTGAGTGACCAAGATGGCGCTGCCCTTCTAAGGGCAAGAGCACAGGAGGCAGGAAGTACCTGCTTCCTGTGCTCTCTGGCTGTCACACGATTGCCTCTTCACAGAGGCAATCAGTGACTGCCAGGCACACTGACAGGCAGTGGGGATGTTCTGCTGAACATCCCCACTGACTGGTCAGATCAATATTAACCCTATATTGATCTGACCAGTTATGATCTGCCTCCCTCTCCTCACATTTTTTTAGTGAGGGAGAGAGACAGATCAAAGTTCTAAAAGTAAAAAAAAACAATAAACACACAACACACAAATATTAAAACAATAAAAAAAAACTTATTAAAGCAATTCCCTGCGTTTAACCCCTTCCCTGCCACTGATCTTGCACAAGCAGTGATCGTGCACATCAGCGCATTTATTTTTGCCGTTTGTGCATTTTTTAGGGGTTAATTTTTTTTGTACTGTAATTTATTACAGTACTAAAAAGGCTCTTCTAAGAGTTATTAACCCCTTCTTTGCCGTCGATCACTGCTTACGCAATGATATTGACGCCAAAGCAATTTTTATCTGTCTGCATATTTTTATTTTATTTTTTTTACACATACCCGCTAGGGGATTACATGTAAAGTAAAAATATTTGAGTTTTTTTTTTTTAAGCTGCCTGAGCGCATAGCGATCAGTAACAGCGAATTAGTGGCAAAGGCGGTTTGGTGATTTCTCAATTAAGCTCACCATTCGCCCTGGTCAGATCAAAATTGGTCGGATCAATATTCACAAATATTGATCTGCCTCCCTCTCCTCGCTTACATTTTTGTGACGGAAAGAGACAGATCAGTATTAGTGATATAAAATAACATTTTATAAAATTGTCAGGTTTTATGAAAGTCTTTCACTGTGTATTAACCCCTTCCCTGCCATTCATCACTGTGTAAGCAGTAATCTTGCACAGCAACAGTATGTTTTTCTGTCTGCACTGTTTTATGGATTAATCTCTTTGTACTGTAATGTATTACAGTACTAGATAGGCTCTTCTAAGAGCTATTAACCCCTTCTTTGCTCGAGATCACTGCTTACGCACTGATTCTGAGCCCGCGGACTCAGGGTTCGATTTTGACCCTATTCAGCTTTCTGATACATCATCTAGCGATGTATCGGTGGCTGCTGAGCCCTTGCCACAAGTAGTGATGGGGGTCTACCGATAAAAAAATATATGGTTTGGTGGGGGTAAATTACATTGGTTGGCTTCAAAGATATATCCCATAAAGGACACGTACGCAGGTTGACTACATGTCAAAATTCCAAGTTGGAATTTTGAGATGCGCATCTCACAAATGTTGCCTTCTAGCCAAAAACAAACCAACAAACCTATGCATGGGTGCTATCCCTGTACTCGGGAGATGTTGCTGAACACATATTGGGTTGTTTTTTGGCAGTGACATATACCAGAATCTGTGAATTCATGCCTGAAGTACAATGCATGTGGAAAAAAACCTCCCAAAAAAGTACTACCACAAACTTTTACAAAGGCTGGTGGTAGAATTAGTACCTATACAGTATTAAAATACCACCATTTGAAATACCTTAGGATGTCTATTTTCCAAAAATATATGGTTTGATGGGGTAAAATTCATTGGACGGCTTCAAAAATGTTCCAAATGGAACATGGGCGCAGGCTGACTACATGTCAAAATTCCAGGTTGGAATTGCGCACCCCCTAAATGTGGAATTTTAGACCCAATACAAACCAACAAACCTATGCATGGGGGGTATCCCTGTACTCAGGAGATGTTGCTGAACACATATTGAGGTGTTGGTTGGCAGTGGCAAATACCAGAATCTGAAAATTCCTGCCTGAACTACAATGTGTGTGGGGAAAAAATGACATCCCAACCCTTTGACAGAGGTTGGTGGTAGAATTAGCACTTGGAAAGTGTTAAAATACCACAATTTTAAAAACCCTAGGATGTCTAGTTTTCCAAAATATATGGTTTTATGGGGTAAAATACTTTGACAGGCTTCAAAAGTGTCCCAAATGGAACATGGGCGCAGGCTGACTACATGTCAAAATTCCAAGTTGGAAATGCACCCCCCCTAAACATGGCCTTTTAGCCCCCAAATAATCTAACTAACCTACACATGGGTGGTATCCCTGTACTCAGGAGATGTTGCTGAACACATATTAATGTGTTTTGTGGCACTGACACATAATAGGATCTATGAATTCATGCCCGATGTACAATGAATGTGAAAAACAAATTACTATCCATAACATTGACATAGGCTGGTGGTAGAATTAGTGCATGGAAAGTGTTAAAATACTACCATTTGAAATACCCTAGGGTGTCTAGTTTTCAAAAATATATGGTTTTGTGGGATAGAATACACTTTTTGGCTTCAAAAATGTCCCAAATGGGACATGGGAGCAGGTTTTCTGCACGTCAGAATTCCAAGTTGGAAAACCAAAAAGTGCACCTCTCAAATGTGGCCTTTTAACCCCCAAATAACCTAACCAACCTATACATGGGGGGTATCCCTGTACTCAGGAGATGTTGCTGAACACATATTGAGGTGTTGTTTGGCACTGACATATAACAGGATCTGTGAATTCATGCACAAAGTACAATGTATGTGAAAAAAAATTACTACCCAAAACATTGACATAGGCTGGTAGTATAATTAGTGCATGGAAAGTGTTAAAATACTACCATTTGAAATACCCTAGGGTGTCTAGTTTAAAAATATATATGGTTTTGTGGGGTAGAATACACTTTCTGGCTTCAAAAATGTCCCAAATGGGACATGGGCACAAGTTTTCTGCATGTCAGAATTCCAAGTTGGAAAACCAAAATGAGCACCCCCTAAATGTGGCCTTTTAGCCCCAAAACAAACCAACAAACCTATGCATGGGTGGTATCCCTGTACTCAGGAGATGTTGCTGAACACATATTGAGGTGTTATTTGGAAATATCCCTTCACATTTTAAGGTAATGTTTACCTAAATTGCAATATATGTGAAAAATTAAAAAAAAAGATTTTTTGCTGCAAACTTTGGCATAGATTGGTGGTAAAATGGCTACATGAAATGTGTCAAAATACCCTGTTAAATGCCCTGAGTTGTCTAGTTTTCAAAAATATGTACATGTTGGGGGTCATTCATGGATTTAGTACAGAAATCAGTGTTACAATGTCACTATCGCTAATTTTGAAAGAAAGGATTTTAAAATAGCATTGCACCACTTATAGTTCTGGCCCTGTAACATGAATAAAAAAGCACAAAAACATAAAAACATGGGCTATTTCTGAACTCAGGACATATATTAGAAACTTTTTAGCAGTGTTTTTTTGTTGTCTCTTGTACATGAGTATACGATTTTTCAAATAAAAGTCATAAAAAAAGTATTTTTTCAATTTTTTTGCCATATTTTATTATTTTTTTTACATCAAATTATATGCTATTATCAAAATAATGGTATCAAAAGAAAGCCCTTCTTATAACAATAAAAACAATATATAGTTTGTGCGGGTACACTAAATGAGACAGAAATAAATTACAGCAAAACACAAACTGCTCAGAAATGTTAAAACAGCCCATGTCACCAAGCGTCGGACAAGCCAAAAAAGTCATGTCACTAAGGGGTTAAACTGCAGCAAATGTTTTTATATTGTCAGAGCTAACAATGTTCAGATAAAGCCCCACCCATACCCACTCCAACAAATATAAAAGCTTCCCTCTTTGTACATTGTAAATGAGATGACCTATGCAGTAATAGGGATTTTAGAAGTTCATCCTGAGGAGCTTTAGCTGCACATTACAGTGAGCTTTATTGCTGTTGAGCTCTGTGATACAGTATTGTGTATTGAGTGTATCAGAGAGCTCCAAAGCAACAAAATTTACACAAATGGGACACAGTAACCTAAAAGGAGAGACTATAGTCATATTACAGGCATCAGAGACAAACAATGTCTTGTTCATGCTCTACAATTATAAGCATAGGTTTAGCTGCAACTTTCGTTTGACGAAGCAAACAAAAAGAAAAGCAGCGGAAGTGACGTTTAGTAACAGATACTATCTCCAATAGTTGAAGCTGGTTACCAAGGAGACCGGGTAGTCGGTGTAAAGGGCGTGCTTTCTCTGCCTGAGCAGGAGGCTGGGCGTTGCCATGGTAGCAAAGAGCCATCATCCGACTGGCGTGTGGCATGCACCATCTTTATGGTGTGTGTATATGTCGGAGACACGCAAGTGTTATATTATTGACCGGCGGCGGGGCTTAGTGATAGGAACAGGGAAAAAGCAAGAAGAGGCCATATTTTGCTTCACAACGCTCATCACTATCCTTACTTGACCCCAAATAACCCAACCTCACAATCATGCTGCCCAACAAATACCGAGGGAGGCTGCTGTCTAATGTGAGTAGCCGACTGACTCCGCTATTACATACTACACAGGTTTATATACCTTTCCTCTGTCTTGTCTTTTGTGAAATAACCCGAAGCAACAAATACACCTGTAAACACGGATTATAATAAAAACTGGAACAGATACTGCTAATATTTTCCATTTTAAGACCTTGTAATTTGAT
Organism: Pelodytes ibericus; assembly: GCA_036172795.1. Classification (NCBI taxonomy): domain Eukaryota; kingdom Metazoa; phylum Chordata; class Amphibia; order Anura; family Pelodytidae; genus Pelodytes; species Pelodytes ibericus. The sequence continues at coordinate 154,096,875 of CM069858.1, forward strand.
CCTATTTATAAATGTAAAGGTTAAAGGCATTTGATCATGTGTGTATTACATTCCAGGCTGATGATAGTGTCGTATATAGGAGGTTATGTCTAGTGTGTAATATTAATATTTTTACTGGAGGTGAATAAAATAAGGACCACAATTACACACTACTTCATCTGCAAGAGGGTTTTAACATTTTAAATTCATTGAAACAAAACACACATCTCATTAAAGGGATTGTAACATCTAAAATGACAGGCTATTCTATACTTTGAATGCTGTAGACCATGTTTACAAAGAATGATTCTTGTGTATAATTGTACAAGTGGACAAGTCACTAAGGAAACCAGTGGCATATTCCTTAAATTAACATATATTTCTATAGCGCCAACAATTTATGCTTGGTACAGAGCATAAAGACGGACTACTTACTACGTTAGACAGACACGAGCAGACTGATACATGAGCCCTGCTCACAATCTTATGCTAGTCCGTTAACTCCCTTTGGTGCCAGTTGAAGATTACTGCTTGTATAGTGCACAGGCTTTGTTTTTCCAGTGTGATTTGATGCAAGCATTCTGCATAAATCACATTTTTACTGAAGCCCATGTTCAGACAAAAATAGGCACGATCGTAAAAATGGCCAGGAAGTGGAGGTGACTTAAATGTGCAGGCGGGAAATCTCATCCAGATTTAGGTTCACGGAGAAAAACCAAAACCATGCATGCACACAGCAAAAATGTAAGAAATTTGTGCAAGTAGAAATGAGGGTAAGGATTAGGGTTGACTCTTATGTGGGTTAGGGCAGAGGCGTCACTAGGGTTGGTGTCACCCGGTGCGGTAACTCATGGTGTCACCCCCCTGGATTCCTAAAAATACCATGCCAAACAGATTCCTTAGTTATGCCAGTCAGATGGCCCATTAAATATGCCACATACAGGAGCCCCACAAATTATGTCACACGCAGGAGCCCTTTAACTATGCCACATACAGGAGCCCCACAACTATGCCACACAAGAGCCCCATACGTTATGCCACACAAGAGCCCCATAAATTATGCCACGCCAGAGCCCCATTATTTATGCCTCACCTTGGATCCCAATTAATTATGCCACACACACAGGCGCCCCTTAATTATGCCACACACAAGCGCCCCATAATTATACCACACAAAAGAGCTCCTTAATTATGCCACACATGGGGCTCAATAAATATGCCACAAATAATATGCCAATTATTTAATATTATATTTAATAAAAAATTTATTGAAAAATTGCATTCCTATTTTTTATTCCCTTCCTCTGCACCCACATTGCGCCTAAAGGACTTAACACAGCACCATACAGTATCCACAGAACTTGCCATGCACCTATATTGCACCCACAGCACTTGGCTTGCACTCATATTGCACCTACACAATTTGGCATGCCACAGTGTCACTTTGCCCCACAGAACTAGCCAGTGTCACTTTCCTCATAGTACATGTTATTTTGCCCCACAGACCATGCCACAGCATCACTTTGCCAATTAAAATATGCCAGTATTTAACTCGTCAATATGCCAGGATTTAGCCATTCAATATTCCAGGACTATTTTGCCACTCAATATGCCAGGATTATTTTGCCATTCAATATGCCAGCATTTACCCATTCAATATGCCAGGATTTAGCCACACAATATGCCAGGATTATTATGCCACTCAATATACCAGTATTTAACGCCTCAGTATGCCAGGATTATTTTGCCACTCAATATGCCAGGATTTAGCCATTCAATATGCCAGGATTATTATGCCATTCAATATGCCAGGATTATTATGCCACTCAATATGCTTGGATTTTGCTAGTTTTATACCACCCTCCTCCCCCTTCCCCAGTAGTACTTCCCTTATATGCTGCTGTGTCCCCTGCCGTCTCCTCCATGCAGTCTTCCCTACTCCACGGAGGAGAGAAACAAAGACACCGGATGTGACGTTACGTCACATCCAGTCAAGGCCAGTGCAAGGATTTTCGTCTAAACAGGCGAAGGTGCATTTTGGTGCCCCCCTCCTCTGACCCGCCACGCCTCCCACACCACCAACCCTCCATACATTTTATATATATAAAAGTATAATGTATAGTGTGGAAAATAAATACATCTAAATATTTAACTCGCATGCTCTAAATTTGTCACACATTGACACCCTAACACACATTTAAACACAAAGACCCTTGCAGTCACACACACACCCTTACACAGACACAGTGACACACACACACCCTTACACAGTGACACACTTACACACACCCTTACCACTTACACACACAGTGACACACACAACCTGAGACACACTATTTTGCCCCTTAATATGCCAGGATTTTGCCACTCAATATGCCAGGATTTTGCCCCCCAATATGCCATCTAATATGCCAGGATTTCCCCCCTCCAATATGCCATTTAATATGCTAGGATTTTGCCCCTCGATATGCCAGGAGTTTGCCCCCCAATATGCCATTTAATATGCCAGGATTTTGCTCTCAATATGCCAGGATTTTGCCCCCCAATATGCCATTTAATATGCCAGGATTTTGCCCCCCAATATGCCATTTAATATGCCAGGATTTTGCTCTCAATATGCCAGGATTTTGCCCCCCAATATGCCATTTAATATGCCAGGATTTTGCCCCCCAATATGCCATTTAATATGCCAGGATTTTGCCCCCCAATATGCTGTGATTTTGCCCCTCAATATGCCATTCTTTAGCCATTTAATGTGCCAGGATTTTTCCACTCAAAATGCCAGGATTTTGGCCCTCAATATTCCATTTAATATGCCAGGATTTTGACCCTCAATATGCCATTTAATATGCCAGGATTTTGCCCCTCCAATATGCCATTTAATATGCAAGGATTTTGCTCTCAATATGCCAGGATTTTTCCCCCTAATATGCCAGGATTTTTCCACCCCAATATGCCATTTAATATGCCAGGATTTTGCCCCTCAATATGCCAGGATTTTGCCCCCCAATATGCCATTTAATATGTCAGGATTTTGCCCCTCAATATGTCAGGATTTTGCCCCCCAATATACCATTATTTAGCAATTTAATATGCCAGGATTTTTCCCCCCAATATGCCATTTAATATGCCAGGATTTTGCCCCCCAATATGCCATTTAATATGCCAGGATTTTGCCCCTCAATATGCCATTCTTTAGCCATTTAATATGCCAGGAGTTTGCCCCCCAGTATGTCAGGATTTTGCCCCTCAGTATGCTCGTTATGCCACCCTCCTCCCCCCGATCCCCAGCCAGTAGGGTTGCCATCCGGCCGGTAATTTACCGGCACAGCCGGTATTTAGGGTCTTCAGGCCAGGGCCGGTATATTAGATAGCCCGGTATTTTCCTTCCCTGACCCCAGTACTTACCTCCTTGCTGCTGTCTCCCGGTGCAGGTCCGTTGCTGTGAGGGAAGCGTTGTTCGCTCCCCTCCAACCGTGTGGATCAATAAAGTTTGTTTAAACTTTTTTTTCCAACAAACTTTATTGAAGCCACATTGGCTGGAGGGGAGCGCACAACGCTTCCCTCACAGCCACGGACCTGCACCGGGAGACAGCAGCAAGGAGGTAAGTACTGGGGTCTGGGGAAGGGGGGAGAAGGGTGGTATAGCGAGCATATTGAGTGGCTAAATCCTGGCATATTGAGGGGCATAAGCCTGGCATATTAATTGGCAATACCCTGGCATATTAATTGGCATAGTAATTGGCATAACCCTGGCATATTGAGTGGCATAACCCTGGCATATTAATTGGCATAACCATGGCATATTAATTGGCATAACCTTGGCATAGTAATTGGCATAACCCTGGCATATTGAGTGGCATAACCTTGGCATAGTAATTGGCATAAACCTGGCATATTAATTGGGAAAATCCTGGCATATTAATTGGCATAACCCTGGCATATTAATTGGAAAAATCCTGGCATATTAATTGGCAAAGTCCTGGCATATTACTTGGCATAACCCTGGCATATTAATTGGCATAACCCTGTCATATTAATTGGCATAACCCTGGCATATTAATCGGCATAGCCCTGGCATATTGAGTGGCATATCCCTGGCATATTAATTGGCATAACCCTGGCATATTAATGGGGAAAATCCTGGCATATTAATTGGCATAACCCTGGCATATTAATTGGAAACATCCTGGCATATTAATTGGCAAAGTCCTGGCATATTAATTGGCATAGCCCTGTCATATTAATTGGCAACATCCTGGCATATTAATTGGCATAACCCTGGCATTTATTGGCAAAATCCTGGCATAATAATTGGCATAACCCTGGCATATTAATTGGCAAAATCCTGGCATATGGAGGGCAAAATCCTGGCATATTAATTGGCATAGCCCTGGCATATTAATTGGCAAAATCCTGGCATATTAAATGGCTATTAAACACTATTGAGGGGCAAAATCCTGGCATATTGAGGGGCTAAATCCTGGCATATTGAGGGGCAAAATATTGGCATATTAAATGGCAAAAGAATGGCATACTGAGGGGCAAAATACTGGCATATTACATGACAAAAGAATGGCATACTAAATGGCTAAATACTGGCATACTGAGTGGCAAAATACTGACATTGAGTTGCAAAATACTGACTTATTGAGTGGCAAAATATTACTGGCATATTGACCAACTGCTCCCAACCACCCTTCATATTACATTAGACCGGGATAACATGCTTGTGAGGGTAGGTGGGGCGGGTGGGAGATATTGTCGGAGAGGTAGGGGGAGTTTGTGAGAGAGAGAGTGAGAGTGACAGTCTGTGAGAGAGTGAGTAAAAGTCTGTGTGTGAGCAAGAGAGACAATATGTGTGTGAGCAACTGCTTGTCTTTGTGTTTGATAGACAGCTTGTCTGTGTGTGTGATAGACAGCATGTGTGTGTGTGTGTGCGAGAAAGCTTGTTTGCGAGTGTGAGAGACAGCTTGTGTGTGTATATGATTTATAAATATATATATATACACACACCCGCTTCTCACTGGCATGATATACAAATAATATATATCATTTCAGTGATAATCTGCCCCCTTTGTGGCTCCACCCCTCATGGTCCCTCCCTCTTGTAGCTCCGCCCATACATGGCCGGTATTTTTTGGAGGAAAAGGTGGCAACCCTACCAGCCAGTACTTACCTCCTTGCTGCTGTCTCCCGGTGCAGGTCGCGCTCCCTTCCAGCCGCGCGGATCAATAACGTTTGTTAAAACTTTTTTTTCAACAAACTTTATTGAAGCTGCACGGCAGGAGGGGAGCGCACAACGCTTCCCTCACAGCCACAGACCTACACCGGGAGACAGAGCAGGAAGCAGGTACGTTTTTGATTAATCAAAAAGCATTGTTTATAAAAACAAGGTAAAACGCTTGTGTCTGAGTACATGGCGGATTCAAGTCATATACTGTTCATTCGCATACTTATCACAGTACTATGGACACATCCATTTTGCACCCTGGCAAACTACTTTGCATCCCACAAAGTCAAATTGGCTTTAAAAGTGAAATCTAGTCAGTGCTTTATTTGTGAATAAATAATTGTCACATTGAATATTTTTCTTCCTATTAGTTAGAATTTTTAATATTGCAACCAGATGAATAATTCATATTTAGAATAACCTGTCAGATGAGTAAAACAGCTACATCACAGCTGCGTTTAGTTTAATAGGTTAATCACACATCTTTGGAGAACTACTTAAATTGTTTTATTTAACTAAAACAACAACGATTTATAGCATAAATATTCTTGTATTTGCTTAAAGGGACTGTATCACTTAGACATTGATTCTACTGTTAATGGAGAGAATAAAAAAACAATTGGAAAGTATCTATACAATGTGATAGCTTATGACCTCACCTGTGGATTGATATGCAAATTACACATTTTTAATTGAAACACTGTTAATTTGCATATGAAGTCACATGAGATGTCATAAGCAGAAGACTACACAGACACATTTAAAAATAATTTTTTTTCTAACTTAGGCATTTTGTTGCAGTTTTGCCAACACAATACATACGTTAGATCATTTTCAATTGCTTTTTGTTCTTTACATTGACAGTAGAAACAATGTTTGGATGTTACAGTCCCTTTAACCCCTTGGTGACTCATGGTACTTGCGTCCCAGAAGCAGGATGTGAGCACTCCCCACAATGACCTGTTAAATGCAGGATGTTTTATGCCATGCTAGCGTCTCTGGACAAAAAAATTAGGATGTAGAACACCCTAGCGTCGTGAAGGGGCTACATCAATGTTTATTAACTGAAGTGGTAATGTGTGAAGGTAATTTGTTCATTGTACATAGAGTTACAGAACAACAATGAGATTAAGGTCCATTCCTGAACTTTGTTTATATTTACTGTGAAAAAGTGCATGTTATGTCAGCTTGGATTAATTGAATTAGTTTACCAAAACTGTAAATAGTGCATGATTATACAGCCTCATGCTACATAACTAATTCTATTTCATGCTGAATAATCTATTGAGCTAGATAGTTTTGGGGGTTTTTTTTTCCCTCCAAAAGCTTTTGCTTAAAATAATAAAGTGCTTTAGAATGCATGGGTCCTCAATAGATTAAGTGTGTGATATATACGGTATATATTTTTTTGCAGGTGAACAACTGTGGGCTTCATTTGGTTTTGCAGACATCACCTGTAGCTGAAAAAAACAAGCAGGTAAATGCAAAGACCTGTATTAGAAACATTACATAAATAATAGATCACACAGATTGTGCTATATTACCTGTATAAAAGATAATTAGCATTTAAAGAGCAATTGTAAATATTTATACATATTTGGTATTTAAAGGACAATTAAACTTGTTTCCCTAAAGGTAGCAATGGTTAAAATATATGTACCATTCCCCAAAGTAAACCTGACGTTTATCTTTATATATAGCGTTTACTCTCGTACCTGCCTCAAAGCTGAGGCAGAGCCGGTGTGGAGCTTGGCACAGCCAACAAGATAAAGCCCGTTTATCCTCATATTAGGGACACTGAATTTTTCACTTATGCTTCTATATTAGAAAGTAAAAAAAAAAAAAAGATATTGGGAGTAAGCACAAATATTTTAATAAAGATAAAAGAAAATGAAAAAACATTATGATTGTTTTGTGAGTGTGTAGTATCTGATTTCTTATCTGAAATGCAGCCAGCCAGAAAACTCATGTAGAAAAAAGATCCTAATTGCCAACATGTCTGTGTGTAATCTTCTGCTTTGGCTATTCCTACTTAAAGACACTTTAAGTTTAGTTTCTGTGTGCACAGTGTGTTACTCTTCCAGATTAGGAGCTCTATGATTTTAAAATGGATCTGTGTCCTCCTTGAATGTCTTAAGGAGGTGAGCTCAGGACAAGTGAAAAAAGAATTTATTAAAAGTGACTGATTGACTTAAATCTTTGAGTGAGCTTAAACTATGCTATGGTTGATTCTTACAAAACTCAGAACATGCATACTAAACGTTACATTCTTTGAAATTAACTTTAGTGCCACTTTTCCGGTGTACACTCAGCATTTATATTTACACATAAATATGCCAAGTTTACACTCAGCTTTGTTTCTCCACAAAGGAAGAGCTGATATAACTGCTGTGCATGCTGATCCTGACTGCTCTCGCTCAGCCAATCAGAGCAGGTTATTTGTTGCACTAATGCAGAGATAGAATCCTTTTTTTTTTTACATGTAATTATTATACAGTACCTAGTTAGTGTGCTTCCAGTGATTATATGTAAAAAAAAAAGGTTCTCATTGCCAGTGACTGATGGTCAGCCTGCATGCTTCACGATACTTGAATATGCACTAAACTGCAGTATGCAGTTTAATTAGTACATGGAAGGCATTTAACGTCATATTAAGATTGTAACATGTATTCTTTGTCATTATTTTATATTATGTTGCAGTATGATTTCAGATTAAGCAAAGAAACCACATCCAGTCGGACTGTGCAGTATGATCTAGAAAAGAACAATGGGGGAAGGCAAGGTACTGACTGTTATATTAAAAGGTTCTAACCATAGAAAATAATAATGTTTTCCAATACAGATAGTACCAGCTAATCATATTGTATTTTAGTGATAATAAATGAATGTTAAATGTAACCATTAACAAAATTGTAAAGCAAAATTTGACTGATTCCAGGAGCCAGTGAGCCTTGGCCCCTAGAATCCCAACTACTGACAACTAACTATTGTGACTGTTTTTCATAGAACTCTGAAAATAACCAAGTTAGCTCCTAAATTGTTCTTGTTGACTGCTGAAGTCTACAAGCATTTGTCAGGCCCTGTTTTAGGTGTTAGTTGTGTTTCTCCTTTTTTTCCCCACACAGTTTTTCAGATACCAAACTTGTTCATATTCAGTATATATTTTATAATATTGTTTTACATTTTTTCTAATTCAGATTAAAGTGTGTATGTGTCATGTCAAAATGTTATGGTATCACTTTTTAAAAATGAATTTGCTAGCACATGTGTAGAAAGATTTTTATGTATATGCCATATATAGCATAGGATATGAATGAAAAAGTATAAAGATAGGATGCAGCCTCATCCACAGATATAGTTTGGACATTTTGCAGGTAGCAACATACTTCAGGTAAATCTCTCATTTATATCTTTGCCAACTTTATTATGGTGAGAAGTGTACACACTTTATTGCCAATCGCACTGTATTTGCAGCATGCTCACACCTGTTTGGTAGACTTCATTTTACACATATTATTTGAGCCTGTGACTAGCTTAGCGCACCAACATGTTTTTCCTTGCAAGTTTATATCTTGATCAATATGTTTGCTATTGATTTCACAAATACCTGCCTAAATCTGAACATGGCATCCTTTAGCAAGCAAGTGAGAGAGCATAATCTTAAAAGTGTAAGCATTATTTTTGTTTACTTTTACATTACTACCATTTCATCATCTCTGAAGATAATTGCAACTTCGTTTCATTCACTTTATGGGAACTAGGGATCGACCGATATTGATTTTTTAGAGCCGATACCGATACCGATAACCTGTGAACTTTCAGGCCGATAGCCGATAACTTAAACCGATATTTCGTGCATTTTAATTTTTTGGGAAAAAAAAACAATTTCTACACAAATCTGCTGTTAAATGAACATGTTTATTGTTAACGTTTAGCTTTTTTTTGTAAATCTTTTTCATTGCTAAATAAAAATAAATAATGCAGCAAAACAATGGTGATATGGTCAAATACAACAAATTGGACCACTTTTTTTTTTAAATAAATATCAGTCAAAAGGTAACAAGAACAACAATGTTCAATTGCACATAGTCCATACTTAGATTAAATCTTAGTAAAATGAGCAGCAATGACATAGGCAATTATATCAAAGAGACACTACAGTAAATATAAGCAAGGCATCAAAACAGCTTAATTAACCCCTTAGTGACAAGACATTTTCACCTTGACTTTCCCTTGGTGACAATGGCTGTTTTGACATTTCTAGGGTGTTTGTGTTTAGCTGTAATTTTTTGCTTTCTCACATACAGTACCCACACAAATTATATGTTGTTTTTATCGTCATAAGAAGGGCTTTCATTAGATACCATAATGTTCATCATATCTTATAATTTACTACAAAAAAAATCATAAAATATGATGAAAAATTTAAAAAAAACCCACTTTTTCTAACTTTGACCTAAAATATAATTTACACAAATAAAATCATTAAAAAAGACCCCGGCTAAATAGTTTCTAAATGTTGTCCCGAGTTCAAAAATATGCATGTTTCCATATTTTTCGGTATTTTTTTGCGAGTTATGGGGCAAAAACCAAAAATAGTGTTTTTTGGTTTTTTCCTATATTGATCTTTTGACCCCAACCCGAACCCAAAATTTAACCCTAACACTAAATTTAACCCCAACTCTAATCCTTATTATATCCCTTAATATTTTTTAACTTGAATTTAATTTTAACCCTATCCCTTATGCTAAAAAATATTTAATTTTAACCCTATAGGCTAATATAGCTAAATAACCTATTTTTATTTAATTAAATATGTATTTTAATTATTTTCCATTGCAATGCTACTAAACTACCACTAGGGGTAGTCAAGTAGCATATTCAGAGCGACGGAAGTGAAGTTACTTTCACTTCCGAAGCTCAGACCGGCAGAGGACTTAGCCATATTGACGGAGCAGCATGCTCCGTCAATATGGCTCCCCACGATCGCTCCGTGGGGCGATCGTGGGGGTCCCAAAATAGAAATATCGGTGCTGGCTATTGCCTCGATGTCGAGGCAATAGACCAGTACTGTTAAAGCGGTTTTCGCGATCGTTGATCGCGAAAACTGCTTCATTCAAATATTATCAGCATTATCGGTAAAGTTAGATGCCGATACCGATAATTTAGGAAACTGTGAATATCGGCCGATAATATCGGTTAATCCCTAATGGGAACTACTAAATTCAATTTTTGTTATATAGGATATGAGTAATCATCCATAGTGTTAAAATGAGTATTGTGGTCTAAATGAAGGATGTTAATGTTTGGTACTCACTTTTCAAACATAATGTTACAGGAATTAGGTAATCTAACTGTATGTGCTGTGGAATCTTTCTAAATATAATATTCATCTACTTGGTTTTCTTTAAGATGGAAGAAGTTCAAGTCCTGCAACACGGAGTAAACAATCTTATATCCCCTTGACTGAGGTTTTTGGCCATGCTCCAAAATATGGAAGAGAGTCATTGTCCCTGGGAGCACTTGGAGATCTACCAGGTCATTTATCAACAAAATCTAGGTCCAGATCAGTCTCCCATGGTGCCAGCAACAACAACAACAACGAGGGTGCCTGCCAGCCAAAAGGTAAATACAGGTAAAACCCTGGGTTCAAATGAAACCTATCACAAATATAACCGAACAGGAACTATAGTTATTTACCCTATGAGAGAGAAAAAAAGTTGGAGGGAGGCAGTTGAGAGGTTTGTTTAACCCCTTAATGACAAGACCTTTTGAACTCATCTTTCCTTTGGTGACAAGGGCTGTTTTGACATTTCTGGGGTGTTTGTGTTTAGCTGTAATTTTCTTCTTTCTCACATACTGTACACACACAAATTATATGTTGTTTTTATCATCATAAGAAGGGCTTTTATTAGATAATATTATGTTCACACATCACATCTTATAATTTACTACAAAAAACAAGCAACAAACAATTTTTTTCACTTACGAAGCTCTACCAACAAAAGGGCACAGCCATATTCCAGGAGCATGCTGCTCCTGCAATATGGCGCACACTATTGCTCCGTGGAGTGATTGTGGGTGTCCCAGAACCGAGATTTCGGTGCTGCTTGTTGCCTTGACATCGGCAATAGAGCAGCTATGTCAGAACGGTTTTTGCGATCGTTGGTCTCGTTCCACCGCTGGACGTGCCTGACACGTCCATTGTCGTGAAGGGGTTAAACCCAAATTGTGGAATAGTACAATTGAGAGATTTCCTGCCTTCAGTAGATATATATATACACTATGTGGACAAAAGTATTGGGACACATCACTTTAATATTCAATGCAGGTGTTTTAATCAGATACATTGCCACAGGTGTATAAAATCAAGCACCTAGCCAAGCAGTCTGCATTTACAAACATTTTGGGGGGAAATGGGTTGGGGAAGGCCCTTTTGTTTTCCAGCATGACTGTGCCCAAGTCTACAAAGCAAGGTCTTTTAAGACATTGTTGAATGAGTTGTGAAGTAATTGACTGGCCTACACAGATACCTGACACCAGTGGGATGAACTGGAATGGAGATTGTGAGCCATTCTTCTCATCCAACATCAGTGTCTCACCTCACAAATGTTCTACTGGATGAATGGGCAAACATCCCCATAGAAACACTCCAAAATCTAGTGGAAAGCCTTCCTAAAAGAAGATGGAAGATGTTATAGCTGCAAAGGGGGGACCAATTCAATATCTTCATATTTATAACGCAATGTCATAAATGTCCCTGTACTTGACCATAAATATATAAAAAAAAATTAAACGAAAAGGTAAAAATGAAAAGGTAAAATACTAAAAAAAAATATATATTTTTTTAGAATGGTGTTTGAATGTATGTGTGTGTATATATATATATATATATATATATATATATAACATTTTTAGTATTTTACCTTTTCGTTGATATATTTTTTTTTTTTTTTTAAAGAATAACTTTAGAATTCTTTTTTTATATTAAGTTTTACATATACATATCCATTGAAGGCAGGCTCTCAGTTGTAGTTGTATCACAAGTAATAATAACTTTAAAAAATGATGGCTACAACTTTTCACAATATCTGTTTCACAAATTTGGGATTCTATTAGTTATTACTTTACATTGAGTTCCTCTAACCAAACCTTCTCTTTATTACATAGATCATTTCAGTTACATGAGAAACTTGTCAAGGTCAGACCCTGGATTTCCTGTTGTTCATCGTACTGCAGAGGAGAAAGCAGCCACTCCAGACAAGCTTAATTTAGAAAGGTAAATAGAATTCAACATGTCATGTAAGAGATTAGTCTATGTCAGGAATTCCAACAAGTTGGTCAGCGTAATATCTACTGCAATTTTGTGTGGTATGTTCTATGTAGAGATCAGTAGGATGAGTGTATGATGTTGCGTGCATTTGCACTGAAAGTCAAACATCTCCATTTATATCTGTGGAAGCCATTTATGTGGCTTGGAAGAGAAGTCTCATTACTCTTGGAATGTGTTGTATCCTGTGCTTCACAGTAGCTGCTGAAGAGCGATATGGACAGGTAACTACAGAAAACGTTAGATCTCTTTTTTTTTAATTTAAGATTCATTATGCAGTAATCATTTTATATCATCCTAGCTGGCCTGTTATGTTAGTATAACACCTGATGTGTTTATTTGCTTTCAGTCCTAAATGAACTAAGGGGAAAAAAATAACACCTTTCAAAATGTTCCTTTTGATCAGTGTGCTGGGGTTTAATTCCTCTGTAGTTAACTGTTAATTACAAGCTCAATAGCTGAAACAAAATTGTTAAATATCACAGTCTGAATATCAGTGGAGACGCTAGGGTGGTCTACTGATTTTTTAATCTGTTCCCTAATCTCCGGGTAAGGTAAGAACTCACTTTGAGCTCTTGCCTGAGTGCCAGAGGAAGTTAGTTGTGCTGTGCAGTTTCTATTTGATGCCAGCTGGAGTTTTTGCTTACATCTGAGAGAGAGAAAAAAACTAAATCCTGTTGGGTCATTTGAAAACCACACGTGCTCAATGTTTGGGGGCACAGGCAGGCTGTTTGGGTTAAGGATGGCTCATTGGCATCATATACAACGTTTATGCATTTAAAGCTCTTTGTCATTGTATACAAATTGTATGCACTTACCTCTCACTGACATCAAATACAAAGTTTTATTTATACATATTATTTCATGCATTTACTGCTCATTGGTATTATATAGGTATTTCTATTGGTATAAAGCCTTGTATATAAAGTTACTGCTAACTGGCTTGATATAAATAATTTATATGTATTTACTGCTCATTGCTTAAAACAAAATAAAAAAAATATATATATATTGCTCATTGGCATCATTATAGAAATCCTTCAAATGTATTTATTGCTTATATTATTTCTAACAATTTCTCATTGGCATCATCATGTATAACCTTTTACATGCCCGCCCAAGCATGTGAGCTTCTTTACTCCATTTCTATCAAATCTGCCGTGAGCTCTAGCCTCAGATCTTTTGGAAACCTACAAACACCCCTGTTGAAAATACAAGGGAGCTGTTTTTGAAATAAGTGGTCCTTTATTGTCATTCTATTTTTCTTTCACAAACAAACATGATCTTTTTCTTTAATGTTTGTTATAATCTCAACAGGCAAAAGCTGACCGTTTGTCCTATAATTGAAGGGGAAGAACAGTTACGTTTATTATATTTCCAGCACAATTTTCTTACAAAAATCCAGAATTTATCCAGTCTTCAGCGGCTTATTTTTCTAGATTTGTATGACAATCAAATTGAAGAAATAAGCGGGCTCTCAGCTTTGCAGTCATTGCGTGTACTAATGCTGGGAAAGAACAGGTACATATTGAATGTTTTGTATGTGAAATAGTTGTAAATGTTCACATTTATTTTCGTTAACCTATGTGCAATAAATATAAATCTGTTTTAACAGATATCTCTGTCTATAGTCTTTAAAGGGACAGTCTAGTCCCCAAACTCACTTTGTGCAAGATGAAGATTACTGCTTTATCCCTTGTGCTTCTATATTAGAAGCACAAGTGAAAAATACAATTTAGTTGTTAGTGCCACTATATATATCCTCAGTGGGCCAATGTAAACCACAAATTAACTTCTCTTGGAAAGTGACATCACTAAGTATATTCAAATAAAGGGGAATACAAGTTGAGTATCCCTTATCCGAAGATCCGAAATCCGAAAAAATGTTTAGGATATGTGTCAGTTCGGCTAAGGGTTACTCACCTTCCTGGCACCCTGGTTGTGACGCTCTTTTGCTTCACCCTCCTGGGCACCGTACATTTGGAGCCACCAGTCATGGGAAATTCATGGGAAAGTTCCCAGAGCACTGCGATGTCGACAGATCATCTCGGCAGCACCATGGAGCAGGTAAGTTCACCAGCTCCACTGCTATAAATGATCTACATTACCTAAATACAATACAAGTTGCTCACACTGAATTTAGATAATGTAGATCATTTATAAGGCTGGTGCTGCCGAAATGATAACCGTTGATAACTGTTAACCGAAAAGTTGTTGTTGGTAATGTCAAGTCATGTTCGCAAGTGACCTCAGAACAGTCTCTAATGCTATGGGACTTTGCCAACTTTTGCTTTCAATTTGTATCCTGAGTTAATTTTAGTTACTTCCATGAAATCATTTTTCCAGGGGTCTGTTTGGCCCTGTGATTATGAAAAAGGATGAACTGTCATATAATGGGTCATACTGGCATTGCTTTAGTAAAGTCATTCCCTAAATTGTTAACAAATAATAAAATGACTTTACTTTTAGCACTTTCTGTGACACTACTAAGTGGTAAAATCCGGTATTGTGCTCAGGAGCTACTGATTCTACATTTTATTATCAGAATGCTATTAACACCTTTTTGTTTTCATCCCACTTTTAGAATTCAGAAAATATCAAACTTGGAGAGCCTTAAAAATCTTGATGTTTTGGATCTACACGGGAACCAGGTAAAAAGTTCATTCTTATTATTATCCATTATTTTTTTTAGCTCATTCTCTGGGGTCTATTCACTAAAAGCTGAAGTTTACTGCACTGAAAAACAAAACAAAAATACATGCATTAATACACTACCGTTCAAAGGATTGGGGTCAAATAGAAATGTCCTTGTTTTCCATGAAAATAAACCTCAAACGTATTGCAAAATGAATAAGAAATACACTCAAGATATTGAAAAGGTTAGAAATAATTCCTATTTAAATTAAAAATCATTATGTCCTTCAAACTTTTCTTTCGTCGCACAATACTGCAATTGCAGCCTTGCATACCGTTTTGATATTCTAGTTGTCAATTTGTTGAGATAATCAGAAGATATTTCCCCACATGCTTCCTGTAGACACCTCAGATTGGGTTGGCTCGATGGGAACTTCTTACATACCATAAGGTCAAACTGCTCCCACAACAGCTCAAAAGGGTTGAGAGCCAGTGACTGTACTGCCCACTCCATTATAGTCAGAATACCAGCGGACTGCTTCTTCTCTACATAGTTTCTGCCTAGTTTGGAGCTATGCTTTTGGTCACTGTCCTGTTAAGGAGAAAATTGTCTCCAAACAAGCATGCCTGTATGCCTATGTAGATATTCCATTAAAAATATGTTGTTTCCAGCTACAATAATCAATTATAACATTAACAATGTCTACACTGTAGGTGAGATAGCTCAGTTGGTAAATACCCTTATAGGGACAGTCTAGTCCCCAAACTCACTTGGTGCAAGATGAAGGATTTTTTCCAGTATGATTTGATGCAGGCATTCTGCATATATCACATTTTCAATATTTGACGCGATTATTCTTCATGTACAATACAGGAGCGGCAGCACTGAATAAATAGATACTGAGGATCAAAACTTTTGTTTTATTTAGTCACGTCCTGTGCTCCTCAAATTGAATAAATTGTGAGTGACCTTGCTCATGTACACAGTAGGATTTCTTAACAATGCAACACATGGTCTGATGACATCACTAGAAATAAAATATCTAAGGAAATTAATTTAATACATTTACGGTAATTCAAGGTGAAATGAATGCAGCAATGGACAAAAATGGCCTCACTTCAATAGGTTGGAGAATTCGGTTGAAAACAGTCTAATTAATATGAGCTGTTGAAATTTGGCTCTAAGTGGTTGGGAAATTCATATATAGAAGCTTATGGACATCATTTTGTTTAAATCAAACAGAAACATAGAAAGTCAAATTTTAGTGGTGTAGATTTAAACCCAAAAGTGTGATTAAAATAATATTATTAAAATATATAGCTTCAGCTATCTATTTCGGTTTAACTTCAACCGAATTCATTGATAAATTTATGAATGTACATGTGAATTGCTGAGTCTGTTAACACGAATTAGATAATAACTGAGTCTGTATAGACAGGGATAGTGTTTCTTCTTAGCATTTCACATGAATTTCGGTTTAACTGTAAGAGACGAAATTCATGTGAACTGAGTCTGTATAGACAGGGATAGTTTTTCTCCTTAGCATTTCACATGAATTTCGGTTTAACCCCTTGACGACAAAGGACGTTCCAGGCACGTCGTCCTGCAGTGAATGAAGCGGTTTTCGCGATCAACGATCGCGAAAACCGCTTTAACAGTGCTGGTCTATTGCCTCGACATCGAGGCAATAGCCAGCACCGAAATTTCTATTTTGGGACCCCCACGATCTCCCCACGGAGCGATCGTGGCGAGCCATATTGATGGAGCATGCTGCTCTGTCAATATGGCTAAGCCCTCTGCCGGTCTGAGCTTCGGAAGTGAAAGTAACTTCACTTCCGTCGCTCTGAATATACTACTTGACTGCCCCTAGTGGTAGTTTAGTAGCATTGCAATGGAAAATATTTAAAATACATATTTAATTAATTAAAAACTGGTTATTTAGCTATATTAGCCTATAGGGTTAAAATTAAATATTTTTTAGCATAAGGGATAGGGTTAAAATTAAATTCAAGTTAAAAAATATTAATGGATATAATAAGGATTAGAGTTGGGGTTAAATTTAGTGTTAGGGTTAAATTTTGGGTTCGGGTTGGGGTCAAAAGATCAATATAGGAAAAAACCAAAAAACACTATTTTTGTTTTTTGCCCCATAACTCGCAAAAAAATACCGAAAAATATGGAAACATGCATATTTTTGAACTCGGGAGAACATTTAGAAACTATTTAGATGGGGTCTTTTTTAATGATTTTATTTGTGTAAATTATATTTTAGGTCAAAGTTAGAAAAAGTGGGGTTTTTAAAATTTTTCATCATATTTTATGATTTTTTTTGTAGTAAATTATAAGATATGATGAACATAATGGTATCTAATGAAAGCCCTTCTTATGATGATAAAAACAACATATAATTTGTGTGGGTACTGTATGTGAGAAAGAAAAAAATTACAGCTAAACACAAACACCCTAGAAATGTCAAAACAGCCATTGTCACCAAGGGAAAGTCAAGGTGAAAATGTCTTGTCACTGTAAGAGTCCTTTAGACCAAATTCATGTGAACTGAGTCTGTATAGACAGGGATAGTGTTTCTCCTTAGCATTTCACATGAATTTCGGTTTAACTGTAAGAGTCCTTTAGACAAAATTCATGTGAACTGAGTCTGTATAGACAGGGATAGTGTTTCTCCTTAGCATTTCACATGAATTTCGATTTAACTGCAAGAGTCCTTTAGACGAAATTCATGTAAACTGAGTCTGTATAGACAGGGATGGTGTTTTCTCCTTAGCATTTCACATGAATTTCCGTTTAACTGCAAAAGTCCTTTAGACGAAATTCATGTGAACTGGATGTATATAAGCCAGATGGAGAATTCTCCCTTAGCAATTGATGCAAGTTTAGAATGTTTCCCTAGTAGTATAAATGTAATGCTATTATCATTCTATAAACCGAAATAGAGTTAAAATTCATACGAATTTTCCTATTTCACCTCTATTTCGGTTTATGGAATACCAATAGCATTACATCTATGCAGAAGAAAACTGATAAACTAACGAAATCCGAATGCTAAATGAACGAAAATCATTCGTCCATTCGTCCATTCAGGTGCTGACAGCCATTCTGATATGTTGAATTCGTATTTCGTCTCAATTTCGGCTTAAGGTATTGTATGTAATGCTATTGGCATTCCATAAACTGAAATAGAGGTGAAATAGGAAATTCGTATGAATTTCGGTTTATGAGATGTCAATAGCAATACATACAATAACTACAATAAATAACATACAATAACTACGAATTCAACATATCAGAATGGCTGTCAGCACCTGAATGGACGAATGGATGAATGATTTTCGTTTATTTAACATTTGTTTATTCAGATTTCGTTAGTTTATCATTTTCGTTATTCTTTATTCGGACAAATGGTCGAAAACGCTATTTTCGTCCGAAAATGCATTAGTCCGAAAACGAATGCACATGTCTATAAGAAACATTATTGTTAGTGTTGAAATGTGTAATAATCTAATCAATACGTGTTTACTGTTCTGTGAGCCATCTATTGTTTCTTGTAGTCTGAATGTCTGTATCTTAAGGTGTCATGTTTAATTAGGTTATGTCATATTGTATTTAATTACATGTTTTAAATTAGGTTTTCTATTTTTGAGGCTTACCATGTTTTAATTAGTTCCCATGTGCCTCCCCCTGTGGTATATTTGTCTGTATATTGGTTTGTGCTGTTTCACGAATACTACTGTACCTAATTGCTAGTGGTCCTGAACTAAATTTGGGGGTTTGGAGGTGATTTCCTACAACGGGCAGAGGTGCGACCAGCCTTAGGTAGCCGTTCTGTTACACTATGTATTTGCTTGTAATTATGCTAACCCGTTGGTTAGAAATAATATAATTCTAGCAGTCTAAATCCATCAAATTAGATCATATCAGAATGACAGATC
The DNA here is from genome assembly GCA_036172795.1 of Pelodytes ibericus. Lineage (NCBI taxonomy): Eukaryota > Metazoa > Chordata > Amphibia > Anura > Pelodytidae > Pelodytes > Pelodytes ibericus. The sequence continues at coordinate 154,115,999 of CM069858.1, forward strand.
TATTCCTGGGAATTATTCTTCAATATTTAAGTGATAATCTGTTATTAGATTTCTTTGCTTCTTAAAGTTAGGAGATTGTCCCACTAATATGGGTGATAAATAACAATACATTTAAAGATAGTTAAATTAAGCTCTAGCTTTCATTCATAACCTGCTAACAACACAATTACTGCTTCACTATAATTGTAATTACCATGAAATATCACTTACTGTGTTGACTAAAATGAATGTGATTTGCATTCTGCATCATTGAGAAATTCACAAATGTATAGTGATCTCATCTGAATGATATTATGCTCTTTTCCAGATCTCGAAAATAGAAAATATTGGCCATCTGAGAGACTTAAGAGTGTTAAACCTCGCTAGGAATCTTATAAGCCAAGTCGATAACCTTAATGGTTTAGACTCACTGACAGAACTTAACCTTCGTCACAACAAAATCAATACTATGGTAAGTGTCAAATTGGTTATTTTGAATATATTTGTCAAGTATGAATGTATTTGGAAAGTGGCATGACAGAAAGTTTAGTATTATTTCAAATTACCTGAGTGGTTGATTATAATCACTTAGAATATTCTATATTTAAAAGAAATTAAAAAGAAAAAACAAATATTTTTTGATTTTACCTACTGCATTATTGGTATTTATTATGCAAAATAACATCAATGTTTTTTTATCCCTTTTCTGATCCAAATGACAGACACCAGCAGATGTGGTTTAAGTTGGCTTGGGTTTTCTTACATAAGTCAAGGATCTACAACTTTTTTCTCCTCGAACTGGCCGGTCCTGGTTGTATTATTTAAGCCACTTTTGAAACTATGGCCCTCCAGCCAGGGCAGCTTTAACCAGTGGGCAAACTGGGCACTTGCCCAGTGCCACTGGTTAAGGGGGCCCCGCTGGCACTGGGTGTCACCCAGCGGGAATAACACCTGTGCTTCCAGCATCCCCCTCACAGCAAATCGCACTAAAAAATCATTGCCACCAGATATGACAATATGTCATATCGGTGTCCCTCCTCCGTGCAGGAGAGAAGACTGCACGGAGGAAACGAAATGGAGCAGCCAGGAGGCAAGTACCGGGGAAGGAGGAGGAGGGTGGCATATTATTGGGCAAATTGGCTGTGGCATATTAAATGGCAAAATAATACTGGCATATTATTGGGCACATTGGCTGTGGCATATTAAATGGCAAAATAATATTGGCATATTATTGGGTAAATTGGCTGTGGCATATTAATGGAAACATAATACTGGCATATTATTTGGCAAATTGGCTGTAGCTTATTAATGGCAAAATAACTCTGGCATATCAATGGCAAAAGTAATACTGGCATATTAATGGCAAAAATAATACTGGGATAATAATGGTAAAATAATACTGACACACTAATGGGAAAATTGGCTGTGGCATAATAATGGCACAATAATATTGGCATATTAATGGTAAAATGGCTGTGGCATATTAATGGGCAATTTGGCTGTGGCATATTAATGGCAAAATAACACTGGCATATTTAATGGAGAAACAGTGGCATAGTTCAATAGGCAAACTGACTGTTGCATATGTTAATGACAAAGTGATTGTGACATGTTAATTGGTACATGACAGTGGCTTATTTTAATTGGCAAAGTGATGCTGTGGCATGTTCTGTGGGGCAAAGTAACATCTACTATAGGTGAAAGTGACACTGTGGCTTGTTCTGCAGGGGCAGTTCTGTGGGACAAAGTGACACTGTGGTATGTTTTGTGGGGCAAATTGACACTGTGGCATGCCAAATTGTGCAGGTGCAATATGAGTGCAAGCCAAGCGCTGTGGGTGCAATATAGGTGCATGGCAAGTGCTGTGGGTACTGTATGGTGCTGTGTTAAGTCCTTTAGGTGCAATGTGGTTGCATAAAAAAGGAATACGAACAAGAAATGCAATTTTTCAATAACATTTTAATTACATACACTAATAGTTGAATGTGATATGAAAATAGTTGCATGTAATATTAAAAAGTTTACATTTACATACAGTTTTTTACAATGCGACTTTAGAAAAATTGGGTCGAGGGGGGCCCACTGCTAAATACTTTGCCTATGGCCCACTAGGGTCTTAAAGTGGCCCTGCCTCCAGCTGTTGGTGGTTTGTTCCTCTCATAATGCTCTTTCCTCAGAGACATATAATGGAGTATGGGAGATGTAGGTCACCAACAGTTAGAGGGCCACAGTTTGACACCTGTGGTCTAGTCTCTCCTGCAATTTGTGGTCTGCTTAGTCAGATGACTCTTCTGTGCCCTTGACTGTCATACAAAGAGTTATCTCTACAAGTAATGTGAATAAATATTTATCTAACATTGAATTTTGTTGTCACTTTACCGTGGCTGAGTCAAACTCATACCACAGTTTGACTTCCTCCAGTTCATCCACTGGTCGTAATTCAGTGGAACTTTTACGGCTTCTCTTAAGCTCTTTTATCAACCCCTCTAGCCTACATTTTTCTGTTAGTAGTTTCACTGAGTGCACTCTGACGTGTTTAGGGTTACACACTGTTTGAGTTGCAGCTGGTGTATGGTGCAAGCGCTGGGTCCTCTTCTCTTTTGTTGTTTCTAATATTGTAGATGGATATTTGTGCATAGTGAGCTTCACTCATGAAAGAGAGCATTGCAGGGAATTGAGAAGCTTATAGCCAATTTATCTGAATGGGGGAATTTGTCCAACTCCTACTGCTACATTGGCCTTAAGTTTGCTCTCTAATGCCCAGTGTGTTCTGCTAAAGTTATATTTGGGGATGTCCATTGTAACGGGACGCCAGAGCTACGCTGTTTCTTGCCCGTTGTTGGTTCCACAAGATTCCTCCTCAGGTCCCAGTCAGCACAACGTTTCTCAAACGGGCTATAATCACTCTCAGCCACGCTCAGTATTCCCCCAAACAAATAGATCGAACAATGACATTTAAACATTTTAACTCAAACACTAAAGAAAACATAATTGAAATTGGTGCCAGAATATCTGTCTGTTAAGGGGCCAGTGATTAAAACTCTTCTAGGAGCTTTTGGCTTCTGTCGCTGGGCAGGAGGCTGGTCCCCTGTGCCCACCAGGGGTAAGAGTCACGGTGGGTACCGTGGCATCCATTTTCATATTAATTAAAATAAAGAGCTGGGAGAGGTGTGGCGATATGTATAGGAAGTGTGTATACGTTCAAAATAAAAAAAGTAAACTGCACAATACAATGGATGTTAATGCTGCAGAGCTGTATGCTGTACTCGCACACACCACACATTATTATGCGTAATTATTCCCCCCCCCCAAACCACTTGCTATAGTGCAATGTCCCCCCCCAAAACTGCAATTCCCAAATTCTCCCAAATTACTTACCAGAATGCAATCCCTGAAAATCCTTGGTGGTCTAATGGTCAGGTCATAGGTCTGTGTATCTCTTGGCAGCACAAACCCTTCCTCTCACGCCTCTGACCGACGTCTAAAGCACTGTGCGTGGATGGGAGAACTGCCATAACCAGCCTGTCTTCCATCTTGCGGAAATAAAAGATCAGAATCTCAGCACTCTGTGAAAGCTACGTTATTGTTGGAATAAAATACCAATGTTTCAACTCCGAAAGTTGAAATGTAGCTGCTTTATTGTTGGAATAAAATAACATTCATTGCGTGCTGAGATTTCACCAAGTTTATCATTTTCTCCGACACATTTTGTGCATTGTAATGATTTCGTTCCAGTATAATTGGAGACTTTCTAAACCATTTTTTTTTCTAAATGTAAATTGATTAGGATATATATGTTTGATGCACATCACATACTCCTAACTATCTTGCTTTATGTGGGATAATCCCAATTCAGCACCACTATCCTGTGTTGCTAGTGGGGCATGTTGGGAGGTTTGATAGTATATTCTGATGCACTGCAAAAATAGTATTGGGAAATATTAGCATTAAATTTACAATATGAGTGTAACATGCTGGTGACATAGTTTAGTGGACTGATGCACCATCTGTAGAATCTGTTCAATTTTTGGTACAGTTAAATCAGCCCTTTATTCTTCAGAGACAGATATCATGAGAATGATTAAATAGCGTAATAGTAACACATACATCCCAACATTGCCCCTCTGGTGATGCCAGGGGCAGAATCTGGGAGGGTGAGTGACAGTGCTCCTGCGCATGCACGGAATAACTTGTCACTGTTGTGATGGCTTCAGATCCTGGCATCTGAAGCCAGGATCGCCACTGTCCATGCGCACATTGCTGTGCATGAGCGGTAAGCATTCTCCAGTGTCTGAGACACTGAAGAATGTTATCAGATAGACGGAATTGGGGTCCTCAGTCCTTCTGTCCCACTGAGCTCTACTGCTGTCCCGAAAAACAGGACAGACCTCCCAAAGCGGGACTGTTCTGCAAAAAGTGGGACAGTTGGGAGAATACTCCTTCATGCCCAATGGTGCTTTGGTCCCTTAAGACCAAAGCACCGAAACAACGACTGTTTTCCTGGCCCTGAGACATAGAGGCCGGGACCATGTGGGGCCCTGAAAATAATATTGCGAGACCTCACAACGTCACCTGGAAATAAGGGCATGATGCGATCTGGATTTTAAAAAAAGTGTTATTTAGGCGCTACGTATATATAAATTTATATAAGCTGCTGTTGAGTGTCAACCCTATAAACACAATAATTACATACAGATGAAATGAATATAGTTGTGCTGTATTTTAGAAATATACACCAAATGTATGCGAGCTGCATAAATGTATAAATTTATATAAATTGTAATGTATAAATGTAACTAGTGTCTGTTAGATTGAGCCTGTCAGACTGAGCCTACTCAAAGTATATTCTATGCCGTCCTGTAAAATGCTGAGCGGTATTTTAGGGCAGCATAGAAAGTCCTACTGGCGTGAAGGGGTTAAACACTAGACTGGAGCAGCATAATGCAATCACAATCTACCTTGAATTTACAAATGTTATTATTATTTATAGCAGCAAACTGAGCACATTCATCCATAAAGTGTACCTTATCCATTGTTATATAATAATTGATCATGAACAAAAAATACAAATACATAATATGTGTATGTATATATGTATGTGTATATGTATGTATATATGTGTGTGTGTGTATAAAACAAATATACACCTTTTTTGCATCAAAACATTCAATTTATCTTTTGAAATCTCAACGCTCAAAGCATTGAAGAGAATTTGAAATGTGTTTAAAAATGTTTAGGGTGTGACTATTGGGTATCCTGGTCACCTGTCAGCTAAATTAAATCACTGGATTCGGATTTCTATAGCAGAGTAATTATTTTATTTAATCATAGTATAGTTCTGCCCTTTTATACGGTTTCTTAAATAAAGATGATAAAAAACAATATATTGTCCCAGGAACCCTTTGTTTTCTACCTCTGTTATATATGTTTGGATAGATTATAAACCATAAACTATTAAAGGAATCTGTGTACTGAGCATTGTACAAAGAATTTGTACAAACATATTTGGCTATCACAGCTTGGATAAGCCATTCATTTCCATTCCAATTAGCATAGGCCGTGTTAGTTCAGTGCCAAACAATAAAATCATCGCTATACACTCGCCAGCATGCAGTTAAATTGCTGAGCCTGCATCTTGACTACTGCAAGGACCATTTTCTCTCCCCTCCTCCCCTTTTCGCTGCCTTTCACCTTGCAAGTGTAGCTTATTCTGCAGAATAGATCTCTGCACTAAAACACTCCCCTGTTAGCCACACCAGAAAGGATGGAGCTGCTTGCTCAACGGTAATCAATGCTGCAGCAAGACCAAGCAATTAGCAGAGCGTGTGTTTTATCAGCTGAGCAGATGTTACAATGCTACGTCACATAATCTCCTTGATGTGGTGAATCTGCTTCTTTTCAGAGAGATGTGGATACTTTGCCTAGCCTCCAGCTCCTGTATCTCAGCTTTAACAACATATCAAGGTAAGGGCGTGCCTATTGATGCATGCCTATTGGCATCATTAAGAGCATCTGTCCCATGCAATTAACCATTTTATCTCGGCCCTGTGATACATTGTATTTGTGACAACAGACTGCATGATAGTTCTACAGATTCTCCACTGCTGGCATTTTATCTTCCTGATTTGCTGCCCCACCCACTTAGTTACTTGCAGCTCTGTAGTCATGTAGGGCAATAGTTGTATTGATGTGCATGCTAGATTTAAATTCAGTACTAAAATATTCTTTGCCTGGGATCTCTGAAGTCACCATCGTGTTTGTCATCAATGATGATTCTTGCTGGGAGTTCAGCTGTATATGGAGGTCAGACATTGGCAACTTGTGTTCATTTCTAATTTATTTAGCAGCATTCTTTTTAGGCCCAGCAGTGTGTTTGAGTTGGGATGTGGAACTCTCATGCAGTCTTAACTATTCAGTCTCTCCTATCAAAGCAGCTGAGTCAGAAATGGCTATGCGGTAACCCTTTTACCCAACAGACAGGCCTACAAAAATGAGTCACTCAAATTTTCTGGAATTGTAGCTTAGATCTAATTAAATGAAAAATGATGTACACTGTGCCATTCAGAATTCAATTACATTATTATCTTTTCTAAAATTTATCACAATTTTTTGTTTTCTGTCTCTTTTTTTCAAGGAATTGCATTTTTCGTAAAATGTACTTTATTTTTAAATAATCATAAATCTATAAGATTTGAAATGCTTTGCTTTGTAACACTATGCTTACTTTGCAGTATGATTTCTGTGTTTATATTTAATTTTTTTTCCAATGTTTGCAATTTCAAGATTGTTTGATCATGCCAGTCGGTAAATGTAACATATTTGCAAAGTAAACATGTTTTCCTTTCTTTGGTTTGTAATTGTAATGTTTTCCAAACGTATCAGTGATTAATGTTTAAAGCTGGGCCTGACAAATACCAGGAGCCATGGCTCCTAAAATCCCTACTTCTGGTTTCTAACTTTAATGGTTTTACATTCAACTCTAACATTTGGCTGGCTCCTAAATTGGTCTGACATTTGTCAAACCCTAGCTTAAAGCATCATCACAAGAAAGTCAGGCTTCAAAATAAACTTACTGTCTACAATAATCCATACAGAAATCCATAATAATCCATACAGAAAAAATATCTGTATGGATTTTACATGTTTTAATGTTCAGAAGTTTTTCGTTCAGTGGTTTCCTCCTGATCCACAATTTAATTTCGAACCTACTTTTACTATGCTGGATAGTACAAGCAATGTGGCTCATGCGCCAACCCCACTTACTCCTTTTTGTATGCCGTCTTTGACGATTGCTGTCAGCTGTAGTTACCATTGCATAATGATAAAACCCTGCCTTGAATAAATAATAGTAAGTACTATGCACACTTGCCAACAATCTGGATGGTACAATTGTAACATTGTGGGCTGATTTCCACAGTCTTTAAATACACAGAATAATGATGCATTAGAATCTTGTTTTTTTGTTTGTTTATTTCACTCTGATACTCCAGAATAGTGGAATGCTGGAAGAGGGAGGGCAAGTGGGCAGAACTGAGCCACTTAATCAAGCTGCAGCTAGTCCTTCTGTCTGGTTTGTGATGTCATTTTATGCTTTTAAAAGAAATAAAATGGAAGTTTAAAGAGTAAAAATATACCACTAGTGAGAATGATCAGACGAATACTATTTTTAATAGTAGAGAGCGGGTCATACATATGCCTGGTAATATATTGCTAACTTCACCACAGGCCAACTTTTAAAGGACAAGTCAACTGTATCTTTCACTTGAGCTTCTAATATAGAAGTACAAGTGAAATGTTAGTTGTCCCTAGTATGAGGATAAACTGGTGTGTACTTTTGATAGTACATGCAAGTTTATTCTCTGACCGGCAGCTGCCATGCTTCCATGTGTTATATGTAGATATATTTAAAATAAATCTGTCACCCAAACATTGTCTATTGTGTGAATGTAGGGATTTATGTTGGCAACGTTGAACTATACATTTTGCTAGAAAATTGCATGCTAGTGTATTAATTAACCCCTTGAGGACATATTACATAATTTTATACAAACAATTTAAAAAAAAAATGATAAAAAATTGAAATCACTTACACACACACACATACAGTCAGTCACTTACACACACACAGTCAGTCAGTCACACACACATCAGCCAGTCACTTACACATACATACACAGAAAACCTCAGAAAACCACACACATACAGTCAATAACTTACACCAACAGAGGACGTTCTATGCCATCACAGGGTCTTCAATGCACAAATGGTGCATGATGGCATGGAACGTCCTGGTGTCCTCAACGGGTTGTGTCCATGGTATCTTCTGTTTATGACCTGACCTGTGCCTTGATGTGCATATGAACTACTTTGTATGGGGAATATGTCAATTGCATAAAAAAACACAAGGTTATGTCATAAAACAGAAACCTTTGGACACAATTAAAACATAGTTTTCTCTTGCAAGTCTGCTTATACAATGCAAGGATCATTTCTGATCTTGTATAATTATCTAGAGAGAGATGAATGTTCATATAACACATTACTAACATTAGTAAACTATTTTGTCTTATTATCATCTGTTATCTTGAGCAGGGTTTGGTTGCTAAACGACTAATTGGGCTTCTCTTTTGGACAGAATCAATGACATCCTGTGCCTTGCTGACTCTACATCCCTTTCAGATGTCACACTTGATGGCAATCCCATAGCTCAAGAGACATGGTACAGACAAACCATTCTTGGACATATGCTGCAGCTACGACAGCTGGATATGAAGAGAATCACGGTGAGCATAGCTTATATTTTAGGAAACGTTGCTAATGGATGAACTACTGGTTCCAGATTATACCTATCAGATATATAATTTAAAATAACGAGCCTTGCTGGAAGAAGCCAGTAATGGACTAGAAGCCAAATTGGCAGTGTCCTCAGGAAGTCATTCTAATTGCATTGGCATCCGGCTAACTCTTTATGAGGTAAATTCCCCCTCGTAAATCAACAGAAAACCATTGTGAACAAACAGAGCAAGTAGGCATCATTAGCCAGATTTTTAATATTTATGTGAAGTGAAGCATTCACTCCCCCCCCCCCCCCCCCCAAAAAAATATAATGCTTGCATTCCCATTTTTATGGCCAGTGTTTCTTCTTCTTTATTAAGCAATTAACTGGGAATGGCATATATAGGAATTTCATATATGAGCTATTAAAGGCTATATTAAACATTTAACCCCCAAAAAGGTACCACATAGTGTGGGGATAATGTGATTTAACTGAATGCCTAAATGACCAATTGCAATCTCTCTGGCTTTTACCATACCTCTTATTAAATAAATCCACTTAGGTAAGGTCCATATTTACCCCAAAATCCCCATCTGTTTATATATTTAGAGGGCTAGGGAAAATGTACAATAGACTGTGTAATACAAGTATTGGTTGCTGATTCTCATGCAGTTACATTAACAATACTTTGTTAAAGTGATGGTTACACATACAAGACTTTTTTGTATGCTGTTTGAACTTTTTGTTGTTGACAGTTGTCCTTTAATAAAACAATACAACAAGGACCATAATGAACCCTATTTGCTTGTATAGCACTATCAGGGGGGCAGACATGTTGTTTAGAATCTTGAGGAAGATGAATCGGATAAGCATAGCATTATCAAGGGTCTAAAATGTTATACAGGCAGAGAGGGCTCCGTCAAAATATTCCAATGACTTTATTCAATTGGGTACTTGGGCATGTCCTGGGTGTGCAATGCGGGTACTTGGGCATGTCCTGGGTGTGCAATGTGGGTACTTGGGCATGTCTTGGGTGTGTAATGTGGGTGCTGGGGCATGTCCTGGGTGTGCAATGAGGGTGCTGAGGCATGTCCTGGGTGTGTAATGCTGGTGCTGGGGCATGTGCTGTGAATGCAATCTGGGTGCTGGCTGGGGTAATTCCTGGGTGTCCATTCTTGGTGCTGGGGCATGTCCTGCGGATGCAATGTTTGTGCTGGCTGGGGCATGTCCTAGGTGTGCAATCTAGGTGCTCTTGCAAGACCTGTGTGTGCTGTGTCAAGTGCTGTGAGTGCTATGGCATGGGATGTGGGGACAATAACAAAAGAAGTACAAGAAGAGGGCCCAGACCACATATTGTGTAAGGGGCCCCAAAATGTCTGATGGCGGCCCTCTACAGAACAAACAGAAGGTGCGTATTTTCAATAAAATGAACGAAGGACATAAAAATATGTTTTTTTCTTTCATTGTAGTATTGACAATGACAATTTATAATAACTTCTTAAATTGGCTCTACTTTAAGCTTTGCACTTATAACCACTTCGGTTTATGTTTCTCATAGAACATGTTTTAAGTTTTGCTACATGACTACTGTTCAACCACAAGATGGCAGAAAAGAGCTAACATTTATAATCAAAAACAGTAGGAAAAACAACTTGGAAATGCCCGTCAAGTTATGACATAGTAGTCACTTTGTCTTTGTAAAGTGTCATTTGAACTACGAGTGTTATTTACACATTGTGTGCAGGCTCATTATTTAGGAGGATTCAAAAAAACACTGAACTTGGATTTGACACATCCGAGTGTCTTTTAACCCATTTGATAATTTAAATGCAATCAGTTTTGTGATTGTGTGAGGATATACAATAAAACTTAGTGATAGTCTGTAGAAAAGGGTCTTTCTGTAAATTTGCAAGAGAGACTGGGTTAATGTCAGAGGTGAAAGATTGAAAATGGGAGAACACTTTACTTCACAGAAAAAGTGGTAGGTACCCTTAAAAGCTTTCCAGAGTATAGACCAACACTTTAAAGGAATTCAAGACTGCTGGGAAGAGCATAAAGCTATCCTGAAGTAAAATTAAATCCAAGCTTTCATTCTGCACAGACTAGATAGTCCAGCTCATATTTGCCATTACTGCATGCGTTTTCATGCGTGTACATGTCATATTCATTTATAAACTACAAAAAAAAGTTTTTGGTTTCTTTTTTTTATTTATGACCATTTTTTTTTATCAATTTTACAGCCAGCACCTTTTGTAAACCCTGGCTTGCTGCACCTAGAGGATCATTAGCCATACCACACTGTCGAGGCCAATGTAGGCCGAAACTTATGTCTGTGGTTTGCTGTGTTCCTCATGCAGAGGAGATTAACCATGCATTTCGGGTCGGGACTACCCTAATGGGTGGGATTAGCCTGATATGCAAATGGAGTGGTTTCCTCTGTAAAGGTGTAAGAAAGCAAAGAACGGAGATGCCCTCCCGAGTGGGTACCATCCTATAGGACAGGCTATTATAGTGCTGTCAGTTCTCAGTGAGTTTGTGTTCCCATCACGCCCCTTTTTCTCACCTTTTGTAAACCTCTTGGTAAATATTTTAAAGGACAGCTGCTTATAAAAAAAAGTTATGTATATTTTAAAGATTGAATCACGTGTAAACATTTTACTATTTTTATTGAGCCCTCTATGCCTGTATAGCTTTACAAATTTAAATGAGAGGCTTAACATCTCAGGTTAGATCTTCCTTCATGTGAACCAAGATTCTAAAAAAACATGTAACATGTCTGCCCCTGATAGCGCTCCATAAGGTTCTTTTTTGTAGTCTTCCATTAAAGGACAACACTGAGCAAAAAATATATTTTATTTGAAAGATTACAACAAATGTAGGCATTTTAAAGAAACATGCTTAATGAAAGAATAAAAATATAGCACCCTTTTGGCTTGCATAGCACTATCGGGGCAGACAACCTGGGTCAGATCTTCCCTCATCTCACCAAAGATTCTAAACAACATGTCCGCCCCCTAATATAGCTATATAAGCAGAGAGGCCTCACTAAAGTACTTTTATTTGTATTCTTAATATTTAATATGCATAAACTTGATGCAATTTGTCAGTTAAGTATAACTTTTGTGGACAGTTTAAAACATAAAGCTTTCCATCCTAAAATTAATTAACACTGGTAATGATTTTCAGTGTTTGTTCTTGACTTGACACATGAAAAAAATGTAGAATGATAACCCATATTCAATATTTGAACCGTCTTTTTTCAATTAAGTATTTTATCAAATGTAAAACTCCGGTGTAATGTTATCTTTATATGTTTTGTCTTTATATGTTCTTAGTGTGCTTTTATCTCTGAATATATTAAATAACTGTCGAGCATTTTATAAAACAATCACATGTTTGTAGTTGACTGCTTTTGGAATGTATTAACATATTTTTTTTATCCTTTCAAGGTATAAAATGGCCAAACTTGACAGATTAGCAATGTTAACGTTTCTATTAAAGTCTCACTTACGACAAAAGATGATATGTTTCTTATCAAATATATTAATAAAGACACAATTTTTGTAAACGCAGTTTCTGAGCACATACTGAACGATTAACAGTGTATCAGTTGGCAGAAAGAACTGAGGGATCTATTCTATTATGAATTCAAATGTAAGGTGATACTTCTAGGCTTAACTTCCCTAATAGAAGCACAAATTAAAAACCCGGTGCCACCTGACCAGAGCAAGCTCGATGTGTACTTTTGCATATACACATGGGTTTATGCTCAGCCCTGTCTGTGCTCTATTTTCCACATGGTTTGCCGTTTTAGACATTCTTAATTTAAAGTGACAGTAATGCTGCAGACAGAAAACCTCCAAATTTAAAACTTGAAATGAAAGTATAAGGTGTCATTCAGCAACCAAAGCTCTACTTACTTCACATTATGAGTCTAAAACCTACATTCATGTAAAACCTGTTCCCTATGTTTTTAGGAAGAAGAAAGACGTACAGCATCTGTTCTGGCTAGAAAAGAGGAAGAGAGGAAGCGTGAAAGCCATAAACAAGCTTTACTAAAGGTAAACCTCATCACACTGGAGTTTTAGTAATGCTGAAAAACACAAGCATTATATTCATCAAATGCTGGCATTTCAGTCAAGACATCAGTTGTGCCACACTTTTGCTATTTTTTTGTTTTTACATATAGCCTTTCCGGTGCCATCTTTCATGTAATGCTCCAGATTAAGTATGCACACTTTATTGTAACAGGACATATTAACTGTGAAGCCATATACTCTCTGGAAGCTTTAATAGTCAAGCCAAGTCATCACTGCTGTCTGTTGGTTTATTTAAGTATTGATTTAGGGCATTTAGATCTATGTCCTGTGCTGTTTACTGTTCGGGAAGTTACCGAAACGTGTCATGTGGCACCCGTCTGCCCAAGACCAGTAAGTCTTACTTCTGTAGTGGAGAAAATAAAGGAAACCATGTTAACGAATAGGATTGTTGAACATCTAAAATCGCATTGGAGATCAGAGACAACATGGGTTTACGCCAAACTAATCTTATTGATTTTTTTGATTAGGTGACTAAAATAATAGATCAGGGTGGTGCAGTAGACATTGCTTACCTAGATTTCAGTAAGAAGGCTTATCAATAAACTGCAATAGTTGAGTTTGGATTTCAATATTGTTGAATGGATTAGACAATGGCTGAGTGACAGGCAACAGAGGGTTGTATTCAATGGAGTATATTCAAAGGAAGGTCTTGTTACTGAGTGGGATACCTCAGGGATCTGTACTTGGATCAATTGTCTTTAATATTTTTATTAGTGATATTGCAGAAGGCATTGTTGGCAAAGTATGTCTTTTTGATAATGATACAAAGATTTGCTGCAGGGTTGATGTTCATGGAGGGAAAAGCGAAATGGCAAATGATTTAGCTAAACTAGAAAAATGGACGGAGCCATGGCAACTGACATTTAATGTGGATAAGTGCAAGATTATGCACCTTGGGTGTAAAAACCCAAAAGCAGAATATAGAATATTTGGTACAGTCCTAACCTCAACATCTGAGGAAAAGGATTTAGGAGTAATAATTTCAGAGGACTTGAAGGTAGGTAGGCAATGCAATAGAGCAGCAGGAAATGCTAGCAGAATGCTTGGTTGCATAGGGAGAGGTATTAGCAGTAGGAAGAGAGAAGTGCTCATGCCATTGTACAGAGCACTGGTGAGACCTCACTTGGAGTATTGTACGCAGTACTGGAGACCGTATCTCCGAAGGATATTGATACTTTGGAGAGAGTTCAGAGAAGGGCTACCAAATTGGTTAGTGGGTTTAAGGATGGAACTTACCAGGAAAGGTTAAAGCATCTTAACATGTATAGCTTGGAGGAAAGACGTAACAGGGGGAATATGATAGAAACATTTAAATACATAAAGGGAATCAACGCAGTAAACTACTACATCTAGAGGACATAGTCTTACATTAGAGGGTTCTTATCTACCAACACTTTCTATGGTCTTTAGCTGGGAATTTTTTGTTAAGCCTTTCCTTGTCCAGTTGGTTATTATATTATTATTCCCAGCTAAAAACCATTTTACACTACTGGTGGCTGGGATATTGTTTGAAATATATATTTTTGTTATGGTATTTTATTTTTGTACATGATTATTATAGTACTGTAATTATTAAATCAATTATTCCTCTTTTATATCATATTTTAATGGCATTCTCAGGAGTGCCACTTAATAGAGATCTCATAGTCTCTGTTCAAACGATGAAGACTAGGCTGCTGCTTCACTGAGCCAGTCTGCCCTCTCTTAGTGAGTATACCAGTTACTACTAGAGGGGTTGAAATTGCAGCATCATTATTCTGAGGCTACTGATAGCATTTTTTTTTTTTTTATAAAGTTGGAATTTGATGTATTTATAGTGTAGCACAAGCATATTGGAACACATCCCTGTATTTTATGGGTTTTTTTTTTATCAATAAGACATATTTAAACCTGTCTGCACTGTAGTGCACCCTGTATGATGACCATAATATTTCCATGGCATCAAGTGCACTACTGCAGGTTGCACCGGCAAACAATATAACTCCCATCAGTAAGTAGTGAGACGGACAATGTATGGTTTTGCTCCCATCAGTATGTAGTGAGACGGACCATGTATGGTTTTGCTCCCATCAGTATGTAGTGAGACGGACCATGTATGGTTTTGCTCCCATCAGTATGTAATGAGACGGACCATGTATGGTTTAGCTCCCAACAGTATGTAGTGAGACGGACCATGTATGGTTTAGCTCCCATCAGTATGTAGTGAGACGGACCATGTATGGTTTAGCTCCCATCAGTATGTAGTGAGACGGACCATGTATGGTTTAGCTCCCATCAGTATGTAGTGAGACGGACCATGTATGGTTTAGCTCCCATCAGTATGTAGTGAGACGGACCATGTATGGTTTAGCTCCCATCAGTATGTAGTGAGACGGATCAGGTATGGTTTAGCTCCCATCAGTATGTAGTGAGACGGACCATGTATGGTTTAGCTCCCATCAGTATGTAGTGAGACGGACCATGTATGGTTTAGCTCCCAACAGTATGTAGTGAGACGGACCATGTATGGTTTAGCTCCCATCAGTATGTAGTGAGACGGACCATGTATGGTTTAGCTCCCATCAGTATGTAGTCAGACGGACCATGTATGATTTAGCTCCCACCAGTATGTAGTGAGACGGCTCAGGTATGGTTTAGCTCCCATCAGTATGTAGTGAGACGGACCATGTATGGTTTAGCTCCCATCAGTATGTAGTGAGATGGACCATGTATGGTTTAGCTCCCATCAGTATGTAGTGAGACGGACCATGTATGGTTTAGCTCCCATCAGTATGTAATTAACGAGATACTGACATGGTAGAGCATAGTCAACCCATTTTCAGTTAACGGAGACAAAGCGGCAGCTGTCATTTATGAACTATAGTTCTCATGATCCATATTGAGTGTTATGGAAAATCTGCATTATTCTAACCTGCAAATTGGTCGGTATACTCCTTTTAAAGACAAGCCAGATTATTTATAATGTTGTTGTTTTACATATATTTACAATAGAAAATTGTTTTATTTATTATAGTGTGACATTTTCAATTTGTTCAAATACCAGTGAAAATATCAATACAAAAAAAATTGAAGTATTTAGTGTATGGAATGTATTGTCATGGCCTATGTTCTAATCATGTATTGATTATTGGCTCAATATCGGCTAGTAATTTTCAGATTTTTCTTCCTATTTGTTCTATGATCTGGACGACCTGCCAGTGAATTTGTATAGTAATGTAAAGCACATTTTGGGATTTGATACAAGAGATTGTTAATAACTATTAAAGCGAGACTAAAACTCTTCAAATTAATGTTTAATAAGTCAGAAGGACACTTTTTTTAAGACTGGGAGGCAAGTCATATATTTTGAATATTGTTAAAACAATGCTCCCTTGTTTGAATAGGATATTAAACCTTATTGAAGCAACCTGCATCCAAGGCCTTTGTGAAATTCCTGATACGGTTGAAAGCATCTGACATTTTAAACAGGAAATACTGTGGTCTGAGAAAAGAGGCATGTTTTGGCAACAAAATAAAAATATTTTTGTAGTGTTAGCATTTATCTTGGCATTGTTTTATAAAGTGTATTATTCTTGGATGCGTCTTGACACATAAATAGTAGCATACATCTATATTTCCCCTGATATTATTCAAGCTATTGATATAGTAAAGCGTTTGCATATTACCTGATTCCATGCAGAGATCAAATCCGTTCTGTGAAAGGTTAAAAAGTCCTTTACTATATGGCCCCAATACAGAAAGTTAAGTCTTCAGGCAAAGTTGACAAATTATTAATACAATGCAGCTTCAGGGCAGGTAGAGTCTAGTGAATCTGACTAGCTTTCACTTATTTTTATCAGAACCAAAAGCATAAGATTAGATTAATTTGTGAATAATTCAAAGTGAAATAAATGCAGGATAATTATGAATTAAGCTAAGAATCTAGTAACAAACAGGACCGGTCTGGAAATAAAAAGCTGCCCTGGAAATCATATACAGGTTGAGTATCCCTTATTCAAAATTCTTTGGACTAGAGGTATTTTTGATAATGGATCATTTCGGATAACTGATATTTTTTTTTTTTACCAATAAGACATATTAAAACCTGTCTGCACTGTAGTGCAACCTGTATGATGGCCATAAAATTACCATGGCATCAAATGCACTACTGCAGGTTGCACTGGCGAAGAACATAGCTCCCATCAGTATGTAGTGAGACAGACCATGTATGGTTTAGCTCCCATCAGTATGTAGTGAGACGGACCATGTATGGTTTAGCTCCCATCAGTATGTAGTGAGACGGACCATGTTGTATGGTTTAGCTCCCATCTGTATGTAGTGAGACAGACCATGTATGGTTTAGCTCCCATCAGTATGTAATTAACCAGATACTGACATGGTAGAGCATAGTCAACCCATTTTCAGTTAACGGAGACAAAGAGGTGGCTGTCATTTGTGAACTATAGTTCTCATGATCCTTATTGAGTGTTATGGAAAATGTCATCCACAGCAACCTAGGTCATAAAACAAAATACAATTCCAGCAACCAATAGAACCACTGCTCCCACTTTTGTAAATTCAGTGGGTTGGGCTCTCCTGATTCCTACACCTCATTCTTATCTGACCCCTATTATGGCACATATATATAGCCCTCCCAGACCTCTACTCTAGCGATATGTAATCTGTGCTAGCCATATATCTTTATTTAACACTCACACCTCTGACCCATCTATATTTAACCCAATATATAAATATTTATGTGTGTGTGTGTTTTTTATAATGCTGTAGTTTAGGTCCGGAATCTTAAATAAAGATAGAGTTAAGGCTGGAGTACAGGTTGAGTAGGGTTGCTGACCTCCATGCAGCACTGTGAACTGGAGGAGTTGTTATAGTTCAAATCAAGCAGAGGTTCCTGCTTACAGAGGCCTAAATTCTCCACCAGATTTTTTTTAGGAGCCAGACAATCACGCAAACATAAACGCAATTCTTAAACACACACGCCTACTTCACATATATACAAACACACCTACTTTACATATACCCATATATATTCAAACACCTCACACACACCTACTTTACATATACACATATATGCACACACCTCCTACTTTACATATACACATATATGCACACACACCTACTTTACATATACACATATATGCACATACACCTACTTTACATATACACAAATATCTAAACACCTCACACACACCTACTTTACAATACATACAAACACACACCCACCTCACACAGTCTTTTCTTGGGGGTTTTTTCTTAACGTGTCCCCCCTCGCTGCTGCTTTACCTCACTGCAGGGAAGGGGGACATTTGTGCTGCAGCTGATCTCCGTTGGTCAGCCTGCTGAGTGCCAGGATGTCACGTGACAACATCCGGCACTCAGACAAGCGTTGCGCGAGGGGGCGTAGCTTGCAGTCTGTGCCATCGGCACCCCCTCGCGCTGCGGAAAAATCGTATGGCAGCGGCAAGGGGACCATGAGGCTGACAGCACCCAGGCGCCAGGTCTAATTACCTGGTCGCCATGGCGACCTGGCGCCTGGGGTTTGTCGAGCCCTGGCATAAACCACCTTGAATTAAATAGAAGCAAGGAACAAACCAGGACTACAAAGAAACGAGTAGGGTTTCAAATACAATCTTGTATTTTAGTGAATTCAATTTATTTCATTGATTTTGGAACTGGCCAGAGTCAGTGCAGTGAAAGATGGATAGGCAGAGCTCTGTTGCACATGGGAAATGTAGCAGGAATAAATGTTGGGAGAAGGAATGATGGTAGTGTCTGTGTGGGTACATAAGTAATTACTTCAGTGACTTAGTACTTTTTGAGCGCTATATATAATTATATAGTTTACAGAGTTATCTTTTCTAAATGTATTGTCTACTCAGAGCATTGTCTCTCCCTGGTTTCCTACTTAAGAATGCAAAGTCAGCATCTGGTGTCTCTAATTTTCTTTAAATTATATTACTGGTTTATCCCCAGAGTTAAAATGAGATTGGGTTGCAAGTAAATCTAGCTGGTCACTTAGACATGCACTCTAATTCATTGTGGACTTTGCTCACTTTGCAGCGGCCCTCTTTCCTACTCATTCATCATAGCTTTGTAACACCAGTCCCCAGGCTAGTGGTTGCAAATATTTATTTTTTTCCCCCAGTGGTAAGGTGCATATTTTAAATATACTTATTTTTTTACACTCCTTTGCTCTATTATGGTGGTATTCTGGAATAAGGAAAGAGTCTTTTATGGGTATTTCAAATCCTGAAGTCACATGAGAATTTTTATTGTTACACATTATTGTATGGACTGCCTATAGAGTTTAATTGTGCAGTCATTAGAGACCACACAAAGAGCGGGTCTCTCTGTCTCAGTGAGTTAACCCCTGTGGCATTAATGATGCCCAGCTAACCGAGCAATTTAGGATGTAGATAGTCTAATGTCCCCATCCCTTACAGCAGCTGCAGACCACTGGTGATGCATAACTAGCATAGCATACCATGCCATCAATAAGGCTTCAAATCCACTCTATTATCTCTGCATGGGACCTTATTTTTTTGTGAAGAGGTTAAATGTTCTGTAATGTTATTTATACCTTGCATTAACCTGCTATTAAAACCTTTCCTCTTCCACGGTGTTTTAGTCTAGACTGACAGAAATTTGGATCATAACAGATTTCAATTAGAAACCTTGTACAGTTGAGAAAGTTAAACTTTGCCAAGTGGTATGGTTGAGTAGATCTCAATGAATTGAAGAGAGCAATTAAATAAATTAAATGTACTCAGTAGTAAATTAAATGTTTAATTTGAAAGATCTTTAGTTGAAGACCAAGTCATTGAGGTATGAAGTCCACACAATGTTCCATTCACAGTTCTTATAAAGACTTTACTGCTAGTGAGACCCTCTAAAGGATTATGTGATAGTGTATATGTATAATATATATGTGTGTGTTTGTATGTATGTATGTATGTATGTATGTATGTATGTATGCTAGTGAGACCCTCTAAAGGATTATGTGATAGTGTATATGTATATTATATATGTGTGTTTGTGTGTATGTATGTATGTATGTATGTATGCTAGTGAGACCCTCTAAAGCATTATGTGATAGTGTATATGTATATTATATATGTGTGTGTTTGTGTGTATGTATGTATGTATGTATGCTAGTGAGACCCTCTAAAGGATTATGTGATAGTGGATATGTATATTATATATGTGTGTGTTTGTGTGTATGTATGTATGCTAGTGAGACCCTCTAAAGGATTATGTGATAGTGGATATGTACCGTATTTATGGGCGTATAACACGCGCCGGCGTATAACTCGCACCTAATTTTAAGACGGAAATTTCAGGAAAAAAAACTTAAGAACTTAAATTAAGAACTTTTAACCCAATATGCCATTTTAATATGCCAGGATATTGCCCCCAATATGCCATTTAATATGCAGGATATTGCCCCCAATATGCCATTTAATATGCAGGATATTGCCCCTAATATGCCATTTTAATATGCCAGATATTGCCCCCAATATGCCATTTAATATGCAGGATATTGCCCCCAATATGCCATTTAATATGCAGGATATTGCCCACAATATGCCATTTAATATGCAGGATATTGCCCCCAATATGCCATTTAATATGCAGGATATTGCCCCTAATATGCCATTTTAATATGCCAGATATTGCCCCCAATATGCCATTTAATATGCAGGATATTGCCCCCAATATGCCATTTAATATGCCAGGATATTGCCCCCAATATGCCATTTAATATGCAGGATATTGCCCCCAATATGCCATTTAATATGCAGGATATTGCCCCTAATATGCCATTTTAATATGCCAGATATTGCCCCCAATATGCCATTTAATATGCAGGATATTGCCCCCAATATGCCATTTAATATGCAGGATATTGCCCCCAATATGCCATTTTAATATGCCAGATATTGCCCCAATATGCCATTTAATATGCAGGATATTGCCCCCAATATGCCATTTAATATTAAGGATATTGCCCCCAATATGCCATTTTAATATGCAGGATATTGCCCCAATATGCCATTTAATATGCAGGATATTGCCCCCAATATGCCATTTTAATATGCCAGATATTGCCCCAATATGCCATTTAATATGCAGGATATTGCCCCCAATATGCCATTTATTATGCCAGGATATTGCCCCCAATATGCCATTTAATATGCCATGATATTGCCCCCAATATGCAAGGATATTGCCCCTTAGTATGCTCGTTATGCCACCCTCCTCCCCCCCCTTCCCCAGACCCCAGTACTTACCTCTTTGCTGCTCTGTCCCCCGGTGCTCTGAAGCTGCGTGGCTGTGAGGGAAGCGTTGTGAGCTTCCCTTCAGCCGCGCGGTCAATAAAGTTTGTTTTAAAAAAAACAGACTTTATTGACCGCGCGGCTGGAGAGAAGCTCACAACGCTTCCCTCACAGCCACGCAGCTTCAGAGCACCGGGGGACAGAGCAGGAACGAGGTAAGTTTTAGATTTTTTTTTTTTTTCAGCGTATAACACGCACACACCATTTCCCCCCTATTTTCAGGGAGAAAAAGTGCGTGTTATACGCCGATAAATACGGTATATTATATATGTGTGTGTGTGTATGTATGCTAGTGAGACCCTCTAAAGGATTATGTGATAGTGGATATGTATATTATATATGTGTGTGTTTGTGTGTGTGTGTATGTATATATATGTATATATATATATATTAATTAATTGAAAATGTTATGACAACCAAGTGTCTTTTACACACATTGAAACCATTTTGTAATATTCTTATTGGAAATTGAGACTATGATCACCTGTAAAAACAATTTTAAAAGAAAATAATATTCATTTTATATAGGGTGTTATTCATGAAAGAGGGAATTCCAGGGAAACAACAAGGGAATTGCAAACGTAAGGCCAAAATAGCAGAGTTGGAAAAATTCTCCAATTCAGCTAAACTTCAAACTGTATGTGGCCTTAATTTTGCAAATCCCTGCAGTCGCTCTTTTATGAATACAGCCCATGGTTTAAATACTTTATTCAAAACTAGTCAATGAAATATAATAATAGATATGATAACAAAGCCAATCTTCAGATACCTCCACATTCCAATCCTTGTGTAGAGAAACATTGTTTTTTTTTTTTCAAACGATACTGTTAACCACTTCGTGACGCATGGTGCTTGCGTCCCAAACGACGCAAGCACCAAAACGTCACGATTTGTTCCTGGCCACCGATCACAAGATGATTAGCAAAATGTAGCCGGTGCTCGCTTTGAGTACCGGCTACATTTTCCCTGTCAGACTGAGGCCACTCAAAGTGGCCTCATCTGACAGGTGGGATCCCGCTGTAAGTGCCTGCAGCAGGATCCGAGAACAGCTCATCGCGGGGAGCCGCGATGAGCTGTTTAGTACAGGACGTACTATGCCGTCCTAACGACTTTAAGGCACTTAAAGTCAGGATGGCATAGAACGTCCCAACGTCACGAATGGGTTAAGCAAGATTGAGACAAAGGACTTAATGTTGTTATTATTATAATAACTACAACCAGACTTTTGACTAGAGCATAGATCTTACAGACCATATAAAGTTAATACAATTTCGGTATCTCAGTTGGCCGAAGGGAAGTAAAATGTTCACTGTGGTACCCAATTTCACAGAGACATTGTGGCAGTGACCAAAGCCCTGGTATGGTTATAGCAGTGCTAGACAAATTGTAATTTGTATCCAGCAGACAGATTTGGTAGTTCGTGTGCATATACAGGTCAAACCAACCTCAACATGTGCTGTATACAACTGTCTTAGTTTCACATATGTGGCAGATTGTGCAAGGCATTTATTATATCCTATATATTCATAAACACTAAGCATTGTGCTTTACAAACACCACTAAACCTGGAGCAGGATGTATAAAAGCAGATTATATAACATAAATATAGGAACTATATAGGGTTCTAATCATTTGTGATATTATGTCCTGTAAAAAAAATGCTATCATTTTTAGCACACCAGCAATATTACCGATGTATGCCTACCCTACCCAGTGGCATAATGCCCAGCTAACTATGATACCAAGGCTTAGAATGGTTCTAATGCTGTGTTTCACATCCAGCAATTCTGTCAAACAGTCTAGTCTACCTCATTGAGGAGGACGTGTATTAACAGAGCAGGGCACTTACACGAGCACTGAACTCTACAATGCAGCTTCCAAAGGTCACCATTGGGACCTGGTATTTGTCAAGTCCTGGGTTATAAGGATAGTCTAACAAATTCAGTCGCTGGTGAATTCCCGCTAAAGGTAAAACTGGTATTTATTTAGATTTCCACCTGATTCCACAATCCTAACTTGAAATGAGTCTTTGTTCATATAACACGAAATAAAAACCTTCAGCAGTGTGTACATTCTAGGAAAATATAATATGTGTATATGTATTATTAATAAGACCTATTCATCGAATTATTAGACTGCAGGAGCTCCAAAAACTGTGATGCTGTACTAAAATGATGTAAGGAAAATAATTCAGCTGAAAGCAAAACTATATTTTCTTTTAATAAATATAGTTCAGTTTACTTTTTGTTTGCCAGGAAATGTCCATGCATAAAGCCCCATGTATATTTACATTCTAAAGTAGGTGTTATTTGTCATAATGTATGGTGAAAGAGAAAGGACGAGCAAAGAAAGTGCTAAAGGTGTACTCTTAATTAAAGAAAATAAACAAGGTGTCCACTAAGTACTGGCAGCCAGACTGAAAAACAGACAGCTTCAGAAACTGTGTGGAAAATGTGCAAAAAAAGTGTACAATCTAGCGCACAGTACATAGACACTTGACAACAATCTGTATAAAATGGTAATAGGAAATAGTGAAACAACCTGTGAAAAATGCTAATAAAGTGCTGGTGCTATTCAATGAATTTGTGCATCAAAAATCATGCAATAAACAAATAAGTCTATTAAAACAATATAAATATACTTAATTCGGCGCGGTAGTCTGATAAATGAGCACCTGCAAAACACAAAGTGCATACAAATAGTGCAATATGTACTGATAACAGCAAGCAGGTTCAAGAAGCAGCTGCAAGAAAAAAACTCACAATTGCAGCCCCTAATATACTAGGAGCATGTATAAACAGCATGTGCAGTGTAATACTTGCCCCTCTGCAAGGGATCACTTCCACCGTGTTGTAGAGCTGTCCACTGACTCTCAGATGTAGTAGAAAAGGTTTTTTATTTCCAAATGCAAAAGCACACAATAAAAAGATTTAAAAGTCCTTCGAGGGGTTAATCAACACTCCAATTAGATTCCAAACACCACAAGTAACCAGTCTCTTGTGAGCAACAGCTCTCCGTGCGCCTCGGGGCTGTTCTCAGACTTCCGGGTGTGTTTGAAAAACACACAGACCTCAGCTGGTACGGTGGCTCGCTTGGTTCAAAAAAATCAAAAAAATCACCCAACGCGTTTCGTCCAGAGACGGGACTTCCTCAGGGGATGTTTAGGTCTGGAGGAAATCTCCTTTATATACTAGTCTTCAATAAGCATAAAAACGTGTGTGACATCCACACGACCCATGTGGTCCGTACATAAATCACCTTGTATAACTGCCTCCCATTCAAAAAGCAGTATTTGCAATGTCCGTTCGCATGAGGTTAATCCGAAGGAGTAAAACGAAAGTCTCTGTGTGAATGAATCCCAGTTTGTTTGTATCGTTGCTGGGAGACCGGTTCATGGAAAGTTAATACGAAAGATAAACCGAAGGTCGTGTTCGCTTTCGGATAAAGCAGTTAAAACGAAGGTCTTAGTTGTATCATAGTCATACGAAACAAGTGTCTTACAATTAACACGAAACTTAAACCGAAGGATTAATAATACGAAACATAAAACGAAGGTCTGCTTACCATTCATAAAAATACTGTGAATGAAGACCAATTTCTAATACGGTCAATGTGAAAATACAATAAAAAGCATTACATAGTACAAATGAAGATATAAATATATAAGAAAAAATAAATAAATGAAATATAAAATATAAAAGAACAGCTGTTGTGGGACTGCAGTTCTTAAATCTCATAATCAATTATCATTTTTATAAAAAATAAATAAATATAGAGAATGAGGGATCCCCCCCCCTCTCTTTTTCTATAAAATAAAGGTTCATATAAAATATATGAATCCCTTATGTTAAACGTCTGTATCCCCAAAGACACTGTCAATATCCATATAAAAACTTGTGAAGACATAGAACACTTTACCATAAAATTCAGAAAAAAACATGATACATTGAACATATCTCCCAATCCATGGACACCTAGATTTATAGTGAATGTGTCCATGAATTCAAAAAAATACCACTTTGGGATATTGTTGAAGTGGAAGAGGAGAAAGTGATATATATATTCAAACCATACATCATCAAAATACTTTTCCCAAGTGGATTTTTTTATTTTATAAAAAGGCCTTTAATTCAAAGTCTAAGTTAATTCCCTTGGGATTTAAGGTTTGCATATTAAAAATCCAGAAAGCCTCCCTCTGTAGTAGCCTTCTGGATCTATCGCCTCTTCTCCATGTTGAAGGAATGGACTCAATTCCCATGAATTTTATTTGTTCCACTTTGCCCTTTGGGCAACTGTGGCAGTGGTTGGGCAGGCTGTATTTAAACCTATCACATTCCTTATTCATCATTCCCATATGTTCAAGGATGCGGACTTTGAGCGGTCTTTTTGTTTGTCCTATATATTGGGCCCCACAGCCGCATTCTACCAGGTAAACCACGTATGTGGTATTACAATTGATAAAACTCTTAACTTTGTATGTTTTACCAGTGCTTAGGGATTTGAATTCTATCGTTTTCCTAACTTGGTGTGTGCAGGCCTTACAATTTCCACATTTATAAAACCCATTGGTTTTGCTGTTAGTGAGCCAACTTGACCCATTTATTTTGGGACCTGTCTTAATTACACTAGGTGCAAGTTTTGATTTCAGGTTGGGAGCTTTTTTGAAAATGACGGTGGGTTTATTTTGTACTAGGGGAGCCAGAATTTCATCTCCCTGGATAACATTCCAATGCTGGTGTAGGATTCTTCTAATCTGGGGGGCTGCCATATTATATTCTGAGATAAAGGATGTTCCATAGTCTGTTGCTGTTTTTTTATCCTTTTTGGATTTTGTCTTTAAGATTTCATTCCTGTCCATTAATTCTATTTCTTGCTCTGCCTTATTTAGTGCCTCAATTTTATAGTTTTTTTTGAATAAACCTATCTTTGAGGGTTCTTGTTTGTTCTCTAAAGATGTTGATGTCACTACAGTTCCTTCGAATTCTTCTAAATTGCCCTTTCGGGATGTTATTTAGCCAGTTGGGGTGATGGCAACTCTTTTTATCTATGTAGTTGTTACTGTCAACTTTTTTAAAAAAAGTTTTTGACTTTAAAATATCATTGTCAACATAGAAATTTAGGTCTAGAAAATCGATGGACTCAGTGCTTTGGGTGAAGGAAAAAGTGAGATTGTGATCATTATTATTAAGATAGGTTTTGAATTTAGATAATTCCAGCTTGGTTCCCTTCCAGATGAAAATAACATCATCGATGTATCTCCGCCATAGGACCAGGTCTGCACCAAAAGGGTTCGAGTCCCCTACATACTTGGACTCCCATAACCCCATAAAAAGGTTGGCATAACTTGGTGCAAACCTGGTCCCCATGGCTGTCCCACATTTCTGCAGATAAAAGGACCCTTCAAAGTAGAAATAATTGTATTTTAAAATGAATTCTATAGCCTCCGTAATGAATTTTGCTTGAATTTGATCCATTTTTTTTATCTTTATTGAGAGTATGTTTGATGGCTTCTATGCCCTTTGAGTGGTCTATAGAGGTATATAAGGCTGAGACATCTGCTGTGACTAGTGTATACCCAGGTTCCCATGTTATTTCATTCAGGGAATTGATAATATCTGTGCTGTCTTTAATGTAAGAAGGTATATCTAGAACATATGTCTGCAAAAAGGTGTCAACGTAATGTGACAAATTGCATGACATCGAGTCTATCCCAGAAATAATGGGACGGCCCGGAGGATTTTTTAGATCTTTATGTACTTTTGGAAGAAAGTAGAAGTACGGAACTACTGGATTGGGTGATGAGAGGAATTCATACTCCTGTTTGTTGAGGATTCCTCTCTCTCTACCCTGATCTAAAAGTTTGTTAAGGACCACCAAAAATTTGAAAGTGGGGTCTCCTTGCATTTTTTGGTATGTGGTTTGGTCATCAAGGAGCCTATATGCTTCCTTAAGGTATCCTTCCCTACTCATTATAACAACCCCTCCTCCCTTGTCTGCAGATCTAATCACCAAGGATGTATTTTCTTCAAGTTCCTTTAATGCAGATTTCTCTTTTAAAGTTAGATTATGCGAATTTTTGATGGTACTCAGGTCTAAGGCTTCCAGATCTCTAAGTATCAATTTTCTATATACATCCAAATTTGTGCCTCTTTCAATACTAGGAACAAAAGATGATTTGTCTCTGAGTGTGGTATGGTGGATTCTTGGTTGTGGATTGGGTTGGGAGGTAGACTCCTCTTCTTTGGGGTGTTTGTATTCTAGAATTTGCACATAGTCCCCATTTCTGGCTAGAAGTCTTTTTATCGCCAGTTTTCTTATAAATTTTTGGGCATCAATAAACAGATTAAATTTGTTAGGGAATTTTGTGGGGGCATACGTAAGGCCTTTATTTAGGACATTCTCTTGGTCTCTGGAGAGAACAGTTCCACTGATATTAAAAATATTTGTCATAAGTCATTTTGTTTTAGCATATTCATAAAATAGAACTGCGTTTTTGTTATGTCTTTTGCTATTTTTGAACCAAACTGCAGTTGCCTCTGATTTGAACATCATGAATCATGAAAAATATTTCTAAACCAAACTTTATTATTGTTCTAAGTCAAATGATTTATTCTTTTTGAATATACTTTTTAGAAGCATATCTGTAATTAGATTTGCGAGGCCTAATAATGGTTAATGTGATTCCAGATTGTTGCAGTTTTATTTCCGTGAATGAATTACTGTACTCTAACTTTGTTTTTTTTACCATACTTCTGTTTAAGGAGAAAAAAAGAATAGCAATTTGCAATGCAGCACGTCAGTGGGATATTCAGCAAAACAGAATTTCACCTCTCGCTACTGCAGACCAAGAGTCCGGGAGTCCCTCTCAGAAACCATGCCAGATAAATGGCAACTCATCCTATGAATTTCCCGAAGATAAAAGGTAATCTGCATTAAAAACGGGGTAACGATACTTTGAAAATATTATTTTGCTGAGATTAGACATAAACAAAACCGTGAAATCAACTATTATCTATTGTATAGACAATGACATCACTCGGAGGAATGGCCAATCCCCTGAATGCAGGTTCTGAGCATACAGATATATAAAGAGACTTGACAGAAAGTGTAATCTTATTATAAACCTTTGTCACATAGCACAGATTACCTGCCCTCTTCTCATGTCAGATTGTTTTTAATCAAAAAAGTTTCTCTTCTACATTTGCACCTACAATTGTTATTGTTCAGGTGTGCACAATATATGATAGTTGATTTCACTTTGTTGTTTCAGCTTATGAGTAAGTGCTTTTAGCCTGTGTTAATTGTCACCCTGGCATGCTGCTGTTTAACGGGAACGGATTTTGAATATTAAATCACTGCTTTGATCAAGAGTCCTTGAGTGCCATTTCTTCTTCTTTTCTATTTAATATTTGCTTGGTGCCTGCCGAGCAGCTGCAGAGGCACTGGACCAGAAGCAATGTAAAGCTGATTTTGATTTATAGGTGATACGGTCACCAGAGCAGAGGATAGTTTTTAGTTCATAACACCTATTATCCTAAGGGTTAGCTGTATCCGTCATAATTCCGCTTACCCTAATCATATCTGTCTTATCTCGTTCACCTATCTGTATGACACTTGCCACGAGTATAGCGCTCCACTTTTAGCCCTTTCCTTTTATATTGACAATCCATCCCTCTCTTTCAACTTCCCTTCCTCACTTATTATTTTGAGGGAGCCCATAATCTCATTGTGCCTGTGGCATACCTCTCCCACTGGAGATGAGGACACCCAACTGTGCATACATATAGCACATGCGCTTGTGTAGAATCCATTTTCCACTGGAGAATCTGTGAAATCGTCACCAGTGGATACATTTGGACTGCACATGCCGACTTAAAACTTGATAAAACATGCAACAAGGGGCAAAATAGCTAAGCCTTATTCAAAGACAAAATTATTAAAATGATAGCATGTGACAAACTCGCAGCCTGAAAATGCCTTAACTTGAGAATCTAGACTACAGGGAGTGCAGAATTATTAGGCAAGTTGTATTTTTGAGGATTAATTTTATTATTGAACAAAAACCATGTTCTCAATGAACCCAAAAAACTCATTAATATCAAAGCTGAATATTTTTGGAAGTAGTTTTTAGTTTGTTTTTAGTTTTAGCTATTTTAGGGGGATATCTGTGTGTGCAGGTGACTATTACTGTGCATAATTATTAGGCAACTTAACAAAAAACAAATATATACCCATTTCAATTATTTATTTTTACCAGTGAAACCAATATAACATCTCAACATTCACAAATATACATTTCTGACATTCAAAAACAAAACAAAAACAAATCAGTGACCAATATAGCCACCTTTCTTTGCAAGGACACTCAAAAGCCTGCCATCCATGGATTCTGTCAGTGTTTTGATCTGTTCACCATCAACATTGCGTGCAGCAGCAACCACAGCCTCCCAGACACTGTTCAGAGAGGTGTACTGTTTTCCCTCCTTGTAAATCTCACATT
Organism: Pelodytes ibericus; assembly: GCA_036172795.1. Taxonomy (NCBI): domain Eukaryota; kingdom Metazoa; phylum Chordata; class Amphibia; order Anura; family Pelodytidae; genus Pelodytes; species Pelodytes ibericus. The sequence continues at coordinate 154,145,690 of CM069858.1, forward strand.
TGATGATGGACCACAGGTTCTCAATGGGGTTCAGATCAGGTGAACAAGGAGGCCATGTCATTAGATTTTCTTCTTTTATACCCTTTCTTGCCAGCCACGCTGTGGAGTACTTGGACGCGTGTGATGGAGCATTGTCCTGCATGAAAATCATGTTTTTCTTGAAGGATGCAGACTTCTTCCTGTACCACTGCTTGAAGAAGGTGTCTTCCAGGAACTGGCAGTAGGACTGGGAGTTGAGCTTGACTCCATCCTCAACCCGAAAAGGCCCCACAAGCTCATCTTTGATGATACCAGCCCAAACCAGTACTCCACCTCCACCTTGCTGGCGTCTGAGTCGGACTGGAGCTCTCTGCCCTTTACCAATCCAGCCACGGGCCCATCCATCTGGCCCATCAAGACTCACTCTCATTTCATCAGTCCATAAAACCTTAGAAAAATCAGTCTTGAGATATTTCTTGGCCCAGTCTTGACGTTTCAGCTTGTGTGTCTTGTTCAGTGGTGGTCGTCTTTCAGCCTTTCTTACCTTGGCCATGTCTCTGAGTATTGCACACCTTGTGCTTTTGGGCACTCCAGTGATGTTGCAGCTCTGAAATATGGCCAAACTGGTGGCAAGTGGCATCGTGGCAGCTGCACGCTTGACTTTTCTCAGTTCATGGGCAGTTATTTTGCGCCTTGGTTTTTCCACACGCTTCTTGCGACCCTGTTGACTATTTTGAATGAAACGCTTGATTGTTCGATGATCACGCTTCAGAAGCTTTGCAATTTTAAGAGTGCTGCATCCCTCTGCAAGATATCTCACTATTTTTGACTTTTCTGAGCCTGTCAAGTCCTTCTTTTGACCCATTTTGCCAAAGGAAAGGAAGTTGCCTAATAATTATGCACACCTGATATAGGGTGTTGATGTCATTAGACCACACCCCTTCTCATTACAGAGATGCACATCACCTTATATGCTTAATTGGTAGTAGGCTTTCGAGCCTATACAGCTTGGAGTAAGACAACATGCATAAAGAGGATGATGTGGTCAAAATACTCATTTGCCTAATAATTCTGCACTCCCTGTATTTTAACCACTTAAGTACAAAAAATACTTGCCTAAAACACAAGAATCGAAAAATACCTGTTAATTTGTATCCCTTGATCAATTTAGAGTTAAAGGACAATTCTACAGAGAAAAAAAATGTATAAATATAATTTTCATACTTATATCTACAGGTTGAGTATCCCATACCCAAAATGCTTGGAAGCTTGCAAATACTGAATAGAGCAGATAACTCACTTATTACGGTGATGTTTCTGTCATATGAGGCATCAGGCTTGCACACGTGCCATTGTATTACCCTTTTGGGGGGACCGTGAGCAGGCATGGAAAGGCTATATCGCAGCTTAAGGCGGTTGAACACTCAATAAGCGTATGCGTGTATGGAATAAATGTATTGGATAACAGGTCATTATGGATCATGGACTTCTAGATAAGGGATACTCAACCTGTATTTAATGGGGATGAGACTGTTCATTGTGGCTGCATTAACAGAGCCACTTCACCATCCCCACTCGCGTGATGACCTATAATGCTTTAAGAATATCATCCTATTAGTTACTATTACTATGAATATTTAATTTATGCACTTTTATACAGTTGTCCTTTAATAGAACAGGTCTTATACTTGAATAGAATTCATGCTGCGAAATATATGAAGTGTATCAAACAAGATTATGCACGGTACCTACAAGAAAGAGATCCTTTTGTCTGTGTTGTACATTGAAGGTTAAATTATTTTCATTGCACATTACATTACATTAACATTTATTTAAATAGCGCCAACAATTTACATAGCGCTTGGCACAGAGTAAAGAAGGGGACTACATACCAAGTTAGACAAATAAGAACAGACTGATACATGATGTAGAAAGCCCAGTTCGCAAGCTTACAATCAACCACAGGAGATCTGTTACACAACAGAGATATGTAGACTATAGCTTATTTTAGGCAAATGCATATTGCATGTTTCTTGGTCTTCTTTGATGGCTATTGTTTTACTTATATAGTAATTTTCTCTTGATAATTAAAACTTTTTCTAGTTTTTTTTCTATTCAGGTATTTATTCTATGCTGTATGACATTTAACAAAATTCAAAAATATTTTAATATTTCAAAAGAAATAGCTTTGCTGTACACTTTAATGACATGATTACTAATATCATTCTGTATTAATGTAAAGAACACTTGTACATTGTAAAATATAAAAGTAATAAGACAAATGCTTGTGTTGCTAATACAATGTAGTTATCTAATTATTCGTAGTATACATACACCATTAAATTATCATACACAGCCAGAATGTACTCATTGAACCTAGTATATGGTTTTATTTTTGTTAGGTCTTTTTTTTTCTTCTTTTTTTACCATTTACATTCTCTCCGATTTGCAGGAAGCTCAAACTGGTTAGCTAACTATATGTAATCGTAGCTCACTTTTTGCTTTGTTTACCATTTACCTCATGGTTTTATAGAATTTCAAGCACATTTTGACTTATGTCTTTTCCTACCAGAAGGTTTTTATATACCGTATTTTTCGCCTCATAAGACGCACCTGACCATAAGACGCACCCAGTTTTTAGAGGAGGAAAACAAGAAAAAAACCTCAATATGCCAGGATTTAGCCATTCAATATGCCAGGATTTTCCCCCTCACTATGCCAGGAGTTAGCCATTCAGTATGCCAGGATTATGCCCCCCACTATGCCAGGATTTTGCCCATCACTATGTTAGGATTTAGCCACTTACTATGCCAGGCTTTTGCCCCTCACTATGCCAGGCTTTTGCCCCTCACTGTGCCAGGATTTTGCCCCTCACTATGCCAGGCTTTAGCCACTCATTATGCCAGGCTTTTGCCCCTCACTATGCCAGGATTTTGCCCCTCACTGTGCCAGGATTTTGCCCCTCACTATGCCAGGCTTTTGCCCCCCACTGTGCCAGGATTTTGCCCCTCCCTGTGCCAGGCTTTTGCCCCTCACTATGCCAGGATTTTGCCCCTCACTGTGCCAGGCTTTTGCCCCTCACTATGCCAGGATTTTGCCCCTCACTGTGCCAGGATTTTGCCCCTCACTATGCCAGGCTTTTGCCCCTCACTGTGCCAGGATTTTGCCCCTCCCTGTGCCAGGCTTTTGCCCCTCACTATGCCAGGATTTTGCCCCTCACTGTGCCAGGCTTTTGCCCCTCACTATGCCAGGCTTTTGCCCCTCACTATGCCAGGCTTTTGCCCCTCACAATTCCATGATTTTGCCCCTTATTATGCCAGGATTTGCTCGATTGTGCCACCTTCCTCCCCCCTTCCCTAGCACTTACCTCCATGCTGCTCTCCGTTGTGTTCTCTCCGTTGTTTCCTCCGTGCAGGGAGGAAGGAAGCTCTGGTCGCTTTTTTTTTTCTTCTTAACTTTATTGAAGTCGCGCAACGTCAATAAAGTTAAGAAGGGGAAAAAAAGCGCAAAAAGGTAAGTATGCACATACATTCGCTCCATAAGACGCACAGACATTTCCCCTCACTTTTGAGGAGGAAAAAAGTGCGTCTTATGAGGCGAAAAATATGGTAGTTAAAGCAAGCCAGTCACCTGAAAAAAAGTTACGTTAATCACATCAGCATGAAAGTTTATTTATATATTGAGCTAACATTTCTTTAAATGTGTTCAGCACTTTTTATTGTGTTTTTAATAACTTTTTTTATATATATATATAATAATTTTCTGTCTTGTGCTGAGGATAAATATTACCTCGCATACACTTTTTAGATTGGCTGCTTATTTTCCACTTTTCTGAATCTTTTAACATATTTTACAATTATTACAACAAAACCGTCACTATAGTAGTAGTTCACAGCAGTTAAGTTAAACAATTTAGGTGCCGTATATATTTCTGCAACATTTTAATTTATTTTAGAAATACATAACCCTTGTACAAATGAACATAATGGACATGAACCACTGTTCTCCATGGGTAACTGGAGTGCCCTTTGACATGTAAGCTGCAAACCTAAGGGTTCTCTGCCAATACTTGCTATTCATAGGAGGGAAATTGCTGAGATATTTGGATAAAATCAGTGGCATGTCTAGTGCAGTATGGTAGAATAAGGTAATGTGCGCCCAAGTGGAGAAAGAAGAGAGGAATAGATCAGCAGATAGAGCTGTTCACACTAGCCCAAAAGTAGGTGTACCAATTACACCAATACCCAGTCACCATGTCTAGTGCAATATATTGTATGAATGGTCACTTGCTGACGATATGAATGTTGGCATATGCAATCAATGGCAACATTACTAGGTATGGCACATAGACAAATTCACCTCCAAAACAGCCTGAATTCCTTGTGGCATGAATTCAACAAGATATTTGACTTAGGTATTTTGGTTCATGTTCACCTGAGAGCAAAACACAGTTCCTTATTTTTGACATTAACTTGGTCAGTGTAGCTTAGATCACACATCTTCCCTAGTCTAATGTGTGGTTGAACAATTAAACCTCTTGACAATGTCAAAATAATGTATATATGGTATTAAGTTGAAGCCATAGAATTAGCGGTTTGCCTGTTTGTGTTAATAAAGTGCCTCTGAGCATATATGTGCTACATATGCATAACTTGTGTGTAGTATATTTGCTATTGCCAGAAGCATAAACCAATGCTTGACAAATCATGGGACAGTCAAGTCTTCATGGCCACCAGGTGTATTGCTGCTCTGTAAGTTGTGTTGGCAGTAGCTGCAAACATGTATAGATCTGCGGCATGTCACTGTATTGCGCCTTAACAATATACCCTCATCTTAGACTGATTTACAGTGGGACATGGTGTTACTTCTTAGCAGCATGAATTTTCATGCTTCTAGATCTGTGTCGAAAGTCACGTGCTTTTTATGTTCATGTTTCTTACCAGTATAAAATGGCAGTAGTAATTGACTGCCAGAAGTAGTGGGTTACAGCATTTTCTTAATACGCGTGCCAATAATCTTTCAAGTTATTCCCCATATGTTATCTGTTTTTCAAGAGCAGAGATGAATTGTTTCGTATTTTTCTTTCATTGTGATCACATAAAAGAAAAGACCTGCATTACTGGGTGTATATAGGCCAATTTAGATTCTGTAATGGCTGTCCCTTACCATAAACAAAGAAAAAAGGACCAGTGTAATCTTCTAATTCTTTACCTCTACTGTCTGTGTCTGTTGTTTTTACATTTTCGACATACATTTGTCAGTGATAATCTTTGTTCTGGAGGTATGTACCACCAAGCTAATTTTTATGGGTCTCCAGGGAATGCAAAGGTACACATCGTAAATTAGCTATTTTGAATACAAAGTTCCAATTGAGCCACTGAATATACCTGAAATATGTTCACAGAGAGGTTAGTAAATCAAAGAAATATCTTGAAAAATGTAATCGGTACCTAAAGCAGCTGTTTTATTAGCAATAAATGCTAGTGTAGGTGTTCCCAGTAGATTCCTCACTAATATTCTCTGAAACTATGAATCTTGTGCAAATTCTTGACTTATCCCAGGGTGAAATGATCAGATAGTTATCTTTCTAGATTATAATTAATAAATGTGTGTTTTCCTGTAGAGATGAGGAAGATAAGAATGGGCAATGTTGTCAAAGTACTGTGCTATGTTTATTCGGAACTAATGCAGAATCCATCCGTTACAACCTTAGGATTTTCCAGTACTGTCAAAGGTGCTGTATTGTATTTAAAAATAAAAATGATCACTCCAACCTACTTTATTTCATTTAATTTTTTTATGCAGACAATGGAGTATGTTCCATTAAATTAGCACGATCTTTTATTATATTTAGCCAAAGTTTGAAACCTTATTATTTAGAGATATAAGAAAATTACCTTGAAATTAATTCAATTCAATTAATTAAATCAAATACCAAGCCCCACCCTCTGATATTAAAAACATATCAGACCACAATTGGGCATAGTTAGGGATTCATTTTATTTATTATTTTTATGGGGTCTGGGGCCAGCTGTGGACAGCCCCTTTGTACTGCGGTTTTGGATCATTACCATAAAGCAAATGAATATGCTTGTAATGTTTTTTTTTAAAACCCTGTTTCCATTGTTAAGGAAATCATTTTATACATATATTTAGAATATTTATGTACTTTCAATGGAGTAAACAGTCTTTATTTTATATTGTGACTTGGTAAAGATTAATCTAAAATTAAAAAGGCTAAATGACAAATATGGGCTAAGTACATTACATTTTTTTTCTTCATACATTATACTTGTTGCGTAACCAGAACTCATCCTTAAATGTGTCTTCAAGTTACCTTTTATGCCTTTCCAAACATTTTTCAATTCCCTCACGAGATTAGCAAATTCCCTTATGTGATTAGCAGGTATTACCATTGGATATTATTGTATATATTAATTTTTCTTTCTATAACTTAGTGCTTGCTTGGATGACATCTGAGCTTGCCACCTCCCAGGTTCAAGGTGGGGCCTCCTCTTCTAGCATTTCTAATACTTTTCTCTTTACCTTAGCCATATGCTTCTTTAAGCCCATATTACAGATTGATTTGTTTTAGTCTTTTTTTTATTGTAGTAAACAGCTGTGCACAACCACATTATCAATATAGCATAAGCAAACACGTTTCGTCAAATACAAACATGTGGTCATTAGTTCAAAAGTATATAAACAGTAGAGGTATTTTACATATTAATGTTCCATTGGAGTTAGACTAAGTTAGTAATAACTGTACTTTTAGATTTTCTCTGAGAGTAGGCGCTATATAAAAGAGGTGTTTAACAATGAATATTGACTGGGGTCCAGAACTTTTGTAATGACACAGAGGTTGTGTGTCACGGGCAACAAAGCCCTTCTATATCGAGGTGATTACTAAAATAGACAGTAAAACTTGTATAAATGATCACAAGATGACCTTAACCCTCTCTATTACTGCTCATAGTGCACCCTCCTGACAATAAAACAAAAACCATTTAGGCAACATATTAGGGATATTATTTCTTAGGTGGAAATAAAGAATAAGGAAAATACAAAACAGAAGAGGAAAGGAGCAGAACAGGGAGGCAAGTACAAAAAATCAAAGTGGACTTATTGCAAGAGAGTATGCCCAAGAGCGGTTTACCCTGAATGTCCAAGAGAGGTAGTGCAGTGAATGGTCTAACAGCCTGCCTGTGGAGACCAAGTTGCTCTGCATCCCATTCATAAATATGTAGTGCGGGAAGAAATAAGTCAAATAACCTTATATGAGAGCCCAAAGTATTGTATTTCATTTGTTGAGGACGCTGAGGTCTGGAGGTTTGTGGGTCAAAGGTTATTAAACCTTGTAGAGTAAGACAAAACACCAAAGTTGTGTAGTAGGGAGATGTGGTACACCTCTATTAGGCTGGTCCATTGTAGGAAGCACCACCTGAAGAGTCATGCCAAAATTAAAAAGGTAGTATAAAACGTTACTGTTTTATACAGAATTATTTCGCAAGTCACATTTACCAAACTGTGAAATGTATTTGACAAATAAGGTAATATGGCTAATTTTGATCTGAGCTGCAAAATGATTCAGTCCCTGAACAATAATCCTTTGTTTTGACTGGGCTCTTAATTGTCATTCCGTTTCACCAATTTGCATACACAAAAAAATTATAACTGAAATCCGAGAGGGGTCTATATCCCAAAGTAATACCTGCCTGGAGCCTCGCTGTCTGCCACGTATGTAAAGAGGCCCGCACATATATATATTAAAATTACAGGATTACTTCATATGTCAAATTTCCACGCGTACCTTTAAGGCTCGACATTCAAATCCTGTTCTAAAATAGCATACATTCCTGCTGAACAAAGTGTGATTTATGCAATGCATCACTACACTTAATTATACTGTCAAAATGATTGTACAGCTCCCTGCAAGCGTATCTGGGTCACAAAAGGAACACTGTTTGGGGTGTTAAAATCAGATAATACAAGCCGACCCTATTTAATTGTAGCAATTAAATGAGCTATGACGCCTAGTTTGCCACTGGTTGATATATGTCGTGGAAAATATAAAAAAATAAGATGTTGGCTGCTCTCTTTTGATTTGCTTTACTTACACTAGTGCCATAGTGGTAAAGTTCCAACAGGTATTGTTTGTCTACTTGTAATTCTTGTTTGCGTACATGTTAGTGGACTATTAATGGAATCAAGGTTACATTGACAAATTTCATACACATTAGTTTGCTAGATATAGGAAATGAAGCAGGTAAGAAAATAAAAATGAAGGACACTTTTTAATGTTGATTTGTTTATTTGTATTTATAGTTTAATCTATAAAATCCAGACATCTGCATTTCCTCCATAGCTGCCAAAGTGCTAAAAGGTCTAGAAATGTAAAAAAAATAATAATAATAATCATGAGTTGTTTATATAAAATCTGACCCAGAAAACATGTTTTAGCAGAAGACTACTGCCCCAGTCCATTAGTACATAGTTTTTTTTATAGAACATATGATGGTCACACTTTTTCTTCTAGATGTGGACAGCTTATATTCCAATGTGGGTTTTGTTTATTTTTAGATGTCTCCTATTCACTGGCTCATTGTATATTGTGAGTTTTCTAATGTATTTGATTCATTTTATTAATCTGTGACTAATCAACATCTGAGGAAAGGGATTTAGGAGTAATAATTTCAGAGGACTTGAAGGTAGGTAGGCAATGCAATAGAGCAGCAGGAAATTCTAGCAGAATGCTTGGTTGCATAGGGAGAGGTATTAGCAGTAGGAAGAGGGAAGTGCTCATGCCATTGTACAGAGCACTGGTGAGACCTCACTTGGAGTATTGTACGCAGTACTGGAGACCGTATCTCCAGAAGGCAGGGCTCGACAAACCCCGGGCGCCAGGTCGCCATGGCGACCAGGAAATCAGACCTGGCGCCCGGGTGCTGTTTGTCACAGGGAGCCCTTGCCGACTGCCATCCGTTAGACGCAGCGCGAGGGGAGAAAGTCTGTTCGGATCACACAGACTGTAAGCTCCGCCCCCTCGCGCAACACGTTGTAGTGCCGAGTGTCACGTGACAACTCGGCACTTAGCAGAAACCGAAAGAGGATCGGGCTCCAGCATAAATGTCCCCCTCCCCTGCCATGAGGTAAGCAGCAGGGAGGGAGGACACCGTAAAAAATAAAAATTTTGTGTTTTTTTTTTTTTTAAAGAGCAAAAATGTGTGAAGGTAACTGGCTGTGTATGTGGTCTGTGTGTATGTATGAGTGAATGTAACTGGCTGTGTATGTGGTCTGTGTGTATGTATGAGTGAATGTAACTGGCTGTGTATGTGGTCTGTGTGTATGTATGAGTGAATGTAACTGGCTGTCTATGTGGTCTGTGTGTATGTATGAGTGAATGTAACTGGCTGTGTATGTGGTCTGTGTGTATGTATGAGTGAATGTAACTGGCTGTCTATGTGGTCTGTGTGTATGTATGAGTGAATGTAACTGGCTGTCTATGTGGTCTGTGTGTATGTATGAGTGAATGTAACTGGCTGTCTATGTGGTCTGTGTGTATGTATGAGTGAATGTAACTGGCTGTGTATGTGGTCTGTGTGTATGTATGAGTGAATGTAACTGGCTGTCTATGTGGTCTGTGTGTATGTATGAGTGAATGTAACTGGCTGTCTATGTGGTCTGTGTGTATGTATGAGTGAATGTAACTGGCTGTCTATGTGGTCTGTGTGTATGTATGAGTGAATGTAACTGGCTGTCTATGTGGTCTGTGTGTATGTATGAGTGAATGTAACTGGCTGTGTATGTGGTCTGTGTGTATGTATGAGTGAATGTAACTGGCTGTCTATGTGGTCTTTGTGTATGTATGAGTGAATGTAACTGGCTGTCTATGTGGTCTGTGTGTATGTATGAGTGAATGTAACTGGCTGTCTATGTGGTCTGTGTGTATGTATGAGTGAATGTAACTGGCTGTCTATGTGGTCTTTGTGTATGTATGAGTGAATGTAACTGGCTGTCTATGGTCTGTGTGTATGTATGAGTGAATGTAACTGGCTGTCTATGTGGTCTGTGTGTATGTATGAGTGAATGTAACTGGCTGTCTATGTGGTCTGTGTGTATGTATGAGTGAATGTAACTGGCTGTCTATGTGGTGTGTGTGTGTGTGTGTGTGTAAATGTAACTGGCCGTGTATGTGATTTGTGTGTGTGTGTGTAAATGTAACTGGCCGTGTATGTGGCGTGTGTGTGTGAATGTAACTGGCTGTGTATGAATGTAACTGGCTGTGTATGAATGTAACTGGCTGTGTATGTGGCGTGTGAATGTAACTGGCTGTGTATGGTTGGTGTATGTGACTGTCTCCGTGCGTTTATGATTTTGTGATGTGCCGTTGTCTGGCTCCTAAATTTTTTAGCTGGCTCCTAAAACTTAATTAAATTTGTCAAGCCCTGCCAGAAGGATATTGATACTTTGGAGAGAGTTCAGAGAAGGGCTACTAAACTGGTTCATGGGTTGAAGCATCTTAACATGTATAGCTTGGAGGAAAGACGTAACAGGGGGGATATGATAGAAACATTTAAATACATAAAGGGAATCAACACAGTAAAGGAAGAGAGTATATTTAAAAGAAGAAAAACTACCACAACTAGAGGACATAGTCTTAAATTAGAGGGGCAACGATTTAAAAGTAATATCAGGAAGTATTACTTTACTGAGAGGGTAGTGGATGTATGGAATAGCCTGCCAGCAGAAGTGGTAGAGGTAAACACAGTCAAGGATTTTAAGCATGCGTGGGATAGACACAAGGCTATCCTAGCTATAAGACCAGGAAAGGGGGACTAATAAAAGTACTCAAAAAAAAAAAAAATTGGGCAGACTAGATGGACCGAATGGTTCTTATCTGCCGACACATTCTATGTTTCTATGTTTCTATCATAAACAAATACAAGTTAGAACATTCCCATTTTATCACCATGAGGATGTATGTGCAAATACCCTGCAATATACCTTTTAACTTACTGGTTCTGGGAGAAAATGCACAGCTTTATAAATGCTTCTTATTTATCTTACTCATCTGAGTGAGTAGCCCATTTAGCTATCCACTTAACTGTCACACAGCCTCCCTGTGTTATGAACAGAACAAACCAGAATTAGGAGTGATGTTGGCTGGTACAAAATGTCAGTTTTATACAAAAATGGCAAAATGAAGCCACCACTAAACTTTATTTTTTCTCCACTTGTCCTTCTAGTATAGAAAACTGGGATTTACCTGATAATATTGCCCACCCTTTTTGGGTTAACATTTAATTTTGAAGATACATATTTAAAAATGCAATAACTTATCTGTTATGAACCAGACATATGCAAATAATTTACAATTATCAAAGTATGTAAAACATCACAACTAATAAGAATTATTACAGTCACTCCTTTGTCTTCATATTTGGTTGGAAACTCCCATTTAATGGAATGAAATGACATAATGAATATCCTATAACCTTTGTAATGGAGCTTGGATTTTTTGTTTCGTTATTTTGCTCCTGATAAGGAAACATTGTGTAAATAAGCCAATGCAGCAGAATATATTGAATATTTTTTTAGCGTCAGCATCCATTCCTCCCGTTTGCATGCAGTCTTAAATTTATAATAGAAAGTAGGCCTGAAAAGTGTTGATTAAAATTGAGCCTCAAGAAATGTCATATATTTAAGAGTTAAAAGCTTCCTCTCAAAAGCACTCATTCAAGGTCATCTCTCTAAATCACAAAGGCTCCTATCAGAAATAAAAAAAAAAAAACTGTCTGCGCTTCTCAACCTAATAAAGTTGGCAACAAATATATAAATATAAATGAGAGGTTTTGGTTATATGAATTGGCCAAAGCATAATTAAGCTCACCCGCCACGTCAAGGCACACTCTCAATAGGGCGAGAACCTACTCTCACCTCCTATCTAGTGGGCACACAAAGCAGTAATACTGCTACCAAAACCTATTTAAATGTGTTGGAAGAGGTGCCATTAAACCTCCTCCCAATTAACCCTATAACAGAAAGCTGCAACCAGACAATGAGGAGCCAACAACCTCAAATATGTGCAAGCAGGGAAAAGAAAAACGTCGGTACGCTAAGCTAGTTACAGGCTCAAATAATTTAAAAAAAAATATTTGTGGCCAACTTTATTAGGTTGAGAAGCGCAGACAGTTTTTGTTTTTTGTATACATTGTACAGCCAATCACACTGTTTTTACAGCATCATTTTTACATTTATATTATTTGAGCCTGTAACTAGCTTAGCGCACTGACATTTTTCTTTTCCTATCAGAAATAATTGAACGTGAAGATGATAAGAAATTAGTTTCCAGAGTACTTGATCGAGTTAGATCAGTTAAAAAAGAACAAACACCAAGTGCTGGGAGAAAGATTGGAAGATAGATATTAATGGGAATAAGTGGAATAGAGCCTTACATGTTATATATAAATGTGTTCATTGCCTAAATCTTAACAAGCTTCAATTTAAACTAATGTAAAGGTGGTACCTGGTGCCTACAACGCTTGCAAAGTTTTCTAAAAACAATCTAACCAATTGTTGGAGATGTGGGGCATAGAGAGGAGACACACTACATATCTGGTGGGGATGTCCTTTAATTAACAAAATGTGGAATAGTATATCTCAAAAGTTGATTGAGAAATTTGGAGATGACTGGAAACAAACACCAGAAAAAGCACTTCTCCACTTAAATCTATCAAGAAATGGAGGAAAAGATATATACTTTCTCCTACATTTATTGACGGCAATTAAGCTCAGATTGCATGAAACTGGAAGGTACCGGGTCCTATACTATGGCAAAGGATACAGGCACAGCTAACATCTCATTATAGTAAGGAAAAGGGAATTATAGGGCAATTTAATGGGTCTGGGGGGCAGATGGCTGTGTTCGGGGATGCATTGGCTAACTCTGGGGGTGAGATTGGCAAATAAAAGGAAATAAAAACAAGAAATACATTTTTTTTTTTCAATCATAATTTTTATTAAATATAAAACAGTTAACATGTGAATTAATAGTTACAAGTAAAACTTTTTTTCCTATAGGGTAGTTTTATATTCAGGCTTTTTCTTTTTTTTCCTAAATGAATATCCGAAGTTTGGGGAGTCGTCTTATAATCAGGGTCATCTTATATTTAAGCAAATATGGTAAATGTTTTACTCACTTCCTGATAGAATGCAATTAAATTAGTTTCATAGGATCTGTCTTTCATAAAGCCATGTTGGCTTCTCCTTATGAAGTTCCTGTTAAACAGTTTCCCCAGCACAGATGTCAAGCTTACAGGTCTGTAATTGCCCAGCTGAGATTTCGATCCCTTTTTAAATATGGGCACCATATTGGCTTTACACCAATTCATGCCTGAAGTAAAAGAATCCCTGAAAATCATGGCTTTCCCAGGATTTGACATATCTATTTAAGTACCCTTGGTTGTATACCATCTGACCCCAGGGTTCTGTTTGTCATAACACCATTTAATTGTTTTAACACTTTTTTGTTACACTTTTTCTTGTGCTTGCTGTGACTGTTCTGTAAAAGTTGCATGCAGGTTCTTGCCCATTGGTTCTTTCTTGGTTAAAGCAGAAAAAAATAAATGTGTTTAAAATATTTGCTTTCTCTCTGTCCCCACTGACCATCTCTCCCATTTCAGATAACAATGTCCCAATTTGTTGCCATTTATATATTTAAATATTTTGGGGGGATTTATCTTTCTTTCCTTAGCAATTTTTTTTTTTTCATTCTCCATTTAATTGCCTTTTTTACAGGCTTAGCTTTATATTGTTTGAACACTATTTTCTTTTTATTTATATCCTGATTTACCTTACTGGTTAGCCACTTTGTTTTTTTCCATATTTTTGATATTGTTCTGATGTTTTTGTCTTCACAGATCAATTGACACTGTTCTCAGCAGTGCTGTTCAGGCACTTTCTGTAATAGATTCACATCTTGTGGAGCTGGAAGGAGATACCCTTTGTCTTTATGGATTAGGAGCTTTGGAGTGTCTCGATAGGACCTGGAGTGTACAGACATCTGGATCAGTCTGCACCGTCTCTTTTACTTTTATAAACTTTGATGATATCGTACCAGTTCTACCAAAACTGAGACTCAAGTTTCCTAATGCTACGGTATACATAAAATAACAAAAGAATACAAAAAAAGGATTTGTGTGTTTTTTCATTTTGTTAGCAAGTCCTGTGTCTAATACGTGGACACAGACTCTTCCACTCTCGTTCTTCACAAACCGATGTGGGACTGTGTTTGGGGTAGAGCATGCAGTATCTTTGTCTTTGCCGTAAACACAGGCCACTCAGGTCCCCACACTAGACCACCAGATGAGCTCCCACCTTCAGTGGGTAAGCAATTAGACAGGTACCAGGAAGAGACCTGGGGAGACATTTTACCACCAGTCCCTGGATGTTTGCTTATTTAATTCCTAAACTTCAGTACATGAAACATAGAAACATAGAATGTGTCTGCAGATAAGAACCATTCGGTCCATCTGGTCTGCCCACTTTTTGAGTACTTTTATTAGTCCCCCGTTCCCGGTCTTATAGCTAGTATAGCCTTGTGTCTATCCCACGCATGCTTAAAATCCTTGACTGTGTTTACCTCTACCACTTCTGCTGGCAGGCTCTTCCATACATCCACTACCCTCTCAGTAAAGTAATACTTCCTGATATTACTTTTAAATCGTTGCCCCTCTAATTTAAGGCTATGTAATTTAAGACTATGTCCTATGAGTTTATTAAGTATACTAAACTGTAAGATGCAGGACTTGACAAAGTAACAGGTGAACTATTATTCATTCTGGTCAATAGTAATCTTACATTATTAAAACGGACATAAGAATAATAGCAATACTTCTTCACCCAGTCCACTAAACAGCTTTCTTATCAAGATTACAAAATGCCTTACATCTCCAACCTTATTATAGGCATAGAATTTACAGTTAATTGTTGTATCTTTTTATTCAGAACATGTTAGTCTAGATTTAAACATACAGAACCAGGATTTAAATACAAGAGCATATACCAACATGTATATAAAATGATTTCAATATGTATGCACAATTATCTATTTCTGCAACTGAATAACCGAGTACATGGAAAAACATGAGTTTTATTTGTGAGCTGATTTATGTGAGTTTGCTAACTGAATTATTTTTTTTCTCTTTATCATTTTTATACCTTGGCAAACGCAGCACCTAAAGTTTAAAGAGACCAATTTGATCACCCTGCATCAGTTCAATGCATTGGCTCAGCTGCGACGACTGGATCAGTTGACTGTGGATTCTCAGGGAAATCCTGTGGTTAATTTTAGTTTGTGGAAGTTCTATGTTCTTTTCAGACTGAACTGCTTCAACATACAGAAAATTAATGACACGGAGGTAAGAAGGATGATGGGAAACATAATGGGAAGACTTCTATATTTACTGTATACTAGAACACAATAATAAAACGCCTTACGGGATACTATTTAGTTATGTATCTGTATTGTGTCATGGTAACACTTTATATATTTTGTGTCAACAGACATGACAAATTATCCAGGATCATTTTGCATTGGCTCCTTTTGTCTTTTTATATATTTTATTTGTAAGCTCTCACAGACAGTGACCTTTGATGTCTACATGACTATTGTTATACGTTATTGGCAGATTCAGACAGAGAAGCAGGACACAAATGTAATGTTATTGAGTATAAGAATGGTTCTGGTATCTTTACCTCTCGTTTTGTGGAGGAGTAGGTTTATCTGGATTGTATGTATTTCAATCCCTTTTTGTCTAAACAAGAGTAAGAATGACTGGATTGAAGGAGGACTTAAAAGCTCGAAAATAATCATTTTTGTAAATAATGGAAATAGAATGCACGTTATATTTGTGGGGTAGATTAAACCATCTAAGGATTAATGAAAGTGTGTTTTAGCAACAACATCTGTTTCTTAAAGACCCTAAGGTGAAGACATAATTTCCTATTAATTTACCATGGTGGGGCTTTCTATAGCTAATATTGCTAAACAAAGAATAACTATGATGCTGGCATCGTGTCTTAAAGACTAGATCGTGATGATGGCATAGGATGTCAAAAGTGCTTAGGTGATTAATAAACTGTTATTGTGTTTCATGTGAAATCCCTTTCATGGATTTGGATCAATACTGAAATCCCTGTAGCTGTTAACTTTAGCGATCACATTAAACAAACCTAAAATAAATTGCAATTCATACAAATGTGTATCCAAATCCACCAAACCTAATCCTACAACATAGCAAAGATTACAAGGTAGGTGTATTGAACTCTCCCTGGAGGTGAGTCTTACCAACATACACAAAGCTACTTTTTTCCTGGAAACAAGCACTATTGTTCTGATAACTTTCATAGATATTTATGTGATTGTTTGTTCTTTTTCATTCTGACATGTCCCGTTGACAGGTTACACAAAATGATGTTGCTATGTCTGAAAGACTGTTTGGAATCCTTGCTTATGTAGCGTCATCCGAATTACCACATTATAGACTACTTGCACTACTTGGCGACATCAGGTAAGTATTTAAATGTGAAAAAAATAAGTTTACTGTTTAACACTTAGGGAGCTATTCACTAGAAGTGAGGTGCAGTTGAGTTGAGGTGACATATTTAATCTTACCAATTTAACTGTGCTGAAACCTAGTGAGTTCCTTCTGCAAGAACAGAGTTGGCCTTGCCTAATACATTGTTAAAAAGGGAGAGGTTTTACTTTGCAGGCCGGCTGAACTCTTATATGAAGAGAAGCTCACCAAGTTTGCTATAGTTAAGCCACTGAGAGGAAATGTTCTCATCTGAAACTCACTTTTAGCAAATAGCTCGCAATTCGTGTCAATCGAACGTTATTTAACTTGCCTGTTTGTTCATCTCATTTGACCTGTGTTCTATCTCTATTTCCTCTTGCTGGGTCCCTTACTAACCTATCAACGTCTAAAAAAAATAACATTCCATATGGCTTACTTAATGTTTAATTTAGGAGATAATGAATGTTTTGTGAGATGCATTGCTGACAAACTGGTGGAGCTCAAATTTCCCTATGTTTGAGGATATAATAATGATAATCCAGAGTACATGGAAATTTGGGATTTATATTGAACTACTGCTATTGCATGTATTTTTAATACATTTATATGCAGTATTTAATTCCCATATTTGGAAAAGCAGAAATGAGAAGATTATTTCCAAACCTGACATGTACAAATCCCAGTATGTTTTTATGGCGCTGTACAAAAAAAAAAAAAAAAATAGTACACTGCTTATTATTCACCCATTCTTAAAATGACTATAAATATTTTGTGCGGTGTGCCACTTGAAAACAGACCAAATGTATATATCCATCTACCACTGTCTGGTGTTCAAAATGCATCTTACAAAGTTAATGCATATTAAAGTACATTCAGAGTACCGTATTTGCTCGAATATAAGACAAGGTTTTTTTCAGAGCAAATGCTCTGAAAAAGCCTCCTCGTCTTATATTCAAGGTCGTCTTATAATCTGACCTCAAATCGAGGTCAAACTATAAGACTGGGATCCAGGTCCATCCGCCGGGACTTCTATGATGAAGCCGGGTCCTTCCGGCTTCATCAAAAAAGTCCCGGCGGAAGTGCCGGGCAGCAGCGGAGGATGTCTGCGCTTATCGTGCAGACATCCTCCGGCTGCCTCCGCTAGCCACCAGGATATTCGGGCAGCTGGGGGATGTCTGCATGATTGTGCAGACATCCTCCATGCTGCCCGACAATTCCGTCTATTATGACGGACCGGCTGTCTGTCATAATGGACGGAAGTGTCGGGCAGCATGGAGGATGTCTGCACGTATCGTGCAGACATCCCCCAGCTGCCCCCACTAGCCACCAGGGAAAGAAACAAGGTGAGGGGGAGGGAGGGGTGGGGGAGAGAGAGAGACAAGAGGGTCGGGAGAGAGAGAGACAAGGGGAGGGGGGAAGAGATGAGGTGGAGGGGGTAGAGAGAGAAAAGGAGGGAGGCAGGTGGAGAGAGAGAGAAAAGTTTGGGGGTAGGCAGAGACCAATAACACGGGGGGGGGGGGTAGAGAGACAATTCTGGGGGGGAGAGAGGCAGCATTGGCACATAAAAGGAAATAAAAACAAGAAATGCATTTGTTTAATATCATATTTTTTTATTAAATATTAAAAAGCAATTTACATGTGAATATATACAAGTTGAACTTTTTTCCTATAGGGTAGTCTTATATTCAGGCTTTTTTTTTTTTTCCTAAAGGAATATCTAAAGTTTGGGGGGTCGTCTTATAATCAGGGTCGTCTTATATTCGAGCAAATACAGTACTTTACAATGCATATTTTACATTTTGCATTGCTTAAAATATGAAAAGCTTACACTTGCAATGAATTTGTGAAATTACATCAGTTTGCAAGAAACCAGGACTACCCAAACAAGCTTGAGTCAATTTCCTCAAATATTTTATTTTTTTATTTTTTTGTGCTGTTGGAACCAATGAGAATAATGTCATTCAAATGAATGGATTATCCTGTTTCTCTAGTGATTTCATCAGACAGTGTGTTGCACTAAGAGATCCTATGTGTTTAAGAGCAAGGTTACTTAATTTATTGGAACAATGGTCTTATAGTCAGTTATCATTGCTAATTTTAATAACTCCTAAGCAACTTTTGCCGGCTGTAACATTTTACATTACTGTATTTATAAGCAGGAACAGTCAACATGGCTACTGCCAGGGGCGTACCATAAGCATTTAGCACCCAGGGCATTTGGCACACCCCCACCCTTTGCGAATAAGTGTGAGTCTCAGACAGACTCGGTCTTACACACAGTCACATTTCCACACAGTCACACTTACATACACAGAATCACACTTACAGACACAGTCACATTTACACATGCACACCCAGACTCAGTCACACAAACACACAAGTCACACAAAGTCCCATTTACACACACACAGAGTGACACACAAACAGTCCCACTTACACACACAGTCACACACATTCACAGTCACACACACACAGTCACACTTACACACACATACTCATGCTTACACAGTTACACTTACACACTCACAGACTCACACTTACACACAGACTCAGTCACACTTACACACACACACAGTCATTCTAACACACACACACACAGTCACACTTATACACAGACTCTCACTTATACACAGACGCACACTTATACACACAGAGTCACATTTACACACTAACACACTCACACTTACACATGCACGGATATCTTCTCTTTTTTATTACCATGCTGTGGGACTTCTTTTCCGCTTATTTCTTCCTGGCGGGTGATGTGTGCAGTGTCGGACTGCTTCATATAGACGCGTGGACCTGCAGATGGAGGTGCGGTCTCTATTAGATCCTGGCCACTCCAGCAAGTGGCACCCCTCCAATGACTGGCACCCCGGGCGGACTGCCCCAACCCCCCCCTTAGTCCGCCACTGCTAGCACAGATCACTTGAGTGGTACTTACTTGTCTGACCTATTTCACGAATTCACACAGACAATGATGTCATGACTACCATCTCTAAAATAAAATAAATAGAGTAGTTAATTGTTAACTACTCATGGAAAAACTCATTCTAAATTTCCTAACAAAATCCAAAACTGCCAAATTGAAACCGAAGTTGAGGGCATGTTTTATTTACTTGTCAGTGTCACAAGAACACTTGATGCACAATTGAGCTGAAATTAAAAGGGAATTTGCCAGAAAACGCAGCTTTGTAGATTTCATGTCATGCTGATACATGTGTCTTTATAAAGAAAGAAACCATTTCATCAACTTCTGGAGGGGAAATCTAAGAAGTATCCTACCGTAGGCGAAGAATGTGATTACCAAAAATTGGGAGGAGACATCCCAAGCCGAGCAGCATTACATTACGTTCCTCAAGATATGCTTCATGAGAAGCTGGAGGTAATTTTACTTCTCTTTCCTTCATCTCTTTCTATGGCAGGTACACATGACTTCCTGTAACACTGAATAAATACAAACACTTTGCACTCTATTTGTGTGTTTGTTGGATTTCACCAAGGTGGTAATGTGTCAAGCCTTGGAAAAAAAAACTGTGAGCTGGATTGTCACCACTGTCAGAAATAAAACAGACACAAAACGAGGGTGCAAATAGTTTATTTTTTCAGTATAATTAGAAAATTGACCTTTTACATCATTGGCTGAATTTTAGATAAATTCCATGGGTCTATGTTTTTGTCATTCAGAAGACCGTTAAAAAGAAGCGTGGCGATATCCGGAGCACATGTGCATGACATCAGCAGCACACACACACACATAGGGAACCCACTTGCTTATCTATAGGAGATTTCTGGGGTCATTACAATCACGTATGCTTGGTGCTTGTACCTTTAACACTGTTTTTGCGCTGTCTCCATCCACTGGACGAGTTTGGCTGAGTGTGAGTGTTTTATATAACTTTGATTACTGGATTATCCTATTATTTACCCTTCTTTGCGGTTACTGGCTAAGGCCACTGGATAATATATTTTCCTTCAGATATTTCTACTTGTCCCATTTTGATGTAAATGCACACATGTTGTGAGCATTTATGATTAGGTCACTGATAGCAGTAACAGCGGGTGTTTCCATAGTACCCTGACTTTTATTCCTGCTCAAATGTATGGGGAGTATTTAGTTGTGTGTGTGTATATATAATACTATATAGTAAACATATACAATACTCCAGTTTCCTGCGATATTTGCAGGTATGTCATTTCATTTCTATTTCTCAAAACTTCACGGATGATTAGAGGTTTTACTTGAGCTTAGCACAGAACATAAAAAAAACTCCAAAACCTGTTTCCCATTAGCTGCAAACTAAATATATTTTGCCTCAAAAAGCTCTGTTAATGAAGCTCCCCAGTTGAGCTTAACTGTAAATAAAATTGATTTACCCTAATAAACAGCTGGAAGAAATGTTTTGTTATATATATATATATATATATCGATCCAAAGTACCAGCACTCTGCCCAATTTAAGTCATAAAAAATGCCAAAACTTGCCTGGGTGCAATCCACATCAATCTACAAAATCCAAAACAGAAAAAGAATGCACTCACAGGGCTTCTAAAGACAGTCATGAATGACTGTCTTTAGAAGCCCTGTGAGTGCATTCTTTTTCTGTTTTGGATTTTATATATATATATATATATATATATATATATATATATATATATATATATATATATATATAAATCCAAAGCACACAAGTGTGTAAAAGAACCACGCACTCGCAGGACTTCAATCAAAATATATATCGATGTATTAAATCATAGTACAGAAAAATATATTTTGGACTACATATATATATATATATATATATATATATATATTAATTTTGTGCTTGTGAGGATGAACCAGATAAGAAATAATCTTTTTTAAAAGGTAAAAATCCAAAATCTTGCTTGATTTTTTTTTTGAAGATCACTACAGTGCGAAAGAATTAACCAATTAATTCATATTAAAGCTGCTATTTTTGAAAAAAATAAAGTCTTGGCGACCTAGGGGTGGAGCATGCCTATTTTCATGCATACGTAAATATGTTACAAATATGCTGGCTTTTGGCTGATTTAGTTTGCCCAGATGTATCTGTTCTTTGGAATAGCCATATGTACATAGCAGGCATTCTTAAAGCCTTTATGGATTCAAATGGATGGTTATTCTAGATATTCTAGATATTTTCTTGCATTACTTTGTCTTCCACACTCTGTTTAAAATGTCCTTTTGTCTGGTATTAAACAACTCCCATCTCCCCAGAAATGAACCCAGGGTTCTGCAGAAATCTGTATATGTATTATTGCAGGTCAGCATAAAAGCGAAACATGTTTTCAGGCCAGAGCCCTTTAAGATTATTTTGGAGGGAAAAAAGCAGCTGTCTGAATTTACATGTCCATGCACGGTGACCTGCAATTTTCCATGTTGCACGCGGAGACTTGTAGCTTACAGCTTGCTCGTTCCTCCACAAATTGAAAGCCATGTCACTGTCAGAGAGGCAGCAGATCCCAATTAAATGCTTTGCTTAACAATGGTCCTTTCTAAAAGTAAATTATGAACATATACTTTTAAAGTGGATTAGGCAGGGAAATGAGCCCACGACAAATGTTTGTTATATGAATATTCAGGACTGTTTATTAAAAAGTTTCAATCTGAATTCAAAACTCTTGAGTTCTAAGTTATGTAGCATATTTCAATTCTGAGTAAACTGCAGTTCTGAGAAAAAGCCTCGGTTATAAATGGACGGGGGAAAACTACAGCCAGGGTAAATCGGGTATAAACCCAAAGCAGGTGATTGGCTAATCTTGGAAAAATACATAGGGAAAAGGTTGGATCTGAATGACTGGCTGATCAGAGTGGACGCATAACGCGCAGTGTAGATTGCATTTTATGTGGGCCCAGAGTTAAAGTAGCTAGAGAACCCTAAGTAAAATAAGAAGTGCTGATTATTCACTCTGGAATTGACTGTACTAGGCATAAGTACGTCCCCCTGTGTTGGACTGTTTCGGTAGGTGGCTTATAGAACGTAGCAGCTTCAACTGAAATTTGAGTCTGTGGACGGGGACTTAGAGATTGACAATATCTGAGGAAGTAATCCACAAGCTGATCGCTACTCCCTAGGGTCCACAGGGAAAAGATAAGACTCCCTGGAAGCTATAAGTGCAGCCCTCACCCCAGATTCCCAGAGTTACTGCTAAAGAGGTGCAACATCTCCCAAGGGCAACTGTCCAGACCTGCAGAAATGGCAGGAAGAAGAAATCAAGAGCAGAAAATTACAGCCAAAAAAGATAGGAGAGACGGTAAAGGAGAGAAAATTGAAAAGCGGCTGTCTTTTTTCTCCCCACAAGGAGCTAGGGGGGAAACTGAGAAGGTAAATATAAGTACTTCTGACCCCCAGCAAAATACTCACGAAGAAGAACCTCAGACAGTTATGTCGCCTCCTTTAACAGTTACACAGGACCAGTTGATGTCGGCATTTGATTCACAGTACGATAAGCTCAAGGAACTGATCAATACCAGCTCGCAGGAATTGAAAACTGAAGTTAAGGAATTGGGCTGTCGACTCAAAACATATGAGGAGAAGACAGAAAATCTTATACTCCAAGTTGAGACACAAAAGGAGACAAATAAACTTCTAGAGAAAAGGATGGAAACTATGGAGCTAAAAATAAACGACCTAGAAGATCGATCAAGGAGAAAAAACGTGAGGTTTCGAGGAATACCAGAGTCAATCACAAATGAGGCTCTTCCGGACTATCTAGAGAAATTTTTTCAAAGCTTGAAGCTGTCTCTGGAAGGCTACCCTCATTATTGGGAAAGGTGCCATAGGCTGTATAAGCCACTGAATGTACCAGAAAATGCCCCCAGAGATGTGCTGATCTGTTGTACCTCATATAGAGTCAAAGAAAATCTAATGAAGGCAGCTAGGAGCCAGGTCTTCCAACAACCTTTTGAAAAGATAAAAATATTTCAGGACGTTTCCTTCCAGACAAGAATGAGAAGAAGATCATTCTCACAATGCACAGAGATCCTTAGAACAAATAATATCAAATATAAATGGGGTTACCCAGTGAGAGTGATACTGTACTTTGAGGCCAAACAGGAGACCTTTGAGGATGTTGAGGCCCTTAGGGAATGGCTAGCAGCAAAGGGTCTTAATAAAACGGCCTGATTTGGGTAGGTCTGGTCCGGTGGGGGGGTGGGTTGTGTTGTTTTTTTTTTTTTTTTTTTTTTTTTTTCTTCTCCTCTTCTCTCCTTCTCCCCTTTTTTCCAACCCCTTCCCTCTTTGTTTGGGACTAAAAGATTCACGTATCCCCTAGAGAAATTAGGGAGGTAGAGAATAGCACTTAGGACATACTTTAGTGGACAAGAGACAAAGGTATACACATGACACTTCAAACTGGGATATTCAGTAATAGTTAACAAGCACGGAGTAATTAGCGAAGGAGGATTAAATAAGTTAAATAGTTAAGGGACAAGTTAACACCACCATTAATAAAAGGGAAAGCAATTATAATGAGGCACGTAACAGGGGGGGGTGGGGGGCACGGGAGGTAGGGGGAGGGGAGGGGATGGGAGAAAAATGTAAGCAATGAAATATTAGGATTAGCATAATGCACTAAACAATTTAGAAATTTGACGTATAGAATTTTCCACTTAAAGGGTTTAGGAATCAAGAGGACACGGAAGTGATGATAGGAGGAAGAAGAATAAAGGTTAAGGAATAATAAGTAAAGTACTTGCACCAGAACATAAAGTTGGAAGCACAAAGACTTGGCACGAGGGTGGGAATCTAATTAGGGTTAGGGATTAACAAAGAGGAAGAATAAAGGGAACGGAAAACAATAGGGGAAACACAAAGAGGTGCAGAATAGTGAAATGAAGGAAAAGTCTTGAGGAGTAATAGCAAATTTAAGGTAGTGAGCCGGCCCCCTATGTAGAGAGGGGAGGGGGGAGGGGGAGAGGAGAGGGAGGGTGTGTTTGTTTGTTTTTTTTTTTTTTCTTGACCCCCCCCCCCCCCCCCCCGGGACTCTATATGGAGTGAACAGGAGAGGGAGAGGGAGAAGGGAAAAGGAAAACGGAAATATGCTGAGATATAATAAGGATAGTAAAAAATAGTACGATAAGACACGATGACCTCCCCCCCTCCCCCCCCAGCTCCCTGTTACTAAGCCAGGGTTGTACCGAGTATTCGTGTACTTCTGGCAAAGTCAAGATCCGTGCACCTAGATAGCCAGGGCGGCGGTGCATGGGGGGACCCCCCGAAATGGGTTCGGGAAGTCCAAGAATGGCATGGATATTCATGCCAAGTGTGTTTTTGTGTGTGTGTGTCTTGGTGTGGGTTGGACCGGGGACCTGGGGGGCTGGCAATGGAGGGGAAAGTGTAGGGTGTGAAATAGGGTAAAAATGTCCAGATTTTGCTCCATAAACGCGCAGGGCTTAAACTCGCCACAAAAAAGGGTTATCATGCGAGAATTCCTTCGTAAACATAGAGTTGAAGTATGTTTCATTCAGGAAACCCATTGGAAAAAACAGGATAAATCATCACATAAAAATCCAGATTTTTCCCTCTCTATAGAAGCTTCCCTGGAAGCTCAAAAAAAGTGTGGAGTGGCAATAATGTTTTTAAACAATCTCACAGTAAATATTAAGTATGAGGAATGTGACGCTGAGGGGAGATATATCATAGCAGTATGTGAAATCAATAAGAAATTAATGACATTAGTCAATATCTACGCCCCAAATTCAACCCCAACTAGATTTATTGCTAAAGTTATGGCAAAGACAGAAAAGGTCAGGCAAGGGACGGTACTGTGGATGGGAGACTTCAACTGTGTTTTGGACCCAGCAACAGATAGGAGATCTCACTCAGGACAGTATAGAGATAGAACAGTTGAGGGACAGGCAAGAAGATTACAGGCGTTGTTGGATAAATACGCCCTCCTAGACATCTGGAGAATTTACAACCCCCATGAGAGGGACTTTACATGTTTTTCCAAAGCACACCTTTCATATTCACGAATTGATCTGGTCTTGGGAAATGTAGGAACGGCACACCAAACAGAAAAAATCAAAATCCAGGAACTTTCCTGGACAGACCACAACGCTTTGATGATGGATTTTAAAATTAAATATACCAGACTCAAGACGGATTGGAAACTCAATAAATATTTACTAAGAAGCAAGCAGAATATAGAATACATAAGAAAAGAAACAGACCTTTATTTCAAGGAAAACACTACGGAAAATAGTTCACACGGTAATATATGGTGTGCCTATAAATGCGTTGTGCGGGGCCTTCTGATGAAATTGGGTGCCCAGGCGAAGAAACAGAGAGATCTCGACCTATCCGAATTATATATTCGGAAGTCAAACCTCTCTCAAAGTAATAAAATCAACCCCGTGCGCACCTATACAGACCAGATAGAGGACCTAAACAAAAGGATAAATCTCCAATTAAACGATAGAGCCAATAAGACCATTGAAAACATGAAAATCCAGCGCTATTATAAGGGCAATAAGGCTCAAAAAATGTTAACAAATAAACTAAAAGCTAAAAGGAAAACAAGAACCATATCTAAAATAGTGTACAATGGAACTATAGCTTCAACTCCAGAGGCAATAGGAAATGCTTTTAATTCGTATTACTATTCTCTATATAATTTGCCTAACAACAATCAAACTCGTGAAATTAATAAATACTTTGAGGAAAAAAGTGATAGTTTCCCAAAAATATCACAGGAAGCTCAAGAAATAGTTAACAGACCAATTGAAATCGCTGAGGTTCTTAAATCAATCAAAAGACTAAAAAACGGAAAAGCCCCGGGCCCAGATGGCTTTGATGCAACTTTTTACAAAATATTTGCAGACACGCTAGCTCCTCACTTGACCGAGACTTTTATAGAGTTTAACCACAAGGGCAAAATCCCAGAGGAAATTCTGAGATGCAATATAACACCAATCCTTAAACCAGGGAAGGACCCGGAGGATGTATTAAACTACAGGCCGATATCCCTTCTAAATACAGACTATAAAATATACTCAGATATATTGAGTGAAAGGTTGAAGCTAGGAATTAAAGAAATAATTCATAGAGATCAGGTAGGATTCATCCCAGGACGATCCTCCGCAGACCACACACGAAACCTGATAAACCTGTTGGAAAGAGTTGGAAAGAGCGGAGAGCCCCTGTTGACCCTGTCGTTGGATGCAGAGAAAGCCTTCGACAGGGTCAACTGGGAATATATGAGCCAGGCCCTAAGGGCATTCGGAATAACGGGGACCCTTCACCAAGCGATTATGGCATTGTATTCATCCCCCTCAGGGAGAATGGTGAGCTCTGGAATAAATGCAGATTGGTTTAGGATAGGAAATGGCACTAGGCAGGGATGCCCGCTATCACCCCTGCTATACTTGGTAACCCTGGAACCATTAGCCCAGGAAATAAGGAGATGCAGCGGTATAAGAGGACATGGAGGGCTGCAAGACCAAAAAATAAAATTATACGCGGATGATATACTCCTCACTATGGGGGACCCTATGGGCTCATTGCCCGAACTCATGAAAATTATTGAGGAATATAGTGCTCTATCCAACTATAAACTTAACGAATCAAAGTCATTGGCAATGTATATAAACATGGACCAGATGGACATTGACCTAGTGGAAAAAAGATATGGGTTTTTCAAGGTCAAAAAATACTTCACATACCTTGGAATTAACATCTCAAAGAACCCCAGGAGATGGTTGGAAATAAACATCCTGCCTCTAATCAAACAAATGAACAGATCGCTGGGTCAATGGAAGAAGATGGAAATTTCCTGGTGGGGTAGGATTAATACCATTAAGGCATACATCTTGCCTAAATTTACATATATATTTAGGATGATACCCCTCACAGTTCCGGGACCTTGGCTAAAAATCATATAGACATCATTTCAGCACTATATTTGGGCAGGGAAAAAACCAAGACTGCGACTACAACTAACGGCAAAAAAGAAATCCCAGGGAGGTCTCGGAGTGCCAGTTATACAGGAATACGCAGAAGCAGCCCTCCTGGCACATGCTTTTAACTCTCTGAGAAAAGAGGTGATATTCGAAGGATGGTATAACTTAGAAAAGAACTCATTAGATAAAGTAAGAGAACTGGTTACTGTCTTCTGGCCCCAAAATAGAGAGAGGCTTATGCAGAATGGGGGAAACGGCAAGTGTCTGACTTTACAACAGATATTAAAAACATGGCAGAGGGTCAAAAAGAATATGGACATAGAATATGCTTTAATTCCATGTCTACCCATTGAATGTGTAATGGAAAATATGAGTAATATTAACCTATGCCCGTGGAAACGGCTCGGAATTGAGAAGATCTCAGATTTATACGAAGACACAAGGATTCTGACATTTAAGGACCTTAAGCAGAAATACAATTTACCAGAAACAGAAGTATATAACTACCTGAGAGTTAAAGCTTTTGTAAACCATAACGTCAAATGCGGAATTAAAGGAAAAGGTTGGGAATTATTTAATGATATACTATCTCAAAAAGCAGATAAAAAAAAGATCTCAAACTGCCACGATCTGATAAGATTATTAAATAAACAGTTGAACCCCCCAGCCTTAGTAAAATGGGAGCAAGACATGCAGTATAAAATCGACCATAAAGCTTGGAATAATGCCCTGGCCTCAGAGTACAAGTTGATTCATTGCCTGAATTTAAACGAGACCTTTTACAAATTAATGAATAGGTGGTACCTAGTTCCCACGAATATGAATAAAATTAATACCAAACACAGTCCAATCTGCTGGAGGTGCCACCAAGATGTTGGAGATTATCTCCATATATGGTGGCATTGCTCCAAAATAAATCATACATGGAACAAGGTAAAGAATTTCATGGTTAATATAATTGGATGTGTGTGGGAACTTACCCCCGCCAGAGCCCTCCTTCATTTGGATTTACCAAAAATGCAACCTGAGCAAAAGGCTATTTTGGTTCACCTTTTGACTGCAGTTAAATTAAATATTGCAAAAAGCTGGAAAACAACTGAACCCCCTGTATGGGCAAAAATAATGGCCCAACTTAGCCAACAGTGTACAATGGAGAGAGGAGTGGCGTACGCCTTAAAACATAAAATTTATACTCCAAAGTATTGGTCTGACTGGGCTATTAAGACGGGTAATTGCTGCACAACTTCAACGGGAGATCCCTGATACCCCGCGACGAGGAGTAAACGAAAGCTGAACCCTGCGAGAGGAGAGAAGGAAAGAAGAGAGGAAAAAAGGAAAAAAAAAAAAAAAAAAGAAAAGAGGTCATATTAAGAAAGAAACTACGCGAAATCTTGGGAACTAAATAGAACCCAACGGGTCCATCCTCCCAGGCCCTGAGTCCAACCCCACCTATATGTTTGTCGTGTGTGTGTGATTTATGTAGGTGAGATAACGTTAGCTGGAGAAAGGACAAGTAGAACGATATAGATACAAGGGACAAGGGATAGCGGAAAGTGAAAATTACTACTAGGAAACCACATTCATACCCGGTTCTACCAGTAAAAATACCCAGCAATTTGGAAAGACACAAGGATGACTACACTTTATAATGATCGTTAATTTGACACAAATCCGAAGGGGTTTTTGTTTTTTTGTTTTTTTAACGAGAAGTCTGAGTGTCAAAAAAAAAAAAAAAAAAAAAAAAGTTATGTAGCATACCACTGGATTGAGCAGGAAGGCAAGACGATTGTAAATATAATTTTATTTATAAACTGCCCTCGCCTTCCACAGAGCTGTACAATGGAGTAAGCAAAATATACAAATAATAGAGGTGGTAACAATTTAAATGTAAATCCTAGCCATAAATCCTTGATACGGTCAAATACCTGATACTAAGTCTAAATAATCTGTACATTCGATGCAATAAGTGTATGTATTTAACTGTTGCCGTTTTTAAGCAGGTATGTTTTTGGTGTTGCCATACCTAGTACAAATTCTGAATAAACTTGGCGTTAGTATCTGCAGAGCTGCGGTAAATAAATCAACAAATCACAACACTCCTTTTGTCATTTGCTGCCGACAGTCTGAACATTTGTCAATAATTCAATATGCATATACAATTTGCAATGATAGTAACAATTTCGAGACTGCTTTTCTTTCCCGTGGAGGTTTTAGTCTGAAAAATAGGTTTAATTTTGGAATGCCCAGATGAATCACCAAAATGAATAATGTTTCCTTTTCCAGGAAATCAAAGAGAAGAAGGCCTTTTGCCACGCCTATGTGCAGGACCTCGCAAATGAAGCTGCTGACATCAACATGAAAAATGAATCCTTGCAGAAGTTATGGCCCCAGATGTTCATTGAACTTGTCAGAGATGCAGTGATTGAAGTTCGTGATAAAAACTCCTACATGAAACAATGCTTGCACAGGGTCTCAGAACAAAAATAGCCATACAAAACCACAGTTTGGCCAAGTCCCAAATATTCTGTTTACTGGGACATTAAAAGTCAGTATTCTTATTATACACACACTTCTGAATGAAAACGTTTCCTGTCTCCCTAAGAGATTAAATATTTAATTGTTACTACCCTTTTTCAAATGAGATCAAACCAAGTAGTGATTGTAATGGATAAGCAAGCCACAACGTCTTCCAATTTTTGTCACTGTTGAAGAGTATGTGGACAATGTCATTACTGGATGTTCTCTTTGTCTAAAGATAATTCACTTTTCAATGTAACTTTTTATGAACTTGTTTTCTTTTAAATAAAATAAATGATCTCTTTATGAGCTGGGGTCATGAGTATTGTACACAATCTAATTGACTGCAACTTAATCATAAATCAGGTTTCTTCACTGCTCTGTAGAGCCATGGAGAGATTTCAGGTAATCATTACATGTCATGGCATGGTAACGTGTATTGAAGCTCACTGGAGCACCATTAGAGAAATCTATATATCATGCCAACAGAATCATGTGTAACCCACGGTCATAGGAGATTTGGTAATAACAAACAATAAGACATCAAGCAACTATTTTGAAACCAGTAAACTGCCAGAGCTTGATTAAAAAAACACAATGGTCTAGTGAGTTAATCCCTGCAGATGGAATAAATCATTTTACAACATGTTTGGTATTTTGAATAGTGAACGTTAGGAATTTAATGTATGGTACTGAATGGTGTTGATATTAATGCAGCATTCATCTCAAATTACTCCAGGTCGATGACAGCCCTTGAGTACCCAAGATAGCTGCACAGCAACTCTGCCTAACCTAAGACAGATGAGATACAAGCAGATGCTATGAAGCACAAAGAGCAGATCACATAGTAATTGTCTTGCTCCCCGTAACAGTGGAAATGAACATGTTAAAAAAACAAATAGGGAAACGCTGCATTGTTTGGAAGCATTTGCTATTAAAGAAAAAGATGCATAACAAAAGCAAGTTATGATGCATATAAGTACAGTAGTAATTAATTGATAATCTGCAGACAAGAATGATATTTTAGGAGTTTACTGGAATTAAATTCAGGCTTCTAAGGATTTTATCCAAGATAATCATCTAAGAAGCCCGAAAGAAAAGGTTATACCAAGTTATGTATTCCTAACGGAGGATTCTGAAGGGAGTAGTAACTCTAAGTTATATCTGATTACTAAAAGGTGAGTTGAGGTGAGATAAACAATGAAAGGAAAACTGTAGTGCTCTCTTTAACTTACATTCTATAGATAGTGTTTAATATGAATAGTTGCAAAAGACAGAAATGCCATAACACAGAAATATAGGAAATGCAAGTGTTTCAACCTATAGCCCTCCGATTTTACATTCCTGCATGCTTTCATCTTGGGTCAGGTCAGACCAGTTGTTCTCCACCGTATTGCGCATGTACGACATTGCTTGTTCTGTACTATGTGTGGCCACACTTCATCAGTAGGGAGACTACACCTCATCAATGCAGCGATGCGAATGTGCAATACAGCTGAGAACAACCAGAGACGCGCTTCTTCATTCTGATCCAACCAACGATGACCTTGCATGGGAATATAAAATCAGAGGTCTGTAGGCTGAGAAGCTTTAATTTCCTACATATCTGTGTTAAAGCATTTATCTCTATTGCAACTATTCCTATTAAAAGCTACGTCAAGAATGTAAGTTAAAGAGAGCACTACAGTTGTCCTGTAATCTAAATCAAAATTTAGCTATACATTGTGCAGGGACAATCCTGGTAGGTTTGCTCAGTGGAGGAAACTCACCAGGTTTGTACCTGCACAATGTATAGTTAAAACGGTGAGATGAAATGTGTATCTCTTCAACACACAGGCAACTCACTTTTTTGTGACTAAACCCCAGTGACAAAAATCAAATCTACAAAGAGCAAAAATATTTTTTTATAAAAAAGATCAAAAATAGTGATGCTGGCACCTGCAATTGTTATCTTATTTATTATTGATTATTTTTTAGGTTAAAGTTAGAAAAAGTTTGGTATCTAATGAAAGCCCTTATGGCGATAAAAAACAATATATAATTTGTGTGGGTACAGCATGTGAGAGAAGAAAATTACAGCTAAACACAAACACCCCACATATGTCAAAACAGCCCTTGTCACCAAGGGAGAAACAAGGTCAAAAGGTCATGTCACTAAGGGGTTAAACAATGCTTGATTTGACAAAAGCTGATCCTGGTATGAAACAATGTGTGAATGTCTATTTGCACATAGTAAGTGGTCCTAATTGTCTTTGCAAAAGTGAGGTTTAGGCTCCTCCAGTTATACTTGAAATTTACATGATAAAGAGGGAGAACTTTGTATTTCGCATCGAGTAAAGCCAGACCTCTCATAAATTACTCAGTTATGTTCCGTAGGCAATGTCTGTTTCCGTTTCTCTACGCTGTTACTGAATTGTGTGCTTGAAGTAATGAGAATAAATGGAGTGCATGCAGAATTGAGTTACATGGGTGTATATTAGAACAATTTGTCCTAAATCAGATAATTATACCTACTATTCAAAAGTTTGGGGTCATTTGGAAATTTCCTTCGAATGAGTTGCAAAAGGAAATAAAAATTGTGATCTTCAAACTTTGCTTAAGTTACAAACCTTTGGCATTTTAATTGTCTGTTTGTGATATAATCTGTAGAGATTTAACCCCATGCTTCCTTACTTTATGCTGGCATGAGGAGGTGCTGGTAGGCAAGACAGTCCTCTGACGCCCCCTCGGTGTTGCACCGTGCTGTTGTGCAGGTTGCACACCCCAAAGTCCAGCCCTGCACAGAGAATGGTATGGTGTTGCAAATTGGTGTGATCACCTTCCTTATTGAAGATACCTTTTACCCTGTACACATCTCTTACTTTGCCACCGGACCATACCTTGCCTCCTCCTCCTACAGATTGTATCAAGCACTCCTCCAGCATCTTTTAATTTGGTCTGCATCTCAAGAATGTGCTTTGTGACACAAACACCTTAAACTTACACTTGTCTGTCCAAAACACCTTTTTTCAATTTTTCTTCTGTCCTTTGTCTGTTTCTCAAACTAGACACTCTAATGTACTTGTCCTCTAGTTATGCACTGGGATGTCCCACTCCTGCTTTTCTTCTGGTTAGAGCCAGTGTGCGCTGTTCTGTGAAGTGAGTAGTACAGTGTTGCATGAGATCTTCAGTTTCTTGGCAAAATCTTGCATTGGATTAACCTTCATTTCTCAGAAAAAGAATAGACTGAAGTGTTTCAGAAGAAAGTACTTTGATCCGCTCCGAGAGAAATGTAGTATAAACGAAGTTTAATAGTACAACATTAATATGCCTACACTGTATTTCTGATTAATTTGCTGTTATTTTAATGACAAAATTAGCTTTTCTTTAAAAACATGGAAATTGACCCCAAACTTTTTCACGGTAGTGTATGTACACATGTAATAACGATCAAAAATAAAATCACTGCTTCAGTAAGAGAAAAAATAATACCAAGATGGAATGGATGTGCAGACAATTTAATTCTTTCCAGTTAGGGGTGACTGATTAAAAATAAATAAAAGTGTATATCAGTTCTCATAATACTGGTGAACAGCCAGTTTAGTTTTTAAAATAGAATATCTCAGATTCATTTTTTTAAGTAGATTTCTTTTCTAGAATAATATAATAAGAGGGATGTAAACCCAAATAGGTGCATACATACATGATGCAGAAAGTGTCACGGTTATTCTGGGTTTGTGGCTGTTTTCGTCTTCAACCTCTAGTGGCCACTATTGTAGTGTACCCATTCTACTCCTGTGGTCAGCTGCCTCGTTATCCTCAGCCCTTCCCTATTTAAACCTGCAGCTTATGGCAATCAGTACCTTTGCATTGCTTTGGTTGCAGCCTGTGATAGTGTATTGTTTCTAGTTCTAGCATTTATATATTGATTTCCCGGTTCTGACTCCTGCTTGATTTTGACTCCGCTGTTTTCTGCCTGCCTCGACCATTTTGCCTGTCTAGTGACCTTGCCTTCTGTATTCCTACGTTGTACCTTGTTCCTGTTTCGTGTATGACCCGGCCTGCTGACTATCCTTCTCGTCCAGTACTCCCTGTGTATCTCTGCTTCAGTGTGCGGTTGCAGTCAGTGTACAAGTCCTGGGTGGTCATTTACCTGAGGCTCAACCATAGGGTATAATACCATTCAGGTGAATAACACTGCTCTGTTTCCAAACCTGTTGCAGTAGCTACCAGTCCTGTCTCAGTTTGGTCACAGCTACCAGTCCTGTCTCAGTTTGGTCACAGCTACCAGTCCTGTCTCAGTTTGGTCACAGCTACCAGTCCTGTCTCAGTTTGGTCACAGCTACCTGTCCTGCCTCTGTTCCAGTCTTTGTTACCTGTCCTGCCTCAGTCCCAGTCTCAGCTACCAGTCTTGTCTCAGTCCCAGTCTCAGCTACCAGTTCTTCCCAGTTATGCATTGTGGGGTGCAGACAGACCCCACGCCCTGGCCTGCAACGAGGCTCCTCCCTGGTCTGTTATCCCAGGTTGTGACAGAAAGAATTAGAAACAATAAGAGTCTTATCAAGTAAGAAGTGATCTTCTTTTTTGTTTCTACAAAC
Organism: Pelodytes ibericus; assembly: GCA_036172795.1. Taxonomy (NCBI): domain Eukaryota; kingdom Metazoa; phylum Chordata; class Amphibia; order Anura; family Pelodytidae; genus Pelodytes; species Pelodytes ibericus. The sequence continues at coordinate 154,180,263 of CM069858.1, forward strand.
ACTGACATACAATAATTTCAACATTTCTCTAGGTTATATTTTTTAATCTCATTTTGTTTATGGAGTGTTTGAACTTAAGACAGGCCCTTTTAATTTACACAATAGCCTGAAATTATAAGATTGTCATTTACTCCCAGTATGTCTTAAAAAATGGGAAGGCATGTTCTGATTTCCAAAACCTCTCTTGATGCTTCAAACAACTTCTAACATATGTATAGACATTCATCTTACTCTGTGTACCATTATGTTATTGATTATAAGAGCAAGTAAGTAAATTAACCACAATGGAGTTATGCCAAGTGATAAAATCTTGAGTTCCATTGCCTTATTGAAATCACAGACTGGCACTACTTCACGCCTGTCTCAAATAGTGTCCACTCACTTATACAACATAGAAGCGGAACATATGCGCACTCACTGCTTGTAGCCGAATGCAAAAATATGTAGATTCTATTGAAGTTAAAAAGCATATAAAATAGCAGAAACATATAATGTTTCACTGTTTCTTCATATACCAAAGAATTACATACGGACTCCACACCTGAGGAAGCCTGGTTTAGAGGCAAACCATGTTGTGCTCTACACCAGGCATCTTTGGGACTTTTATTTCCTGGACTATTTTGGTGATTTTCATTGTTTATATGCTATTAGTCCAACTTCTCTCTTTGAGGGCATCAGTAACAAAGCAGGTCTATTGCTCTGGAGAAAGTTATTGAGATACTTACACTTTTGTTGTCACCTATTTGTTGGTAAATTACAACACAATATTATTATTATATGTCTGTGTTCTTCCTAGTACTATTTATGCAAGAGAGATTGTCACTTTTTAATTACAGTTTTTTTAAGAAGTTAACACAATAAATTATATACGGTCTTTGACTCTTTCTACTTTAATTAGGAGTATTTTAGGGGAGTTCCTTTATAAATACTGCTGTTTCTTTCTCTTCATCTGTTATTCTGAATAGACTCTTCAGTTCTTTTTGCACATCGAAACATAGAATGTGTCGGCAGATAAGAACCAATTCTCCATCTCGTCTGCCCAATTTTTGTCTAAAAGAAGACTGAATACTCTCATTAGTTCCTGGCCTTATCTTATATCTAGGATAGCCTTATTCCTCACCCACGCATGCTTAAACTCCTACACTGTATTAACCTCTACCACTTCTGTTGGAAGGCTATTCCATGTATCTATCATCCTCTCAGTAAAATAATACTTCCTGATGTTACTTTTAACCCTTTGCCACACCACATTAATACTGTGTCTCTAGTTTTGGTAATCATGGTCTGCTTTATTATTGGGAGCTGAATAACTGCTACTAGTGAAAGCCTTTTGAGTGATTGTATGAAGCCTCATTGTCTAGTTGATACATATGCTCTATAGAACTCTGCATAGTCCGTAGTCACAAAACAAACTAAAAATAACGATTCAATCTGAAGTAAACCTGATTAGCCAATATATTATTGGTTTTGTTGTTAATTGGAAAACACAACCCCCCGGAGTGTTCTTAGTAAAATGATAAGTGCATTAGTATCCCATCCTAGTTGTGTGGGGAAGGTAAGCAATGACATAAGAGTTAGCAATGAAAGCAGCAAAGATTTCGCTTCCGTTTGGAAGTTGTTTGCTTCTTTACCCATAATCCCTCTGCATAATGTGCTGCTTTTTGCTAATGCATAGTTTCCAAAGGACATTCTCCTAATCGTACAATGATAGGCATTACACATTGCACAGTGAGTCTAATCACGTCAGATTACATAGTAAACATTTTGAAAGAAGTAATCCCTGCCCTGAAAAGCATTTATCACTCCTTACAGATCGATCGAGAATCTCAAAATAGCTTCCAGTGGTGCGGCTGCGAATCTCCCCCAATACTCCCCAAACCTTGCACTATTTTCATCTACATATAATATATGGATGTCTTTGATTACAGAGTGCGGTCTGACTGTTACTGGAGACAGAAAGCGTTGTGTTTATCTTACATGTGTATATGGATGTATAAATATATCACACCCCACAGGAAAGTGAGTAACCAAGGTTATGTTTAATTACAGAAACTCTGTGTAACCATAGTTACCGGTACGGATCGGAACTTCTAATAACTCACTCTGGCATTTTTGGCAAGTGATCAGTATCCTAGTGAAATGATTAGAACCTGTGGAAATGCAGCCTTTGGGGAGCCTTTAAGCTCTTTCATGACTACTTTGCAATGAAAGTGTATTAATTTAAACCAATGACCTAAGTGAAATATTTATTTGCACAAATAGAAAGCATTTTTATTACTGTTAAATATAAAATAAGTAGAACTATTAAATTTGGATTGTATATATCTGGTTTGCACTTATCTCAGTGTATAAACACACATTATTGATTTGCTAACCATAAATAAAATAGCAAAGGGTTATTGGATACTATAAAAACATCAACTATAGCTTAAAACATCTAAACGGGGTTTTTCTGGCTTAATGATGAAGTCATTTTAATTTTAAAAAATAAATAAAAAAAACAGTACTTTCTAACTTTTCCACCCATCTATTGGACATCAACTATTTCTAAGTAATGTTTAGATCTAAAACAGAGCATGCAATGGCCAGTATTTAATGAAAGGTAAACTGTTAAGCACAGAGGGAACGTGGGAAAAAATGCCTTACTTTGTGTACCATGTTCTCAACTTGAAGTGTGTCAAGATGCTTGCATGACAGACTGGTATGTGTTGCAAGTTTTCTTCCATCTCTTAAATACCATATTTATCATTTGATATTTATGTTATCTAACAATGTACTTATAAAACACGCCAGTGGCACAATAATTAAAAATATATATCTTTTCAAATGCCGTGAAAAATAAGTAAGATGTTTTATGGAACATTGGAGCAGTTTATTAAGTCTCTGGAAAAAAATAATTCAGAGTGATATTTTGAAACGTTTGCAATATATGGATTTTAAGGTTCACAAAATACCAAGGTGATGGAAAACTATTAGGAGTCAGTTTAAGTTTATAGATGTTGTTATGAGGCCTTTGCAGGAATGCTGGCACCAGGATACTGTTCAGCTATAAAGACTGGACATTATGTTGGTAACACAGGAGACAAGGCAATGACTTAAAGTTACAATTGCTATGTTTTTTGTTTTTTTGCTTTTATAATTATAGGAGAGTATTTGCCTGAAATCGGTTTTGTTTAGACTTCATTTCTCACTGGCACTTCATTAAAAGGCATATTACATGAATTCAGCTCCGAATCAGCTGTTTGGGCCTTTCGGAAGCCAAAGTATCGGAGATCTTCAGATTGGGAAGTTGTCGCTAAATAAAAAGCATACAATTTTGGTTACCAAATATGCCACAATAACCCCCGAACACATTTCAAATTTGTATCTGAGAAGGAGAATTCAACGTCAGTGCCATTTTTAAAGATTTTTTTGCACATGGACATACCTACATAAATTCCCTGATATAATTTCCAACACAAATATTCAGCATTATGATATTGGGGGAGGGGAATTATGTCAAAAAAGTTTAGTGCAATAAGATATATGTGCAACACAGACACCAATGAGTAATCACAATGAAAGGCAAGATGTACCCATGTAAAATGATACAACACAAAGGAAATAAAAGGTTATCATGAAATGCACTTTGGCTACTATCAAGATGCTACAGTATGATTTACTCATCAGCATCTGGTGAGGAGAAGGATGATTTACTGGACAACTGCTGTATTGTCGGTGTCATCGTCACCCTCAGCAGAATGACTCTCAATCACCTGTGCTGATGGCAGGGTGTTAGGTGGAGGAATTGCTGTAGGAACAGCGGTAAGCTGGTACTAAACACACTGCATGCCCAATTTAGTGTACTTGTATTGCAAAATAAGGCTGCTGTATTCAGCTGTAGCCTCACACTCCTGATGGTACATCAGTCTCATCTGCACCTGCTCCACAACTACCTCACTTAGCAGACTACATCACTCATTATGCGTCTCCATCAACTCATCATGGAACCGTTCTTAGTTGCTCACCCTTATGGTTATCTGCTGGTAGATGTTTTCAACACCAAGTTAGGTAATAGCAGCCACACCATGGACATGGCAGCTTTGAATGCCATCATTGGAGAAGAGTAGGCAGATTGTGAAGGGACTCTTCATGTGCTCGGCTGATCACGACCTCTGGGATCCACCGCCCTATGGCTATAGCTGTCACCACAGATGTAGCTGCAGAAAAAGAAGAAGATGTTTAGGACAAATGCACAATGTAGGCAGCACCTTCTCAAACAATTCATATGGTCATCAGAATCCTGAACTATGGTACATTGACATTCCTAATACTAATGAACACCTTATAATAAGCTAACAGAATCCGTTTAGCATGCAAGTACATATATATAATACAACTATTCATCCATGTCTACATTTCTGTGTACATGGATGTTCAGCAGTATGTACATAGATTGTATTGCAGAGGTAGCCAACCACATGTGCATTAACATCAGTCATTAATGATGTGGATGTGGTGTACCTGTGTATTTACCCAGGGCGGTGGATCCGTGGGCCTGCACATCAGGAGTCGGCAGTTAGTGGGAGGAACCAAGTATGTGAGTTGGGGAAGATAGGTCTGCTGGAGATGAAGGACAATGCACTTTTAATGTTGAGTGTATACAATTGAGAGCAGAACATTTCACATCAACATGGGCTTCCTTCAAGAAAGAGGCAACTGCATATAATGGAGAATGGAATTCCCAAGTTAAGGCCATAGCAGAGTTGTAATCATTCTGAAGAGCTGCTGATATTGAGAATGTTTCAGCTAATTTGGCCATAACAAGGGATTCACAATTTCATTCAATTCCCTCTTTTCATGAATGAAGCCCTATCTGTTGCACATGTTTCTACAACAAGTGACATGCAAATATTTGTATGTTTGACTTATCATAGACAGATGAAGAGGTTGATGACACCAAGGCCAACTAAGCAGTCTGACCTGGTGAGGTCCAAGGAGGAGCTGACGGATCATGTGTGTCCTGTGCAGACTATGATGTCTCGTCATCAGATAAAGCTAGGGGTTGGGGTTACACAGTGCCAGATGAATGTGTACACATCTTAATTTTCAGAAAAACTGTTTCCCAGAATCACTATATTTACCTCCAACTGCAGGGGTGTCCAACATGCAGCCGGCCTATCAGACACCAAGATGCAGTCCTTGCAACTATACATCATTAATTGGCCCTATAAATATGTAGATTTGCTTGAATAAGATTTACGGTACTTAAGCTGTTTTGTATTATTGCTCAATACACACACAATTCTGGAATTTCACTGAAAGGCTGATTCCAATTACTTCCTAGTTTTGCAAATATTCACATATGATTTAGAGTGCAATGAATAATTGAGTTAGTTTAAAGAGCATTAAAGTATATGTACCTATGTTAAGCTTGTGATTTGTATTGGCATTACACATATGTTACACTTTGAAGATATCACACTGAAAGTATTCTAGTTCACGTCTGGGTAGAATCACTCATATTACTGTGTTTGTAAACTCGAGCCTGCTCTCACATGTTATGATATACTGACCCTGCTATAGGCAAATGAGAAATTCTTGGAAGAACAAAACAGATGTTACCGTACTGTCTCCTCTACCTTCCTGATTTAAAGCGGCTGCCATTTAGAAATTCAGTTTGTGGATAAGACCTAAGAAAGGTACTTGTGTATACAGTATATCTTCAGGCTAAAATGAAAAGCAAATGCTTGGATGTGTAACATATCTTTATTTCTAAAATAAAATGTTTTACTCAATTTCCCTCACGTGTACCATTGCAAGCTTAAACACCTATTGCCCACAACTTTTTCAATTGTATTTCCCGTGTCCTCAATTCTGGCCTTTAAAAAAATCAGCATTGCCATAACAAAAAGCACATCGCTATGCATGATCTGATGTAAGTAAAGAGCTGTAAGTCAGCTCAACTGTGTATGTATGTCTGGTGGACCTTTTCCTGAAAATAGTCTATCTTTCCAACTCCACTACTAATGCCTGATTTTTGTAGTTCACTTGTCAATTCACTTTTAGTAAATAGCTGTCAAAATGTTTTTTTTGTTTTTTTTTACTCAATAATATTTAAAAATTGTGATTGAATGGGGCACAGATTGTATTCCATGGAAGCGGATAGTCAGTGCCAGGTTATGGAGCATGAGCTCCTCAACATGGCAGCATGGAATTATCAGAAGTCCTTGTAATAAAACAGATGTGGGCTTCTGTTAGATTAACCCCTTCGTGACGTTGGGACGTTCTATGCCGTCCTGACTTTAAGTGCCTTAAAGTCGTTAGGACGGCATAGTATGTCCTGTACTAAACAGCTCATCGCGGCTCCCCGCGATGAGCTGTTTTCGGATCCCGCTGCAGGCACTTACAGCGGGATCCCACCTGTCAGATGAGGCCACTTTGAGTGACCTCAGTCTGACAGGGAAAATGTAGTCGGTGCTCAAAGCGAGCACCGGCTACATTTCTCTAAATCACGCTGTGCCCGAACTTCCGTGTTTGGGCACGCCTCCGTGACGTCACACGTGACGTCCGGAGGTCTCGCGATTTTTTGGCAGGGACCCACAGGGTCTATTAAGACCCTGATGGGTCTCTGCCAGAGTGTTCCTGGCTGCCGATCACCTTGTGGTCGGTGGCCAGGAACAAATCGTGACGTTTTGGTGCTTGCGTCGTTTGGGAAGCAAGCACCATGCGTCACGAAGGGGTTAAAAGCTGCTCAGGAGAGTTTAGTCCTTCTTTCATCTTAGATTTTAAATATACAGTACAATACATTCTTACAGGTGATGATCATACTTGAACTAATCTTTAGAGTATCCCCATAAGTAGGGAACGACTTTGGATCTAACAGTATGTAAATAATAATACGTCATTTAATAATTTGTGATTTTTATGGTGTTTATAGTGTTTTTCTCCCTCTGAGACTCAAAGCACTTTACATATATATAAACAGATATAAAAATTAAGAGTTCCTGCTGATGGTCAGATAAGCTGACAGAATACCTAATATAAAAGGGAGGTCTGTAATGATGTTGCTTTTCTGATTGAGCACAGTAAAAATTCCAGAATGTAAACATTGTAGGCTTTCCAGGAACCCTGCCGAGTAGCATAAAACTACTTCTGCCAAGGCTGATGTGTTAAAGTAGAAAATACACTCAAGACTACAAGGGGTATCTGGATAACTTGTTATGGGAAAGTCACCTGAAGTAGGGTTGGCTTTTCAACACATGGTTGCATCAGCAAAACCTAGACCAGCTAAAGTGTGCAGAACCATTTAGCTTAAAGAGGGATTAAAGCTCAAAAATAAAAATGAACCATAGCAAAAGTTCTACCTAGTACTTAACTTTTATCCTGGTGCGATGTGTTGATACAGTCAATGTACCCATTAATTTACAGGATGTTCTATGCTCCCTCCAGCACCAACATCCTGAGCAACTCCTCTGAGACTTCGGCTCCCCCCACTTCTATCTGTACACCGACTACACCCGTCTTGCATGGTTTGATCAGAAGAAAATAAAGAGACAAGACTAACAAGGTGGAAACAAAAGGATAATGGGTTGGCAATAGCACAAATGTATATTAAAACCAATAAACAGTTATTCTGAAAAGAAAATGGGTACCAGGTATAGACTCAACTTGCAAACTAATGCCAAGAACCAATATCCAATTTGAACAGTACATTCATATAGCTGTAGTGTAACTATTTGCAACAAACATATTTCTTCTATTACAAGAAATCCATTGTATGTTAATAAGACATTTCCATCAACTGTATATTTCCTCTACCATTATCTATTTTGAAACCATGAAAAGTTAAGTCAACCATGCCATGTTACTAAATTATTCCTACTGTCTCACAGGTATGACACACTGATCAAAGAAACTACTTCCTTAATACATATGTCATGAATTAGGTACAAGGGTGTGAATGGATCCTTCCTACTTCAAGCATATTGCACCTTGCTCTTTATCAATGAAGAAACAATGTAGACAAATGGGGTCTTTGTTATAACATACTATGAGGTCACTCAATGACTCTTTTCAAACGTTTATGACAGAGAAAAATCATTTATAAAAAAAAAATTTACATTTATTTTTCGAAACAAACAAACAAACAAACAAACTCAGTGTTCCTATCTATTTAGGAAAGAAAATTAAGTAAATCTGTCGTTTTATTCATACAAAAATTTTAAACAAATAATACAATGCAAATGTTCATTATGGTTTTTCTGGTCATATGTCAATGATGCCTTAAAGAAAGTCTGGACTTATTCCACCATGAGAAAAAAATGGGGCTATTCAAACCTTGTTAGATATGTTTTTTGGAACAGGGATATTATATTTTGTGAACAGCAATATTATAATTACAGTGGCAAGAAAAAGTAAATGAACCCTTTGGAATTAACTATTTTTCTCTATTCATCGGTTGTAAAATGTGAACTGATCTTCTACATGAGAAGTATACACAAACACAATGCTTAAGCTAACAAGACATAAACAATGATAATCTATCATGTCTTTATTGATCACATCCATTAAATATTCACAATGCTGGGGGAACAAGTAATTGAACACTTGAATTTAATAACTGGTCGAACCTCCTTTGGCAGCAATAACCTCAAACAAAATCCAGTATCTGCACTGTCCAACATTCAGGAGGAATTTGTGACCAATACTTCCTTACAGAATTGCTTAAGCTCAGCCATATTCTTAGGATGTCTGGTGTCAACAGCTCTCTTGAGGTCATTCCACAGCATCTCTAAGGTCCAGACTCTGACTGGTTTACTTCAAAAAGGCAGATTTTTTTTTTAAACCCATTCTATAGTATATTTACTTAAATGTTTAGGATCACAGCCTTGCTGCATCACCCAACTTCTACTGAGCTTCAGTTAGCAGACACCTAGTCTGAGATTATCCTGCATGATGCCTTGGCTGTCCAGGCACCGAGGCAGCAAACAGCGCCATATCATGAAGCTTCCTTCACCATACTTCACTGCTTGGGTGATGTTTTCATGTTGCAATGCAGTGACCATTGTACACATTATTTAGTGCTGCACATTTTTCAACCTTCATTTTATCAGTCCACAAAACATTTTCCCTTTAGCATTGTGGAGCGTCAAGGTGCTCTTTACCAAACTTCAGGCAAGTTGCAAGTTTTGGAGAGCAGCAGCTTCCTCAGTGGCGTCCTGCCATGGACTCCATGCCTGTTCAATGTTACAACCTATAGGGCCGGCTATTTCAGCCTTTGCCCGTTCTTGCTGTGAGGGATCCCACACCTTTGTTTTTTGTCTCCACAAGTTATCGGGGTATGCCCAGAGGTTTCCTCTGTAATGGTGCAAGCAAGCAAAAAACAGTGATTCCTCTCCTGAGTAGGTTACAACCTATAGGGCCGGTTATTTCAGCCTTTGCCCGTTCTTGCTGAGATCGATCCCACACCTTTCTTTTTTGTCTCTTTTGCGTATGGTAGACTCATGAACAGAAATTTTAACCAGTTCCAGTGATTCTTTTCAAGCCTGAATGTATTCAATATGTACAAGAAAATGCAATAATGTGTGTGTTTTTAGTTAAATCAGATTGCGTTTGTTCATTATTGTAACTGGATGAAGCTCAAACCATATTTAAGACACATCTAAACTTAAATGCTCGGAATTCCATAGGGATCACTTATTTTTTGTTGCTAATGTAGTTATAAAACTATTATATACAGCAGACAGCCTTCAAAACTGATATTTTATTGGGTGAGAATTACATATCGAAGTCATTTAGACATTTCGAATAAAGTCATCCCTTTAAAGAAGAAACATTTATATGAAAGGGCGTTATAGTGATGGCATAAATTGAGCCATGGGACTAACATTTATCTATGTCCACGGCTCTCATAGCATCCCTAAAACAAAAGTGTTAAGTCAAAATGGGGGCCTAATGTTTAACAGTTCCTGATTTTTTTTTTATTGCTGCCATGATCTACTGTCAGAATAACTTCATCTCATGGTGTGGTTTGCTGCCATTGTTAGTACCAGCAAAAAGTCCTCATAAAGATTTCCCTTGACACTTAACAGCTATTTACCACTTTCATTACTGTTTTGGTAAAATCTTATGTAAACTAGGGTGACCACATTTCAGTTTTTTTCAGTGTCGCTCATGAAAAATACACTTTTCACTCCATAAGTGTCCCTGAATAAAATGGTGATGTAACAGCAAATGCTGTTTAATCAGGTGGCGAGTTTCAGAATTGATTTTTTTTTTTAGCACAAGTGTACATTTCATACTGTTACACAAAACATTTCTTCATATCTATTAGAGTGAATATGTGTACTGAGGTTTGCATCATCCATGATTATTGGGCTTCTTAGTTGTTAGCAAAATTAATGTATAAAGGTGTATACTGGTGCCTGCCTATACAGTGCATAGTAGAAGTATTTATTTTTGTGCTTTACTCTGTGTAATTTGTTTATTGAGATAAATAAGATGTTAACCCACGTGTTGACATTTCAGATGTTGAATCAAAAATAAGCATGGCCATACACATTAGTTAATGTTATCTAACTGAACAAGGAATATGGCTTTCTATGTAATGGTATATGGGAAAGTTGGGATAAACAAGACAATTTTTTTAACATATTGTAGGCAATACTTTTTACTGTTGGCATAACAATCCCTGAAGCAATTTTGTCTGTCTGCAGCATAATATCCTTCACTAACTGCACATACTTACATGAAACTATCATAACATGCTTTTTGCACAGTAGTTGCATACCTAAATGGGACCAGACATGAAAATATGCTTCTGTATTTTGCCTTAAGATAGATTATCACTTTTCTTTTGCTAATAGTATCTATAACACTTTTGCTTCCAAGTATTTGCTGTACTAAATGCTGCATTCTGGATTCATCTACAAATTAAAATGAAATCACATATCATCTGACGTCTTTTAACACTTATGGATAAGAGCAATTGTATAAATTGCATTCTGTCCAAGTCTATATATTTGTACTTTTTCATCTACTGCACCACACAATTTAGACAGGACTAGGTCTCCTTAGCGATATTATTTCCTATTAGGGCTCCCCTGCAGGGCCAGCCCTTTAATGGGGCAGACTGGGGCAGCTGCCCCAGGCTGCACCCTGGCAGAGGCAGCACTTTGCTGCTCCATGCAGTGTTTTTTTTTTTCTTTTTCTTTTCTGTGTCTGGGGAGCTTGATAGAAGGAGGTCTCAGACAATCAGGTGAGACCTCTCAACTCTCCTGATGAGGCTGAGAGTTCAGAAGCCTCCCGTGATTGGCTCAGTCTCTACTTCAAACAAGGAGCTCAAAGCAAGAGATGCCAGGTAGGAACAGGTAGGTTAAACTGACTGTGTGTGTGTGTATGTGAGAGAGTAAGTGCATATGTGTGTGAGTGTGTGGATAAAAAGGTTAACTCCTCTGACATTGCCTACCCAAGGGGTTAGTTTTTAAATTTACATTTTTAGCAGCAGGCAGCACAATGTCTTGGGCTAGCCCTGCTCACCTTTTATTTAATATATCCCCTGGTATGGTGGTCTCTGCCACTATAATGTTTTATGTGGACTTATTACACTGCAGACACCGAGGATTTTGTTCTACCATTTAGCTAATTTGTCTGAGATCCTGTAGAGCTGGAGTACCTAAGCACATAATTCTGAGATTTTTCCTAATTAGTGTAGAAATGTCCAGCATTTTATTAAAGACACCAAGGCGAAGCTCATCTGGAATCTTCCATTCCATATTTTACCATTCTTCTATTCTGAATCACTTCTGAAGCTTTTTCTTATACTAAAACAAAATCAGACAACATATTATTATGGGTGGGTTATCATCTCTGTGGGATAATACTTGCCTCTGTGTCTTTAATAAAATCCTTAACTATTCTACACTTATTAGGAAAACTTTGTATGTCATGCTGGGGCATATATATGGGCAAATTGTCTGTGACATTAATAGGCAAAATAACACTGGCATATTAATGGGCAAACTAGCTGTGGCATATTAATGGGCACACTAACACTGGCATATTAATTGGCAGACTAATAGTGGTATATTAATGGGAATATTTGCTGTGGCATATTAATGGGCAAAATAACAGTGGCATGTTAATGGGCAAATTGGCTGTGACATATCAATTGACAAACTAACAGTGGCATATTAATGGGAATCCTGGCTTTGGCATATGTTATTGTCAAAGTGGCCATGGCATGTTATTTGGTACCTGACTGTGGCTCCTTTTAATTGGTAAAGTGATGCTGTGACATGTTCTGTGGGGCAAAATAACATGTGCTAAAGGGCAAAGTGATGCTGTGGCATGTTCTGTGGTGCAAAATAACATCTGCTAAAGGGCAAAGTGACACTGTGGCATGTTCTGCAGGGCCAGTTATGTGGGGCAAAATGACACTGTGGTATTTTCTGAGGGGCAAATTGACACTTTAGCATGCCAAATCATGTGGGTGCACTATGAATGCAAGCTAAGTGCCGTGGGTGCGATATAGGTGCATGGCAAGTGCTGTGGGTACTGTATGGTGCTGTGTTAAGTCCTTTAGGTGCAATGTGGGTGGAGCAGAAAGGAATAAAAACAAGAAATGCAATTTTTCAATAACATTTTAATTACATATAAAATAGTTGAATATATTTATGAAAATAGTTGCATATAATATTATATTTAAATACAGTTTTACATTGTGGCTTTAGAAAAACTGGGTCAAGGGCGGCCTACTGCTAAAGACTTTGCCCAGAGTCCTGCCCTGTGTGGAAGGCATGTCTTTTTGATTCTTCAGACCTCAGTGACCCCAAAGTGACCCCAAACCCCCATACTAACCCCCCAACCCAAACACTAATAGTAACACTACCCCAGAACCCTAATACTAACTTTAACCCCCCCGAACCCTAATACTAATGCTACCCTCCCTGTACCCTAATACTAATACCTAACCCCCCAGAACCCTAATACTAACATTAACCCCACAAACGCTAATACTAATGCTGCCCTTCCCGAACCCTTATACTAATACCTAACCCCCCGAACCCTAATAACAACATTAACCCCACGAACCCTTATAATAATACTACCCCAGAACCCTAATACTAACATTAACCCCTAAAAATTCAGTGATCCAGCGATTAACTGTCCTGTGAATAAATATCTGGTGATGACCTCTCGCGCAATGAACTGGCCATTGCACAAGAGGTAACGGTGAAGCAGCTGCATTCATGCTGCCACAATGAATCACCCCATCCCCAGTGATGAAGACATAATTGACCAGTTTGTTTGTGCTGTCAGAACTACTATTCCTACCACTCACAGCAGGCATAAAGCAAATAAAAGGAAAGCAGTTACTAAAAGACCCTCTCTAGGGGTTGGTGCAGCCAGGAGTAATATTACTACTATCACTCAGAGAAGGCAAACGAGTGACTCTAGTAAACCACAAACTGCAAAACACCCTCTAGGTGGCCTAGGTCTTGTTTTAGCATCTAATAGGACTATTATATGAAAAGAAAACCTTTCCCAATAGTTAGCTAGTGAACAAAAGTCTCTTGAGAGTAACCTACTATATGCTAATTCTAAACATGTTCCAGCTAAAAGCCATTCTGCTTCTAAAGTAGCCCCTACTACCTCTGCTGAATCTCTTGTACTTGGTACTGTTCTTGTATCTGGTAAGAGAAAGATAAAAAAACAAAACAAAAAGGGACCAATTGCACGTCTGTAGAAATATATGACGGCATGCCTGGGTTAATCAAATGTCAATACATTACTTGATTCTGGTTCTGCTGACCCATGTAGCAGTGCTACAGGTGATCTGCCACCAGATTGTGCCTTTGCCTCTAGTGGGGAAATAATAAGACAGAAAAACCTGCAGGTTTATTAACGACTGCTATGTGCTAATGCTAAGAGGTAGCATGTTCCCGTCTAGTTGGCATGTAAGATTAAAGTGTTTTTTTATTTTCGTTTTAGTCTTTTCAGCAGCATTACTGCTGGCGCTCCTTAGAGGGCAAGGGCTGTGACAAGGTTCCATCCCATTTTCCTGGCTCCTGTATATTTTATATTCTGGTTTTCTGTCTGTTTCCAATTTAGCCTCTGTCAGCTGCCCTGGTTATTGATTTCCTGTTTTCTTATTTTTTTCTGCCTTTGTCCCTGACTGTTTTCTGCCTGCTTTGACAATTTGCCTGTCTCTGGCAGTCCATATAAAAAAAATGATAGAAAGACAAAAATAATAGTGTACATGTATAAAACAAATAATTCATCTGAAATATTGGAAAATACTCATCCACTCTCCCAATGCTCTACAATGGCAAGCTTAGGTAATCAGTTCAGTGTAGGATAAGTCACTCCAGTGTACAGGGCCGCCATCAGGGGTTAATGGAGATACACCTGTTATAGGCCCGGTGGCCTTGGGGGGCCGCTCGAGCCCTTTTAAAAGAAAAATTAAAAAAGGTTTGTGCTGTACAGGTGTTATTTTTATTATTAATATGTTTTACATAACTTAATTCATTATGTACAATATATGGGCAAAATAGGACCATTCCACATATTCATGGCAGTATAGAGATCCTGGGAAACTCCGGGAGATCTCTTCTTAACTAAACTGTGGGACAAGGTTCCAACTGGGAGCTTATTTGCTTTTTTTTTGCATGCCTTCTGCCAGCAATCTTATAGATGCTTAGGGCAGAGCCGTTCAGTGTGAGTAATGTAGTTCACATATACTTTGTGAGTTGTGGCTTCCTAGTTGCCTAAGTAACCCACTGTACAAGAGGATGTGCGACGCTGTTTTTTCTCTATTATGGTGGAAGCGTTCATGGTATGTGGACATGGCGAGTTATAATCTACCGGATAAATGAGTTAGCTCTCCTGACGAAGCTAACTAAAGGTTAGCGAAATGCGTTGAGACTGGTTCCAGGGTTTAGTCGTGGAAGCCTGATGATCCTGCCCAAGACTCTGTGTGTGGACATTTTGCTGTAAATAGCCTCAAGGATTTGTAATACTGCTTATGTTGCAGTTGTGCTACTACATATTGTAAGTGCAATTTATTATTTAAAAGAACAGTCACTTTTATGGTATTACGCTATATGCATTTTTATCCTTTTCTAAAGTGTGGATTAAAGAAGACTTTTTCAACTTTTCATTTGTATCTATGTATCATTGTTTTTCGGTATAATACACCTGACTAAAAGAATCAGGATTAGACATAAAACAGCATTTTTATTTATACATAACCCCCATTGAAAAGACTAACCCCAGCATTCCATACTGGCTTAAATGTCAGTATTGAACAAATCCTTTGTACTAAATGTTTATTTCTAGTTACATAAATACATGCTGAGGTAATGCATCTCACAGCCAAATTTCTCACAGAATAGATTCTTTATTCGGATTATTGGTTCTCAGTACATAGGTGTTAAATGCAACAACTGACAGATTATTATTGATAACAGCCAACTGCATATGGCATGCTGTTTTGTTATTATTTTATTGTGTGCCAAACTTGTGTGTGCCATCTACCACACTGATATTTGCAATCTTTAAAAAAAGAATTATGTAAGACTGCAATACACTACTTAATTGGAAAGTTATATCAGCATTTCTCTGGAGAGACATGACACTTCGAAGAGTAGGCCCAAGCTTGGTCCTGAATAAAATCTCATCCTTATTACCAAACATCAGGGAACAAAACAACAGTAAATGACTAAAGTTTCTTGTACAGACACAGAGCTAAAAACAAACAAAGATTCTGTTAAAATAATTTCGCTAACATTTACATTATTTGTCTTTTGCACTTTGTTTGTGATTTTAACCAGCATGCACCTGGATTGTTTATGATTGATGCCTCGTTTTCCATACTTGGACTGGAAGACATCTTTGAAATCTCAGTGTATTCTTCCTGCTTAGACACTTTATAAATATAACTTTTACATCTATGTAACTTTTTCAATTGTAGAAGTCAATGACCTTTTGATCTTAGTATTAAAAATTATATATTTTTTAACATAAATTGCAATTTCAAAATATATCGCTTTGTAATGTTTGATTTAATAATGTAAATATTTGTCTAGGTGACAGGTCACATTAATATGGCTAGTGTATACTAATAAAACATTCCTGCTATATCAGTGTGAGTGACATAGAAATAGTAATGAATCTATTTTGAGATGCAGGAGGGAGCTTGACACACTGTATACATTAACTGGATGAACCCTTGTCACTGTTTATTAATATTACTCTAAATGATTTGTCATTCAAGCAGCTTGCTACCGAGAGATAGCTACATGGGTCAGTTAATCATTATGCACAGCACAAACAGTGTGAGTGGGCACTTTCATGTTACCTCAGCTTGTCTGCCAACATCCACTTTTATACTGTCAGAGTGTCAGACCACCCACATTAGCAGGGAAGACTGTAAAGCTGCAAGCTGCATGCTGTGAATAGCTTTTGTATTACATTCTTTCTTCAGAATTGCTAAGACATATTTATAATGTTCCAAGGTAATGTATGCAGGCATATTATACAACAAGACATATGGCAGACATACGTTATAACATTTGGTAATAAATATATAATACATAATCAGCAGGGGAGGGCTGATTTCATCGGAGATAGACACGGATATGGGGCTATTTACTAAAAGGTGAGTTGCAGATGAAATGAGGTGAGTTAAACATTTCATCTCACCAATTTAGCTAGACATTGTGAAGGGACAAACCTGGTTAGTTTGCTTAGGGGGGAATCTCACCATGTTTGTCCCTGTACAATGTATAGATAAATTGGTGAGATGAAATATTTATCTCACCTCAAATCACTTAATCTCACTTCAACTCACCTGAAACTCACTTTTAGTAAATATCCCCCTTAGAGTCTGTGAAAAAAACATCATTGAATTGTCTGTCCCAAAGGCCAGTAAATGTCCAACATGACCAGTGTTGTTGTCTATCCCTGTTTGTGATTGGCTTTGAACAGGAGTTTGGGAAGGGTCTAGGACACTTCTTCGCCGCATCTTCATCGCTGACAGTTCAGTGCAGCAGTTAGAACGCTGAACTGTCAGCAATGAAGAATAACATTTGTAAGAGCTGACAAATCAGCGCTGAACTGTCAGCTCTTACATAGCCGCGGCCGCGATGAAACGGTCGCGGCTATGTAAGAGCTGACAGTTCAGCGCTGATTTGTCAGCTCTTACAAATGTAAAATTAAAATACCCCCCCTAATAAATGATTCACAAACCCCAATACTAAAAATAACCCCAATACTAAAAATAACCCCAATACTAAAAATAACCCCCGAACCCTAATACTAACCCCTGACCCCTAATACTAACCCCCTAAACCCTAATACTAACCCCGACCCCTAATACTAACCCCCTAAACCCTAATACTATCCCCGACCCCTAATACTAACCCCCTAAACCCTAATACTAACCCCCGACCCCTAATACTAACCCCCTAAACCCTAATACTAACCCCTGACCCCTAATACTAACCCCCTAAACCCTAATTCTAAACCCTAATTCTAAGCACCCTTAAACTAAAATAGGTAAAATACTTACCTTTAGCGAAGAAATGTCCCGCAATGAAATCTCCAGCGACGATCTGTGTTGTGCTGCAGAGTCGGCGGTGAAGCGGCTGCGCGGAAGCAGCCGCGATGAAGAGTCCCATCCCCTTTGGGAATTCCTAGGTCTGAAGGAAGTACAGGGTTCTGCCTGCAAGAAATCTACCAAACTCTGCACGTAAAGTATTGCGACAATAGTTAACAGCTTATTTCTTGATTTGTTTATGCTTAATGCATTAATGAATCCATTAATTGTTGCGCATTAATTTCTGAATTATTATTTTTTCATAAGCACAACTGTATTAAATTTAATAACATGAATTAACCATTTATTTTTTTAACCTATTTATTTTTTGTTGAGCCTGGGGTGTCTCTTTAACACTATATGTGCCAGATGGTTGAGCAAGGTATGGCATTGGCACGCAAAAGATAGAAATATTTCACAAACAAATTAAACTACTAAAATTTTGGCTTAACCGACACCCAAGAACAATGCTAAAATAAAGGCTGATTTTTTTTAACGTTCCTAGCAATTAATTGCCTTCCATTGCCGTCAGACCCAAGGCCTTGAAATACCTATATTAAAATACTAAAGAAAATACCTTCTTCTTTTTCATACTAGATCTGTCATTAAGTTCTTAGTTTTTCATTCCACCATGACACATAAAAAATAACAGTTGCCAAGAGCAACAGTACGTCCTGTAACACAGCAATTTCCAGTCTTTGACAGTTGGCAGGTCAAATGAAACACCCCATTTGTGGTAATCCAGGGCCCTGTATTTGTCTTAGTGTAAAAAATATAGAGATTTCTATATAAACTAGTTCTGTGTCATTGTTAACTAGAGCTATGCAGTTGAATTTAATTTCCCAAACTTTGTACTTTTGAGTCCAAAATGAGAACGCATAAGCTCATTCGGGGCAAGCATGGTATAATTACTATACAGCAGATTCTGTATGGGAAAATAAGTAAGATATCACTAGGTAAGGATGCCCTAACGACAAAGAATGGTGCAAATCATACAAGTGTAAGTTCTAACCTTTTCATTGCCAGGTGGGTGTGCAATGTATTGGTCACTAGTCTGGTACTTAAATTAAATTTGAAAGATTTCTTAAAAATCTTTGCACTGTTTCATCTCATAATGATGGTATTACAAAGATCCATTTTCTTCAGAATGTCTGATTAACTTCGCCCTAATAATTTTAATGCTGATTTTCTTGAAAGCATTACAAAGAAATAGAATTATTTAACAGACAAGAAGCTTACAATTAGTTCAGCATATATGATTAAAGTTAAACGGAAGTGTACGTACAGTGTAGTAATGGAAAAAATGACCACTTCATGTTAGTAAGAATAGTTTACATGTTGTTTATATTAGAAGCAGTGTATATGTAATTTATAATGCACATCACATGATTACAAAGCAGATTATTTTCTTTTTTAGTTATAGCAAGTCAATGTTTACGATACAATTGGCTTCTAGTTTAACATTTAATTCAGTAACAATAATGTTGATGATACACCCTTTTTTAAGAAAATAAACACTAATAACTATTACAACAACTTTGTAGACAATAGATATTTATGAACTGAAGATTGGGCAGAGCGCCGGGTTGTTTTTACTGAAATGGAGGGCTGCAAACTTTACCATATGGGTGGGCAAATATGTCAATTTTATTTTTTACAGGTGTTTGTGTTTTAACCAGCGAAGCTCTGTGCACAATCATTCCTATATTACTCATCCTGCATTATGGGAGATATAAAGTATGAAAGGTTAAATATCATGGAAGCTAATGGACAGCTAATATCTTTATTTTAATCTGACATGACATTAACTACAGTTTGCCACCTGCAATAAAAATACTGACTGAATCAGTTTCAATAATTAATGTATATATACCACAACTTAAATAACAACCTTATTCTCACAAGGGCAATAGAGTAAAATGTTAATGGTCATATGCCCCCACTTTTATACTTGTGATGTATCATGATGTTGGCACCCATTACACAAAGTATGCGGATTGTTACAGTGACAATGCCACTGACCGTTTGGATATCCATCCATGTAACTGGACAAAAAGAGCATTGACTGCCACTGATATTTAATATTTAATAGCTTGGCTGCTCTTGTAAGAGCTTTTTTCAAAGAGTATATTTAAGAGATATTCTGGAGATACTCTGGAGGTAGTCTGAGGTATACAAGAGGTGAGAAAAACTAAAAGATCTTTTTGATTTAAATTCTTAAAATGGCAGATTTGGTTTACTGTGATAATTGTTCTGCATTTGTTTCACATTCCATTTTTTGGAGGTTTGGAGGCTGTCTAATCTGTAGACAATTCTCAAGATTGCAGCAGGAGATTGCATTTTTAAAGTCCGAGATTTGTAATTTATCTGTAAAACAAACTCGGGCTGAGACTGTTGCGAAGTCCCTGCCACAGAGGCCATTGCCGCAGAGGCTTCCTAGGAATGGCAGGTGGATTACTGTTGGATCTGGTAGGCTTAGAGTTGTGGATAAAAGGCATGTCCCGCAGTCTGTGGCTGTCCAGAATTCATTTTCAGCACTTTCAGAGTGCAGTGGTGTTGTGGAGGCAGGCTCCGTCGCAGAGTTTGAGGAACCACTCTCCTATGTGGCTAAGGTGTGCAAGGAGAAGGTGAGGCCTGATAGAAAGCAGTTGTTGTTGGGCGATTCTATCATAAGAGGTGCGGAGTTGGACAGTATTGGCTTAGTGAGATGTCTTCCTGGAGCTACCGCTCGCAGAGACAGGAGGCGTATTTCTAATATTGTTAAGCAAGCAAATCAGGAAGGAGAATTGGATGTACTGGTTCATCTAGGGACAAATGATTTGGCTTGCAATGAGGTTTCAGAGGTGAAGGAAGCTTTTCGTGTTCTTGCCAATGATATACGGCAGGTTGTGTCCACACTGTCCTTTTCTGAAGTTATGCCTGTGCATAACATTCAGAATGATAGACGGATGCGTATTAGGGACTTCAACTTGTGGCTTGGAGAATGGTGTCGGGAGCAAGGATTTGGCTTTGTTTCTCATGGAAGTTCACTATGGGATAGAAAGGAACTGTACAAAAAAGATGGTTTGCATCTTTCTCAAAAGGGAACGAATGTTCTCAGTGAGCAGTTCAGAGGTTTTGCTAGGAGGTTTTGAAACTAAAAGAGGGGGGCAAAATGGCGATAAAACATCAATCCAATTGCCCCCCAAAAAAGGTACAGAAGTTACCTGTAGTCAGTGTGCTGAAAAATGATAAGCTTAGGGTCATGTCTACAAATGCTCGCAGTTTAGGGAATAAGATCCATGAACTTGTGGCAATATTGGCAACTGAGAATGTAGATTTAGTGGCTGTTACTGAGACATGGTATAATGAAAAACATGACTGGGACATTTCAATACCAGGGTACTCTTTATATAGAAAAGACAGAGAAGGTAAAAAAGGGGGAGGGGTGGCCCTGTATGTGAGGGATAGCTTAAAATGTAACGTAATACAAGTTAGTGAGGCGAACATAGAGTCAGTTTGGGTTACATTAGAATTTGGTAATCATATGGTAACTCGGGTAGGTGTGATTTATAGGCCCCCTGGACAAATAGAGGAGTTAGATAATCTACTAGTTGAGGAAATAGCTAAAATGACAATGAAGGGAGAAGTGATCATCATGGGTGACTTTAATCTTCCTGATATGAACTGGAAATACAAAACCGCTTCTTGCGCCAGGAGTACGCATATCCTAAACTCCCTACTTGGATTATCTCTAAAACAAGTAGTGGAGGAGCCAACTCGAAAGCAGGCCATACTAGACTTAGTGTTCACAAATGGAGATTTGTTATCAGATATTACTGTAGGTGAAAGTTTAGGATCTAGTGATCACCAGACAGTGTGGTTTAATATAAGAACAGTGACGCAGTCACACCACACAAAAACAAAAGTTTTAGATTTTAGAAAAACAGACTTTTCTAAAATTAGATTAGGTGTGAAGGAGTCATTATCAGACTGGAGCAATTTAAATGGAGTCCAGGAGAAATGGGAGTATCTAAAAGTTGCACTACTGAAGGCAACAGAAAATTGCATAAGGCTTGTCAGTAAGAGCAAAAAATTGAAGAAACCACTGTGGTACTCTGCAGAGGTGGCTAAAATAGTAAAAAATAAAAAGCTAGCATTTAGTAATTATAAAAATACTCAGAGTGAGGAAGATAGAAAGATCTACAAGAGTAGGCAGAAAGAGGCAAAGCAAGCTATAAGAGCTTCCAAAGCACACACAGAAGAGACTATAGCCCAGTCAGCGAAAAAGGGGGATAAAACATTTTTTAGATACATAAATGAGAAAAGGAAAGTAAAACAAGGATTAGTTAGATTAAAAACAAAAGAAGGATGCTATGTAGAAGAGGATAAAGGCTTAGCAGACTGCCTTAATGAATATTTTTGTTCAGTTTTTACAAATGAAAATGAGGGTAAGGGACCTCATTTAGGGAAAAAGACTAATGAGTCTTTTGATGCATGTAAGTTTACAGAGGAAGAGGTTTTACTTCAGCTGTCTAAAGTAAAGACAAATAAGTCGATGGGACCTGATGGGATACATCCAAAGTTATTAAAAGAACTTAGTGGTGTACTAGCAAAACCGTTAACAGATTTATTTAACCAATCATTGTTAACGGGAGTAGTTCCAGAAGATTGGAAATTACCTAATGTTGTGCCCATTCACAAGAAAGGTAGTAGGGAGGAGGCGGCAACTATAGACCAGTAAGTCTTACTTCAGTAGTGGGGAAAATAATGGAGACCTTGTTAAAGAATAGGATTGTTGAACATCTAAAGTCGCTTGGATTTCAAGATCAGAGACAGCATGGGTTTACTTCAGGGAGATCATGCCAAACTAATCTTATTGATTTTTTTGATTGGGTAACTAAAATAATAGATCAGGGTGGTGCAGTAGACATTGCTTACCTAGATTTCAGTAAGGCTTTTGACACTGTCGCACATAGAAGGCTTATCAATAAACTGAAATCTTTGAGTTTGGATTTCAATATTGTTGAATGGATTAGACAATGGCTGAGTGACAGGCAACAGAGGGTTGTAGTCAATGGGGTATATTCGATGCAAGGTCTTGTTACTAGTGGGGTACCCCAGGGATCTGTTCTTGGACCCATTCTCTTTAATATTTTTATTAGCGATATTGCAGAAGGTCTTGTTGGCAAAGTATGTCTTTTTGCTGATGATACAAAGATTTGCAGCAGGGTTGATATTCATGGAGGGATAAGCCAAATGGCAAATGATTTAGATAAACTAGAAAAATGGTCAGAGCAGTGGCAACTGGCATTTAATGTGGACAAGTGCAAGATTATGCACCTTGGGCGTAAAAACCCAAAAGCAGAATATACAGTATTTGGTACAGTCCTAACCTCAGCATCTGAGGAAAGGGATTTAGGAGTAATAATTTCAGAGGACTTGAAGGTAGGTAGGCAATGCAATAGAGCAGCAGGAAATGCTAGCAGAATGCTTGGTTGCATAGGGAGAGGTATTAGCAGTAGGAAGAGGGAAGTGCTCATGCCATTGTACAGAGCACTGGTGAGACCTCACTTGGAGTATTGTACGCAGTACTGGAGACCGTATCTCCAGAAGGATATTGATACTTTGGAGAGAGTTCAGAGAAGGGCTACTAAACTGGTTCATGGGTTGAAGGATAAAACTAACCAGGAAAGGTTAAAGCATCTTAACATGTATAGCTTGGAGGAAAGACGTAACAGGGGGGATATGATAGAAACATTTAAATATATAAAGGGAATCAACACAGTAAAGGAAGAGTATATTTAAAAGAAGAAAAACTTCCACAACTAGAGGACATAGTCTTAAATTAGAGGGGCAACGATTTAAAAGTAATATCAGGAAGTATTACTTTACTGAGAGGGTAGTGGACGTATGGAATAGCCTGCCAGCAGAAGTGGTAGAGGTAAACACAGTCAAGGATTTTAAGCATGCGTGGGATAGACACAAGGCTATCCTAGCTATAAGACCGGGAACGGGGGACTAATAAAAGTACTCAAAAAAAATAAAATTGGGCAGACTAGATGGACCGAATGGTTCTTATCTGCCGACACATTCTATGTTTCTATGTTTCTATGTTTCTATATAAATCATAGGCAGGCAGTCAAATTCAGCAATAACCTGCCCTTACTCCCCACAGCATTGGAGGCTTGGCCATCTGGAAGCATATATTTGACTGCCCTGGCTTAGAGTTACATGTAAATGGTAAAAATAAGAAACAAACTACATAATATACTCTAAACATATATTATATGCTTCCAAAAACAGTTCTATAAAACTACTGAAAATGGAAGATCCAGCACAGTCACAAATGCACCAACAGTGACCTTTCATTCACCACTGGCAGTGTTCCAAGTCTGATAAATACTCTTTTGTGGAGCTGAAAAATTGTAGCGTGCAGTTAACATCACTGTTAATGCATTTATAGCTGAGCCTGGTCCATCATTTCCAAGAGATCAGTATATGACCATTGCTAATATAGTGTCTCTCTTCCGCTTGAAGTTACAATGTAAATTGCTATATAGTTGTAATCATTGTAAACAAATGTCATGTAAACTATATTAATTAGTTTCCAGTTTCGATTTTCAAGCTATAAAACATGTTCTACAATACTTTATCAGTTGTAGAGATCTCTTAGCTGGATTGTCATAAGGAGATCTGGTACAATGTGTACAGATTGTAAACAAAATCCTGTATAATGAATGAAAAATGTACTTGTTGCCCAGACAAGCAAGAGTACACTGCATGCTGAGCCTCACCTTGTACAACTGTTGCGTACTATTAGTGAGCAAGACAAGACAAGTTTTATGTTCCTCCTGGAACTTAAATGTATAAATTAGAATACTAAAAAAAAAAATGTGCAAGAACTGTGTGCATCTACCAATCTGTCATCATTCAGGATTTGGCTGCTGTTAAACTGTAAATTGTTCGTTCAGAATATTTGATTTTCTGAGAGCAAATTGAAACCTGTTACCATAAAGAAGGCTTCCTTTCTCTAAGGGTTATTTGTATGTTGAGTAAGGACATTTTCAAATTATAATGGAATATACATATAATAACAATGATAAAGTGTTGCGCAAAATATAAATTCAAAAGAAGTGTTAATAGGTGAATAGACAATAGCACCAGTACAATAAATAAAGATGAATATAAATATATAGAAGCAAAAATAAAAATGAATAATAACAAATATAGAAAATAAAAATAAATATAAAAGTGAAAAAATACTTATCAAACCAAAACAATCAATAATAGAAGTATTGGTTCCAGACGAGGTGTACCCAAACTAGTTTTCTTTCAAAACGATTTTGTACATGGAAAAGACAAAAATTAGACAAACAATGGGTAGTATTCATACACAGGGGATAGATATATATTTTCCCCCAAAAGAAACACACTCCCACACTCTAGAGCCTAAGAGTACCGGCTCTAAGTATATTCAGCAGTTGGACTCCAAGTCCCACCATCCCACGTGTGCGGATATCAGAACTAGATTTCAGCTTGTTTATCCAGGGGGTGGGTCATCAATAGACAAGTGTAGTGGAAATATATTAAATAACAAAGATTTATTAGCCCTTATAAATAGTAAGGCTTTAAAAGCATAAAAGTTCCACAAGGTAAGAAAAAACGATGAATAAAAGAAAAAGAGAGAGCAGGTCACCAGTCCTCCCGTGGTCAGCGTATTTCAGGCGGTGTGCACTCTCCGTCTGCTGCTAGCGGGGACTGTATTGTTGTCTCTCTTGCGTGGTCTCAGAAAGTTGTAAAAGGTTTCCTCAGGCGAAGCGGCACTTCACTGTGACGCGTTTCGTCGTTTCCGATTTCTTCAAGACAGAATATACATATAAACTCACATCCATTCAAGGACTGGAACAAAGATAGCATTGCTACAGTAGCAGAACATTTTAACATCTTGGCCTGGAATGACATCACACACAGAATTGTCATGTTCTGTTATTACTTAGTATAACATTGTGCACATCCTGTAATTCATCACTGGGACATTAATTAATGAAGGAAAACTCCTCAGATATTTATTTACTTTTTTAATTGTCTTTTATTAATCATATATTAAGCTCTTACTGCAGACATTTCTAACATTAGGGAAGATTAATTTAACAAATCTAACAGTTTTGCAGATGATAAAATATATTCACACAATAATATATCTTTCTCAGTGAACTCTATATGTATCTAAAGCCACAGCTACAGCAGCAGGGAATCCCCCCACATGATGCATTGTATACATGTAAGAGATACAAATGTGCCATTGAACTGAAGTTGCAAATATTGTAACAAAGACAAGGTTGTTGGGGGGGCAAGACCCTTTAAAATAATATGGCAATATGTTATGAAGGGTTAATAGCAAAGAGGAAATTTAAAAAGGATTTTGTTCACCTTAATACTCTACTTGTTTAGGGATATAAATAAGGTTTTTTAAAAAACTTTATTCCTACTTTAAATCCTTAATGACCGGTCCTGGACCATAATTTGGAAAAACTCCCTTGGTGACTGATGACGGTCCAGGACCATCACACAGATCTGATCGCGGTATGCATGCTGGCATAGTGTGATCATGCTAAAAACCCCATTTCTAAGTGCCCCCCAGGGGCTAGGAGAGACTAAGGATAGTGGTAGATGTCTCCCCCTGGTCCCCCAAAGCAACTGGGTATTTTCTAAACCCAGGACCAAACAATAAAAATGAAAAAATTATATATTTTTATTAACAAAAACCTGGGAGGATTACTAACCTTTTGGTGCCAAGGTTGCTTTTGACAGGGGCCCCTTCTTCTCCAAAAAAAACCCAATATCTAATTTGTGTGGGTACAGTAAATGACAAAGAAAAAAAATACAGCTAAACCCAAACACTGCAGAAGAGTTAGAACTGCCACAGTCATTAATGCACAACATACTAAAAACAGTCTGGTCATGAAGGGTTTAATAAAACACATGCAATAAATGTAAATTTCCATCTGTAGTCAAGCATTGGTTTTTCAGTAGTTTTGTGTAAATAGAAATATGTGCATTACAGACTGTCAAAGCTTCCATCAGTAAGATTTTATTTTACAATTTCATTTATATAAGTTTCGTGTTTTCAGATTTATTATATAATTTCAAGCCTTTAACGTCCAAAGACACCCAGATATAGAGATGTTATGATACACTGAGCAGTAGTTTAGGATTACGAGTTCAAAATCTATTCTCTCAAAATTTAGGAGGATCTACTATCACCTAGGCATCCAACTTCAGTCCTCCAGCTGCTGCTGAACTACAAATCCCAAAAACCCCCACAAGCTTTTTATAATGGCAGGGAATTATGACAGTTAAAGTCCAGAAACAGCTGGAAGGCCACAGTTGGCGGTCTAGGCATAATGGGTTTCACCATAATCTCAAATGTAGAGCTGTTTGACTACCTCTTTGTTTGTTCTATTATGTCTAAGTGTTTGCAGCATTGGTGGAGGGTGGGGGTAGGATGGGGCAGCAGCATTGGTGGGGGTGGGAGGGGGCAGCAGCAGCATTGGATAAGTCTGGGGTAGGGGTGGGGGCAGTATTGGCAAAGTCTGGGGGGCCGATGGCTGTGGCGTGATGCATTGGCTAAGTCTAGGGGGCAATATTGTGTAAGTGTGGGGGGCAGATGCTTCTGTGAGGGATGCATTAGCTAAGTGTGGGGGACTGATATTCTGTGGGGGATGCATTGGCTAGGGGCAGATTGGCAAATAAAAGGAAATAAAAACAAGAAATACATTTTTTCTATCATACGTTTATTAAATATGAAAAAACTGTTTACATGTGAATATTTCCAAGTAAAACTTTTTTTTTTTAGGGTAGTCTTATAGTCAGACTTTCTTTTTTTCCTAAATTAATATCCAAAGTTTGGAGGGGGGGGGGGGGGGGGGGTAATCTTATATTCGAGCAAATATGGTACCTATGCAATGTATGTTTTGTTTATCATTTGCACAGTGCTGCAGAATATGGCAGCACTTTATAAATATATAAGCTATAATCTGCCTTTAAAAGGAAATATTTTTGAAAAACAGTGCCTATATAAGAAAATATTGCTGAATTTAATTTGCGATACATTTTTATTGAACAAAATAAGCTCCACTTATATTCAAGTTTGCATTAAAATTGATTTAAATGAAAGGCCAGAATTACATAAAGTAAGATATAGATTTTTTTAAATTTACTTTTAAATAACCATCTTTTTGCAAGTGAATGGCTGCTTTGCACATACAAGTAATATAATTTCTTATTTGAGTACTAATCCTTTGCATTGTAATTTCTAAGTTAACCTGTATTTCGATTTAACGTTGTTTTATGATTGTTTTATGCTTTTGAATGTTTTCGATTTTCCCAGCAATAGATTTTTTACACAGATTAATAAATTCATTTTAGAAAATATTATTTTAGAAGTCAGAGATGCTCTTGAACTTGAGCGAGCATTGGGTGACATACGTAAGCTTTTAATATGTGTCCTTCTTAATCCATTCAAGTGCTTATGTTTAGGTATGTCACTCATGACTGATGAAAGGATGGAAATGATTAATTACATAATTATAATCTCTGCCCAGAAGGAGGAATATTGCAGAAACATTAAATGTTTCTTTGCCTTGAATGACCTTAGGAAACAGGGGGAAATGGTAAAAATAAACACACTATTGTAATCATGCATTAATAAAACTAACTGGAACTTTGCCCAGTCGGAGATTTAGAGGCATTTTGTTGCAATAAGCAAAACATTTGTTATGTGTATTTGATGAGGTATCTATGTCTATGGGGGCTATTCACTAAAAGGTGAGTTGCAGGTGAATTGAGGTTAGATGAATATTTCATCTCACCAATTTAGCTATACATGCAGGAACAATCTTGGTGAGTTTGACTAGTGGGGGAAACTCACCAGATTTGTACCTGCCCAATGTATAGTTAAAATGGTGAGAGGAAATGTTCATTTGACCTCTGCTTTGAATTTTGGTAACCCAATGGATAGATCATTTGTATTCTCTACATTCACCATCCAAACAATGTTTAGGTGATACACTCTCTTTAATACAGTGATAAGCACTATTTCAAAATAACACCTCTGCAGGTTGAGTTATCAATCCTGACGGTACCACTGTAGGTAGTGGAGTGCGTCCTGTAGTATGTCATGCCTGCTGAGTGATATTAATGATGGGACTTAATGTGACCTACCTGAATGTTACATTTAAATAATTCTAAAATTGTATATTAAATTTAACCGTAGGTACCAGGTTTGCAGCTTCTATGCATTCTCCTAAGCTCGGAAAATGTAGCTCTAGCCTAGACGTGAAAAAGCAAGCTTTTTAAGCAAAAAGTAAAGTATCCTAACTGACAACCCCATTTGCAATGTGTGCAAACAAAGCGTACAGGACAGCGCAGAATAACATGTGGAGATATAAAATAATCATACAATAGTGATGTATGTATAAACACTTTGTGCAAACCAATAATAATGATTAACGCACTTACACGTAAAGGTGCAAAATAGGCCTCAAATTAACATGGAGGAGACGAGTATCTTCACAATCACACGTATTTAATATCTATATACAAGGAATAAAAGAGTGGATTTTTAAAAAAATTGTTTTGCTTGCAATGGACCTAACAGGGAAAGTATGCATATTTGCACACTATACAAATATTTTTGGAATTAGTTTGACACTGCAGAAGGGGAGACCTAATGTGACTAACAGAAACTTTACATTTTAGATTGTGGCATCAGAAAATGTATGCAATAAAAGCAAAAGAGCATTATTTAAAACACATTTATAAATATAGGTGAAATACTGGAAGTAGTGAAGGCTAACACTGCAAATGATTATAAGAAGACTTTATATGAGTGTAAGGCTATTTTTAGGTTTAAATATGCCTAATGCAAACAATATTTGATGGATCACTTATTCTTCATCTGCTGCTTATCCCAGATGCCCCCTGTGGCCACATGTGTAACTGCAAACTAAAACCAAGTGAAAAAATTACCTGATTTTACTAATAAATTATGATGTAACGTCATGATTTATAAAGACATGGAGGCTCATATTATGCTTTATCTCTTTCTTTATTTTTCCTCAGCAGCAAAGAGAATGCATACATTTTTTAAACCAATAATAAACATTCCATACACCTGACTTCCCTCCCCTCCCTATAAAGTTCAGTGTATTAGTAAACAGATCCTCTTTCTTCTGAATAAACCAACATCCAGTCAGAACGAATCTTCAACTGAAAAACACAATCCAACAAAATCCAACCATAACGAATCACCAAAACAACCAGTCTTGTGATTGACAAACGCTGGTGACCCGGCCAAGGACCCAAACATAGAATAAAGGTCTTCATAGGAACTGAGAAACATGGAACCAGACAGGCTCATGGCAATTTCTAGCTAAGAAGAAACAGAGAATATAGGGCAAAGCAGATTGACTGAGTTATGTCGTCAAAGCAGTAACCACAGTTGAGACAAATAGTATACTATAAGGTCATAAGATATGCATCAATAAACCATGATTTATCTGAACATGCATAGAAACACATCAAACAATCCCTAGAACATGAGTGGGAAACATTTCTAGCCAGAACGTCACATACAAATTCGGTGGGAATAATGCTCTCCTCCGGATCTTTATAAGTCATGCCTTTACCCAGAGGCGTCGCTAGGGGGGGCTACTGGGGTTGAAGCCCCGGATCTCCCCTCCATAGCACCGAATGGATACTCTGACCACGCCTCCTAGCGCTCGGCCCCGCCTCCTTGCGCTCAGCTCCGCCCCCTGCATGCTGCACTCTGGGTGCTGAGCAGCCCCAGACTCCGCCCCCTCACGCTTGGCTCCGCCCCTTGCGCTTAACTCCGCCCCTCGAGTTTTGAACGTGAGTGTCTGGCAGAGTGTAACTGAGAATGGCAGAATTATGAGTGTGTATGTGTATGTATGTGAGTGGAAGAGTTATGA
This sequence comes from Pelodytes ibericus, assembly GCA_036172795.1. NCBI lineage: Eukaryota > Metazoa > Chordata > Amphibia > Anura > Pelodytidae > Pelodytes > Pelodytes ibericus. The sequence continues at coordinate 154,210,818 of CM069858.1, forward strand.
ATGTGAATGTGTATGTATGTGAGTGGCAGAGTGAAAGTGGGTGTGAGTGGCAGAGTTATGAGTTTGCATATGTATGTATGTGAGTGGCAGAGTTATGAGTGTGCATGTGTATGTTTGTGAGGAGCAGAGTTATGAATGTGCATGTGTATGTATGTGAGTGGCAGAGTGAAAGTGGGTGGGAGTGGCAAATTTATGAGTGTGCATGTGTATTTATGTGAGTGGAAGAGTATAAGTGGGTGTGAGTGGCAGCATCTAAGTATGTGTAAGTGTGTGAGTGAGTGTTTTGAAGAGCGTAAGTGTGTGTGAGTGTAAGCGTGAGTGGCAGAGTTATGAGTGTGTATGTGTGTGTGTGTGTCAGAATGTAAGTGTGTGAGGCAGAGTGTGAGTGTTTGGAAGCATGCGTGAGTGAGTGTAAGCGTGAGTGTCAGAGTTATGAGTGTGCATGTGAATGTGTGTGAGTGGCAGAGTGTGTGAGAGTATAAGTGTGAACAGGAGAGTTATGAGTGTGTGTGTGAGTGTAAGCATGAGTGTACGAGTTATTAGTGTGCGTGTGTATGTGAGTGAGTGGCAGAGTGTGTGAGAATGTAAGTGAGCAGCAGAGTTATGAGTGTGTGTGTGAGTGGCAGTGTGTAAGTGTACGAGAGTGAAAGCATGAGTGGCAGAGTGTGAGTGTGAATCCCAGTGAGATTACTAGGAGAAAATGTGACTAATGACTATTATTCATATTGAATGTGATAATCAAGTGTGAAACAATGTTATCATCTCATATTATTTTTATTTTCAGACTTGATTATCACATTCAATATGAATAATAGTGATTCATCTTTATATATAGTCTTTATATTGATGGCAATGAGTCCATACACAGGGCATTAAACATCCCATGTACCTGGTTATAGTATTAAACCCATACATTATGAGTGAATGTGCCGCACATTATATTATGGGCTTTACTCATGAAAGAGAGAAGTGCAGGGAAGTGAGATGGGAATTTCAAAATTAAGTCTAAAGTAGCAAAGTTGGAAAAATTCTCCCATTCAGTTGAAATCTCATCTCAATTCCCTGCATTTCTCTCTTTTATGAGGTTGGTAGAAGGAGCATACCTTCATACCTCAGCCTATTCTCCCCAGGTTTTTCACCCCTTTTTATTAAAAAATACAAATATTTATGATGTGCGTGTGAGAATTGCAGGTTTACACACGTGTCTGCGTGGCAGAATATCTGTGTGGGAAAGGCCATCTGTGTGTATAAGGGTGTCTGTGGGTAAGGTTGTCTGGATGTGTGTGTGTGTAAGAAAGTGTGTGAGTGTAAGGTTGTCTATGTGTGGGTGAAAGGGTGGGTGTCTGTGTGTGTGTGTGATATCCCCTATATTATGACATATTATGAGACTGTTGGTCACCTTTTTTCTAAAAGTCTGGTAAATGGTGTATGCAACGTATGCAATGCTCAGTTATTTTGAAATCATGGGAATTTGCTCACATACAAGTATGTGTGTGTAAGTGGGATTGTGTGTCTGTGTTTAAGGGGGTGTGTATGTATGTGTGACTGTGCAAGTGTGAGTATATGTGGCTGTATGTGTGTGTATTTGTGGCTGTGTATTTATGTGTATAAGTGTAACTTCGAGTAATGGTTTTTTGTGTGCTGTGAGTCTTATTGTGCATTGTGGTACTGTAATGTGCAGCATGTGTGTGTGATACACTCACACACTGCACATTACTGTGAGTTTTATTGCTGTTGAGACTGTGATACACTCACACACTGCACATTACTGTGAGTTTTATTGCTGTGGAGGTAGTCACAGACAGACAGACAAAAACATACAGACAGGCACACACATACAGTTGGTGACAGGCACACACATACAGTTGGTCACAGGCATACATACAGTCAGTCACACACACAGTCAGTCACAGACAGACACACACACACATATAGTCAGTAACAGACAGACACACACACATACAGTCAGTCACATACGGACACACACTTACAATCAGTCACAGACAGGTACACACATACAATCAGTCACAGACAGATACACACATACATTCAGTCACAGTCAGACATACAGTCAGTCACACACTCATACAGTGGGTCACAGGCAGACATGCAGTCAGTCACACACACAGTCAGTCACATAAACACACAGTCAGTCACACATGCAGTCAGTCATATACGCACACACATACACACACACTGTCAGTCACATACACTTACGCACAAGTCAGCAATTTTTTTGTTGTTTACGATATAAAAAGTGCATCTATCAACATGTCCCCCTCCTGGCTGCTATACCTCATTCTAGCCTGGTCTGTGCCCTGCTGTTGTTTCTAGACCCGCTGATCAAACTCAGCGCCCAGGCACTATAGTATGGTGCATGTGGGGATGGAGCAGGAGGACTGTGCAACCAGTGCACACAATGCTCCCTGGCGCTCCGCTGGATAAATAAATAAAATGATCCCAGCGGCGAGGGCACTAGGCAGGGACAACAATAACCAGGCGCCAGGTATAATAATTTCCTGGTGCCCAGGATTTGTTGAGCCCTGATATATACCCACATATACCTATTGCTCATTGGCACCAAATATATCTGTATGCCGCCTAAGCATGTGAGCTTATTTACTCCACTTCTATCAAAACTGTCATGGGCTCCAGCCCCGGATCTTTTGGAAACCTAGCAACGCCCCTGATGGTAACATAGTAATATAACATAAACCCATTGAAGTTCAGCTTTCCAAACCTCCCTCCTGATCCTAACGAAAGCAACAAAATCTTATACTGAACCAATTTGAAATACAGGTTTAGCATCCCTTAACAAAAAATCCATTATCCAAAATGATTTTTTAGGATTATGTCACAAGTTGCAAATTCCACAGACATCTGTCAGATTGCAAGCGCACAACAGTTTACATGTGATATAGTCTTTCCATGCATGCTCAGATTCCCCCACACAAGCACGCTAACAAAGTATAATATACATATGCATGTCTGATGCACCGACAGCGGGTTTCCAACGATCCCTCAGCTACATCACAGCAAAAGGGAGTTATTTGCTCTATACAACATTCACATTGACACTACTGTATTTCATGAGAGCTGAGAGGCATTAATATGTCATATTGGTGAAATGATCTGTTATCCGAAACGGCCGTTATACAAAATACTTCTGGTCCCAAGGATTTTGGATTAGGGATACTCGGCCACTATATATTATTCAGGATAAGAAGGGTTTTCTTTAAAGACCATTATTTTAAACATATAATTTACTCAAACAAAATTATGGAAAATTGAAAAAAAAAAAAAAACTTTTACTTGAAAGATTTAAAAATCTACAACTGCTAAAAAAAACCATACTAAATAGATTGTAATATTTGTTCTAAGTCTAGGAGTATCCCATGTTCTTATGTGTTTTAGGCAATAAGTAAAAATAAAGTATTGTTTTTTTACTATCCATTTTTATCAGCACTAAAAAAATAAAAAGCCCCTATCCCAAAGAAAGCTTTAAAAAAAATGAGTTTGTTAAGCCACCAGGTGATGTCTCAACAGGAGACAACACAAATACATTTAAAACACATTTCTCTTAATTTACACATTTGTTTTCAATTCTGCTAACACAATGTATAAAAAAATAATTTTTGATTTTTTTTTTTGTTCTCTAACACTCACAGTACAAGTAATGTTTAGGTGATGGGTCCCTTTAAGCACTGTCTAGATCATTGAATGCCAGCAGTAATGTCATAAATAGTGTGGTCATGATGTCATAAAGGCAGCTGCTAATGATAGCTGAGTGAACATTTTTTTTCCTCTCAGACACATCCGGAGCTCTGACAGAGCTTCAGCGTGCGTCCCTGGTTCCTTGGCATAGGTAACTATGCCCGACTTGGATGTGTCTGAAGACTTGGAGATTGACTACCCTAAATCTGACCTTGAGCTATGGAGGTTCTAGCTGGGGATTTATTTGGCAAGCGCAGCTACTCGTTAACCCTTTATGAAAGAACGGTCAGTTATTGGGTGGGAGAGAGGGCCCTAGCATTTATCGGCGTTTACTGCGTCGGGAGGGAGCAGTTATATTTATATGATTAATATGCCCCTGATAATTATATGATTAATATGCCCCTGATAATTATATGGTTAAGATGCCCCTGATAATTATATGATTAATATGCCCCTGATAATTATATGGTTAATATGCCCCTGATAATTATATGATTAATATTCCATTGATAATTATATGGTTAATATGCCCCTGATAATTATATGGTTAATATGCCCCTGATAATTATATGGTTAATATGCCCCTGATAATTATATGATTAATATGCCCCTGATAATTATATGATTAATATGCCCCTGATAATTATATGGTTAATATGCCCCTGATAATTATGTGTGTCAGGCTCCAGGTCCCACTACCCACAGGCATCAGGTTCCCCTGTCTCCTTCACTCACCTCCAGAGCTCCGTCCTCCCGTGTCGTGTACACGACAAAGGGGCGTGGCTTCGCAATCAAGGTGCGTGGTCACTCAACTAGGACTAGGTAATGGAAGGAGTGTGGGTGATGCCTTTCCAGCACACCTACTATGCAGTGAATGGCAGAGGGAGGATACTGAGAGCTGAGGGGAGGGGTTATGGTGCCTGACTCCCTATTTAAACCCTGTTCACCTGCCATTCTGTGCTTGTTTATTCCCAAGCTAGGTTCTCTCCTTGTGAAGTTCCTGTTACCCTTCATTGCTATTCAGCATTGCATTTTGAACCACCGGCTATTGACCCTTTGGCTCCCCTCTTGCATACTGGTGATCTCTTCTCTCCTGACCCTGGCTTCCCAAACTCGGTTTTGTTACTAATCTGCCTGCCTCGACCCTCTGGACTGCCTTTGACCTTGCCTTTGCCTAATTCCTTTGTACTTTTGCCTTTGGACTTACCTACTGCTGGAGCTCCCCTGCGCTACGCTCCTGACTCCCAGCCTCACAATATGGTTAATATGCTCCTGATAATTATATGGTTAATATGCCCCCGATAATTAAATGATTAAATATGCCACTGATGCAGGGGCACACGGGGCATCTGCCATGGGCCCCAGGGATGAATGGTTTGTTTGTTTTTTACAGATTTTTTTTTCTTTAGGGGATCTCCAGCTTGCACTGGTTGGGCAAATTAAATATTCGCATGAACCGGTGCGAACCGACTGAATCCCACCACTGGAAGGGACACATCTGGGGTGGCAAGGGGGGGAGAAAATACGCATCCTGCAAGCAATGTCAATTTATATCAGAGCTATCCAACTGCGGTCTTTTAGCTTGATTGTAGCTAGAGGACCACATTTGGACACCCCTGGTCTATACAATGTTTAAATGAATTGTTGTGTTAACCTGTAATATAATTATAGTCTCTGCATTTACCTCTTAATGCCCAGAGGGAAGGGCAGTTCTTCGAGCCATGGTTCCCCAGAGGTTTCCTCCACAGGGGGTTTTTCCTCTCCTGAGTGCTGAAGGATGACTCTTTGTGAGTCCAGAGGTAGCCCATAGCTTGACCAGCTTTCTGGTTTATGGCATAATAACCATAATAATGCCTGGCCATAAATTCCCTTTTCCCATTATATAGAGACTAGAATATGACTAATTCTGTGAAATTTCTAAAATAAATGTACAATTAATATTTATTTATTGCCTCATGTTGTTTTTACTTCTAGAAGTGTATCCTCTCAACAGAAAATATAAAGTAGGATTTTGAGTCTGAATGTGGTGGTGGAAATAAATGGAAAATGTTACAATCTGAAATGAATGTTTTGGGGTCACAAAATAAAGAAGGAGGTGGGATTGAGTGGGTGGTAAATTGTTTAGAGGCACACAAGTACCAGCTAATAAACCTGTGAAAAAATAGTAAAAGACTGGATGGTGGATACTGAAGACATTTTGGGATATGTCTGGAAAAAACTGAATACTGGAAATTAATATTACACTATTAGGGATAGGATTTTATTATTGTGAAAGGAATACTAAATAATGATATGTTGAGAGTCCTCACAATCCCCATGCACACACCATGTTATGATATATACAAGTCTCAAGAGTAATGAAATCAGCCTCCTGCTTACTCAACCAAAGGTACAGGACTGAGCTAGAGAAGATATCTCCAACTTCCATGGACTCATCTGTACAAAGGGTGTCAAATAAGAAGTGAGGAGACAGCATTCCCTGTCACTAGCTTCCCAGGCAACCTGTCTACGCCCAATTACCATGTTCTGATTTTTACCCTATCAATCCTGCAGCATGTACAAGGGTTTATATATATATATATGGCCAACTACACCCAACAAGGCTAGAAACAGTATGCTTAGAGGAGCCACAACATCAGAAATAGTTATGGGAGAATTTGTATAATAAAACGTGTTTGGATTATACATAAAATATTTTAAAATTATTTAAAAAATATATAGAAGCATGGCTTTGTAAGGTGATGTCCGCTTGAGAGAGCAGCTCCTCAGCATTGGAGCCAACTCAAGCTAATTTTATCATCCCGACCCGCACTTTCATCCCTATCACGGGGAACCACTTGCTAAATGGGTCCACCTTCAAATACCAGATGCACCATGAAGAAGGACCCGCTGGAAGTGGCCCCAATTTTCAAAAAACAGAGCCAGGACCTACCGCAGGGGGAAAAATGGCGGCCCTACCTGTAGTACAACACCACTCAACCAAACAGGACATTTTCAGCAGGCTCCAATCGTGCATCCGTGAAGAAATTGGCTCAGCCCTGAGGATGTTAAGACACTGCAGGCCCAAACAGCCACGCAAAAGGATCAGATTAATGTCTTCTCTACATCATATCACCTGGACAACTATTTCGTGGACTTACACCACAGTGTATATGTCCTGGAGAGCGCCATGGAAGACGTGGGCAATCGCTCATGCCAAAATAATGTGTGTATTAGTGGATTAAGCAAAGATATCGGGCTCAAAGCCTTACCTCAAGCGCTGCTGCAAATGTTTTGCACTGCTTTGCCTGACCTGCCATCTGAAAATGTTCAACTGGATAGGGCACACAGAGCCCTTAGGGCGCCGGGCCCATCAGGCTCACGACCGTGAGATGTGATCATCCAATTCCATTACTATCAGATGAAAGAAGCCATTATGTCAGCTGCAAGACCCTCACCCTTGTACTATTACGGAGTCCAAGTACAAACCTTTCATGAGTTGGAACCCATAACACTTTACAAACTACGCCAGCGGAAACCGCTTACTGATAGACTGAGAGCAGCGGGCCTTCGCTATGCATGGGGTTTCCTTTTTAGGATCATTATTTCCCACAATGGTGTGTCCCGATCCTATTCCACCTTTGAAGACCTGTCAGCCTTTCGTGTACTCATATGCCATTGAACATCTAGAACATAGCTCTTGCTACAGAAGTCCCAAGGATGGAGACTTCGGGAGTACCCAAGCAACCGGCTACCCCAGTCACTATCTCCTCTCTCCTGTTTAACTACTGGCCACAGAAGTAAGCCCAGTAATACTGTGTTATAATTCTCTTTTCTGTATCATTTTATCTTGTTCAATTATTACTGTCATTATTTTATTTTTTTTCCCGTTCCTTCTTCTCTTTTTCTAACTTGCCTCTTACCTCTTACTTTCCTACCCATCTCTCCCCTTCCTAGCCCTCTAGGTATCCCCCACCAAGGGTAGATCCCACTAATTTTTTGGAATTCCTACACCCATCCTTAGGAACTATGCCATCTCAGATTTCCCTACTTTCTCTGAATGTACACGGCCTAAATTCACCGCAGAAACAAAGAACTCTTCTCAGACACTTTAAAAAAAGAAAAACAGACATTTAAATAGGAGACTCACTTCTCAGCTGCAAGCCCCCCCGTTCTACGGGACTGTACATACACAGCAATACTGCAACATTTCTTGTTAAAAAACTAGGTGTAGCGATTCTACTTTGGAAAACATGGACATACAACGTTGCTTACTATCACTCCGATCCTAAAGGACATTATCTATTCCTCTCTGGACAACTGGGACCACAAACAATAGCTTTACTCAATATATACACACCGTCGACTCCCAGCGTTACCTTCTGGCTTGAGCTTTCTTCCTTTTTAACTGCATATCCCACAGATAAATTTATTATCGGGGGCGATATCAACACAACCACTTCTCCGGAACTTGACAGGTCAAATAAACTCTCTGCTGGGACAACCCATCCCTCTGATAAACATCTACATGATTTTATTAAGACACATAATCTACTAGATATTTGGAGACTACAACATCCCTCCTGTAAAGACTACATCTTCTTCTCACACCCAATCTTAGCTACTCGAGAATCAATCTTTTTTGTATTTCCCACACCTGTTTGCCCTTAGTCGAACCCACAGAAATCCAAAAAATTACATGGTCAGATCATGCAGATGTCTCTCTGACACTTTCACTTACAGAATTCTCCAAACTCTGTTCTTTGAAACTAAACGACACCTTATTGTATAATTTTGAGATTCTCTCCTCACTCAAAAAATAAAGGATTTTTTTCGAACTGAATGATGGTTCTGTGGACGACCCAGCCACCTTGTGACCTAGCAAAACTGTGATACATGGATACTTGATCAGTACCAGCTCATATTTGAAAAAGTAATCTGCCAAACAATCCCAACTAAACTTTTTAATATAGAAACTGTAAAAAAAAACAATCCTACGACATCTGTGACACTTGAATTAACGAAAGTCAGGAACGAACTGAAGCACCTTATTTTTCCCCCAAACTTTTTATTGGGTTTTATATTTTCCAAACATATACATACAGAGGTCAGACGTATGCAAGGATATATGTGTCAGATGCGGTCACATGGAGTCATGGTATCAACACAAGCTGGTTTTAAGATGAGGACAGAATTACAATGTATATAAGCGATATTTAACAATAAGATATAAAAAATAAAATAGTAGGTACTGCGTTCGCTGGCCTCCATTAGTTTGTTGACGGATGAAGATCATGATGACAAACAGTAACAAGAAAAAGGTTGTCCCTGTCCCATTTTAAATGTCTTTGAAGTCTCCTGTTTATGACATCATCTGTGGCTTGATATGCAAATTACATGTTTTCTGTTGCAAACCAGTTAATTTGCATATCAAGCCACAGATGATGTAATAAAGAGGAGAAACCACACACACATTTTTCTCCTAATTTAGGCATTTGCTTGTAGTTTTGCTAAAACGAGGTATATACAAATTTCAGTCATTTTGCTGAAACCCCGGATCTCCCCTCCATAGCCCCGAATGGATACTCTGACCACGCCCCCTAGTGCTCGGCCCCGCCTCCTCGCGCTCAGCTCCGCCCCCTGCATGCTGCACTCTGGGTGCTGAGCAGCCCCAGACTCCGCTCCCTCGTGCTTGGTTCCGCCCCTTGCGCTTAACTCCGCCCCTCGAGCTTTGAACATGAGTGTCTGGCAGAGTGTAATTGAGAATGGCAGAGTTATGAGTGTGTATGTGTATGTATGTGAGTGGAAGAGTTATGAATGTGATTATGTATGTATATGAGTGGCAGAGTGAAAGTGGGTGTGAGTGGCAGAGTTATGAGTGTGCATGTGTATGTATGTGAGGGGCAGAGTTATGAATGTGCATGTGTATGTATGTGAGTGGCATAGTGAAAGTGGGTGTGAGTGGCAGAGTTATAAGTGTGCATGTGTATATATGTGAGTGGCAGAGTTATGAATGTTTATGTATGTGAGTGGCAGAGTGTAAGTGGGTGTGAGTGGCAAAGTTATGAGTGTGCATGTGTGTGTGTGTGTGTGTGTGTGTGTGTGTGTGTGGCAGAATGTAAGTGGGTGTGAGTGGCAGAGTGTAAGTTGGTGTGAGTGGCAAATTTATGAGTGTGCATGTGTATTTATGTGAGTGGAAGAGTATAAGTGGGTGTGAGTGGCAGCGTCTAAGTATGTGTAAGTGTGTGAGTGAGTGTTTTGAAGAGCGTAAGTGTGTGTGAGCGTAAGTGTGTGTGAGTGTAAGCGTGAGTGGCAGAGTTATGAGTGTGTATGTGTGTGTGTGTGGCAGAAAGTAAGTGTGTGTAAGTGGCCGAGTGTGAGTGTGTATGTGAGTGTCAGAGTGTGAGTGGTGGAGTGTAAGTGTGTGAGGCAGAGTGTGAGTGAGTGTAAGCATGAGTGTCAGAGTTATGAGTGTGCATGTGAATGTGTGTGAGTGGCAGAGTGTGTGAGAATATAAGTGTGAGCAGGAGAGTTATGAGTGTGTGTGTGAGTGTAAGCATGAGTGGACGAGTTATTAGTGTGTGTGTGTATATGTGTGAGTGGCAGATTGTGTGAGAGTATAAGTGTGAACAGCAGAGTTATAAGTGTGTGTGAGTGAGTGTAAGCATGAGTGGCAGAGTTATGAGTGTGCGTGTGTATGTGAGTGAGTGGCAGAGTGTGTGAGAATGTAAGTGAGCAGCAGAGTTATGAGTGTTTGTGTGAGTGGCAGTGTGTAAGTGTACGAGAGTGAAAGCATGAGTGGCAGAGTGTGAGTGTGAATCCCAGTGAGATTACTAGGAGAAAATGTGACTAATGACTATTATTCATATTGAATGTGATAATCAAGTGTGAAACAATGTTATCATCTCATATTGTTTTTATTTTCAGACTTGATTATCACATTCAATATGAATAATAGTGATTCATCTTTATATATAGTCTTTATATTGATGGCAATGAGTCCATACACATGGCATTAAACATCCCATGTACCTGGTTATAGTATTAAACCCATACATTATGAGTGAATGTGCTGCTCATTATATTATGGGCTTTACTCATGAAAGAGAGAAGTGCAGGGAAGTGAGATGGGAATTTCAAAATTAAGTCTAAAGTAGCAAAGTTGGAAACATTCTCCCGTTCAGTTGAAATCTCATCTCAATTCCCTGCATTTCTCTCTTTTATGAGGTTGGTAGAAGGAGCATACCTTCATACCTCAGCCTATTCTCCCCAGGTTTTTCACCCCTTTTTATTAAAAAAAAAAAATATTTATGATGTGCGTGTGAGAGTTGCAGGTTTACACACGTGTCTGTGTGGCAGAATATCTGTGTGGGAAAGGCCATCTGTGTGTATAAGGGTGTCTGTGTGTAAGGTTGTCTGGATGTGTGTGTGTGTAAGAGAGTGTGTGAGTGTAAGTTTGTCTATGTGGGGGTGTAAGGGTGGGTGTCTGTGTGTGTGTGTGATATCCCCTATATCAGGGGTCCTCAAACTTTTTAAACAGGGGGCCAGTTCACTGTCCCTCAGACCGTTGAAGGGCCGGACTATAGTAAAAATAAAAACTATGAAGAAATTCCTATGCACACTGCATATATCTTATTTTGAACAAAACGAGAACAAATACAATATTTAAAGTAAAGTTAAATCAACAAACTTACCAGTATTTCAATGGGAATAGTGTGCCAGTCAGAGCCCAGGAATATTATGCCAGTCAGATGCCCAGGAATATTATGCCATTCAGATGCCCAGGAATATGATGCCAGTCAGATGGCCAGGAATATGATGCCAGTCAGATGGCCAGGAATATTATGCCATTCAGATGCCCAGGAATATTATGCCAGTCAGATGCCCAGGAATATTATGCCATTCAGATGGCCAGGAATATGATGCCAGTCAGATGGCCAGGAATATTATGCCATTCAGATGCCCAGGAATATTATGCCAGTCAGATGCCCAGGAATAATATGCCAGTCAGATGCCCAGGAATATGATGCCAGTTAGATGCCCAGGAATATTATGCCATTCAGATGCCCAGGAATATGATGCCAGTCAGATGGCCAGGAATATTATGCCATTCAGATGGCCAGGAATATTATGCCAGTCAGATGCCCAGGAATATTATGCCAGTCAGATGCCCAGGAATATTGTGCCAGTCAGATGCCCAGGAATATTATGCCAGTCAGATGCCCAGGAATATGATGCCAGTCAGATGCCCAGGAATATTTTGCCAGTCAGATGCCCAGGAATATTTTGCCAGTCAGATGCCTAGGAATATGATGCTAGTCAGATGCCCAGGAATATTGTGCCAGTCAGATGCTCAGGAATATGATGCCAGTCAGATGCCCAGGAATATTATGCCAGTCAGATGCCCAGGAATATTATGCCAGTCAGATGCCCAGGAACATGATGCCAGTCAGATGCCCAGGAATATTTTGCCAGTCAGATGCCCAGGAATATGATGCTAGTCAGATGCCCAGGAATATGATGCCAGTCAGATGCCCAGGAATATGATGCCAGTCAGATGCCTAGGAATATGATGCCAGTCAGATGCCCAGGAATATTATGCCAGTCAGATGGCCAGGAATATTATGCCATTCAGATGCCCAGGAATATTATGCCATTCAGATGCCCAGGAATATTATGCCAGTCAGATGCCCAGGAATATGATGCCAGTCAGATGGCCAGGAATATTATGCCATTCAGATGCCCAGGAATATTATGCCATTCAGATGCCCAGGAATATGATGCCAGTCAGATGGCCAGGAATATTATGCCATTCAGATGCCCAGGAATATTATGCCATTCAGATGCCCAGGAATATGATGCCAGTCAGATGGCCAGGAATATTATGCCATTCAGATGCCCAGGAATATGATGCCATTCAGATGCCCAGGAATATTATGCCAGTCAGATGCCCAGGAATATTATGCCAGTCAGATGCCCAGGAATATTATGCCATCCAGATGCCCAGGAATATTATGCCAGTCAGATGCCCAGGAATATTATGCCAGTCAGATGCCCAGGAATAATATGCCAGTCAGATGCCCAGGAATATTATGCCATTCAGAAGCCCAGGAATATTTTGCCATTCAGATGCCCAGGAATATTATGCCAGTCAGAGGCCAGGAATATTATGCCATTCAGATGCCCAGGAATATTATGCCAGTCAGATGCCCAGGAATATTATGCCAGTCAGATGCCCAGGAATAATATGCCAGTCAGATGCCCAGGAATATTATGCCATTCAGATGCCCAGGAATATTATGCCAGTCAGATGCCCAGGAATATTATGCCAGTCAGATGCCCAGGAATAATATGCCAGTCAGATGCCCAGGAATATTATGCCATTCAGAAGCCCAGGAATAGTTTGCCATTCAGATGCCCAGGAATATTATGCCAGTCAGAGGCCAGGAATAGTGCTCGTTATCCCTCCCTCCTCCCCCGCTTCCCCATCACTTACCTCCAGCTGCTGTGTCCCCGGACGTCTCGCGCGGTGTCCTCCTGTGGAGGAAGGAAACAGTTCCCGGATCCGGATCCGGTCGCGGTGAATTTTTTTTTTTTTTCTTCCTGCAGCCGCATCCTTTGCGGCTGCCAGAAAGAAAAAAAAAGTAAACGGGGTGGGTGCCGGCAGCACCCCCCGCGGGCCACATAAATGTCCTCGGCGGGCCGCATGTGGCCCGCGGGCCGTAGTTTGAGGACCCCTGCCCTATATTATGACATATTATGAGACTGTTGGTCACCTTTTTTCTAAAAGTCTGGTAAATGGTGTATGCAACGTATGCAATGCTCAGTTATTTTGAAATCATGGGAATTTGCTCACATACAAGTGTGTCTGTGTAAGTGGGATTGTGTGTCTGTGTGTAAGGGGGTGTGTATGTATGTGTGACTGTGCAAGTGTGAGTATATGTGGCTGTATGTGTGTGTATTTGTGGCTGTGTATTTATGTGTATAAGTGTAACTTCGAGTAATGTTTTTTTGTGTGCTGCGAGTCTTATTGTGCATTGTGGTACTGTAATGTGCAGCATGTGTGTGTGATACACTCACACACTGCACATTACTGTGAGTTTTATTGCTGTTGAGACTGTGATACACTCACGCACTGCACATTACTGTGAGTTTTATTGCTGTGGAGGTAGTCACAGACAGACAGACACACACATAGAGACAGGCACACACATACAGTTGGTGACAGGCACACACATACAGTTGGTCACAGGCATACATACAGTCAGTCACACACACAGTCAGTCACAGACAGACACACACACACATATAGTCAGTAACAGACAGACACACACATACAGTCAGTCACATACGGACACACACATACAATCAGTCACAGACAGGTACACACATACAATCAGTCACAGACAGATACACACATACATTCAGTCACAGACAGGTATACACATACAATCAGTCACAGACAGGTACACACATACAATCAGTCACAGACAGATACACAAATACATTCAGTCACAGTCAGACATACAGTCAGTCACACACTCATACAGTGGGTCACCGGCACACATGCAGTCAGTCATATACACACACACATACACACACTGTCAGTCACATACACTTACGCACAAGTCAGCAATTTTGTTGTTGTTTACGATATAAAAAGTGGCATCTATCAATATGTCCCCCTCCTGGCTGCTATACCTCATTCTAGCCTGGTCTGTGCCCTGCTGTTGTTTCTAGACCCGCTGATCCAACTCAGCGCCCAGGCACTATAGTATGGTGCATGTGGGGATGGAGCAGGAGGACTGTGCAGCCAGTGCACACAATGCTCCCTTGCGCTCCGCTGGATAAATAAATAAATAAAATGATCCCAGCGGCGAGGGCACTAGGCAGGGACAACAATAACCAGGCGCCAGGTATAATAATTTCCTGGTGCCCAGGATTTGTTGAGCCCTGATATATACCCACATATACCTATTGCTCATTGGCACCAAATATATCAGTCTGTATGCCGCCTAAGTATGTGAGCTTATTTACTCCACTTCTATCAAAACTGTCATGGGCTCCAGCCCCGGATCTTTTGGAGACCTAGCAACGCCCCTGTCTTTACCTCATCATTTATTAGTAAAATCAGGTAATTTATAAAGACGCAGAGGCTCATATTATGCTAGTTCAAAGCTGATTGTTCACCGGAGAAGCAAAATGTATAGGCGATCTGAAATAAAACTCTCTAAACGTAGATTCCCGTGACCAATCCGCAGCTTTCTTCAAATCTTCCAATGCTTTACATGCCGTCTCTCCACGTGTGTAATGGGGACCAAACACAGTAGTGTTTCCTGCAGTACCCACTTTATCTATCTAGCCAGAGAGGTAGTAAGAGATGGGATGATGCGGTTTCTGGAGGGATAAAATAATGGAGTGAGTGGACCTGTCATCAAGAGATCCGAAGCTCGTATTCTTTTAAGCAAAGGACCGGACACAACTTAGGATTGCGTGGAAATGCGGGGTAAAATACTGAAGTAATAGATTTCTTAGTATGCCGAGAGATGTTGAAGGACCAGAGTGAAAGAACGTGCCGAGATATCTAGAGCTCTAACATCAGACACATGCTTGCACGAAATAAGACCAAAGATCCAGGGGTAAGTAGAAAGTATACCAATCGAATCCCTATTTAGAATAAAAGTAGAACAATTTTAATAAAGTCCTTGGACATTAAAATCAGCAAAGAGGCGTGGGGAAAAGAACAGAAAACAGCTAAACGCTAGACACGTATATCAAAAAAGCACAGCATGGCCAACTGAGAGGAGAGTTGTGGAATAGGTAATTCACTATTATCAGGCCAAGTTTGAAAACGCGAGAAGACCACGTTAACATTACAAAGACCAGAGTAACGAGGTAGAGGCGGTCTGGCCAGTTTTATCCCTTTGAGGAGTCTACATACCAAGAGTTGTTTCCCTGCTGGGAACCCGTCGAGACCCAAATGTCCTTCAGAGATAGCAGATCTGTAAACATTAATGGTGCAATAAGCTCTACCCTCATACCCTCTACCAGCCCATGCATTCCAGGCATGTTTGTATAAGCATCTCGTTCCTGGTGCCCAAGCATCTTCCAAGAATACCAGAGGCATTTGTGGAACATCAGTGATGAACCAGGGACCCCTGTTAGCAGCCAAGCCAACATACATAGTTGACCTGTCTCCAAGAGCGGGTGTGGGGACCCCTGCAAGTTGGTGATCAGATCCTGCCAAGGAGGAAGAATAGGAGGACGGTCCATTGACATCTCTATCAAAGTGGGGAACCATGGTTGCGTGTCCCTCCACGTAGTTACAAGCATCAGAGATGCATTGGTGCAACGAAGATGAAGTAGAGTGCGAGATATCAGACAAAATGGGGGGAAAGGTGTAATGTCTGGCGTTCGTCCACTGTTGGAGAAAGGCATCCATTGTCAATGTTTCCAGATCCAGTCACCAACTGTAAAATTGAGGTAGTTGAGAATTAAGATGGGAGGCGAAGAGTTCGATATCCAAAGGATCCCACAAACCCAGTAGTCGTTGGAAAATGGATTGGTGTAGCCTCCAATCACTGCAGTCTATAAAGTGACGGGAATTCCAATCTGTATTGGATAGACCTGGAATGTCTGAACTGAGATACTGTGTGCCAGGCAGAAATGCCAAAAGTTTATTGCTCGATGAGAGAAAGCCAGGGACCTCGTACCCCCTTTCCATGCCGCCATGTGAGTCAGCCACCATGAGAGTTCTTCTCTTGCTTCGCAATCCAGACGACCGGATGATAGTAAGTCCATCCTTGGGGTAAGGATCAGATCTTTAGGTGTTGTAGTGCTTGGTAATGAAGGGGGCCCAGAAATATGGTCTGGATGGATTCTGAAAGCAGCCCTTGATCAGAGCTAGGTGTCGTAGGGTGATCAGTGGTAGAAGCATGACTTTCTTGATCTCCTTCTTGATCGATTTTACCTTCGAATTTGGGAGGTGTAACGAACCGTATGTCGAATTGATATCAAATCCCAGGAACTCCATTGTCTGAGATGATACCAGGATAGATTTCTCTTGATTGATCAGGAAAGCCAATCTCTCTAGAAGGTCTATTGTCCAATCCAGATGGGTATGTAGTGAAGCCGTGTCTTGAGACATAATCAGCAAGTTGTCTAAATAGATAATAAGAGGCACCCCCTTTTCTTCTGAGGAAACTCACCACCGGCTTCAGCAGTTTGGTGAAACAACCTTGGAGAGGATGAAAGTCCGAACGGGAGTCAAGTGAATTGCCATATCTCGTGGTTCCAAGTGAACTGTAAATAGTGTTGATGGTCTTGGGAGATAGGAACCATCAGATATGCATCTTGTAGATCCAGTTTTACCATCCAGTCTTCTAAGAGGAGCAAGTCCCTTAGACAGTGAATGCCTTCCATCTTGAAGTGTTGATACACAATGATGGATCCGACCTTTAATGGTAAACAGATCCACAGGGGTGTCATTTGTTAGGCTTGTTTCTACCATTTGAATATCTTGGCATACGGCCCCAGGGCATCTAATATTTTATCCTGACAGATTCGGAGTGAAAAATCTAAGCCTTTCTTGGCTTTCCAGACAGATTTTCCCAATAATTGGGTGATCTTAGGATCACTCTCAGGAGTGTTACATGCCAGGTCTAGTACTGTAGGTCATGGACACTCAGCTCACAGTTTATTACAAGTGGCCTTGTCTAAAGGTTTGCAGAACCCTTGATGCAATGTATTTTGCTATATGTCCAGCAGGGAACCATTACACAGAGTTGGGGTTTGTGTAGGGTGTCAGGGTCGAACAGAGGTTCGCCTTGAGGGTCTAGCAAATCCATTGTCTCAGTAGGGACTAATTGGGTAGTGTGACCAATAGGTTTATCATCTTCTGGGACTTCGTCCTCAGATGTAATCAGGATGCCGGGGTCATCCAACTTTTCTGTAGCCTCCTCAGACAATGACTCGGATTAAAAGGAATCAAGGGCAGATTTTGCTGACTTACATGTGCATACCGATTTAGTCCAGTCTGCTCATCGCGCAGACATCCCCTGCTGTTAGAGAAGGGGGATCCAGGTCCCCTGCAGCTCTGCTGGTGGACCTGGATCCCAGTCTTATAATCTGACCTCAATTTGAGGTCAGATTATAAAACGACCTCGATTATAAGATTATAAGGGGTATTTTTCAGAAATTGCAAATATGGTAATATGAGCCTCCGTGTCTTTATACATCAAAGACTGCTTTTTATATTAATGGGGCACTGCAATGCATAACATGAAAAAGGTCCTGTTTTTGGGCTACAAAGAAGTGGATAGTGTGCCTGCACACTCACCGGGCATGTTATGCATTTCATGACAGGCTCCCTTTATTACACTGACAATATTAAAGTGCCATGAAACTTTGAAAATAACTTCTACCTCTGTTCTAGAGCAAATATTTTTACATTTAGCTAAGTGCAATGGCATGCACTTTAAAAGATATATGCCAGCTTCCCCTTATCCATGGCATGTGTGCTTCAATCAAAGCATAAGGGGCTGATCTGGTTTCTGACTGTTACTTGCTGTTTTTGCAGTGAAAGACCCTTGGTTTTAGTTTCAGTCAATATAAAAAGCAGGTCCCCCTCTGTTGGTACCTTTTTGCTCACTACTGTGCATTTCTCATGTGTCAGTTGCTGATCAGCTGTGAAATATGTTGGGGAAGAAGCTGCATAAATTCAAGTCCATCTGTCAAATCAAACTTTGTAAAGTTTTGTGGCTTTTAAATTGTGTTCTACTGCAGCTCAGCACAGAATACAACACAATAGTAATTTACTGTAGGTTTCTTCAATGAATGTTGTCGTTTAGGGTTGCTACATTTTATTTTTATTTTAGAACAATTCAATTCATGACAGTTGGAAAACCAAAGATTAATAATATAGTAATTTAGACACTTCACATTTTGTGTCAATACACTGGATATTCATCCTGCTGTATTGCGTGCTAAAGGTGGGTAATAAATCATCTAACCTTTTGGTAATGTTTTTTGACTGATCATGTGACTGAGAACATTATTGGAATCATGCATTTTATTTAGAGTGGACAAAAAGTTTGTAAAGGGGGCAAGAGGATGTATGCATGTGATTCTGTCTGCACTAGGGCCATCCACTTGTTTGCCTGTCCATTTGTATGTCCTATCTTTATATGTATATTCTGTTGCTGTGTCTGGATTCAGGCCAATGCTAAGTCTATGTTCGATTTTTGAAAAAAGGGTGGCAAACCTATCGATATGTGGCTAATGGGTGTAAAAACCCTATAATGAATATATAACTTAATTTGAGGAAATCAAGAGTTACACAAGGTGTAATACTTTAAGGATGAAAGAATGTTGCTTCCTTCTGTTGATAATCTTCCTGTTTGAAGACATCTGAGTTCTAACACTGAAGTGGGAGAAGGTTCATGTTGATGAATTTGGTAAGCTACAGCTGCTTGACATTGAGGAGGCTAAATATGAAGAGAAAACTATTTGTCTTCAGTGGACTTAGGAGCATGCCTTAGGGGTCAGAAGCAAATAACATGTAACAATTTCAGGGTTCCCATGTCTCTGGAAGTGGATGATATTACATTTAAAGCACTGAAAAGGTATGAAGTTTAGGATTTGCCCTTGTTACTCTGTTTTTAGTATCTTCTAAAAGGATGTTATGATTCACCATTTTTTTATATGTTCTTGTATGACAATGATTTTTCCACTTTTCTACCAGCAGTTTGTTTCCTTTGTTCTAATGGAAAAGGAAGGATCAACAAATTAAGTTGTGTTCTGCATTGTGAGGTGCACCTTTTTTGATTGTATTTTTTTATTTTCCTACATTGTTTATGTAGCTTCTATGTAGCCCTGTTGGTAATTTTAGGTATTCATGTTGTTTCTGTTCCTGAGCTAGTCAGATTGATATGTTCTGCGGTATGTTTTACCTGTGTAACCAGACATTCACCCTGTATCCTATTGTTAGAGTCTCTGCTGGCTCTAGCCAAATTAGGTTTAACATGTACCAACAGATGTCATGGGTGCGTGGTAGGGCTGAGTTTATGGTAGATTTGCCCACATGATGGGTGCACAGTCTCAGGTCAAGGTAAATGCATAAAATAAATTCAGTGGCATAAGATGGAAACAAAGCTCTAACTCTAAACAAGACACACATACTTCTGTGCTCTGTTACAATGTCAGATTTATAGTGAGAATGTGTAGGGCTACATCTGTTAACTTGGTTAATGACATCTAATGTTAGAATTCAATTTGTTATGTTTAATATATATATATTAAAGAAAATAAATCATATGTTCAGTCCATGACTAGAGAGTTCAAAGAAAATAATTATTTTGCTAAAACTAGACAAGTAAATGCAATTATCAAAGGGGATATATCCTCTAAAGAAGAAAGGGGAAGTTCATGAAGTATGAATTATTTCACCTTTAGGTTAATGGATGTGTTTGGAATGCAGCAGGCTTATCTGGAGCACAGTCATTAAGTCATTATACATTTATATATATCTATGTAGTTTAGCTTTACATTTTGTAGATCACTTTTAATTGTTACTTAAAACTAGTTAATTATATTAACCTTTTCACAAAGTAGAAAGTTGGGTAGGAAGATTAAGAAAGTATAATGGTACTAAGAAGTTACAAATAATGAAGATATAGAGATATGCAATTCAGTGCACATTGTTTTCCAAACCATTCCAATGGCCCAGGATTTATGGATTACACCGTTGTGTTGAAATATTACATTGCATTAAAGTTTATTTGTTTAGAGCCAATAATTCACTTGAAGCTTATACAAAAGGTATAGGGCATTAGAAAACTAAACAAGACAGAAACATACTAACTTCTCTTAACCATACACTCCCGAGGTAGTGGGAGCAGTAGACACAAGTAAGAGTTGTCATAGGCATGAAAGAAGGCAGTGGGGGAGGGCACATTGAACTGTGTGGTCATGGATTGTTGACTTAGTTGTATTCCTCATTGAAAAGGTGAGTTTTGTGGGACCTTTTTGAAAACTGAGAGGAAGGAAGCAGATTAGGTTCTGAAAGTGAGTTCCAGTGAGTCAGTGAGAAGATGGGTTGCGGAACAAGAAGAACAGTAGCTTATGTGAAGAATGTAGAAGCTGTGCAGTAGTTAGTGAAAAAGATGTAGAGTATGGGGGCTGAATATGAGGACTTTGTATATGAGTAAAATGAGGAAGGATGCTAAGAAACATGAATGTGTTAGCACCATTTTAGATGCAACTATGTGACATGGCAACCTCAATGAGACTTTGATAGGAACAATATGCATATGCACTTTTAATAAGATAAAAGTGTGTTTTATTCAAAGTTTAGTCCCTCTTAAAAACTTTTGCTTCTTGAATTCCATATATGTTTTAACATTATGATAAGAACTGAGATTTTTGTGTATGTGTGTGTTTTATTATTTTGTTTTCATTCTTTTCTCTCTGATAATCTTTGACCATGGGCTCATAAAGCATGAATAAATTGATATATAACCTCAATGGTACACTCCCTCTGCTTATTATGAATATTATTTTACACTGAGAGCAGTTCTTGGCCCCCACACAGCTATCACTATCAGTAATTCTCAGGGTATTTTTACTTAGCAGCTTACCGCAAATGTAGTGCTAGGTTTTACCTAGTACTGAAAGAAATCTTGGTATTCCAAAAACGTCAGATATTTGTACTTTTGTCCTCACACTGATAAGATAACATTTAAAACACCTTAACTTACCATTCTAACAAAAATAAGTTAATCTGTGAATTTCCCTTTATTTAGCAATGTGTTTTTTATTTACTTTTTGGTAGGAGAGGCCATGCAGATTCCATGGAACCACGTAGTGATGTCATACTGATGTCATTAGATCACTGCACTACAAATAGTAGTGAAAGGTATTTGTCAAAGTCACAGAAGACATCCACGTTCGTAAATGCTCTTCTTCCTGAGGTAATTACTGAAACATTTCTAAATCCCACACAATTCTTGGCCTAATTATGAGCTTTTATATTATGTACTAAAACAATGTAGGTTTCAAATTCCTCTATGAGGATTATTATAGATTTTCTGAAATTTCTGTTGGATCTGTTTAAAGTAGACCTGCGTAGAGTTTTGTATTAGTCTGTAAATCATTGCTGTCTATGGGTTTTCTTATTTTTTAGTAAACATTGAAATGTTCTAGTAATAGAACAGGGCAAAGGTGTGTGAGGGTTCAGGATATAGGATCCATGGTATGGACCCGCATACAAATATACCAAGGTTGCAAGAGCACTTCAGAACAATTAAGGTCCTTTATTAAAGTTAGTACAAAGGCATGCTATGGGAGTGGTGAGACATGCTATGGGATGAAAATGTGCAACACCAGGGCAATACAAAGTTTTTTTGTGTCAAAAGACCTACTTGCAGTTATGTTCATGATGATAGAAAATATATATATATATAAAACATGTGCTAACACTGAGTATATAGGATGTTGTTAGGGTTGCCACTTTTGCTTAAAAAAAAATACCAGCCATGCTATTGTCTCCATAGACATAATACTAACTTTAAGCCCATGTTTTACAGGGGGCATGGCAACCCAGGGGCGGATCCAGAGTCTGATCTCGGGAGGGGCACATGTCCGTCTGTCTTTTCCTCTCTCCCTTGTCCGTCTGTCTTATCCTCTCTCCCATGTCCGTCTGTCTTATCCTCTCTCCCATGTCCGTCTGTCTTATCCTCTCTCCCATGTCCGTCTGTCATTTCCTCTCTCTCATGTCCTTCTGTCACGCTCCTCTCCCTTCCCATGTCTGTCGCACTCCTCTCACTCCCCGTGTCCCTCTGTCTCTCTTCCTTCCATGCCCGTTTCTCTCCTCTTCCTTCCCATGTCCGTCTATGTATCCTCTTCTTTCCCATGTCCATCTGTCTCTTCTCTCATTTCCCATCTCTCTGTCTCTCCTCTCCCATCCCATGTCTGTCTGTCTCTCCTCTACCATCCCATTTATGTCTCTCTCTTCTCCCTTCCTATTTATGTCTCTCTCCTCTCCCTTCCCATGTCTGTTTGTCTCCTCTCCCCTTCCCATATCTGTCTGTCTCTCCTCTGCGAACACATGTCTGTCTGTCTCTCCTCTACCATCCCATGTATGTCTCTCTCTTCTCCCTTCCCATGTATGGCTCTCTCAGCCAATTTGCCCAATAATATGCCAGTGTTAGTTGCCATTTAATATGCCCCAGCCAATTTTCCCAATAATATTCCAGTGTTATTTTCCATTTAATATGCCCCAGCCAATTTGCCCAATAATATTCCAGTGTTATTTGCCATTTAATATGCCCCTTCCAATTTGCCCAGTAATATGCCAGTTATTTGCCATTTAATATCCCCTGCCAATTTGCCCAGTAATATACCAGTTATTTGCCATTTAATATCCCCTGCCAATTTGCCCAGTAATATACCAGTTATTTGCCATTTAATATCCCCTGCCAATTTGCCCAGTAATATACCAGTGTTTCCTATAATTAATAAGCCCCTGCCTCTTTCCCCAGTACATTCCCCCCATCTCCCCAGCACTTACCTTTCCCTGGTGGCTAGTGGCAGGCAGCATGGTCTTCTCCATGCTGCCTGTTCGTAATATACCAGTTATTTGCCATTTAATATCCCCTGCCAATTTGCCCAGTAATATACCAGTTATTTGCCATTTAATATCCCCTGCCAATTTGCCCAGTAATATACCAGTTATTTGCCATTTAATATCCCCTGCCAATTTGCCCAGTAATATGCCAGTTATTTGCCATTTAATATCCCCTGCCAATTTGCCCAGTAATATGCCAGTTATTTTTCCATTTAATATCCCCAGCCAATTTGCCCAGTAATATGCCAGTTATTTGCCATTTAATATCCCCAGCCAATTTGCCCAGTAAAATGCCAGTGTTTCCTATAATTAATAAGCCCCTGCCTCTTTCCCCAGTACATTCCCCCCATCTCCCCAGCACTTACCTTTCCCTGGTGGCTAGTGGCAGGCAGCATGGTCTTCTCCATGCTGCCTGTTCGTCTCACAGATGGTTGTGCCGACAGGTCACGTGACCCGGCGCGCGTATGACGTCAGCGCGCCGGTCACGTGACCTGTCGGCACTTCCGTGTCGGCACAGTGCACGGGGAGCCGAACAGGCAGCACGGAGGTTTCTCTGTGCTGCCTGTTCGGCTCCCCGTGCAGCCTGCCGGCAGGCAGAAGAGGTGAGGGGGATCTTACGATCCCTTCTCACCTCAGTCTCTGCCTGCAAGCGCGTTTTTTTTTTTTTTTTTTTTTAAAGTGTCTTTTTTTTAAAAAAAAATTTCTCTCTTCTCGGGGGGGGCAATTGCCCCGTTGCCCCCCCCCCTGGATCCGCCACTGTGGCAACCCAAGGTCCTGTTGCGTTGAGAATTACATGAAGTTTCAATTATACTGTCGACAAGCTTAAAAAGTAAGGATATTTTTAAAATGGCAGCTACTTCCACTGAGATTATTTGAATCTAATTGCTGCCTGATAGAAATACAGATTTCTATCTAATAAAAGTGTGCACTGATGAGATCACAACTTGTCACAACTTTTTTTTTTTTAAATGGTTGTCTTTGAAATTGCAAAAAAAACGGATCTCTAACCTTGTTTGTTGTGTTTTAACATCAGTGTGTAACAGGTTGTATTCGGATCATGTTCAGTAGTTTTAAATGTATGCTCCAAAGTATTGTCCCTTCTCCGACAATCAACCATGCTCCAAAATAAATACATGATTAAATACATGAATAGATAAAGTTACCTGTCCAAATCCTTAAATTATAATTCATTGGTGATTGTCAGGCACCAGACACCTTTACCAACCCCCATACTTACTGGTTCTTGTTGAGTGCTCCCATGTCCATGTGGTAGGCTGCATCCCTAGGCTGGATTTCAGATACAGCACATAAGCATTGCGGTGTACATGTCCAAGACAGGCCCACTGGAGGGGCATGTGCCTGCACACACTAAAGTGGCACAAACAAAACATATAATTAGGGTCACATATAATGAGGAGGAGGAGTGGAGCCTCAGACACCTGCCCTTATAAAGTAGAACAGGAAGAGGGTGGCACACTGGAGTTGTAGGGATGAGTCCCAGCCTGCAGCCCTACAAAAACAATGCACACCATCAGATGTACAAGCTGTGGTGCCTGTACCGTTACAGACACCATTTACTTACTCTGCTATCTGTGCTGCTTCTCGGTGTCTCCTGTTTCTTTAACGGCTTCTGTCCCCTGTCTTGCTTTCTTCGCTATTTTTTTCTTGACTTGACATTTGCTGTGTCTATTAGTTTGTAAAAATGTGCTACCTGCCCTGACCATGTGAACTGTAATTAACCCTGCCTATGTCTGCTCCTGGTTTAATTTATTTATCCTTTGTTTTGGGGCTTCATGCTCCCACTTCTGTATGGATGGTTCTGTTGAGCTGCCGTTCAAGACCAGTCAACAGGGTCTTTGCAAGTTGCACGCCCTCCGCTCCGTTGCTCCCCAACCTAGACCCTGACTATTATACAGTATATGGGATGGAGAAAACCAAATAGTTCTGCAAGACTTCCTGATATATACATTAATGTGTGGTCTTTGAAAGACATTGGGCCCGAAATTGTGCCTCCAAAGTCCAGAATTATTCAGGGCATATAAGGAACAAGTCTGAGCTACTCAATATTCCCCAATATTCGTATACTTTTCATTCTGGTCAAATTGGCAACAGAGCGAGTGACTCTGATCCCGAATTCGCAGCTGCCGTCTGTCTCGCAGATCTATTTCTGGGGTTGTGTGCTCTCTGTTCGGAGCACACAAACTCCGGGAATATACAGCGCGGCTGCGTGGTAGGTATGCGGCCGGCGCACACAGAGCACATATGGATTATCCGCGCCTGGTGGCCATATGTCATTTACATGTTAATATTTTTTACTGTGCTTTGTTTAACAAAGGAAATACAAATCTCTGTAGAATTATTATGTAGTTTCAGAGGTTGCTGGGTCACAAAAATGATATATTACCTAAAATACTGGTCTCAAGGTAAAAGCATGAAAGACTAGTAAGTAGGTGAAAAAACAATTCTGTTCTAATAATATATACGAAAAACACTAATTCCTTCAAGTAAAAGAAAAAATGTCTAAGTTATAGCCCTGAGCAAAGTGCAATTGCCACTGTCAGACTTTAAATGTGTAACCAAAATGTGTAACCATTTTCTACCGCCTAATTACAGCAAAAATGACAGCATGAAGCCACACAAATAAACTAGAGGCAATTAGTCTTTTCAGGTTTGAGTCAAAAGTACTTGGTATATTCCCTTACTTTAATGGATTGACCTTCTCAAACAAAATACAAGTCTTTGAAATGTACTATATCAACTTTTGCTTTTGTGTAATGGATCATCTTACTCATGAAGCAGTAATGATTAATAAATTCATTTTTGACTTAATTGTTTAGAGGAAGTGGGATTGAATTGACATATTTTATATTTTTATTTATAAAACAATTATATAGTTCATAAAAGGCTTCATTGATACAGATATCTATCTACATTGACATTGGTATATATATATATATATATGTGTGTGTGTGTGTATATTATATATATATATATATATATATATATATATATATATATATATATATATATATATATATATATATATATATATATAAATGTGTGTGTGTATATATATATATGAATAAAGTCAAAGTTTTTTTTAATGAATTTTCACTCTAAGATGAATAAAGTGCTTTCTGAAAATGTTATGCTATTTACTATTACAGAGATATGAATCTTTTATTTACGTGCTTATTTCCAATCAAATTCATTTGTCTGCTTCTACAGCTTTTTATGATCCAAAAGTGTATCCCTAAAGTGTTAATATTGACACCTTCAGCTAAAAGGAACATCTGAAAGGATGATACAATGGGGGACATGCAAAGTGTTGGGAGTTTAATTTTAAAAAAGTGCAATCGCTGTTTGATATGTATTACAGCAATTGCACTTTTTTATAACTTTTCAGTGAGGGAGAGAGGGACCTCTTGTGCAACAAGTGCTGACACAAAATAAATCTATGCATTCAGATGGCACCCTGGCAGGAGTGGCACTTTTCTGCTCCATACAGCGTTTTTTTTTCTTTCTGTCCTGTCAGCAGCCTCAGTCGGAACAATGCAAAGTCCCGGATTGAGAGCTTTGATAGAAGGACATCTCAGCCAATCAGGTGAGACCTCTTAACTCTCCTGATTTGCTGAGAGTTCAGAAGTCTCTCCTGATTGGCTCAGTCCCTCAAAGCTAGAGATGCCTGCACCAGGTGTGTGTCTCTGAGTGTTTGTCTCTGTGTGTGTGTCTCTGTGTATGTGTGAGTAACAGACATGTCTGTGTGTGTGTGTGTGTGTGTGTGTGTGTGTGTGTGTAATGGATAAAGGGGATAACTCCTCTGACACTGCCTATATCTGACTAGCCACCCAGGGTTAACTCCTCGGGCCAAAAACCCACGTTGCACACCCGGGACATGCCCCATCAACCCCATTATATGCCCCCCATCACCCCATTACATGCCTCCCTCACCCCCAATACATGCCCCCATCACCCCACCATTACATGTCCCCATCATTCCCATTACATGCCTCCACGTCTGACGTCAGAGCGCCGGGTCACATTACCTGTCAGCACTTCCCCCTTCATACCGCATGGGGATCTGAATTGCCAGCACAGAGAAACCTGTTCAGCTCCCTGTTCTCCCTGGGAGATCTTCCAATCTCCCGAGCCACCGTCTCTGCCGGCAAGTGATTTTTTTTTTTTAAAAGGGCAGCTTTTTTTTGTGCTGCCCTCCCGAGGCAGACAAGGCAAATGCCGCCCTAGGCGTTTGCCTCACACTAAATGCAGTGTTGATGTGACCACTGACCTATAACATGACTTGTTTGAATATTGTACATTAAGTTTAAATGCTCAAACATTTTGGGCACACATTTTAATCATGGCCAGCCAATACTCGGGCCAATACAGTATTTGCAATAATTTTGCATATAGCAAGGGGCTGTTGCATTAAATTATTACTTCCTGATGAGTATCATTTTAGTTTGAATTATCATGACTATGGGCTTTTTTTTCTTTTTTTGGGGGGGGGGGGGTGGAGGGAGGGCCGCATTTAATTCTTCACCCCCCGCAGCACAATGTCTTAGGCCAGCCTTGCTCCTGTGAGTCTGCTTTATACATTAACATGAAAATATACATAGAAATAAACAAACAGTTATGATATTCATAACTTCTACTTCTTCTTTGATTTGCTTACTTTGTATACATTTGCAAATTGGTTCTGCTGCAACAGTATTCTAATTTATTTAGTAGAGGGTGTATTTTGATTAGAATCACGCGTCAGTAACATAGTAACATAGTAATTTAGGTTGAAAAAAGACACAAGTCCATCAAGTTCAACCCTTCTACCTATCTTTACAGCTTTTGATCCAAAAGAAGGCAAAAAACCCCTAAGGAAGCTATTTCGAATTTTGCCTCCTGGGGGAAAAAATTCCTTCTTGACTCCAAGAGGCAATCAGATTTCTCCTTGGATCAATAAGCTCTTTTATTAATGCTTATTCTATTATTAATAGCCCTGTATGTTCTGCTTTGCTAAAAAAACATCCAAACCATTTTTAAATGCATCTATTGTGGTTGCTAGCACTACCTCTCTTGGCAGTGAGTTCCATAACTTTATTGTCCTAACCGTAAAGAATCCCTTCCTTTGCTGTCTATGAAATCTTTGCTCTTCCAGTCTGAGGGGGTGACCTCTTGTTCTTTGTACCTTTCTGTTAATGAACAGGTCACTGGAGAGCTCTTTATATTGGCCCTGCAAATATTTATATAATGTTATCATATCCCCTCTGAGACGCCTTTTTTCTAACGTATATAAATTCAATTTTTTAAGTCTCTCTTCATAACTAAGATCCTCCAAACCCCTTATTAATTTTGTAGCTCTCCTTTGCACTTTTTCTAGTTCCTTAATATCCTTTTTAAGGACTGGTGCCCAGAACTGTACTGCATATTCAAGGTGAGGTCTTACCATTGATTTGTAAAGAGGCAAGATGATATCCTCCTCCCGTGAATCTATACCTCGTTTTATACATGCCAATATCTTATTGGCCCTTGCAGCTGCTGACTGGCATTGGGCACTGTTGCCAAGTTTGTTGTCTATAATTATTCCTAAATCCTTTTCATTAGTAGTTTTTCCCAGGGAAAAACCATTTAACGTATATGTTGCTTTGTTATTATTTTTCCCATAATGCATAACTTTACATTTGTCTATATTGAACCTCATTTGCCACTTTACTGCCCAGTCCCCCACTCTGTCCAAATCTTCCTGTAAAGAAAAAACATCAAGATTAGTCTTTATTGCCTTACCTAATTTAGTGTCGTCCGCAAACACGGAGACATGGCTCTCAGCACAATGTGGCAGATCATTAATAAACAAATTAAAAAGAAGAGGGCCCAAAACAGACCCCTGAGGTACTCCGCTTAATACCCTTGTCCAATTTGAGAATTTTCCATTTACAACAACCCTTTGTGTTCTATCTTTTAGCCAATTTTCAATCCACATACACACATTTGCCCCCAAACCTATTTCTCTCAATTTGTAGAGTAACCTTTTGTGTGGAACTGTATCAAATGCTTTCGCAAAATCCAAATAGATCACATCAACTGCCACACCTAGATCTATATTTTTACTGACTTCTTCATAGAATGTTATTAAGTTTGTTTGACAAGACCTGTCTTTCACAAAACCATGTTGACTTTTACTAATTATATTCTGGTTCAAGATGTATTCTTGAGTGTATACCTTTAGCAATCCTTCAAATAGTTTCCCCACTACAGATGTCAAGCTCACTGGCCTATAATTACCTGGCAGAGATTTTGATCCCTTTTTAAATATTGGAATGACATCCGCCTTTCGCCAGTCTGTTGGCACTGTACCTGAACTGAATGAATCCCTAAAGATCATGAATAG
Source organism: Pelodytes ibericus (assembly GCA_036172795.1). NCBI lineage: Eukaryota > Metazoa > Chordata > Amphibia > Anura > Pelodytidae > Pelodytes > Pelodytes ibericus. Next base: position 154,240,517 of record CM069858.1, read on the forward strand.
TGGCCTGGCCAGAAATATGCTTAACTCTCTAAGTACCCTTGGGTGTATACCATCTGGTCCTGGGGCCTTGTCTATCTTAACAGAGTGTAATTGCTTAAGCACTTTTTCCTGTGTCAGCCAATCCCATGTTTGCGGCGAATGTCCCATAACTTCCTGTAGCAGGGGCTCGTCCATCTGCTCTTCCTTAGTATAAACAGAAGAAAAAAAAGTATTTAAAATGTCTGCTTTCTCTCTGTCCTCACTTACCAAATTTCCCATTTGGGATAACAAGGGCCCAACATTTTCCCTCTTTAGCTTTTTTCCATTTATATATTTATAAAACATTTTGGGGTTAGTTTTACTCTCCTTGGCAACCCTTTTCTCATTTTCCAATTTAGCCATTTTAATTGCCTTTTTGCAGGCTTTGTTGGCCTCTTTGTACTCTATAAATGATAATGCTGATCCCGTGTTTTTATAATGTTTGAATGCCATTTTCTTGTTTTGTACTTCCTGTTTCACGTTACCTGTAAGCCACATTTGTTTTGATTTGTGTCTTTTGCATTTGTTTCCCAAAGGTATATATTGGGATGTGTACTTTTGTAATGTGTGCTTAAAGGCATTCCACTTGTCTTCTGTGTTTAGTCCAGAAAACAATCGTTCCCAGTCTAAATGTTCAATCGATGCCCTTAGTCCATCAAAGTTAGCCCTTCTAAAATTAAGTGTTTTGGTGGCGTATTTACCAATTTGCTTTTTTGCATTAATCTCAAATGAGACCATATTATGGTCACTATTCCCCAAGTGTTCTCTTATTTGGATGTTTTGATTTGGATGCAGGGGTCTGACTGCATCAGATCAATTAGCAAATTTCCTTCATACACCACTGCTATGCTTTTAACGATAAATTGGTATAAAGAATGAACTTTATACTTTAAGCACAGTGACTGGGAGCTTTGATTCATGGTGACACGTTGAGTAGCCACAGTCTTTCTTTGCTTTAGTGTCTTACATGAGTAAATTAAAAACTAGTGTACTCTTGTACTCATCTAAAACAGCACATCTGTATCCCTTAGTGTTTTTTTCTTGTTGGCATACAAATGGTTAAAGGTACTAAGCAGTTACACATTGCAAGGCCCCTATGTTGAAAAATTGCACTGCCTTCTATTTAAACTTGCTTCATTTTTCTTATGTACAGTCATTACCATCTCAGTGTTTACATGTCTGTTCACATTTAATTGGATTCCCCTCCAGTAGTACATATTATGAACTACAACAGGAAGAATCCACTTATTGAAAACTGGATTGTATTTTATCCTGTGCTTGCACATCTAGTAGTAGTTTGAAATATCTGATGTATTAAGTCAAATCCCAATGCTAAATAAACAATGCTCTGCTTAAAGTAGAATTAGCTGATGTTTTATAAAGCCAATGCTCATTATTACTACATTGAATAAAGGTTCTACTTAAATATTGCATGACAAACCAGTCATGTACAGTGTTTCTTCTTCTGTAGTTGAGTTGCTCTTTAAATGTTTATGTTTGAGAAGGACAAACTATGCCACAATTAAAACTGTACTGATAGGGGATAGCTAGGAACAAGAAATGTTTCGGTTCTACTTATTCTATTACAGTACTATAATATTTTTAACATGAGCAATATGAATGATATTGCATAATATACAACATAATTTTATTTGAACAAATCCATATGTGCATAAAGTTATGTTCCCCTTGAGTAAATCATATGAAACATATATTGAAATGTAATTATATCAATAAGCAAAGAAAATCAGGTTTCAATGGTACTAACATATATCAAAACTCTACAACTGTTGTTCTGTAGATGAACCTCGGAGAATATTAAACATGGTCTTGTCAATATTTTTATTTAATGTAGCACATTTGTCTACCTTTCTTTTATTTTGTTGAATCTATTTGATCATTCATTTAACATGTATCAAATTATACACATAAAAATGGGTATAATACATTTCAGTAGCAAAAAAATAATTTTTTTTAAAAACTTTTTTCATACACCACATCTTTACAGAAGATTTATGACTTGAAGGATCATTAGAGGAATTAATGCAGTCTTCAATGCACAGCTGTCTGCATCTGCTTCCCTGCAGCCAGGACGAGCCCCCCCAGTCCCTATACCTCCTCAAACCTCTCTTCTGACTCAATCACTAATAAATACATAAATAAATACATATATATTGTCATCATAAATACCTAAATCAATTTATGCATAAATGTATTGACTTTCTCAATATTTGTATTTAATATCTGTTGTTTATAAATATATTTTGTAAGGGCTGTTTTATATTTATGTTGCAATTTGTATGTTTAGTTGTTTGTTTCTAATTCTTACAGTTGTTGACTGTGATATCACTGCTAGTATTCAGGAATTATTCATATACTTTTATATATTTTTATTCCCGTTGCTTAATTTGAGTTGACCAAAGTGCTCTGGGATTTCTTAGTTGTAAATTCCCACTCATGCAAATGAAGAAAAATATTTAAAAGACACTTTGACTTGAAAATTACCCATTACATTTATATGCATAACAAGGTTCAATAATTATTAAAAACAACCTCACCTCATAATGTCTATGCCAGGGGTAGGCATTCTTTGGCACTCCAGATGTTGTGGACTACATTTCCTTTCCTTTGCCAGCATTACAGCTGTAAGAGCATTATGGGAGATGTAGTCCACAACATCTGGAGTGCTGAAGGTTGCTTACCCATGGACTATGGAAGGGTTAATTTACAAAATACAGTTCATTTACTCTTACAATATCCCACATGATACTCTTGATCATATTATAGAAATGTTAGACTCTAAAGTCATTTAAATATCTATTGACCCTTGGGGATGCAGACTTTGTCCATCCTTTTGTTCACTTATGCTCTCATAGCATTTCTCTCCTATCTCACAGTTTATCATCGCAGTATCCTTTATCTAATCTTTCCCTTCATTCTCCCTTTCTGTTATCATACAATCTACTGCCTTTGTTTCACGCTCATTTTTCCTCTGCAAGCAATATTTGCCTCTATGTCATTATTATATTTACCAATACAAACTTTAGCTGCAAAAATCCAGAGGACAGTCATAGACTGACAATTCTTGATCCAGGGTTTGGTGAATGGCCCTGCTTCTTCCGATTCCCTAGACTTTTGATGATTGCTAATTTGCATCACAAAAAGTTTACATTTGCAACTTTATTTACACCGCAATTAAATGTAATTTTTGCACCTGTTTTACAATCTGGAGACAATAATCACTACAATTATCAAAAGTGAAATGATAATCACGTAAAAGGTAAGAATACATGTGATACCTCTTTAAACATACTAACTATATCCCTCATTGAACAACAAGAGTTTACAGGCTCTAGCTTGTCCAAGTTGAGCCTGAAGGCAGATATTCTAGATAACTTGCCAGAAATGTATGTTCAGTCATATATAATATAATAAATCCTTTGTGCTGGAATAACAGACTGGGGCTAGGTAATACAGTCTTTAGTTTGGACACAAAACTAGATGAATCAGATCACAAATCTGAAATGAACTTATTAGAGCCAATGTGTCGTAAAACAAAATCTCTAAACAAAATTCAAATTTCCTATTTGGAAGAGCATTGAGTTAGTTGTAAATACGGATAGGCTTTATTACACTTGGAAGAAAATTTCATAATACTTTGTTTTCTTAGATATCTGGGTGAACCAATTTTTCCTTCCCCTCCCTGCAGTGCAGTCGCTCCATTCCCTTCTCTTAATTGCTCAATAAATACATTGTTATATACAGAGACCTTTAAATAGATGTATGCATACACAGTACATTTGATAGTGATAGCTTACTTTTTGAACTTTAGCATGATGGTAAATAATCCGTAATCTGTTACACAGATACATGCAGACATTTATAGACAGATATAGACACAAATGTATATGAACAAATACATTTATATACAGATATACACAGAAATTAAAAACCAATGGTACAAAGAGCAGCTACCTGTACAATGTCTGGGGCCCCCTGGGCAGTTGCCCTGTTTTAAAGTCAGCTATATACAGCATGAAAAATAATACATTTAGTGTACTGTGATCATTACACTCACAATTTATACTGCCTTATCAATAGTACAATGTATACATGAAGAGTCAGAACAAAGAAAAAATAAAATCCACTGATAGATTGCTCTGATTTACATAAGGGTCTATTCACTAAAGAGAGAATTACAGGGAATTTAGATGGAAATTTCATACTTAAGATCAAAGTAGCTGAGCTGGAAAAATTCTCCCATTCAGCTGCATTGGAGAATTTTTGTAACTTGGCTACTTTGGCCTAAAGTTTGAAAGTGCCATCTCAATTCCTTGCAATTCTCTCCTTATTGAGGTGACTCCATAGTAAGATATAAGTTGTTGATTGGACATATGAAGCTTGAAGATCCCAGGATCACTTGCCATACATGAAAGGGAGAGAAAGCATACAACAAAACATGTATAAATTGTACCATGTGCAAAAAAATTTTTAAGCAAGATGTAAGAAAACAAGAAGGACCTCATCTCCAATCACTGGTGAGAGCTTCCTGCTTCTGACTGCACACTATAAAACTTGGTATCAGAAATGAGATGTTGCACTATGCATTTGTCCAAAGACTTCATCAGTGTGACTCCTCTTTCATTCTTCCTGTAAGAAATGGTGATGCATTGGGTGTAGATAATGCAGACTCCCAAAATTTGTAATGAGTCTGCTTTATCCATTGGTGCACACACCGATTGCACCAGTATTTGGCACAAACTGCATGTGCGCCGTGTTAATAAATGCCCCCCAATGATTTTTTTAATAAAAACCAAAGTAATTTTATCTCTTCCTGACCCAGATTTTTTTTAAAGTGTGCCAGTGACCTTTCCCCATATTTAAAGGGACATTCCAGGTTGTTTAACCCTTGCTTCCTTCAAGGAAGTAAGGGTTACATGGCACCTGTTGGTCAGAGGATAAACTATCAAAAGTACACACCAGCTCATCCTCACAGCATCATCAACTTACATTTCACTTGTGCTTCTATATTAGAAGCACAAGTGAAAAAAAAACATGTATTATCCCTTTAATTATTTTTAAGAGATAAGTTGTGGCAATTGTTATAATAAATGAAAGACATTCTTTAATTAGCTCAACTTTTTAAGAGTAGAATGATACCAATGGAATAGTTAGTACAAGTACAAAAAGATGGAATACATGATAGATATTGCAAAATATAAAAAGCACCATATTTTTGAAAATATTGAACAAAACATTAATTGGGGAAAAACATGTGCAGGTGAAAATAATGTTTCAGTCTTCATGTGGCACCTTGATGATGTATATGACACAGTGGGAATATACAACTTTTTCACTGTTTTATATCATATTTGAATGGTACTTCAGCAAACTTCATTCGAACCTCCATGTATGAATGTCAAACTATCAAACCTACATGTGTAGCACACACCTTGTATGTATGTCATACAATCAAACCTACATGTGTAGCACACACCTTGTATGCTGTATCAAACCTGCATGTCCAGCACAAATGCATGAAGGGTTTTTACACTCTGTCTGTGTGTATTAAAGAAAGACCACCACCCACAGGACATTCTGCCAGTTGAAAACTGGTGGTCGAAAATGGCTCACTGTGTAAATAACCCAAAATTGTGCTGAGCAGCACATGGATTGAATTTAATTAATAGATAGTCCCAAAGATCCAATGATGGATACACCAGTGGTTCCAAAAGAAGCTATCATGCTCCGTGTCAACACTGCCATCAGTATTCATTTATCAAGTGGAAACACATTGGTCCACTTGATAAAAAATGGAACATTGGTTAAATGACAGAGGATATCTGATCATAACGGCCCATATAAATTATGGCTTCATGGCTAACTTAAGCAGCGCAATTCCCTTTGTCATAAACCCTAACATTGCCCAGAAATGGTTCTGAAAACAATCGTCATTTCATCTTACTGCAGTGTCCTACCACATCTCATCCTAATGGATCATCTGTGGAATTAGATGAAGTGAGAGGGAGCAGATATCCATCCAACTTGTCACAACTGTGTGAATCATTGGAGTCAACATAGGTCAGGCAGTATTTAGTATGAGTTGTACAAGCTAGCTGGAAAGAGCTGCTGCCAATTGTTTGATACTGGACTGTGCTGGATACAAACACTTGAAAGATACCAAGTGACACTGATTCACGTTCATTTTGTCAAGAGCTTTCCAAAAACGATAAGCAAGCTTGGTGTTCAGTGAATGGACCTCTGTGTACAGTCCCATGAGGTACACCAATGCAAGCACTACCCTATACATTTTTTAAAATCTGCTACCAGATGGGTTTATTCACTAAACATGTTGGCGAACCCTTCCGACTCCTTTTTGCAATTCACTTGTCACTTCACAATATTTCACTATTTAGTGAATAGACCCTAAAGTCTTAACTTTTATTATTTGCCACTACTGCTATGTATTTTTTTATTTGTGGTAGCAAGAAGCTTTGTTGAGTGATGTAGTTTATTTCTGAGCATATTTAGTTTCATCACTTAACAAGCAGAAATTCCATGCTACATTGTTCATTAGTCTCAGTAATGATGTTCTGTGCTATACCTCACGCTGTGATTCTGTATACATGTACACACAGCACACAAGCCAACTAAGGTTGCTGTTGAGTTTTTGAAGACTGCTGGCAGCATTGATGTTGCATAGCTGAACTCTCTAAATCGTATTCCTATTGTATCCTATAATTAAACCAGTGTACATTATAAAATTGGTGGCATGCATAAGTTGCCAAAAACCCGGGGGTTGAACCCCATTTCACTGTTGAACAAACTGTGACTGGGGATGCCATTAGGTGCAGCCACAAGACAACCCACAGCCTCCTCACAGTCACTGGGGATGTGTATCATCTGACTACCCTGTGTCTGTAAATGGGGGTTGTTGCTGGTGCACTAGGGATGATCCAATTCCCTAAGACGACCATAAAGTTTGTTAAGCTTCTCAAATTGCATAGTGGGATTGCCCATCAGTGTAGTCTGTTCTCTCCTGAATATTGTATACCATAGAATTTGCTCAGTTCGGTACCTGGGTTTGCACCTGATAAGCCACATCTCCTTTTTTCTTTCCAAGATCAACCCTCCATCAAGGTTGTACAGACAGAATGGTTCTAGTAAGTTTTTGTTATTATCAATTATTCTTTAATTCGTCAATTTTATTGAAAAATTCTTCAACTCACCAATTTTCCAACTCTTTTTTGCAACTTGACTGTCAATTCACAACTAAGGAAAACTATATTATTATAAGATAAGACCTAAGGAATATAATCTATGAATGTTGTATCAACATAATGACCACTTGTGGTCATGCATGATAACACAACAAAGAATTGTTCCATGTTATGTATTGAAGCAGACTGTTAATTTAGCACCATGAAGTGCTATTGTGATGACAGTTGGATAATTGTATCTGTCCTGTGTCTGCAAAGTTGCTATATGAAGATCTGCTGCAGTGACAGTTAGACGATTGTATTGTATTGTCTGGATTCTAAGCAATATATACAGCACTTTTTTTTTCTAAGCAGAAACAGGTGTTTATTTTTGAAAATGTTCTTTAAATGTTCTGTATATGTTCAATAAATAAATAATCTGTTTTCTGTATGTTATTGTGAGGAGGGCTCATTCTATTTCACATAGAAACATAGATTCACATACTGATCTTTTTCTGTAGAGGAGTTTGAGTTTCACCTTTAAAGGGACACCAACTAAATATTGCTTAAACACTGTGATTGCAGATTTACAAGCAAATAGATTTAAGATAAAATGTGTGTCTGTGGTGTCTCCTATTTATGACATCACCTTGTGGTTTGATATGCAAATTACAATGTGATATTTTAAGTAGTGGATTTCTCCTAATTCATGCAGTAGCTCACCCTTCTGCTGATACATTTGCAGTTTAAACAATGTTTAAGTGGCAGAGTGACTTTAAGCTCTATACCAAATGATGCATAAATTCTGTGTACTATGTAAAAAAAAAATAAGTTTTTATAAAATATTAATCGGATTTTAAAACCCTATATCTTGGACCCCAGCGATGGCAAATAATAACCGAGTTCTCTTGACTGGGTCAGTGAAAAGGAAACATTTACATCAATTCTAAACCAATTTGTTCACTTAAATGACCCATAATGTAACAGATATACACTCTTTACCAGTCAACATGTCACCTCGACCGTCCACGAGATGGCAGTAGAGAGAGCAATCTGATCTCCGGGATCCCCTTGCAGTTGACAGTACACTTCCCAAATAAAGCAAAGAGTAAGAAGGCTGGTGGGACAGAGCAAAAAGAGAGAGGATCTTCCCCTTTCACACAGCGTGGAGTTGCCAGGGAACTGGAGTAAACCTGCATGCACTGTCCTTCTTATCACAGATCTCCTCCTTTGGAGAGATTTTTTTCTTTCATTTTTACCACTTGGATACAATAACTTTATTTGCAATCAGCTTGTGAACTGGAAGAAATTGAAAGTTTGGGACAGAGTGAGGAGACCTGGGGGATTCACAGGCTAACGCTTCCTACACAGGTAAACCAGATGGAGTACTAGATCTCTGCAGGAAACTGCTTCTCACCACGTGTTGATCGTGAGCCTTCACCGTGCATTCCAATGTCTCCTGCATTATCATTTTGTCCATGCAAACCCATTTGTTTATAAAGTTCCATATTTATATCATATGATGCAAATGAAGTGGTATAAGAGCTATTTATTCTGAATTGAACTGCTGACTGTAGCAGTGTATGTGCTTTCAGCATTTAAAGAGTTAACTCCACACACTTTGTAACTAATGCAGTTACCTGCATTAGGTTGCTGACTGATACTACAAGCTGTTACCACTAGTGCTTTGGATGCTCTGGCACCTGTGAGGTGTGCATGTATGTTTCTGGGCCCCTCTGGCTCTGAAGGCTCTTGATTGTAACTGTATCTGTCAGGTATTCTCTTTACTATATTGGCGTTTGAGGTACTGTTTGAATCCTGACACATGCAGGTAAAGGCGAGTTGACTTGCTTCAGGGCTAAGGAGCAGTAATAAATCCTGACATTAAAAGCTGTCTTTATAGAGTTGGACACAACTGCACAAAATGTGTGTATTGTGATTTTCTTTTTCAAAAATAAAATATGTGTATCCATTAGTAAACATTATAGAAAGAAAATACAATTCATTTAAATTGACTTGTTCTTAACTACAGGTGTTTGAGCAATTCTAGAAATGGCCTAATTTTTAACACTTTAAATACCATTAGATGTCTTACCGGTGACACCCCCAGCTGTGCCCTTTTACTTTACATCATTAAAAAAAAGGCTAACTTTAAAGCATTTATTTTGATCTAATGCTAAATTCTGTGTGAATTAAATCAGTTTAACTGTGTTGCTTATTAAAAATGATATGATTATAATGAAATATAACATACATATTTGTTATATACAGCCCAGGTAATAGCAACCACAATTACAAAATAGTGACCAAGAAAAGGTAACTTGGTGCCTAGTTAGCATATTGTTGTTGATTTGTGATGTAAAATATGACTTGTTAAATGCTCTGTGGTTACACCTCCCTCAAAATGTACTCAACATGCTAAAACAGACATCAGCCCACACAACATACTGACATGTTATCGCCTGTGAATACAGAATGAAATTGTTGAAAATTACTTGAACAGTTCCCTGGTGACCTGTTGAATAGCTTTTGTTGCCCACATTTTATTGAAAACTAAATATTTTTGACATTTTTCATAATCCCTTTCATGTTCCATTGTTAGTTCTCCAATTTCCTACAAATTGCATTATTCACAGACATAAAGCAGTTGTGATGACCTTACCAAGGAAATAGTACTCTTGACATGCCTTTGACAGCTAGGACATAGCAGTAGAGTTACTGTAGAATATGAAGTTAGCCAGAAACCAAGAATTTGGCAAGTAATATCTCCAAAAGAAAATACACTAGTTATTGAGAACTCCAAATAATCTGTTTACTATATGGTGGGGTGTAAAATCTTATGTTGTTTATAAAGTTCAAAGTTGTAAAAGTGTTCAACATGGCGGGAACATTCCATTGGTTTCTGTGGTGATTGCTCCTTTCCCCAGAATTAAATTGTTTAAAGGTATGTGTTGAGTTTGTAGGCATAGATTCACCTAATCCCAGACCACAGTTTCCTAGCTCATCATTTGAGTGTCTGTAAATCACTATATGTCTGAAGCCTCAATCTCAATAAATACATATTGTAGAGCTATATTAAGGGCTGTGCACATTACATTAACATTTATTTATGTAGCACCAACAATTTACATAGCGCTTGAAACAGAACAGAGGTGAACTACATACTACCTTATACAAACAGAACCATTAGGTAGAAAGCCCTGGTCGCAAGCTTACAATTTAGAATTAGTAGGGGACAAGAGACACATAAGGTGAGTAAAGAGGTCAAAGGGGAAGATGGTGGTAGTAACACTATTTGGGCACAGTTAATGGGAGTTCTAGTGGAATGAATAGTAAGTTTCCTTAAAGGGACTTTGTCAACTTAAACTTTGCTATGAATGTAGAGTATGAAACAAAATTATGTACAAGGATGTGTACATTGTGTTATCAGAATTACAAGCACATGCTGAAAACAAGAGAAAATGTGTTTTTAAATGCAAATGTGATACCTCCTGCTTATGACATCACATTGTTGCTTTATATTCAATTTTGTTTAACAATGTATAGATACATCTTTATTCTCTATATTCACAGTATAAGTCCCTCTTGAAGAGGTTCGTTTTTGGAGACTGAGAACGAGGAAGAGAGCAGTATGCTCTGTGGATGTGAATTCCAGAGATAGGGGGCAGCTCTGGTAAAGTCTCACACTCTCATATATGATGAACAGTGGCAAGAAATATTTAGCTTCAATATTAATAGATATGTAAACAACACATTCTTTTGTGCTGTTTTATTTTTATTTGTAAACATCTTGCCTGCTGTTCTTTTTCTAGTCTTAAACATATTTTTTGTATTAATACAAAAGAGTAGATGGAATGTAGCTATTGCTCAAGTAAGACTGGCTAAATTCTTCAGTTTGTCTTTTCTATCTTCTACAAATGGATGTTTACATCATTCTGATCTATTGTGATCAATATCTAACCGACAATGTAGTGCACATGCACATTTGAAATGTAACTTCTATGGTAAAGAGGGATTTTTGTAATAATATATTGCATTTAAGCATGCATATGCATTTTGAAGTTAAATACGTATAAGTTTTCTTATATTATCCTCTGCCAATGCAAGAACACTGCCTAGGGTTGGCGCTAACCAATAGAAACATAGAAACATAGAATGTGTCGGCAGATAAGAACCATTCGGTCCATCTAGTCTGCCCAATTTTTTTTGAGTACTTTTATTAGTCCCCCGTTCCCGGTCTTATATCTAAGATAGCCTTGTGTCTATCCCACGCATGCTTAAAATCCTTGACCGTGTTTACCTCTACCACTTCTGCTGGCAGGCTATTCCATACGTCCACTACCCTCTCAGTAAAGTAATACTTCCTGATATTACTTTTAAATCGTTGCCCCTCTAATTTAAGACTATGTCCTCTAGTTGTGGTAGTTTTTCTTCTTTTAAATATACTCTCTTCCTTTACTGTGTTGATTCCCTTTATGTATTTAAATGTTTCTATCATATCCCCCCTGTTACGTCTTTCCTCCAAGCTATACATGTTAAGATGCTTTAACCTTTCCTGGTAAGTTTTTTTTTTTTTTTTTTTTTTCTTTTCCAATAATCTTTATTTTATTTTTATCAAAAGTTACTGATAATTACAAATAGTCATATTACACATACAAACAACATTTAAACATACTTGCCGGCACAGATACATCTCCAAATACTGTATATTAGACTACCACAATCAGATGCATAATTCGGAGTCATAGGATGGGAAACTAAGTTAGGACAAGTGCCTTGGTGGGGGAGGGGGGGAGAGAAAAAAAATAGATAAAAAGGTGCTTATACTATTATAAAAGAGAGGGCGTGGTAGTGTAGCCCTTTATATAAGTGAAAATGAAGTGGAGATGTAATAATCAGAGGAGCTGTGAAAATTATCCAAATGATCAAGTAGGGTACAGTAAAGTGCGTGGTGCAGTTCTAAAGTGAGTGTAGTCTTGGTGGTCCTCCTGTGACCCAATTACCTATGGATCTTAGAGAGTAGCCGACCTGAAGAAGATAAACTTACAACTTATATACTATACCCTGCACGTCTATGACCTACCATTTTCCTGGTAAGTTTTATCCTTCAACCCATGAACCAGTTTAGTAGCCCTTCTCTGAACTCTCTCCAAAGTATCAATATCCTTCTGGAGATACGCTCTCCAGTACTGCGTACAATACTCCAAGTGAGGTCTCACCAGTGCTCTGTACAATGGCATGAGCACTTCCCTCTTCCTACTGCTAATACCTCTCCCTATGCAACCAAGCATTCTGCTAGCATTTCCTGCTGCTCTATTGCATTGCCTACCTACCTTCAAGTCCTCTGAAATTATTACTCCTAAATCCTTTTCCTCAGATGTTGAGGTTAGGACTGTACCAAATAGTCTATATTCTGCTTTTGGGTTTTTACGCCCAAGGTGCATAATCTTGCACTTGTCCACATTAAATGTCAGTTGCCATTGCTCTGACCATTTTTCTAGTTTAACTAAATCATTTGCCATTTGGATTATCCCTCTATGAATATCAACCCTGCTGCAAATCTTTGTATCATCAGCAAAAACACATACTTTGCCAACAAGACCTTCTGCAATATCGCTAATAAAAATATTAAAGAGAATGGGTCCAAGTACAGATCCCTGAGGTACCCCACTAGTAACAAGACCTTGCAATCTAATTAAGGGGTTGCTTGCAAAAACACTAGCAGCCACTGAGGGGAGAACATTGTGGAGAGAGGTGGCCAACATCAGATTGGGGTTTTTGATAAGGAAATAAAAGTTGGTTTGGTTGGGGAGATCAGAGGATCTCCCATAACTGGCCCATCATTGTGTAAAAGAGAAAACTGATGATTACATTTTCTTGCATAGGGGCATTATTATTATTGGTGGCTCAGAGTGGAGAGCAAGTGACGTTACAGATTACTATAACTGCTTCCTCCCAGACTATAGTCAATTGAACAGGTGAAAGAACCATACATTCCATGTGTAAACCCATGCTTGGAACCACAGTGGTCCTCACAGCAGCAGTCAAAGCAAAGTACTTTGGTAGGGAATGTCATCTTTAAAATCTATATTGATTACTTTGTTGCATAACATTTGCAAGCTAAAAAAAACAGAAAATCATGTGGTACCTGCCACTAGGAGTGTAATATCTAATACTACTGTTATTCAATTAACCCATGCTTCATTGTTCATTACAGAGCAATCGCTCACTCCAGCAGCTTGTGGCAGCCTTGGCTCTACAGCCAATTCTCCTTGTTTTGAAATGAAGTGGCATTTCATTCATCCATAGTTTTTTGGCTCCATGTGTTGACGGTTCCTGCCAACCTTCAGTTTCTAAGCATAATGTATTGTGCTTGCTATTTTCTTCCTCTGAAATGTGCTTCATCTCTGACTGCGCTGATTCTTTTGCTTTATTGTTGATCTTTGGTTCATCGGACTCCTTGAACCTTAAAGCCTTCTTGTATCTTGTGAAGACATAATTGATTACATCGTGCTCCAGCTGTGTTTTGTAGATTGCTGCATATTATACCTAAATGAAAATCTTTATTTTTTGTGACTCTCCATCCTGTACAGTGGTACTGCACTGTGCATCTTGAAAACCTTTTTATCCCCCATATTAAAAGCAATCACATTTTTATTTTGTTCACTATTTTAAAACCCCTCCATTCACAAATACGTTATTTTTATAGCTCCACAAGCCAAATCATCAGTCATCTATTACATAAGGGTTCCTCAAGCTCCTTTTATAGCTCCCCTGCTGTGTTAGTTTAATAATGTGACCTACTGACAGTGGGTATCACCAATGAAAAGCAAAACCAAACTGAAGAAGAAATAGTGAATGCATTTGGTGAAAAAGCTTCTTAACATAATACCTCTCGGGCCTCTTATAATGATCATCTTTTTCTAGATGATGGCAAGTTAGAAACACACACTGAGCCTATTTAGCCAAGATAGAAAACAATTTTTATCTACACATAAAGTACTAGTTCATACCAGATCCATGACTTAGGGTTGCTACATGATCAGTATTTTATAAACACAGCCAGTAATTATAACTGTCCGCAACAAATAAGTTCTGTTTCATTAAAATATAGCATCAAATTGATTTTAAATAAAATGCTTTAATTAAATAATTTGACTTGCGTACCTTTTTATTGAGCTGCTCTATCAGGGGGCAGTCAGGGTGATTAGAACCTCTGGTCAGATGAAGGAAGTTCTGACACATCTGACCCAATATGTCCGCCTCTGATAGTGATATCCAAACAAAGAGGGCTCAATAAGGTATTTTTATCTATGTTCTGTCATAAAAGCATTTATATTTAAAATGCGTATGCTTGATGTACTCTTTCAATTAATCATAACTTAATTTTCCTCAAGTTGCGTCAACTGGAACTAGTGCCAGTATAATTAAGTAATTAAAATACTGGCAATGCAAAGCTCAGTATTTCCATCTGGAAGCAGGAAGTGAGAACGGAGGAGGTGATTAATATGCTGTGTAAACAGATTCTTGCATGCATGCACCTACCATGCATATATGAAAGGTAAAGAGTTAAGCAATAGTGACTATCATTTGCATAGGCTGTGTGCGGGCAGAGATGGCACTTACAGATTATTGCTGCCTATGCACAGTGGTGTGCATATCCTGTATTGAGTTTAAACTATGAATATTTACATACACAGTCTAAATGGCCCAGAATTAAGCTCCAGACACCCATTAACTCTAATAGGTAGCCCAATCTTGCTGTGGAACGTAATGTCAAGTGACATTTTGGCTCCACCTCTGCCAACTGTTAATGACCCACGACTATGTATGGTATTTAATGGAAGAAAAAGTAGCAATCCTATCCATGACATCATCTTTAAACTGTCCTGCCCTAAGTGACTTTACCTGAAATAAATGAATGTCCTAATATATAAGCTGTGCCATTTTTTAAAAAACGAACCTATACAAAACTGCTGCAAATGTAATGGCTGCTATCTTGCTGGCTTGGGTCGGATCTCTGACTTCCCGACCCAAGTTACCTGCAGTCAACTCTGTGTTACTCCACCCTCAAATTCTGTGGCCTATCTGATCCCATGTGGCCACGAAATTGATGTTCATACTTGACTGTGCACATCGCACAGCTTGTATTCTGGTAACAGGGCAGCAGGGAGATCTTATATTTTGGGTGCCGGAGGGGGGGGGGGGGGGAGGGGGGGGCAGTGATTTTCACAGCCTAACCTCATGGCACTCAAATGGTGTGTTTTTGGGTCAAGGCAGAGGTAGGGGATGGGTAGCCTGGGGGCCTTTGGGTTGTAATGGGGGAAGGAAAATTTCAGTCAAACTCAACTTAGCCTTAAAAGCATTTTTTTCCTCTTCAGATTTCACTGAAACCCTGCATGCTCTAACTTCCGTGTTCGGACATGTCTCTGCGACATCACATGTGACTAAGCGAAGTATCGCAGGCTTTTCAGCAGGGTCTGTAGAGACACAGATGCCGATTTGGCGCTTTGGTCATTAAAGTTTAAAGCGCCATATAGTGCGAATGCGTTAATTTACTTTTTGAGTACCATCCATAGTGTCTTTAAGAAAATAATAATGTAAATTAAAACTAACATTCACTTCAAGGAACTGTGATAAAATGCCTATAGACCTTTGTTAAAAAAAAAAATGTTTTCTTATGCAGTAACCAAATCCTTTCCAAATAGATCAAAGGGGAACACATTTAAACACTGTAATCTGCACATTGTTGGCAAAAGAGAAATACATATCTTAATTGTTAGATTTATTATTCTTCAACATCCATTGTTATGGATTGAATTCTCGCCTCAGCCAGATTCACATACTTTATGTGACCTCAGCCACTATCTGAGCTCTGTATTATTATATTACAATTTTATAATCATTAATATGAAATTAGTAGCCTACTCCAAGAATCTGACTTGTAACAGTGGGATTAAAGAATTTAGAGCAGTATCTCCTCTCAAAGTGATCTCTCCTGCAGGAACAAATACCAGGAGGAAATACTATAGAAACGTTGTATATTCTTGTAGAATTCTTAGTGGGATTAGATGGACCAAAATAACACCACAGGCCCTCAGATTCCAAAGAAATTGGTTGGGGGAGGGCTAAAATACATAACAAATGTGCCTGTGGCCTTCTATACCCTCCTCACTTGTTATATTACTCCTAGATTGTAAGAATGAAAAGTATGTATGTCATAACTGTAAGCTTGAAGCCAACAGTGTAGGTAAAATGAGTATGGAAAATAAGATGAAGATATGAAGATACCCTCTTGTTCTCTTCTAGGCAATCAGTGAGGCACACAGGACTAAAAACCTGCAAAACAACTTTCATTAGACAGATTAACACTTCAACCTGATTTTGAGCATTGTTCTGAGAGCACAGTTCAAAAGTGATTTAAGTTTAAGATAGGCTTCCTGGCTGCCATGTCACAGACCCGCAACTCCATACCTTGTCAGCACTGGTTGGTGTGTTAATGTGTAATGACCCTCTCCTATGCAGCTATTGTTTATGAGTGGCTTGACTGAAGTGCACACACCGCAATAAAAGTGTGAGACACACGCTAGTCACAGGTTGGAGAGTCATTGAGTGAAAAAGGTACCTGGGGGGGGGGGGGGGTGGAAGAACTCTACTTAAATCCTCTCATGGCAAGTCATGCTTTGCAATACAATTTTACCTTGGTAATTTCCCTCCCTCCCTGCCTATTTTTATGGATGGTTAATTGCACGTTGGCATAGTTTCCCAAAGGAATTTGCACTAGAGCAGGTGGTAGTCCTCACAGGCAGGGCTAAGTCAAGAGCACTATGCTAGTGTGCTAAAGTGCAAAATCTCCTCATGGGAAGAATTATCTGTATAATGGCACAACTGTGCTAGGATAATTGTGCCTGGTGGTTATTCATAATAATATACTTGTGCGTTTTATGCCTAGGTCAATTCTTGCTATGGGTTTAAAGTTATTTAAAATTATTTACGTTTTCAAGTTAATTTCTCTTTAAATTGGTTATGCATTTTAATATTAAAATATTAATAAATATGTTAATATCATTTTTAAGGATATTTTGTTGCAGTGTGTTATGTAAATTAATGTTGTGGCCTTTTCGAACGCCAACCTTTAGTTGTGTCTTTATTTGAGTGGGTAAGTTATCCCAGAGACCCCGCCCCTGGATACATGGTACCTGAGTCAGGCCAGACTCTCTCTTCTCCGCACAGTGCAGCTCTGTCAAATGGGAGCCTCTTTGTTTTTGCCGTTGCAAAGATTATGGAGCAATATGAATATGAAACACCCGCTTGGAAATGCAGTTTTAAAATGGCAAAGTGACCTTCTGCCTGATTATCTTAATATAGGCGCTTGTATATGTATTTAATAATATAATATAAATAGGCTTGCCAATTAAATGAAGACTTTAGCAGTCAGTCTAATTATTTTTGTTTACATAGAGTTCTAAATAAAACAATCATAAAAGATAGAAGCAGTGGTAGAGATTGTAGGAGCCCTGGTATTTATGATATGTTGTGGTTAAAGTGAATGTTGTGGAAATGCTTTAGAAAGGAAGAAAAATCCCAAAACCTAAAATAAGACACATAAACCACAGGCTGTTTACATTACTTTTAAAAGTACTCTGTCTCCTTAAACATGGTTTATACTATGAATGTAGAGAAGGGAATATGATCTATACATTGTAGTAATAAAATTGAAAACAAATGCATACATTTAAGAGACAAAGTATAATTTAAATGTGACTGTGGTACTACCTCTTGCAGATTTTCTTGTACATTCATTGAACATGCTCTGTTCTGCTATTGTGAATACTATTTCTAATTCTGATATATCTTATTACACAATTGCATTTAGCAATGCATTTCTTTTACAACACAATACATAGGGGCTCTATGGAAAGTTCCATTTTCCTGACTCCTAAAAAAACCCTAATCTGGCTCCTAAAGTCAACTGACATTTTTCAAACCCTGCAATATATTTAGTTTGTATGACTACATTAAATTAAATTAAAATTGCAGTTAAATACATGCATAAACTCCAAAAGTTGTCCTTAAGGGGTTAATTTACATTTAAGAGGGAATGTGGAGCTGTGCCATATTTATCAATATTTTTGCTAGGTGCTGTTTTTGTTTACTTTACTTCAGCCTTTGTCTTCAACTTTACCTCTGTATTTAAAGCATGACAGTGATTTTCAGAGGTGGGACAGACATGAGCACATTCTTTAATACTTGCATTGGTAGAACGTGATCCAAAATGAACTGAGAAAAAACAAAAGCAAAACCTATGCAATTATCTGCATCATGTAATACCTGGATGTTCTGAGATATCTCTGTAGCACGATCATGTGTATGGTTATTGTTATAGTGGGTCACTGTCATAAGTCAGGTTTTCTCCTTTGTATTTCCCACATTTGATTTATAGTAATTTACAAACAGACAGAAATGATTAGTATTGTTGGTATCAATCAATCATTTGTACCTACTCAAAATATTTGTTGCAGTGGGAAAAATGTATTGCTGACATCTGTACAATCCTGTGTATTACTCTGCGCATAAATACAATACAACTGTCTCACTATGACCGCTATTTCCAGTTTCTTAGGCAGATCTTTGGCTGCCTAGTAGTGGGTTTGTGTTGTGTATATAGCCCTTTGAAATTGACCTTTAATTGATCCAAGGGAAACGGACACTTGACTGCGCTTACTATTAAACATTACGGCCCAAACTCTGTCCAAGAGTGAGAGGCAATCCTCAGCTCTGCTTTGTTATTGGTTTGTCTAAAGGGTCACGTAGATGCATGTGTTGTCCTATTCTAGTAGGAAAGGGTTAACCTAGGTCCAGCATCATGCCAGAGGTTTGCTGTATTTAGAGAAAAGATGATTTATTATATTTAGATAAACTTGAGACCCAGTTATCAAGAAACAAAAATAACAGAAGTGACTTCAAAGAAACACAAAAACACAGACATCCTGAACTCTGGTTATACTGATATGTGACTTTGTACGCTGTCAAATACGAGCTAGACGGTCAGTGAAAAGAAGACAGTCAGTCACATATTTAAAACTCAATATTCACACTATATCCATCAATTAACTATCACAAGACTGAAGGAAGATAGACCATTAATTCTGGTGTAGGAAGATTATCTTGTAGGTAGTGGTAGGACATCCAATAAGCAATGTCTGATGGGAAGTCAGGGACGGTGGACATGAGACAGAGACTTGAGTGTAATTTGCAAGTGAATTGGATTTCAAGTAGAAGCGATGTAAAAAGAGCAGAAGAATAAACACTAACACACTGTGGGGAAGCAACAGATTGTAGATGGAGACAATAATCTATGGATTAGAGAAGTCCGACGTGAAGGAGATACATTTGCCACTTAGTACAATGTACTAATGCATTACTAAACCATTAGATCTATGAAGTGTTAGACGCCATGAATTGCATTTGCAATCTATAAATGAGGCTCTTTTGCTCAAGTCTATGTTTTAAGAGAGTTCTGTTTTAGGTGCTGTTATAAGCTAACCAAGGGTAACTGCTTTGCAAAGGAATAGAATTTAAATCTACTGCAGTCTGTTACTATATGTAAAATGTAAAGAATGTACATCGAGATGTACAAACCATGTAGCATTTTTATTTTTAATACAGGTCTGTTTTAGAAAAGGGGAGACTTTTTCTTAATTTTGTTTTATAGTCATGTTGATCATGTTTAATGCCAAGGAAAAAAATACTTTCCTATTTAGTTTCTAATCATATCTATGAGCTCTGTGATGGTTTTTATCAGACTCCAACAGATGAGCAGAAACTTGAATTTTGGGTCTTTTGTATGCCAAGTATAGTGTTTATTAACCTGTGGATTGCTGCTGTCTACTGGCATGTTAAGCAGGTCACGCCAGAGGTTTTCTATTCTTGAATATTTAATTAATTCCCCAGCTCCTCCAAATATCCAGCCAACGCAGTGTAAGACTGGTTAAGCTTTCTGCAGTTGCTGAAATGCAATAGTTTGTTCATCTTCCGCACTTTGTTTTAGCACCCCGAACCAACCAGGTGGTTCCCACCCATAGACCGAGAAAACGGTATTTACACCTATCAGCCATTACATTATGATCACCCGCTTTATACTGGGTTTTACTACCAAAATGTGTGGGTTCAGCACCAGAATCTGTGTGACAGCATGTTAGTGTGCATGTATGTATTTGTGTCTGCATATGTTAGTGTGTGTATCAGCATTTTAGAGTGTGTATATAATTGTGACAGCATGTGTTAGTGTATCTCAGTGTGTGTGTGACCTGTGTAGGTGTGTGTTGGCATTTAAGTGGATATGAATGTGTTTGTGCATGTATGTAGGAGTGAAATCATGTGTTAGTGTATGTATTTGTGTCTGCATGTGTTTGTGTGTATCAGGATATTACTGTGTATGTATTTTGTGTCTGCATGTGTAAGTGTGTGTATCAGCATATTAGTGTGTATGTATGTATGTATTTGTGTCTGCATGTGTTAGTGTATCTCAGTGTGAGTGTGTGTGACCTGGGTATGTGTGTGTTGGCATTTAAGTGGATATTAATGTGTTTGTGCATGTATGTAAGAGTGAAATCATGTGTTAGTGTGTGTCAGCATTTAGGTATGTGTATGTATGTGTGTGTGTGTTAGCTTGTGTGTACATTAGTATGTGTGAAAATGGTGTGTATCCATAAGTGTATGTCATTTATATATTTTTATTGACTGTGACCCCAGCATTTTTCTTTGTGACACAGCATTTGGTACTGGCTCCTAAAGTTTTCAGCTGGCTCCTAGATTTAAATCAAATTTGTCAAGCCCTGGCTTAACGTAGCATTTGGCTTTGGTAAACTGTTTAGTAGTAGACATGTTAGCCATTACAAAGTTAATTAAACATATAATAACCATCCTTATAAATATTCAGCTTTATAAAACTTTACAGAAACCTCTAAGTCCCTGAAACGTCTGCTTGCTTTTAGTAACATGATTAAACATCTAAAAGTATGCAGATGAATGAAACATACTACTAATCCAGTAAATTGTCTAGTTTAAAGTGTATAGCATAGTTGCAATCTGATATCTTAGATACTGCTATTTCAAAACATGAGCAAGTTGTGAGAATTATCTTAGACTTGGGAAGTCATGTTTTTATGTATCGTCAGTGTCAAAGATATGTAGTGCACTACAAGAGCATGCATGCCTCTTTCAAATAGACACACACTTTTGTAGATGTTGGGAGGGGTTGTTTGGTCTGGAGAGGGACTGATGTCAGTCAGGATGTTCAACAGAAGGGTGGGACAATCGATTTGAGGTACTGCAACTGCTTAAGAAAATTAACCTCATTCAAACAGTCTTTTTATATGGGTAGTTGCAATTTTTTGTTGATTGAAAGCAGCAATATACATACATTGTTTTTCCTTTTAACAAAGACTTATGTTAAACACTTAGCCAGCCCCGTTTTACCGAACAACATTAAAATGTTGATGCATTCATTTATTCATTTAATTTTGAGTCCCTGTCTCTTATCTAATCTATGACATCTATGCTATTGGCATAGTGCCAAAGTGTGTTCATGAGTGGCCCCGAGCTTCTGTGAGTAATCTACCTGGCCAGCTGCAGTATTTGGTACCCAGGTCGCTCAGCGCTCTGCAGCATCCACAGCTGAGGTGGTTCCTGGCTTGGAACTTAACGAAGGATGGTCTGAGCTGAGGCTGGTGTGGCAGTGGCTCCCCCTAAAGTGTGGAATCCGGGATTGACCGCCCTCACCAGCCCCATCAGTTATGCTCCTGATGTAATGCCAAAGACATAGCTAGCTGTCTCTGAACCTGAGGCAAGAATAGAAAATTGCACTCCATGCAAGATAGCAGCTAATTTGCTTAAAAATGAAATCGGATATACTTCTTTGTAGGATACTAAGCTCGTTTGGAGGCTTGTTTCCTCATTGTTGCCCCCAGGGCACTCTTCAATAGTGATCAGTGGTGTTGAGGGACCTGTAGGTCATAGCCTCTTTCTGGCAGTGAGCATGTCGATGCATCTGTAGGTTTGGGCAACATGGCTTTATATCCCATGCTCTTCTTTAGTCCTGTGCATGTGTAAGAATAGGCCAGAAGTGAACTTTCACCTTTCTAATTTTCAACCGTGTCAAATGCTCTTTTACACATTTTGATCCCTATTGGCTCTTGGGCATCAGATCCCTATCACATCTATATGCATTAGGCGTTTCTGTTCTTTCCTTTCCCTGCCCTTTGCCCCCTCACTTTGTTAGACTATTACTGGATTAATAAAGCACACTGCCTGGATTACCCACTTCCTGGGGGGCAGGCTGGGTAAGAACCACTGGTTTGATACAGTAGTACTTTATTACCTAAAAATTTTAATGTGAGACTTTTTTACCTCCATAACAAAAGGCAATGAAAGTGGGCGCTCATGCTGAAGACAAATTGATCGCAGGTGCAGAGGAGTTGCTGGTAAAATGTGAAACTTTATTGTAAATCCTTTAAGAAGCGACAGAGCACATTATGAAAGCAGCAGCATGCTGATCCAACTGCAGGAAGGCGAACACCTGACTTGATTCATCTGTAAGACTTGGATTTGTATAACGGTCTGCACCCGACTAGCCCATTTAAATAGAGATGCTAACCAAAAAGTGGGCGGGCCTACATTAAGAAAAAAAACACCATTCAGTATAGGAGCAGAGAATATTACAAAATACAAACAATGGGTAGCATGCTGCAGCACAATATACAAAAGCATAAATAAAATAGACACAAGCAAGAAAGAACCTCTTAATTGTTCATAGGTGATACTAATAAACAATATCGAAGGAGAAACAGACGAAGAGGCCAAACAAAACAATAACATCTAGGAGACGACAAGTACATAGCTAATAAACTAACACCTTGGTTATTAACAGGTGTCTCTGTGGGGTGTTTTTGTGTTTTTGCAATATCGCTTATTTGCGGATGTTCAATACCTAATATTTAAAAAGGGATCAAAATCTCTGCCAGGTAATTATAGGCCAGTGAGCTTGACATCTGTAGTGGGGAAACTATTTGAAGGATTGCTAAAGGTATACACTCAAGAATACATCTTGAACCAGAATATAATTAGTAAAAGTCAACAAGAACCCTGGGAAATTATGCAAATGAATTGTACAGGACATGTATGGGCGAGGGGGAGGCAAGAGATGACTGACGGGGGCTGGGGGAGGGGCTTCAAGGGGGAGTTGATAAAAGCCCTGGAGCCTCTCTCCCCAGCAGCCATTTTAATCTGTAAACGCACCTGGTAGCAATTTTTTGCAGCTCTGGTGTTTCATTCACGGCTCAGGCATGGAGATTGAGGCAATGCTCGCTGCCCTGAGGGCTGAGGCTCTTACAGATGGTGGCAGACGTTTGAGGCAGCAGTTTGCAGCGCTGCAGGCTGCTACGCCCGCGGTGGCATCGCCTCCCGCGGGTCCTCGTGGCGGGGCGCGGCGGGTGTCCCGCCCGCCCGCTCGACTGAGCCCGGATGCCGGCTCCATCCAGCCTCATCGGAGCAGGAGTGGAGCTGGGCGAAGGAGCGGCCTTCGCCCGTCGGCCGCGCGGCCCGCTGCGTCCGGCGGCGGGCCTGCTAGTGCAGCCACGCGACCGTCCCCGGTGGCTAGTGGGAGCGGGGATCGCAGGCCGCGCCCCTCCCCTCGGGGCTTGGAGCGCGACGGACGGAGGACATCCAGGGCTGTGACCAGGTCCGGTACAGCCCTGCTACCTTCCCCCCCGCGTCCGGATGCGGGGCCTAGCAGGAGGAGGAGCGCTGATCGGCAGGCCAGGGTGGTGAGTAGGCCTCAGGGCCGAAAACGGGGGTCCCTTCGATTACCCTCCCGGGCGGGGGGCAGTGGGGAGGCTGTGGGCAGCAGCAGTGGGTCTTCTGGGGATGAGAATCCGGCCCTGGGTCTCTTACTGCCCCCTACCCCGTCCCCTACTCCTACCCCTGTGACTACTTACCAGGTTCCCTTGGCTGGGCTTCTCTCTCCTCCTGATCTGGCGTTGTATTCACCTGTCTCTCCTTCACAGGCTCCAGCTACTAGTGCTGTGCCACTCTACGTCCCCCATCCTGCTTCCCAGGTTGCGGGTGATTCAGCGGCCTCCCGGGCCTCCACGCCGGCTCTGGGCGCGGTTCAGGGAGACACTGGTGAGTCCACGGGGCAACCTTTGGCGGGGTTTTCTGGGGTGGGTGGGGTGGGGTCTACCGTTACTCCTGCTAGTCAGCCTTGGGTGGATTTGTTGCAATGCTTGCGGGGGGCGATAGAGCAAGTGAGCCGGGTGGCTGGGCCGTCTGGTAGTGCGGCCCTGCAGGGCATCGATAGTACGATGGGCAGCGTGTGGGGTTCCACGGGGGGTTCACCGGGGGTGGTTTCTGGTTTACCGGGCACGGCGGGGGTCCCACAGTCCCCCTTATTACCGCCCCCTTTGTTGCTGCCGGCGGCCACTGCTGCGGCGCTCCCTGCGGTTCCCTTGTCAATGCCTAGTACATCGGCGGCACCGAGTACGTCGGCGTCGATGGTTGGGGCGGCTGATTTGACACACCCTGTTGCACCGATGGCGCATGGGGCCGCGTATTTATGTTGGTCGGGCCCCTTAGGCCTTCATCTTAAACCGGAGGTAAGGGAGCGTATTTGGAAGGGCGAGTATGTGGAAATTTATTCGCTCCTCCCCATGGAGGACGTTCCTCCTCCTGAGAAGGAGTTGAAGGATGCCGAGAAAGAGAAGGAGAAGTACCGTTATCGAAAAATCCCAAAGAATTATGGGAATTGGATTCGGGCTTTCTCCATCTTGGCTAGCGTCATCGGGGAGAAATCCCCTGACAAATGTTGCTCCTTATTTTGTTACCAGGATCAAATCTGGAATGCGTGTAGGATTTATGGGGGTCTCAGCTGGTGGCGCTATGATGAGCAATTCCGGCAACGGATTGCTTTACGGCCTACTTTGGGTTGGGATCAAATGGACGTGGGGCTGTGGCTGGCCATTATGACCCGGCCAGCCTCGCATCAGGGGGGTTTGACGTCCTTTCTCGGGGGGGTCGGGGGACTGGGTTCGCCCTCTCCCTCGGCCACGACCCCGCGACGACCGGGAGGGTGCTGGCAATTTAATGAGGGTCAGTGCAAGTTTGGCGCCGGTTGTCGCTTCAAACATGAGTGTTCCGGTTGCGGGGGTAGCCACTCCGCCACCCGGTGCTTTAAGCGTCAGAGAGGTGGGGACAAGTCTGACGTGGGCGGAAAGGGGGATGACGCCGGTGGACGTCGGGGCAATGCGCCCATGGCTAAGCCGGTATAGGAATCGCAGGGCGGCGGACATTTTGTTGCACGGGTTTGAGTTTGGTTTCAGGATCCCCTTTCAGGAGCGGGAGGTTTGTTTGCGGTTGCGTAATTTACGTTCGGTGGCTGAGCACCCCGAGGTGGTGCGGGATAAGTTGGCTAAGGAAGTGGCTCTGGGCCGTATGGCGGGTCCGTTTGATTCGCCCCCGTTGGCCGCTTTACGGGTTTCTCCCCTGGGGGTGGTTCCCAAAAAGGAACCGGGAAAGTTCCGGCTGATCCAGCATCTGTCTTACCCCTATGGGGAGTCGGTTAACGATGACATTGATGCAGAATTGTGCCGGGTGTCTTATGCGTCCTTTGATTCG
This sequence comes from Pelodytes ibericus, assembly GCA_036172795.1. Classification (NCBI taxonomy): domain Eukaryota; kingdom Metazoa; phylum Chordata; class Amphibia; order Anura; family Pelodytidae; genus Pelodytes; species Pelodytes ibericus. The sequence goes on from CM069858.1 coordinate 154,266,406, forward strand.
GCGGTTCGGATGGTGAGGGCGGCAGGGGCTGGCGCGTTGATGGCCAAAACCGATGTGGAGTCGGCCTTCCGGCTTCTTCCGGTTCATCCAGACTGTCATCACCTCCTCGGGTGCCATTTTGAAGGGAAGTTTTACGTTGACTTGTGCCTTCCCATGGGTTGTTCTATTTCCTGTTTTTATTTTGAGTGCTTTAGCACCTTTTTGGATTGGGTGATCAGGGAGGAGTCCGGGTGCAACTCAGTGATGCACTACCTGGATGACTTCCTGCTGGTGGGTCCCTCGGGTTTGCAAGTCTGTGGCCATTTGTTGAGGACGGCCCAGGTGGTTCTGGCTTCGTTTGGGGTCCCATTGGCGGCGGACAAAACGGAGGGCCCGACTACCTGTATTTCATTCCTGGGCATTGAGATTGACTCCCTGGCCGGGGAATGCCGGCTTCCTCAGGATAAATTGTTGGGCCTTAGGGCGGACATTTGTAAGACTTGCGGCTTGAGAAAAATTCAGCTCAGGGCGTTGCAATCTTTATTGGGGAAGCTCAACTTTGCCTGTAAAATTATGCCAATGGGCAGGGTGTTTAGCAGACGTCTGGCGGGGGCTACGGCGGGGGTGTGCCGGCCGCACCATTATGTCAGGCTCACTCGGCCCCTAAGGGATGATCTGGCGGTGTGGGATGATTTTTTGAGCAGGTACAATGGACGGTCGTTGTGGCAGGCGCCGGAGGTGTCCAACGCAGATCTCCATCTGTACACGGATGCCTCAGGATCCGTGGGCTACGGGGCGATTTTGGGGTCCCAGTGGTCTGCCGAGACTTGGCCCCCGTTCTGGGGTTCGGGGTGCCTGACAAAGAATTTAGCTTTTTTGGAGCTATTTCCTATTCTGGTGTCAGTGGTCCTTTGGGGAACTACGTTACGGGATCGCAGGGTGGTCTTCCACTGTGACAACATGGGAGTGGTGTTGGCGGTGAATAACCTGACGGCTTCTTCCCCGCCGGTAGTTCGGCTGTTGCGGCTTCTGGTCCTTAACTGCCTTGATTTTAATGTGACCTTTCGTGCTGTTCATATCCCTGGGGTGCATAACGTAATTGCGGATGCACTTTCTCGTTCGCAGTGGGCGACGTTCCGGGCGGCAGCACCATGGGCGGACCCGGAGGGTATCCCGTGCCCGTCGACGCTGTGGGACCTTGGGTTGGGCGAATAGCACAGTGGGTTAGCCAGTCTGTCGCTGGATCCACATGGAAGCGTTACGGTAAAGTTTGGGGGGAATGGTTGGATCTGGAGTCGGCTCGTGGGGGTTTTAGGGATGATGGGGCTCGCTTGGAAGGTTTACTGTGGTTGTTGTGGCATTGGGACGCGGCTGGCTTGTCGCCCGCGGCAGTGACGGCACGGATGTCAGGCCTCAGTTTCTGGTTCAGAGCTTCTGGGCTACGGGACGTGACTAAGGAGTTTCTAGTGCGTCAGGCGTTGAAGGGTTGGAGGAGGGGCGTTCATTCCGTGGATTACCGTAAACCGGTGTCCGGGGCTTTGTTGCTGGGCCTGTGCCACATACTGCCGGTGGTTTGCCACTCGCCTTTTGAGGTGGATCTGTTTCGGTTAGCCTTTTCCATGGCATTTTTTGGAGCTTTGCGTATTGGGGAATTGGTTAGCCAGGCAAAAACGAAGCCAGGGGGTATACTGGCGGCTGATATGGTGCGGGAACCTGGTCTGGTGAGGTTTTTGATCAGGCGCTCCAAGACGGATGTACTTGGGGTTGGAAAGTGGGTCTCCCTGCGGGAAGTCCCCGGTTCTATGGTATGCCCGGTGGCTTGTTTTGACCGGTATGGTTTGGTCCGACCGGCCGGTTCCAATTCATTGCTGGTGCACGCTGATGCGACTCCTTTGTCTAGATTCCAGTTTATTAGGGTCTTCCGGATGGCAGTCGAGGCCCTGGGCCTTCCAAGCCGGGAGTTCGGGGGTCACTCGTTCAGGATTGGCGCTGCGTCTGAGGCCGCAAGGCTGGGTTATGCTGAGCGGGCTATCAGGCAGATTGGGCGGTGGGAATCCCGCAGGTTTCTGTCTTATGTCCGTCCGGCTGGTCTGATCTCAGTTTCCTCTGCTTTAAATTCACAGATGTTGCGCCTAGGAGGGTGTGGCTTATAGGCCACTCGTACATATTCTGGGCACGGAGTCGGGCTGCCGTGCGACCTGGGGGAGAGTGCCTGGGCTTTCCGGGAGCCGTGGCGGACGTTCGGTGGTTCGGGTTCCGGGGTATGCGGTGGGTACGCTTGTTACCCGAGGTGGTTCAGTTGTCTCGGCGGTTGGGGCCCCCTGATATTTTACTTATTCATCTGGGGGGCAATGATCTGGGTTCGGTCCCTGTGTGGACCCTGGGGGATACCATAAAAAGGGACCTGGCGAGGCTGCTGGTGCTCTTTCCTGGTGTGTCGCTGGTGTGGTCAGAGGTGGTACCACGTAATTATTGGAGGTGTGCGCTCAATCAGAGGGCGCTGGAACGGAGCCGGGTGAAATTGAATAAACGAGTGTCTCGTTTTGTGTTGAGTGTGGGGGGCGTGACTATACGCCATAGGGTTTTTGAGTCCGATGCGGCTCGGTATTTCAGGAGTGATGGAGTTCACTTAACTGAGGTGGGCCTTGATCTGTTTAACTTGGCGTTGCAGGATGGTTTGGAACAGGCCATGGCGGTGGTGGTGGGTGGTCCCCGCTGATTTAAGGTGTTAAACGAGCGGGTCTGTGGCGGGGGTTGGCTGTCCTTGCCAGTAGGGGATATGTTTTTGAAAATGGAGTTGGAGTTATTACAAGGAGAATGGTGCTCGGGTCCTCCCCTTAACCTTAAAAGCAACATGGAAGTTGTTTGTAGTTGACGTGCCCACTGAGCTAAGTGAGTCGGCTAGTGGTAAGCATTGTGGGAGAGATGGGCCAGATGGAGTTATGGCATCTCAAGGGACGAGGAGGGGAGGCGAGCTTCTGGATTCTGGATTTGGTTGGAAAAAGGTGGCCATATATAAATATATGGGTGGAAGTGGAAAATGGTTACTGGCAAGGGCTTAGTCAATTTGTCAGGCTGTATTCTGTTTTATACATATAAGTATTAAAGGATGGTGGTGGTTTATACAGCCTGATATGTGTTTAATAAAGAAGTGCTGTGGCCTTGTTGTACCATCACAAGTCTCGTGTCCATTATTGGGGGGAACATGGGCTGGTATGGTTATGGGGGAATGTGGGGTTATGGTATGTCTCAGGAATCGGGCATCTATCCCCTCTGCATACATACAAGAACCCTGGGAAATTATGCAAATGAATTGTACAGGACATGTATGGGCGAGGGGGAGGCAAGAGATGACTGACGGGGGCTGGGGGAGGGGCTTCAAGGGGGAGTTGATAAAAGCCCTGGAGCCTCTCTCCCCAGCAGCCATTTTAATCTGTAAACGCACCTGGTAGCAATTTTCCCACCCTCCCTCCCTATGTTTATGTGTTTTCTATGTATTAACTTTCTTTTGTCGCAGCAGGCGGGGGTTGGCTGTCCTTGCCAGTAGGGGATATGTTTTGGAAAATGGAGTTGGAGTTATTACAAGGAGAATGGTGCTCGGGTCCTCCCCTTAACCTTAAAAGCAACATGGAAGTTGTTTGTAGTTGACGTGCCCACTGAGCTAAGTGAGTCGGCTAGTGGTAAGCATTGTGGGAGAGATGGGCCAGATGGAGTTATGGCATCTCAAGGGACGAGGAGGGGAGGCGAGCTTCTGGATTCTGGATTTGGTTGGAAAAAGGTGGCCATATATAAATATATGGGTGGAAGTGGAAAATGGTTACTGGCAAGGGCTTAGTCAATTTGTCAGGCTGTATTCTGTTTTATACATATAAGTATTAAAGGATGGTGGTGGTTTATACAGCCTGATATGTGTTTAATAAAGAAGTGCTGTGGCCTTGTTGTACCATCACAAGTCTCGTGTCCATTATTGGGGGGAACATGGGCTGGTATGGTTATGGGGGAATGTGGGGTTATGGTATGTCTCAGGAATCGGGCATCTATCCCCTCTGCATACATACATGGTTTTGTGAAAGACAGGTCTTGTCAAACAAACTTAATAACATTCTATGAAGAAGTCAGTAAAAATATAGATCTAGGCGTGGCAGTTGATGTGATCTATTTGGATTTTGCGAAAGCATTTGATACAGTTCCACACAAAAGGTTACTCTACAAATTGAGAGAAATAGGTTTGGGGGCAAATGTGTGTATGTGGATTGAAAACTGGCTAAAAGATAGAACACAAAGGGTTGTTGTAAATGGAAAATTCTCAAATTGGACAAGGGTATTAAGCGGAGTACCTCAGGGGTCTGTTTTGGGCCCTCTTCTTTTTAATTTGTTTATTAATGATCTGCCACATTGTGCTGAGAGCCATGTCTCCGTGTTTGCGGACGACACTAAATTAGGTAAGGCAATAAAGACTAATCTTGATGTTTTTTCTTTACAGGAAGATTTGGACAGAGTGGGGGACTGGGCAGTAAAGTGGCAAATGAGGTTCAATATAGACAAATGTAAAGTTATGCATTATGGGAAAAATAATAACAAAGCAACATATACGTTAAATGGTTTTTCCCTGGGAAAAACTACTAATGAAAAGGATTTAGGAATAATTATAGACAACAAACTTGGCAACAGTGCCCAATGCCAGTCAGCAGCTGCAAGGGCCAATAAGATATTGGCATGTATAAAACGAGGTATAGATTCACGGGAGGAGGATATCATCTTGCCTCTTTACAAATCAATGGTAAGACCTCACCTTGAATATGCAGTACAGTTCTGGGCACCAGTCCTTAAAAAGGATATTAAGGAACTAGAAAAAGTGCAAAGGAGAGCTACAAAATTAATAAGGGGTTTGGAGGATCTTAGTTATGAAGAGAGACTTAAAAAATTGAATTTATATACGTTAGAAAAAAGGCGTCTCAGAGGGGATATGATAACATTATATAAATATTTGCAGGGCCAATATAAAGAGCTCTCCAGTGACCTGTTCATTAACAGAAAGGTACAAAGAACAAGAGGTCACCCCCTCAGACTGGAAGAGCAAAGATTTCATAGACAGCAAAGGAAGGGATTCTTTACGGTTAGGACAATAAAGTTATGGAACTCACTGCCAAGAGAGGTAGTGCTAGCAACCACAATAGATGCATTTAAAAATGGTTTGGATGTTTTTTTAGGAAAGCAGAACATACAGGGCTATTAATAATAGAATAAGCATTAATAAAAGAGCTTATTGATCCAAGGAGAAATCTGATTGCCTCTTGGAGTCAAGAAGGAATTTTTTCCCCCAGGAGGCAAAATTCGAAATAGCTTCCTTAGGGGTTTTTTGCCTTCTTTTGGATCAAAAGCTGTAATGATAGGTAGAAGGGTTGAACTTGATGGACTTGTGTCTTTTTTCAACCTAAATTACTATGTTACTATGTTACTATGTTACCTGGCCAAGTGAAGTAAAAGCAGTGGGGTGAAAGCTTATTTGGATATCCTCTTTCCAAGGTTTTTTATATTTTACTTTACTTATTCTGTATGTCATTTTATATTTATTATGTCCTTGTGACCAGCTTCATATTACACTTTATATTGTCACAGGACCTTCCATTGTTTTATATGTATACCATTTTATTCGGTGATTTGTAATACATTTACATTTTTATATAATACCTTTTGTTTCTTGGAGTTTATTTTAGCGCTGTCTCTTCCTTTTTTTAACATTGTACCCTTTTTTTTTTGCAGTGGTGCAGATCACTGTAGTTATAAGACTAGCTGCTTTATTATTATCTGGTGGTGACTCTCCCTCCACGGGATCAAGAGATTTCTCTCTGCATTGGTTCTGTGTTTTTTTGTTTTTTTTTATGTGTGGACATTATACGGGTTAGTTTTATATTTATTTCCATTATCATCTATTCCCCCTTTTTTCCTGTATTTTACTATTATTTTTTTTATTAGCACTCTTGTATTGCAAAGGTCTGTGCACTTTTTTCTTTTCCATTGGCTATTATGGAAGTAGCCAAAGTCCTCCCAAAATGGCCTCTTAAATGGTCCTAAATTAAAAAAAGAAAAAAAAACAATAAAAAAAATATATAAATTAATTCAAAATAACATGAGAATAAATTTATAACAGGTTAAAACGATTGGACTGAAAATTCCACAATTCGACTAGAAGCCACAATCTGACCCCATTTCCGGAGAAGACTATTATATGAACCTATTAAAGTGCTGCTCAACTCTTTTTTTTAATTTCACTTGTGCTTCTAAAATATATAAATATGTACTTATATATAAATATAATAAACATCAGGCTTGCAGCTGTCGCTGACATTTTCTCTCTGTTAGTGCAAAGAGAGACCTTTTTGTTTTTGAATGCCACCAACAGAGTTTTTAGTTGTCCTTTAAATACTATCCTGTCTATCACAGTGATGTTTATCGGGTTAAAAACAATCTTAGTAACTTGATGGAAGTCAGGTTAAGACCTGTGGGGCATTAAAAGGTGACAGCAACAACTGTTTTGTGATACAGTAGTTAAGCATCTCTTAAAAAAAAAAAAATTTGAAAAGCTCAATGAAAGAGAAATGAGTACAGTACATGTTACACATTCCTTTAATTTCATGCATGACCTACCTTACTAATAATCCTATTACATGTTTGGGATATTTTATTGAATGATGTTAATTATAATCCATATGTCAGAGAACGTAAACATGTTTCTTTAGTGTGTAATACATTTTTTACCAAAGTATGTTGTACTATAATAATTTTATCATTTTAAAATTAAAACCTTTCTTAAGGGAAAGGCTTTAACAATGTTGTGTTTATATCAGTTTTCTGTAAATAATCTTCTCTATACGAGTTAGACTACTTTTTGGCTTTTAATGTTATTGGGCTCTATTCAAGTATGTGAGTTATCATTTATCATTATTTCATAATTGGACATTTTCAGTTGCAGAGCAGGGGGTGCTATTTTAAACAAAATATTCTTTAAAAAAATGTATGCTTCTTTGACAGACTTTATTTAGAACATTATGTTTATAATGTACTGGTATAATCAAAAGTAACATGTATTTTGAAAGATACATGTTATTTTTTGTTTCATTGCTACTAGATTATCATCTAAAGCTCTGTCCATCAGCAGGATTTTTTTTATTGAAAATCAGTTTTTCATGTTATATCAGCATAAAATGTTCATATCTCTATAAATTCAATGGGAAATTGACAAGTGACCCGTTAATGACTACTGTTTCCTGTGCTTGCTTTCACATATTAAATAATTGAAGTGGGAGTAAAGGCAAAAAAAACTATCTTTTTTGATCTCTTTAGATGAAATCTGTTATATTTTCCAGAGCTGCCATTTTCCTTCTCTTACGTTCTCATCATAGTCTTCTGGACCACCTCCTCCATGACTGACTTTATATCAGGGGCATATCTTGTCCCTGACTCGGAGGTGTGTAACGAACTGGCAGCGCATCTACGCAAAATATATCCTAGAGGCCGACGGGAGCAGCAAATTCAGCGTCAGAGTCCCTCACTCTGTTACCAATTCGACCAGCACGAAAAGAATATGAAAATAACTTTATATAGTTTTTATTCTGGTCCAATCGACAACAAAGTGTGTGATGCTGAATTCGCTTCTCCTGTTGGCCTTTCAGCTCTACTTAGTGTATTTACGAGGTTTGTGTGCTGTCTGTCCGGGGTACACAAACCCCGAAAATACAGCGTGGGTTCATGCTAGGTGTGCAGCACCCTAACCTCGGGTGCTCTACCTGGGAGTTTGAGGTTTCTGCGCAGTATCTTAGCTGTTCTTAGCACTGCTCTCTCCAAGCTTAGGTGCCACCGCTCCAAGTTCTCCAATCACTAATTTCACCACTTTGGCCTTCATCATGCTCTCGTACTTCTTGCTATGGCACTTTCTCTACTTGATATTCCTTCCTCTTTGAACGCAGTGGCCACCCTCATTTAATATGCTGTGTAGTTGCTTCCTTATGGCAGAGATGGTGCTTCTCTCATTCATTGAGGAGTACCAGTCTTTTTCACAGCTGAATAGGGGCTGTGTGTTGTACACATTGTTTATGGAGCAGTAAATGCTGCATCTATGAAGAGGGCTGTAAAACGCAGTGATCACTGTTCCATCACTGCCTAAAAACAACAAATGTTGAAACTGGGAATAAAGGCTGTAATGCATCCAAAATCTTTTCTGGGTGACATCATTTATAACCAAGAGTTTGTTCATCTAGTTGAGATGCTTTGATGGGCTTCACAGCCTGCCCTGGCATAAAAACACAGCCATTCATGGATCCTTAACTACTGGCAGTTTACATTTTGGAACAACATTGATATTCCAATCTTCCTTTTTCCTCTCTTTGTATTATTGAATAAAATTGGCATGTATATTGTCTACAATAAATTTTAAACTATTGATGGCATTTATTTCTGTTTTACGAGTGGATTTGATTTCCCACATATTTTAGATATAGTGTCTCTCTGTTAAACTTTAGCCCTAAGCTCAGCCCTGGACAACATCTCTGTGCATCCAGTGTCTTTATGTACCCAGTTTGATTTTATGTTCCTTGTTTGTTCCCTGATCCATGCCTTGTTTGTTTTTATGTTTCCTGTCTTGTTTGCTCCGTTACATAGTTTAACCTGCCCTGCCCTGTTGCTATGTTTGGTCCCTGCTTAGAACACTTTTCACTTTTAGAACATTGCCCCCTGAATTCAGTTTAATAATTAACTTTCTTAGAACCATAGAACGTGTCGGCAGATAAGAACCATTCGGCCTATCTAGTCTGCCCAACTTTGTGAATATTTTCATTAGCCCCTGTCCTTATCTTATATCTAGGATAGCCTTATGCCAATTCCATGCATGCTTAAACTCCTTCACTGTTTTAACATCTACCCATCAGAAGTGGTAGATGTTAAAACAGTGAAGGAGTTTAAGCATGCATGGGATTGGCATAAGGCTATCCTAGATATAAAATAAGATTAGGGACCACATATAAAATATATACCAAAATAAAATAAATTTAAACTAAAAGGTGGCAGGCAATGAGACAATTCTGTTTTCTTTGTTTTAGTTTATATTGTATATGGGGTTAGTGGTTAGAATGTGCCAGTTGTGGAATTAATGAACCTTTCCCTTACTTGGACTGGCTGTCACACAAATCTGGAGGGCCTACCTCTGGGGTGAGTGGTAACCATGCTCCAGAACCTGTGAACCAGTTCCTGCAAATTAACTGCTATCTCGTTTAGATAGCTGATAAATAAGGTAGACCATGCTTATATATGGTTCTGTCCAGGGCCAGCACTACCTATAGGCAATGTAGGCCCCGGCCTAGGGTGCAGACCTGCAGTGGGTGCTCAGAACCCCCCCCCCCCCAGCAGTCTACAGTTACAGAGGGACGAGAGGCTTTGCTCAGAATGAACATGCGCCTAGTTCTCCTCCTGCCGCGCGGACACAGCGCTTGGCTAGTATGCCAGGAGACTGCAAGTCCTCCAGCTCCTCCGTAAAATAATGGAGGAGGTCTGGAGGACTCAATAACTTTGGTGCCAACTCAGCGCGCAGGTAGTTGGGGGGGGGGGGGAGGTGAGTTTAGAGAAGGGAGGGGGAAGGTCATGAGTAAAAAGCTTCAAACATGAGCTATATGCAGGAAATCACGGAATAGCAGAACAGCAACAGAGGGAGTCTTGGGAGGAATATTGGGACCACCATAGGCTTAGAATGGGACAGTTGGGGTACTTATGTTTGCAATACATATTTCAAGCAGCAGACTATTACAAACTGAGAGAAGAATTTATAATGTCATCCATGTGCCCAAGACTTTCATTGCCATGGACGGCACTCATGTTGCTCTGGTAGCTCCCACAGGAAATAGTGTAATTTTAAAAATTCACTTACGGACACAATCAACATGGTGAGTGCAACTTGTGCTTCTATGAAATAAGCTCATCTGACCTAAAGGTGACATTGCAATTGTTTAAACAAAACATGTCCCGGGACTTTTAAGTAAACCCGACGTGTATCTTAATAGATACACACGGGTTTACTAACTGCTGGTTCCTAGTTGTTGTTGCGAACAGCCAGTCAGAGCGGGGTCTCGCCCCGCTCGGACTGCTGAATGTGAGGGTCTCTCGCTGCCAGCGCAGAGAGACACCCTCGTTTTTTGCATGGGATCAGCAGGGGTCAGAGGATAAACTGGCGTGTACTATCAAAAGTACCTGCCAGTTTATCCTCACAATAGGAACAACTAAAATTTCACTTTCTATATTAGAAGCACAAGAAAGACATGGGGGGAGGGGGCTAGAGAAATGCATTTAAAGCTTGGGGGACAGAGAAAAACATGGGGGTCAGAGTAAGACATGGGTAGCATTGGGGGAGAGAGAAAGGCATGGGGGGGACAGAGAAATGACATGGGGAGCATGGGGGAACCGAGAAAAAGATGGGAAGAAAAGGAAAGGACATTGGGGGGGATAGAGAAAAAATTAGGAGCAGGGCAGAGGAAAACACGGGGGACAGAAAGAAATAAAGGGAGCATTGTGGACAGAGAAAGACATGGTGAGCAAAAGGGGGGGGGGGGGGGCAGAGAAAGACATGTTGAGCATGAGGGGTACAGAGAAAGACTGTGTGCTGGGGAAAGTCCTGTTAGTGCTATCATCGTTTTGGGGTAAGTCCTGCTGGCTAGTCTGGGAGGAATGTTTGGTTGTAACGGGCTCCTTTATGTGGCATATTTAATGGACTCCTCTATGTGGTATATTTAATAACAAATTATATATAATTGGAACAGTACAGTTTATTGAGACAAGATATGCCTAACCATATTCTGATGGTAGCTATGCTATACCACTTATTAATTATTTGTCTGTCTAACTATATACATTGATTAGAGCTGCTGTGTACAACAGAGAGTTAACTGAATAATAATGGGAGTTATACTGTATCACATATTTGCCTTGCTAACTATAGACTGTGCTTGACGATACCACTACTGAAATGGTAACACTACGTGGAGGGGGCGGCAAAGTCCATCTTTGCCTAGGGTGACAAAAATCCTTGCACCAGTCCTGGTTCTGTCACTGTCTGGTGAAGAAAGTAGGTGGACAAGCTGGTATGACCATGGGGGCATTATGAAAAAAATAGTGGCTTTAACTATGGTGAAAAGAATGCAGTCACAAAAAAATACAACAATAAAATAAGTCTAATAAGAAATATTAAGAGTTATTTGTGACTTTTTGGCTGTGAGGTTCTGTATGTATTATACATGATGATCCTCTGATTAGCTGCATGTTCTTATTTTAGTATTTTTTTTTTCTATTGCTTGATTCTCTCCTTGAGTTAAAAAAATGTATTGTATTTTTCCATCTCCACTATTAATGCATTTTTTCCATTCCTTTTTTTCTGTTTACTCTTTAGTAAAGAGAACAATAAGTTTTGCTCTTTTCAACTTACTCCTTGGTATCCTATATAATATAATGTAAATGCATGTATATCATTATATATTTATTTTTTGCTTTGATATTGGTATTACTCTGTCTTTGTAAGTTATGTTAATATGAACAATATGCCTTTACATATTCTGCTGTGGTCACAAAAGTTTTCGATTTGCATTTTAATGTGGTGTTATAAGGGATTTAGTGCATTGATAACCAGGAGAGCAGTGGATATCTCATAAAGAAGTATGGCAAGTAAAGGTCAATGTTTTTTTTTTTTTTTTTAAAGAATCTTAAATGTGTTGTTGCAAGACATGATGGCATTAAGTGCATCAGTAGATAACCAAACACACCTCCGACCATAAGGTGGTGGATTACTTCATGTCTGCAAAGATGTGGGGTGATCCTTTAAAATATATCTACACTTCTTTATAGAGTGTGTCCACAATATGCTAGTATGAAATATGTGGTAGCCTAATGTTCTAGAAGAGACCTAGAATAGTTTTACATTCCTGCTGGTCTTATAAGGATTGGACACATTTTAATGTACTTTAACATTCTATTTGTAAAATATACCTTTCATTTTATATTTTTTTAAATGTAAATCACACAGTTTGATTAATCAAATTATTTATTGCTCTTATTTTGCCACTCAAGTTCACTCCATGATGACAGTGTCATTATAATATGTGTACATACTGTTTCTGCTTCCATTTCACATTGGAAATTAAATTTGAGATCTTATTACCTAATTTCCCACTGTTTTTTTTTTAATTTCTCACTAAGCATAGTTTGGAAGCCATCATAATATGGATATTTAGGCTTTTTGTTGTTGACTGCTGCATTTTGGTAAGGCCAAGTGAAATAAGAGCATTTTAATTGCAAATAGTTATATGGTATATCATGGTTTTAGTGGTTCCTGTGCAGTCCCACCATAGGTGATACATTCTTTCCTCACTTTTAGAACATATCCAATACATTTTACATGTGTTATTTTGAAATGTATTCTAGTGAGACTAAATAGAATTTTATCATTTAATCCAAGAAAGCACCTTGGGTAATCTTTATTTCTTAGACGGGTAAAGCATTTTCAAGAAAAAGTTGGAATCAGATTAACATGTTCTAATTATCTTAAATCTGTTATCTGTTAAATAATTTGAATTGGTTCTATCTAAAATATCTACAGAGCATGAAATTAGTTTCCTTTTATGCTGTTGCCTCTATTACACGGCTCTTTTCTTTCTTGACGGGTCTGAGAGTTTTTGGGTTTTTTTTATTGTTAAAATGCTCAGAAGTGGGGAAATCCAAATTTCTCCTGTAATTAAGTGAATGTAAAAAATGTACCTTGAAAAGAGAGGTCAGTTATTAATATGACCTGTGGAAGGAAGGATAGTTCCCAATACAGGAAACCACCTCTCGTTTGGCCATGGTAGCAGAAAAGTCTATTACAATGGGGTTTGCTATTGACCGTGTTCTAATAAGAACCACCTTTGTCCAGGATAAATAGAGGGGTTCTCATACACTCCCCATGAAGCTTAGCACATCTTTTATTTAAAATATTATGAACAATTGTTGTTTTTTTTTTTTTACCTTGAAAGGTCTAATTGGCTATAAATTTCTGGAACTTTGTTAAGATTTTTTGAGTTAACAGAATAATCCTAAAAGATTAATTTAAGCAAAAAATATGCATCAACCACATTAAATATGACCCATCCATTCCTCGAGACCCTGCCATTCCAAAATGTGTGGTTAATCACTTCTAATAACAATTTTTAATTTTCTCTAATAATTTTATTCAAGTCCATTCTTAATTCCCAAATAGTCTATGCCCTTTTTGACCAATCACATTTAAAGGACAACTGTCACCACAAAAGGTCAAAAACTAAAGATTTGACATCGCAAACATTTCCATTGAAAGTCACAGCACGGTAGAGCAGGGTTAGAGAATTTATTAGGAGAGAACTTATTATAGGGGTGACAGTTGTCCTTTAAGTATATATTTTAATTTATTAAGCTGTTCAGAGGTTATAAAGGCAGTTTTTGATTTTAAGTTTTGTTCATGTTGAACTTTGTCATTTGAATATTCACCATTTTTCTTATTTTCTCCAATATTATAGGAATTGAAGTCCTCAGCATAAGAGGTAATCTTATGGGTCTGAGAAGCTATTTCAAATCCAGAAATTATGGAGTAAACCTAAACAAAGCCGCCAGAGGTTAAAGAAAAAATATATATAAGAATGGACCCCTTTGTCTTGTGCTGTTGTTAATTTTAAACCAATTGGATTCAAGCGTAGGGCCTACAATTTTAGCCGGTTATTTTTTTTAAAGATCCTTTTTCGTCCATAAACATTTAAGCTCTTAAAGGGACACTAAACGTGTTTTTTTTCACTTGTGCTTCTAATATAGAAGCACATGTGAAAAGTTAGTTGTCCCTATTATGAGGATAAACTGGCGTGTGCTATCAAAAGTACACACCGTAGGAAGCTGGCAGCCCCCCCCCCCCCCCCCCCTGCTGATTCCATGCAAAAATGAGAGTCTCTCTGTGCTAGCAGTGAGAGACCCTTGTATTTGGCTGTCAGAGCGAGACGAGCCCCCGCTCTGATAGGCTGTGCGCATGCTGACAACCAGGAACTGCTGTGTCTTGCATGTGAGACACAGCAGTTAGTAAACCCACGTGTATCTATTAAGATACACGTCGGGTTTACTTAAATGTCCCGGGACATGTTTTGTTTCCTTGAAGGAAGCAAGGGTTAAACAATGTTTAATGCTCATTTAACAAGAATACAGATATAGGCTTATTCAGGAAGAAATCACAGGGTAACAATGATCAAATACATTGAATTCAAACTAAGATTTATGTGAAGTCCAATATGTACTGGATGCCTTTATTATCTGTAAGCTAGGACCATCCAGATCAAGCCCTTTGTAGGCAAAAACTAACATGTAATAAAAATTAACACTTTAACGTCTCTAAACTTAAGTCACTTCCTTGTCTCTTGTATTAAGATAAAATACTTACAACCTTTAATGCTGTATGGTGTCTGGGTGCCGACTTCACAAACAAAACATGTAAACCTAGAATTTTATTTAAAGGGTTCTATTAAGCTGGTATTCTGTAGAACCTAAATGTCTAACTACATTTATTTAAAACCTTTCAAGATTTTATTCTCAATTGTTTTATCCAGAGACATCATAAATGGTTCCCAAGCTTTCCACTCAATGTTTACAAATTGTTGAGTTTTAGTATTCTATAATTGTAAAGATGAGTCTCTGAATCTAACCAGGTTATCAGGAGACACTTAACTGCCAATCACATTTACAAATCCAGTAATCTAATCTGTTTTATTTTCCTGGGAGAAAATAAAATCAGGAGTTGTAATATCCAGCTTATAATCCAGTAAAGGAAGACCAATTCTTTTCACAAGGCACTATAACTGCAGTGGGAAGAAATCCACAAATTACATTTTCTACAGGAATCATTAACTACTAAACTCGTATGCTTCGCTACTACTGGAGTTCTATATCAATGATGGAGTAATAACGAAGCGGCTCATGTTTGGGATATGCCTCCATACTAGGGTTGCCACCTGGCCGGTATTTTACTGGCAGGCCGGTAAAAAATAGGCATCAGGCCAATGTTAAGTCTATGGAGACAGTACCAAGGCCGGTATATTTTTGAAGAAAAGGTGGTAACCCTACTCCATACTGTCCAAGGAGCTTGATGGAACAGGATCTAGGTCTAGCACACTGTGTTTGTTTTTTATTTTTGTGGCTGCAAGATGAGTGGGATTTGCTTCTTGCAGCCCTGGGTTTACCAGGATTTGCTTCTCATTTCTTCTGTTTACTGTTTTGCCATTTTGCTCCTCATGTGAGTAAAACAAAATCATGTTGAAGGTCTTATTTTGTACATGATAGTCCTTATGATGGATAGATGCATGCTTTGTACATGCCCCTTAACTTTACTTGCAATAATATAAATATTGATTGATTGTTGCATTTTTTTTTAATTATTTATTTTCATTTTTATAATAAAACAACATAAATGAGCTGATACAGTTAGCATATAATTGTTATGTCAATAGAGTGATATTAACAAAAGAAAACTTCAACTTAACATGTTCACGTTCAATTAATTAATGAAATTAGCTTAGCAAAAAAAGTAAGTGTCATGAACTAAGAGACCCAGATTATATGTCATAAATGAGCTAAAAAGTTAACAATATAAGTAATTGCACAACACCACTTTATCATCACAGTTTTAATTACAGTATTTGGCACAATCTGCATGTGCGCCATGTTTATAAAATCCCCCCTATGTTCCTACTGAGATCACGACCAGGAAGGAGTTTTTGCAGGGTCAGAAACCAAAAAGTATAATTGCCAGAAGACTAGTGCTACCTTATTGTGTTTGCTCACTATCACACTCACACTGCACACAAGGTATGAAAATTTTGTATAGGCAGCTGCCCCCCGCAAATATATACCTTGCATTGCTGGTATTGTAACCATGTTGGGACCAACTCCAAAGGCTGGATTCCCAGCTGTGCCAGTAAAATTCCAGGCAAGGTCAAACGCAGATTACATGAAGAACCATTGGCTTGTATCTGATTATGCTGCTGGGCTACAGAAGGGGGAGGAGTCAGGCATCTATTTGGGGAAATTTTATTGACCATGTGCTAGAAAAAACAGACAAAGGAAATTATCAAAAGAGTACTCACTTCTCCCCTAGTGGTATATTTTAAAATGGCACTAAGCATAGAAAACTGTATTTAGTGATATCTAATGAATAAGACCGTAATAAAAATCTAAATCCAAAAGCAGCTCAAAATAAATTTCAGTTAACTTTAATTAAACAAAGGTGTACATTTATAGAAATGAGGATATGGGCATTTAAGTTAGGTGGGCATTAACCAGGACCTGACTAAGGCATAGGTTTTAGGGGCTGCAGCCCAGGGACCTCCGCCAGATGGGGGAGACTTAACAGGGCACTGCAGCTCCAGGCCCGTAATTTAGCTCCTTCCCAACAATGACCATATGTGTACAGGCTCCCAATGCCGTACATGTATGGGATGTCTTTAAAACAGCACAATCGTGGTGTTGTTCGCTGCATTTAGCATCGAAAACCGCTTACCTGGAAGCTTTACTAGTGAAGCTATCCAGGAAAGCAAATCAATGTCCACCAGGACAGCCTGTGAGCGGTCTTAACCCTTTAAGGACCAGGGATTTTCCTAGGCCAAAGACCAGAGCGTTTTTCAATTTTTAATATGCGTTTTTTGAAACATAATTTTCCTCTCTCATTTAACCCCTTAGTGACATGACTTTTTTGGCTTGTCCGACGCTTGGTGACATGGGCTGTTTTAACATTTCTGAGGTGTTTGTGTTTTGCTGTAATTTATTTCTGTCTCATTTAGTGTACCCGCACAATCTATATATCGTTTTTATCGTTATAAGAAGGGCTTTCTTTTGATACCATTATTTTGATAATAGCAAATAATTTGATGTAAAAAAAATAATACAATTTTTTTATTTTTTTTATGACTTTTATTTGAAAAATCGTATACTCATGTACAAGAGACAACAAAAAAACACTGCTAAAAAGTTTCTAATATATGTCCTGAGTTCAGAAATAGCCCATGTTTTTATGTTTTTGTGCTTTTTTATTCATGTTACAGGGCCAGAACTATAAGTGGTGCAAAGCTATTTTAAAATCCTTTCTTTCAAAATTAGCGATAGTGACATTGTAACACTGATTTCGGTACTAAATCCATGAATGACCCCTAACATGTACATATTTTTGAAAACTAGACCACTCAGGGCATTTAACTTGGGGTATTTTGACACATTTCATGTAGCCATTTTACCACCAATCTATGCCAAAGTTTGCAGCAAAAAATCTTTTTTTTTAATTTTTCACATATATTGCAATTTAGGTAAACATTACCTTAAAATGTGAAGGGGTATTTCCAAATAACACCTCAATATGTGTTCAGCAACATCTCCTGAGTACAGGGATACCACCCATGCATAGATTTGTTGGTTTGTTTTGGGGCTAAAAGGCCACATTTAGGGGGTGCGCATTTTGGTTTTCCAACTTGGAATTCTGACATGCAGAAAACTTGTGCCCATGTCCCATTTGGGACATTTTTGAAGCCAAAAAGTGTATTCTACCCCACAAAACCATATATTTTTTTAAACTAGACACCCTAGGGTATTTCAAATGGTATGGGCATGAATTCACAGATCCTGTTATATGTCAGTGCCAAACAGCACCTCAATGTGTGTTCAGCAACATCTCCTGAGTACAGGGATACCCCCCATGTATAGGTTGGTTAGGTTATTTGGGGGTTAAAAGGCCACATTTGAGAGGTGCGCTTTTTGGTTTTCCAACTTGGAATTCTGACGTGCAGAAAACCTGCGCCCATGTCCCATTTGGGACATTTTTGAAGCCAAAAAGTGTATTCTATCCCACAAAACCATATATTTTTAAAAACTAGACACCCTAGGGTATTTCAAATGGTAGTATTTTAACACTTTTCATGCACTAATTCTACCACCAGCCTATGTCAATGTTATGGATAGTAATTTGGTTTTCACATTCATTGTACATCGGGCATGAATTCACAGATCCTATTATGTGTCAGTACCAAACAACACCTTAATATGTGTTCAGCAACATCTCCTGAGTACAGGGATACCACCCATGTGTAGGTTAGTTAGATTATTTGGGGGCTAAAAGGCCACGTTTAGGGGGGGTGCATTTCCAACTTGGAATTTTGACATGTAGTCAGCCTGCGCCCATGTTCCATTTGGGACACTTTTGAAGCCTGTCAAAGTATTTTACCCCATAAAACCATATATTTTGGAAAACTAGACATCCTAGGGTATTTAAAATTGTGGTATTTTAACACTTTCCAAGTGCTAATTCTACCACCAACCTATGTCAAAGGGTTGGGATGTCATTTTTCCCCCACACACATTGTAGTTCAGGCAGGAATTTTCAGATTCTGGTATTTGCCACTGCCAACCAACACCTCAATATGTGTTCAGCAACATCTCCTGAGTACAGGGATACCCCCCATGCATAGGTTTGTTGGTTTGTATTGGGTCTAAAATTCCACATTTAGGGGGTGTGCAATTCCAACCTGGAATTTTGACATGTAGTCAACCTGCGTCCGTGTACTTTATGGGATATATCTTTGAAGCCAGCCAATGTAATTTACCGCCACCAAACCATATATTTTTTTATCGGTAGACCCCCATCACTACTTGTGGCAAGGGCTCAGCAGCCACCGATACATCGCTAGATGATGTATCAGAAAGCTGAATAGGGTCAAAATCGAACCCTGAGTCCGCGGCCTCAGAATCAGTGCGTAAGCAGTGATCTCGAGCAAAGAAGGGGTTAATAAGAGCCTATCTAGTACTGTAATACATTACAGTACAAAGAAATTAATCCATAAAACAGTGCAGACAGCAAAACATACTGTTCCTGTGCAAGATTACTGCTTACACAGTGATGAATGGCAGGGAAGGGGTTAATACACAGTGAAAGACTTTCATAAAACCTGCCAATTTTATAAAATGTTATTTTATATCACTAATACTGATCTGTCTCTTTCCGTCACAAAAATGTAAGTGAGGAGAGGGAGGCAGATCAATATTTGTGAATATTGATCCGACCAATTTTGATCTGACCAGGGCGAATGGTGAGATTAATTGAGAAATCACCAAACCGCCTTTGCCACTAATTCGCTGTTACTGATCGCTATGCACTCAGGCAGCTTAAAAAAAAAAAATCTCAAATATTTTTACTTTACATGTAATCCGCTAGCGGGTATGTGTAAAAAAAAAAAAAAAAAAAAAATATGCAGACAGATAAAAATTGCTTTGGCGTCAATATCATTGCGTAAGCAGTGATCGACGGCAAAGAAGGGGTTAAAAACTCTTAGAAGAGCCTTTTTAGTACTGTAATAAATTACAGTACAAAAAAAATTAACCCCTAAAAAATGCACAAACAGCAAAAATAAATGCGCTGATGTGCACGATCACTGCTTATGCAAGATCAGTGGCAGGGAAGGGGTTAAACGCAGGGAATTGCTTTAATAAAAATGTTTTTATTGTTTTATTATTTGTGTGTTGTGTGTTTATTGTTTTTTTTAACTTTTACTTACTTTTAGAACTTTGATCTGTCTCTCTCCCTCACTAAAAAAAATGTGAGGAGAGGGAGACAGATCATAACTGGTCAGATCAATATAGGGTTAATATTGATCTGACCAGTCAGTGGGGATGTTCAGCAGAACATCCCCACTGCCTGTCAGTGTGCCTGGCAGTCACTGATTGCCTCTGTGAAGAGGCAATCGTGTGACAGCCAGAGAGCACAGGAAGCAGGTACTTCCTGCCTCCTGTGCTCTTGCCCTTAGTAGGGCAGTGCCATCTTGGTCACTCAGTGACCAAGATCGTGCATTTTTTCTTTGTGTTTCTGATTGCCTCGACTTGCGAGGCAATCAGAAACACTTTCTGAGCATAGGAAGCGAAATATTCGCTTCCTATGCTCGTTTTTGAAATGCCCGCGTTTTAAAGGCTCTGTGCCTTTAAAACCGGCATTTCGATCGCTCTCCGGAGCGATCGAAATGCCGACGGGCATTTTTTTTAGTATTGTACGATGCTTCCACACGGAAGCATCGTTACAATACCATCAGAGCACTGAAAGCGGAAAAACGCCGCTTTCAGTGCTCGTTTTGACACAGGACGGACTAGGTCCGTCCTGTGTCGCTAACGCCTCGGCACACAGGACGGACCTAGTCCGTCCTGTGTCGCCAAGGGGTTAACGCAAACATACAAGTTATATGTTGTTTTTTAAAGGACAGTTAGAGCTTTCTTTTGATACCCTATACATAAAAATTATTTACATTTTAGTATTAAAAAATACATATAAAAGAGGGAATTTTTTGGTGAAAAAATGTTCTTCCCCATTATTTTCCTAATAATAAGCTGCACAACTAGTGCAACACTAACCCACTTATCCCACCTAATTAACTAACTAATAAAAAAAGAAAAAAATTGGTTCCCAAACCCCCCTATACAAAAAAGACAAAAAAAAAAAAACTCTGAAGAGTGCAATGTCAGATCCATAAAAGGCATGCAGGGGTTACATTTTATTAAATAAATATATTAAAATTACATTTATTTATTAAAAAACGTTATAAATTGCAAAAATAAAAATAAATTGTAAAAAAAAAAAAAACTAAATGAGGGCCATAAAGTGGAAGGAAACTGATCACAGTTACAAACTGTGATCAGCAATGAAAGGGTTAAAAAAAATTCTTTTTTTTCTCACACCTTTTTTTATTTATTTATTTATACTTACAGGTCACTCTCTGTGCTTCACTATAAGAACGTGAAGCACAGAGAGGGAATTAGAGGCAAAGTCAGTGTGTGAACACATTGACTTTGCATCTAATTTGCAGGTTATCGCGGAGATAACGTGATCACTGCGATCACATGCCCGGAAACTGACCGATCGGGTCCAGGAGTTTTGCCTCGGGTGCGAGGCTTAGTCCTGGACCCGTTGCAGACTAGCTGGCGGTGCCCACGGAGCGCACCGCCGGCTAGACTGCATGACGAGTTAACTCGTCATAAGGTCGCTAATGCTGCGGCTCTTATGACGAGTTAACTCTCACCCTATGCAAATCACATTAATCACATTAATAAATGTCCCCCAAACTTGATCCTGGTGCCTTAAAAATCACACTAATTATCAAAATCCTTCATGTAACACTAGAATATTTGTCAAGTGACTTATGCAGAATCCGATATTACTGGGGGTCTCACGATACGTATGGTGCCTACATCCTCTTAATCCCGCCCTGGTGACATGTTGCCTTGCTGGCCAAATGGGCCCCGAGCCACTCACTGGACACCCCTGTCATTGTGTGCAGCTAATGTATAATCCACTACAATGTGTCTTGCCCACTCTGTGTTCTGTGACCCCTGTGGACATTGCATTGCTTTATGCAGCTTTATTAGTCAAGCATAGTGTGGCTGTGAGGCTTGTGTCAGCAAGTGCCTGAGTTAATTCTGGTGGTGACTCGGACAGTAATGTAGGCCCAAACTGGCACCCCTTTAGGTCAATATATAGAGAGATCTGTTTTTCAAAATATTATACTTTGATATTCTATCCATTGAAAGCTATTACATTTTTACACATGTTTAATCTATCTAAAATCCAATGTATTTAATGATTGAGTTATATTGCAGTGTTTTTTGGATACCACTGCTATAATTGCATCATATTATCAATCGTTCAGTAATCCGTGAGCCAATAACTCCCGTTTAACAGCTATATTATTTTCTCACTGCCATGAACCTACCACTTCATCCAAAGACACTGAGTGATGATTACTGGCACTGAAGGCCATTCAAGTCTTCCGTCCAGTTTCTCTATGTGTGCTGATGAGCTATGTCATGAACAGAGCCAGCAGCCAATTTCGCTCTCCAGCAAGATATATGATTTTTCCCATAAACCGGATTGGCCTGGAGAGTTTAGTTTCACAGTTAAATATAGATCGATTCCTTTGAAAGTGAGAAATCTTTTTTTTCTTCCCCTTTTTATTGTTCCGCAATCAACTTTTACTGGAGTCTAAGTATAATCCCTATTGCTCCATATCTACTTTCATATACAGTATATACCTTTTTATGAGATGCATATGTCGAAACATAAATTGTGACAACATAAAAGAACAATAGGCCTATCTACCATTTAAAGAGTTCAGATTTATTTGCTCAGAAACCTTTTATGCAAATCTCAGGCATTCCAGAATAATTTATTGTTAAGAATAACCATTGCCTGGTATCTGGTACACCAATATTATTATTTCACATTTCCCCTTCTACTTTTTAAGTAAATCATTTGTTTCCTTTGCCATGACTATATTACATACAATTCAAGAGTGTGTAAAAGATTTAAATGTGTGCAAATGTTGCTAAATATTTTTTACATTCGTCTAAATAATTCTAAGTATTAATGCCAACTCTGATTTCAATGAACTATTGTTTAGCTGATGCTGAGTTACTGTTTTATTGTAGAATACGAAAATATTTATTATTCTGTTTTTTGGTCTTGCCATGTTTATATATTTAATTCTAGCCGAAGGACTTATTTAGACCCATGAGACACAGCACATGTGTGAAAGCTGTTCTAAATTGCACACTTGGGGTTAAGCCCATTTCTAGATGTTTGTATGGCCAATTTACTAATACAGGTCTTAAAATGTGTGCAAGTCTTTCATGCCATCTGCTCAACACCCTAGTTAATTGTGGTAATAATTTACCGGTTAAACTATTAAACTGTGGTCAGGTTTCACTTCACCACATATGTTGCAAACCCTTTTTCGAGAAATCATTATGAAGTGGATGCAGTTAAGATAACTATAGCATTAAAAAACTAAAATATACTGCATCAGAGCGATATCATTTGTTCCATTTAAAGAGTAATTATTAAAGCTCTCTAAAGGTTAGTCAGTCAGGTGCTTCTGAAAACAATTCTTACCACATAGGCAGACTTTACCCCTGGCCTCCAACCAACTAATTGCCCCACAGGTTTTCAGCTGGATCAATACACACCACTCATAGAGGGCGCAGGTTACAAATGCACGCCAACTTTGTTTCAAATTATTCTGAACATCCTCTCTGAGTTGAAGAAAATTGTTCAGAGCTGCACATGTGGCATTTTTTACTATTTTACCCCAAGATACAATGGGGGTCATATATAAACACGGCGCACACACAGATTGCGCCAAATGGTGTCGCAATTGATGTTTGCACCAATGTAAAAGCAGGCAAATTTCGGGAGTCCACCCTGCCTCTGCCTCAACACTCGTTGCACTGGTGCAGCCTATGTATAAAAATCAGCGCCTGATTTGTGTCGTGGAACCTCCGCCAAACGATGTTTGGCGTAGGTCCCTCTCCTGCACTGCAAAGTGTCGGGATGTTTCAAAAGGTGCAGGTGCCGTTATACATAACAAACAGCGATGTTTATAATACACCCGACACTTGGCAGGGCAGGAGTTTTTATACCCAAGCGCCAATATGTAGCATCCCGACTACTAGCCAACCAGGCTTACTCATGCCCTGCTCTTCTCTCCATACCTAGGCTTCCATTTAAATGGGGAACATGTTTTAAAACCAGCTTGCTGACCTTCAAAACACACACTACCTGAAATATAAATATAAATATTTAAATATATATATATATATATATATATATATATATATATATATATATATATATAGTCCGAAGGTGAATGGCACCCTGCATATACAACAATATCCAAGAGCATGCATTACATAGTTTATATATTTTACTTATAAAAATGTTCTGTTTTATGGCAAACATAAGCAAAAAACACAAAAAATCTGTAGAGGAGATAACCAAAACAGTTATTGCCTTTCACAAGTATAACTGTCTACATTCAATTAGGTACACTGAGACTTTCTTGCTACAGGTCAGGATTATTTATTAGACTACAAATTGATATATTGGCTTATTCAAGATGGCTAAAAGCTTCTATATAAAGTTTTTCTGAAGTTCTGTTTACCATTCCCAGACTGGTGGATTAGTGGAACGATTCAACTAAAGCCTTAATTCATTGCTTAAAATGAATCCACTGTTCAGCATCACTAGATTTTTTTCTAATTCCCTTTGTGCTGTTTCCATTGAGAGAAGTACCAAACTATCCAAAACCTCTGAATACAAACTTGAAAATGATTCTTTTACTGCAAAAAAAAAATGCTGTAGTATTTCTTGGCTTAATTCGTCCCTTGACCTTAGTGAGCCAATTTGCAAGAAATAAACATACTTTTGGTAGACAATGAAAAGCATTGGTTCCTATAGACAAAAAAAAAGTCTTATGTTTACTTAAACAAAAAATGGCTATTCAATAAAGGTGAAAAGCCAGGCATTATTAGTTTAGTTTGAAAATTTCTCCAACTTGCCTATCTTTCCAATGTCTGATGCTTGCAGTTTGTATGTCAGTTCATTCAGTGACTGCAACAAAACGCTTCACTGTACGTGCGCTAATCATGAAACACACACACTGCGCATGTGCTGACACATACTCCCTCACAAATTACACCCCTTGGGTTCCGAATTGCAGACAAACAAAGTTGGGAGGTATGAGTTTAAGTGTATAAGATCAGGCTACATGGGGAGGGAAAAGAGCAGGAAAACATATTTAAAGAATTCATTGTATTTGTTTATTAAGGTAGCTTAAACTGGGTATATAAATATTTCTTGTATTTTGAGTGGATTGAAAAACATAACGTTTACTCTTACGCTGCTCTGGCTGTTGTTGTTGCTTCATGACTGTCTTCCTACACTTATGGAAAAAGTGAAAATAAGGAGAAGTTCCATCCTGCTAAGCGACCTATTCATTGGCACATGTTTGAACTTCACAGACTGCCAGGATAAAAATAAACTGTAGAGAAAAAAAAAGAACCTTGGTTATTCCCAATCACTAGCGAGCCATTGTTATTGCTCAGGAGAAATGGCTGTAGGCCAGAACTCTATTGTGAATTTTGGTTGTTGTAATGGAACGATTTAAGAGAATTTCTACTAAATCTAGAAATAAAATGTCTATTGCCAAAAGTTAAAACTCGCAAATTGGGCCAAAATGGTTTTGTCTCTTTTCCTATTATGGATGCCAATGCTACTACTGAGGTAATACAGACCTCTTATTTTTGTCTACATGGATCAAACCACTTTGAACTCTGTTTTAAGTCACCTGTCAATATTATTTTACTTTCTTTTTGTTTTTGGGCGACATACTATATTGCTAGCAGTTGTAGGAAAAATGATGACAGGACCATTTATTTGAAACTAGAAGGCTCTCGGTTAAATTTAGTTGACATATTTCAGCCTTACCAATTTGCAGGAAATTCCATATTGTATAGTACTATTAGGTTATGACTTCAGAATCATCTATAAAAACAAACTTAAATGTTAGTCTTAAAATATCCATATACTACCTTAAAGGGAGTCTGTCAACCTAAACATAGTTTATACTTTGAATGTAGAGAATAAAAAGTGATGATCTATATATAGCATTAACACAATTACAAACGAATGCATTAAAAAAAGGAGAAAAATACGTTATATATGTGTCTGCGGTGTCTCCTTTTTATGTCCTCACCTTGTGGCTTGATATGCAAATTTAAACATTTCCCGTTCAAAATTTGTTAATTTGAATATCACGCAACAGGTGCTAATTTTATGCTTTTGCTTGCAATTCTGCTCATACAGTTCACAGATAATGTGCAATCATTGTTATACGGTGTGTGTAGAGAATAATGTTTAGGTTGACCATCTCTTTTTTTGTACTTTAAAGTTTGTTTAGTTTTCCTCGGGATATCTGGTGATATGGCTTTAACATACATTGCACTTGTTTGTGTAGAGAGCAATTTATAAAGAACCATTCTTACTACTGTATACAATGTATTTCATGCAGCATTATAGCAAGTAGAGTAAGTAAAGGGTTTTAAAAGACTTAATTTGACAGGCAAACCAACGTAAGAGATTTTGAGGGACCACAATAACCTAATAAAAATGATAACACATGAAAGGAGGACAAGAACACAAAAGGTATGCAGAAGTGATCCTAAAAAATGTAAATAGAAAAATAATAATACGTTTTTATTCCTACAGTCCATATTCCTCCATGTAAAAAGCACAGCTGTAAACCGGTTGCACTGTATAGGTAATTTTTTTTTAAAATGTGTGTCAGAGATAGTGGCCAATAACTAATGTAGTATAATATCATAATTACAAAAGTTTAAACAAACTATAAAAACAACACAGGAAAATTACTACATTTAGGTCCAGTAGCTGGATGGGAGTAAAATATAAAATCATTTTTAAATTGTGATTTTGCCAATGTAATATAGTTATTGGAGTGCCCTTGAATAGAAACATAGAATGTGTCGGCAGATAAGAACCATTCGGTCCATCTAGTCTGCCCAATTTTCTAAATACTTTATTAGTCCCCAGTTCCCGATCTTATATCTAGGATAGCCTTGTGCCTATCCCACACGTGCTTAAAATCCTTGACTGTGTTTACCTCTACCACTTCTGCTGGAAGGCTATTTCATACATCCACTACCCTCTCAGTAAAATAATACTTCCTGATATTACTTTTAAATTATTGCCCCACTAATTTTATAGAATAAGGGATTATTTTAACAACATAAAAAAATAAATCATTATGTCCCAAAACATTTTATTTACATCATGGATGTAATGGTAAATTCACAGCAATCCCTAAAATGGAGAATAAAAGCAAGGGTGGCAATAAGTTTCAAAAATTTGGGAAGCTTGAAATGCAATGGCTTTAGAATGGGAAAACTCTGGTCCTCCTAATGGGTTAAATGCAGATTTTTTAGCTATGTAATTTTCAGTACAAAGCTGTCACATTTTTATATAATATTATACAATTCTACAAAAGAAAATGAGTATAGGCAGCTAGCTTTTTATTATAGCAATCTTTATTATGCTTTGATTATGTGTTTTTGTTTTCTGTCCATATATTCTAATGCAGTGTTTTAATAAGGTTATATGATGTCTGTATCCTTAGAACCATTTTATACTATTATGCTAATGAAGATAGCTGAACTTTTCTTATTTCTCACATACTGTACCCACAAAAATGAGATATCGGGCTTTCATTAGATACTATTCTATTCATCATATGTTATAATTTACTACAAAAAAAATCATATGATGAAAAGATAAAAAAATTTTTTTCTAACTTTGACCTAAAAAATAATTTCCACGAATACAATCATTAAAAAGGACCCCATCTAAATAGTTTCTAAATGTTGTCCTGAGTTTAGAAATATGCTTGTTTTCCTGTATTTGGCGAGTCATAGGGCAAAAACTAAAAGTAGTGGGTGGGGGGGGGGGGGGGGTTACCTTCTGACCCCAACCTGAACCTTAAATTCAACCCTAACCCTAAATATAACCCTAACTCTAAATCTTATGCTAACCCTAATTTAATTGTAACCCTAACCCTAGATTTTTAGCTAATTAAGTCATTTTTTTTTACATTGCAATGTTGCTGACTGACTCTAGGGGCAGTCTAGCAACAGCATCACAGCGCCGGAAGTGAAATGTTTTTCACTTCCGACGCTCTTTCCCACAAGAGAGCAGCCGCCATATTGGAGGAGCATGCTGCTCTCCAATATGGCGCCAGCAAAGCACTCCGTGGAGCGATCACGGTTGCCCTGGGCACCGAATTTCGGTGTTGCTTAATGCCTGAATGTCAAGGCATTAAAGTATCACCGTTTGAGCAGACTAGATCCGTCCAATATCGGCAACACTTTACCAGACAGGACAAACCTAGTCTGTCCAATGTTGGCAAGGGGTTAATGAAGATATACATAAACAAATATTAGAAAACAAGTAGGTTAACACAATATCCTAATTGGATAACTATTTCATGCTTTTAACAAAACCTTGTGCCCTTCATCAGTCATCCATTAACCCCTTAAGGACAAGAGCTTTTGGGGATTTATTTTATGTGTTTGTTTAACTGTGATTTCTCTTCTAAAGTTTGTATACTAAAACAAACTATACGTTGTTTCTTTTAAGAAAGCATATGGCTTTCTTATGATGCTATGTATAATATATATATATATATATATATATATATTTAATATGATTTACAAAATGGAAAAAAGGAATAGTAATAGTAAATTCCCAAATCGTTGCATAGTATTACACTTCTTACAATGAAGAGGTTTCTTCCTGTAACACATTTGTCTCCTGATAATCCCTCGATCCCACAATACAACCTTCTCTAGCATTTCTTTTCTGTGATGGGAAAATAAAGCAATATTTTGACTTCATTATAGTTTTCAGCCTTAAATTTAAACTAAAATGGCAATATCAGTCATAAATGTTGAGTATTCAGATTCCAGATAGTTGAAAAAATATGGAATGTGTGAAAATGACTCTATACACGAACTATTTCACACACTTTTTAAGCAAATGTTTTATTTTTCTCTACATGTTTGTGAGATCTAAAACCCATCCCAGTATATTTTAAGTTAAATGTTTTGATTACACTCAGAAATCTATTTTCCTGAGATCATTTATAAAGCAATACATATATTTATATAAAGCATAATTTTCCTTTACTGTCACTTGTAATTATATTTTGTACCTTGTGTTTGTCCGATGACTGAATTTAGAACATGACTTTACATAGCTGCAGAAATAAGAGATCATTCTGTAATAGTTGACACCTTTAAAACTATATCTGCATCCTAACCCTCTGATCCCATTCTGAGCCAGTGTGCTACCTTTCTCAGGAGTAGTTCTTTCCATTACCTTGTTCCCATGAGATATCTGTTTTTCTTGGCTGTAAAGTCAGCTAAAGGTTTACGGGAAGTGCATATGTATAGAATGTATTGTGTGGATAGCCTCTTTTTAGGCTGGAGTTTACTTGATATATAATTTTTTGGTGATTACACTGTATATATTCCAAAAGTTAATGAAGAAACAGCCAATGAAGCCTTGTTTTCCAGAGTATTCATTCTTAATACTTGTAAGAACCAATACTTGGCCCGTTCTCGGTTTTTGGTTCTAGTTTCCCAGAGTACATTGTAGCACACCAGCCAGATATTTTTGAATGTACTCTACATTTATTGTTGGCATTTTTAGATATTTGATTGTGTGTTTCACTGAATCCTACATTTACGTTCTAAAAGAGAGTTTACCTTTAGTGCACCAATGTATATGCACTATTATAATTAATGAAGAATGCTAACTAATACCAACTTGGATGTAGTTGGATGTAAATTAATGGTATAGTTATTATTCCAATTTAAAGTAAACATCAGTTAATACAATGATAAACACAGTAATATTTAGAAACCCATGGCCATGTGTGCTTCGTTGGGTAAGGTAGGCCACAGGTTTCTCAATATTACTGTTTTTATCATTGTATTATTTGATGTTTACTTTGTACTGGAGTGCGGTTTGAGGTCCCCGTTTCTCAAATACCATTTGTCTACAACACTGGTGTCCACTGCTTCTGATTAGTTGGCCCCAGAAGTGTTCTTTCCTATTTGACATCTTGGATGGTGGCTTCCTGGTTTCCTTTATCACATCTGGAAAAGGACACTGTGTAGGGGAGCCCACACACTCAATCCTTTTTCAAGATAGCTGGTCTTTCTAGCATTTATTTTACATGGGAATATATGGTAGATGTGCGCCAAACAAACAGTGAAAGAAGATGGGAAAAAGGGAGGAAGAAGGAAAAAAGAGAAGCTGCTAAAGTCACTGTGTAGAGCTGTTCCCAATAACTCTGGAGAGAAAACGAGACAAAGTGAGGAGGCGGTGTTAGTGCTTGAGGAAAGTATAGTATTAGTGGTACAAATGTACAATGTTAGTAAGGTAGAGTAAAAAAATCAACTTATAACTATTATTATTTTTTCAAGCAGCCTAAGTGCAGACAACGAATTGTATTCAGGCAAGACCCTCTATACCAATAATCACTGACAGGTCTCTGTCTTTTCACGGGAAGCCTTCCAGCTCTAATTTCTTTCCCAGCCAATCCTATGGGCCCATTGACTCCATCTGAAAAACAAAGATTTTTTGAACTATTCCATCAAAAAGCTGACAAAATTATCCATTTTACAAGTGGGAGGAGACCCTCTGACGAAGCCAGATGGTGAAACGCATCAGGGCTCCCATCTCACGTTTCTAATAAATATATTTTTTATGTGTTTGATTTTATGCTTTGTATTTCATTGTGCTAACTGTTTACCTCATTAAATTGTTCATTTTTTACACTACCTAACATTGTACATTTGTACCACTTTTTTCCCCAAGCGCTAGCACATTCTGCTCACTCAATTTATTGTTTAATTTTACATTGAAACATAAGGTTTTGATTTCTCTATCCTCCTGCCTCATATTTGTTTTTTTCAATATACAGTTTTCCAGTGATATTGAGGATTTGGGTAACCTTGGAGAGTTAATCTTTTGATACATTTGTATGGATTTTTGCCTTTTTGCTCTCGAACATTCTAGACTACTAGGCAACATGATGGACTAGAGCCCATGTCATTGTGGTAGGCCATGGTCTGGCTAACTACTTCCAATATAATGGTAGTATTTGTTTTACATAACTAAAGTGTGTTTTTTTGTGAGTGGCTATAGGTGGGGCATTACGGGACATTTTAAACAACTTTAAGGGACTGTGTCACCTAAACATTGTTCTTACTGTGACTGTAGAGAATAAGAAGTGGTTTGAAAATGATCTAAACATAGTGTTAGCAAAATTGCAAGCAAATGACCAAATTATGAGAAAAATTAGTTTTTATATGTGTCTGTGGAGTCTCTAGTTTATGACATCACCTGTGGTTTGATATGCAAAGCTCACATTTCACACTGAAAAGCAGTTCACTTTTTTTCTCCTAATGTAGGCACTTGCCTGCAATTTTGCTAACAAAATGTATAGATAATTGTCTGTTTGTTTGTTTGTTTTTTATTCTCTACACAATAACATCAATGTTTAGGTGATATAGTCCCTTTAAGCTACTATTGATTTATGTAATTTGGTAAGTCATTTGTAATAAAAAGGAAGCATTTTATTTGCAAAACATATTATATAAGCACATTTACTGCAGTTTGAACACACTATAGCAGGGGTGTCCAAGTTTTTTGTCCAGTGGGCCACTTCACCAAAAATGTATGTGTGCTTGGACCCCATTCATTTTTGATTTAGAGAAAATGATATATGAAATTCACATTAATGTGCATTGTGTGCGTGTATCGCAGACTCCACAGCAATAAAACTCACACTCACACTGCACATTACTGTATCACAATATACAAAAAAAACTCACACAGTCATTAATTACACACACAGTCACACTTACACACACAGACACCCTTACACACACAGACACACCCTTACACCAGGGCTTGACAAATTGATCTGAGTTTTAGGAGCCAGCTAAAAAATCGAGGAGCCAGACAACGGCACATAAACACAAACACACGCAGTCACACACAGACACATAGCCTGTCACATATACATACAGAATAAAGGATACTTTATTCTGATTTGAAGGACTAGGGTGAAAGTCCTCTCGGTGCACCCGCCACTTCTGAGTGCGAAACCTGTTACACCTTGTTTTTCTACATATACACACACACACACATATATATATATATATATATATATATATATATATATATATATATACACACACACACATCCAGTCAGTCACATATATACACATACAGTCAGTCACATACATACACACAAAACACATCCAGTCTGACACATATATACAGGGAGTGCAGAATTATTAGGCAAGTTGTATTTTTGAGGATTAATTTTATTATTGAACAACAACCATGTTCTCAATGAACCCAAAAAACGCATTAATATCAAAGCTGAATATTTTTGGAAGTAGTTTTTAGTTTGTTTTTAGTTTTAGCTATTTTAGGGGGATATCTGTGTGTGCAGGTGACTATTACTGTGCATAATTATTAGGCAACTTAACAAAAAAACAAATATATACCCATTTCAATTATTTATTTTTACCAGTGAAACCAATATAACATCTCAACATTCACAAATATACATTTCTGACATTCAAAAACAAAACAAAAACAAATCAGTGACCAATATAGCCACCTTTCTTTGCAAGGACACTCAAAAGCCTGCCATCCATGGATTCTGTCAGTGTTTTGATCTGTTCACCATCAACATTGCGTGCAGCAGCAACCACAGCCTCCCAGACACTGTTCAGAGAGGTGTACTGTTTTCCCTCCTTGTAAATCTCACATTTGATGATCGACCACAGGTTCTCAATGGGGTTCAGATCAGGTGAACAAGGAGGCCATGTCATTAGATTTTCTTCTTTTATACCCTTTCTTGCCAGCCACGCTGTGGAGTACTTGGACGCGTGTGATGGAGCATTGCCCTGCATGAAAATCATGTTTTTCTTGAAGGATGCAGACTTCCTCCTGTACCACTGCTTGAAGAAGGTGTCTTCCAGGAACTGGCAGTAGGACTGGGAGTTGAGCTTGACTCCATCCTCAACCCGAAAAAGCCCCACAAGCTCATCTTTGATGATACCAGCCCAAACCAGTACTCCCCCTTCACCTTGCTGGCGTCTGAGTCGGACTGGAGCTCTCTGCCCTTTACCAATCCAGCCACGGCCCCATCCATCTGTCCCATCAAGACTCACTCTCATTTCATCAGTCCATAAAACCTTAGAAAAATCAGTCTTGAGATATTTCTTGGCCCAGTCTTGACGTTTCAGCTTGTGTGTCTTGTTCAGTGGTGGTCGTCTTTCAGCCTTTCTTACCTTGGCCATGTCTCTGAGTATTGCACACCTTGTGCTTTTGGGCACTCCAGTGATGTTGCAGCTCTGAAATATGGCCAAACTGGTGGCAAATGGCATCGTGGCAGCTGCACGCTTGACTTTTCTCAGTTCATGGGCAGTTATTTTGCGCCTTGGTTTTTCCACACGCTTCTTGCGACCCTGTTGACTATTTTGAATGAAACGCTTGATTATTCGATGATCACGCTTCAGAAGCTTTGCAATTTTAAGAGTGCTGCATCCCTCTGCAAGATATCTCACTATTTTTGACTTTTCTGAGCCTGTCAAGTCCTTCTTTTGACCCATTTTGCCAAAGGAAAGGAAGTTGCCTAATAATTATGCACACCTGATATAGGGTGTTGATGTCATTAGACCACACCCCTTCTCATTACAGAGATGCACATCACCTAATATGCTTAATTGGTAGTAGGCTTTGGAGCCTATACAGCTTGGAGTAAGACAACATGCATAAAGAGGATGATGTGGTCAAAATACTCATTTGCCTAATAATTCTGCACTCCCTGTACACACAAAACACATCCAGTCAGACACATATATACACACAAAACACATCCAGTCAGACACATATATACACACAAAACACATCCAGTCAGACACATATACACACAAAACACATCCAGTCAGACACATATATACACATACACACACAAACACATCCAGTCAGACACATATATACACACAAACACATCCAGTCACACACATATATATACACAAACACATCCAGGCAGACACATACACAATGGGTTATTTAAAAAAAAAAAAAAAGGTTCACCTATCAATTGCCCCCCTCCCTGCTGTTACACCTAAATGCTGGGAAAGGGGGGGGGGGGGGGCTCTGTTGCAGCCCGGTAGCACAGAGCAGCTTCCCTGCTATCCTCCCAGGTGATCAGCAGTATTTCGGTGCGCGAGGGGGCGGAGCTTGAAGTCTCTGCAGCCGGTGCACTCACTCTGCTCCCTCGCGCACCGCTGCTGGAATCAAGACAAGAAAAAAACGATCCCATTGCCGAGGACACCACGGAGGGCTGGCGATACCCATGCGCCAGGTCTGATTTCCTGGTCGCCATGGCGACCTGGCACCCGGGGTTTGTCGAGCCCTGCCTTACACACACATTTCTTTTCTTTTTGTGCCATTTGTACCCCTCCCTGCTCACTCACCTTTTATATGCAGGGAGGTTCAGACACATAGTCTGCCTCCAGACATTCTTCCTCTTCTGAGTTCCGGGTAGGGTTGCCACCTTTTCTTCAGAAAAATACCGACCTTGGTACTGTCTCCATAGACTTAACATTGGCCTGAAGCCAATTTTTTACCGGCCTTCCGGTAAAATACCAGCCAGGTGGCAACCCTAGTTCCGGGATGTCACTTGGCACTCATCACTATGCGCCCGATGTAGGCACGCACGGAGGTGAGTTTACTGCTTCAATCTCAGGCGGATGGTATTATAGGATATATGTTATTAATGTGGAGCTGTGTAAAAGATAGTGACAACTGAAGAGGGACAGAGGGACTTGGGTTCAAAATAAGGACCCAAGACCCAAATAGGAACACTTGGCAAGTATGCATTTCCATTGCAGCCTCCTGCTCATAAAATGGATTGTATGTTTGAAAATGTGATGGCAGAGGTGTGCAGTGTTAATGGGATACTGGTGTATGGGTTGGCGTGTTTGTTTTGTTTGTTTATATCCTGTATGTTTGTGATTTTTGCGATTTCATTTGGCAGAAAGCACATTATATCATAGAAGAGAAGCACATTGTATTGGAGTAGACTATTGATGAACGTATTAATGCATTGTTAAAAGACTTTAATAATCATATCATTTCTTTGCTTTGTGCAAAGCTTTCTTTTGAAAAGGTAGGAATATAAATTTGTATCTTTAATCAACATGAGATTCAAGCCCTCCTGTCCTTACCCCACTGTAATAAATTAGTGTTGATTTCTATGGTATGTTTGCGGTGTAGAAAAGCTTTTTTTATATTGAGAGGCGCTGAATTAAATATTTTGAGTAAAGTCATATTAAAGTTTGGGAATTCTTTGAAGTTAGCGTGCCTTTTATTTCCTTGTGAAATCATAAATACTTAGCCTTTCACAAAGCAGTTTAATAGCAGTGCAGTTAGTTTATGCTGCCCTTCCTTTACTAACCATTGCAGTGTTGTCAAGTCTGCTAGTTGTCAAGAAGACACTTTAATGACTTAAGCACTTTTTGAATGTTTTCTTATATTTCTGCCCAGTTTTAGGAATTTAAACAGCAACACATTTTTTAATTTACAGAGTGTTGATTTTAAGTTTTTCTTTTTCCTGGACACGTACTTAATGAGAGAGAGAAAAACAAGTTTACAATATAGTACAATCCCATTTGTGACCGTTTTATGTTTTCTCGACTTACACCCACTTTTAGCAATTCAATATCAAATAAAGATATCTTCTGTACATTTTCATTTTGCTCTGTCTATTCCAGCCTTTTTTTCCTTTTCTTTAAAGGGACTAAACCCTAAATGTAGTTTTAGTCATGCATGTAACCACTAGTGCTAGATTAAATCTGCCGGATGAAAGCAGATTAAGATCTGTTTAAATGATATTCACACTTTGTTTTTTGAAAAAATAAGGGCTGCGGTGATGGTGTTTTATACTCCATGGCAGATCAGAGAGCTTTGGTCACTGGTGTGTGGACTAGGGTTGCCACCTTTTCCTCAAAAAAAAAATTACCGGCCATGTGTGGGTGGAGCTACAAGAGGGAGGAGCCATGAGGGGTGGAGCCACAAAGGGGGCGGATTATCACTGAAATGATATATATTATTTGTATATCATGCCAGTGAGAAGCGTGTGTGTATGTATATATATATACAAAATATATTACAAAAAATTGTATATTGAGTGGCAAAATATTACTGGCATATTGACCAACTGCTCCCAACCACCCTCCATATTACACTAGACAGTCTAGTGTAATATGGAGGGTGGTTGGGAGCAGTTGGTCAATATGCCAGTAATATTTTGCCACTCAATATGCCAGTAATATTTTGCCACTCAATAAGTCAGTATTTTGCCATTTAATATGCCATTCCTTTGCCATTAATATTACAGTATTTTGCCCCTCAATATGCCATTCTTTTCCCATTTTGCCACTCTATTGCCACTTAATATGCCAGGATATAGCCATTTAATATGCCAGGATATAGCCAATTAATATGCCAGGATATTGCCAATTAATATGCCAGGATATTGCCAATTAATATGCCAGGATAATGCCAATTAATATGCCAGGGTATTTCCAATTTATTTGCCAGGATAATGCCAATTAATAGGCCAGGATAATGCCAATTAATATGCCAGGATATTGCCATTTAATATGCCAGGATATTGCCAATTAATATGCCAGGATGCCACTTAATATGCCAGGATAATGCCACTTAATATGCCAGGATATTGCCAATTAAAATGCCAGGAATTTGCCATTTAATATGCCAGGAATTTGCCATTTAATATGCCAGGATATAGCCAATTAATATGCCAGGATATTGCCAATTAATATGTCAGGATAGAGCCACTTAATATGCCACTTAATATGCCAGGATATTTCCAGTCAGTATGCTCGTTATGCCACCCTCCTCCCCCCTTCCCCAGCCAGTACTTACCTCCTTGCTGCTGTCTCCCGGTGCACGTCCGAGGCTGTGAGGGAAGCCTTGTGCTCTCCCCTCCAGCCGCGCAGATCAATAAAGTTTGTTGAAAAAAAAAGTTTAAACAAACTTTATTGATCCGGCCGGCTGGAGGGGAGCGCACAACGCTTCCCTCACAGCCACGGACCTGCACCGGGAGACAGCAGCAAGGAGGTAAGTACTGGGTGAGGAAGGGGGGGGGGAAATACCGGGCCTTGCGTGGCCGAAGACCCAAAATACCAGCTGTGCCGGTAAATTACCGGCCAGGTGGAAACCCTAGTGTGGACACATAAGTTGTGCCATGCAAACAGTAGCTATGGATGAGATGAACAACTCTGCCAGGGCTTCAACTGTCTGTCAAACGTGCTGGCTGGGTAGGTCAGAGCTAACATCAGAGCTAACAATTTTAAAACAATTCATTTATTTCAGACACTGTCAAGTCACTAATTGCACTGTTGTCCTTTATTGTGTTAGCTGGTTCCTAGTCTAGACTATCTTCACTGGGAATTGGGTGATATACTATGTTACAGTCACTTTATTATAGCAATAGTACCATTGAGTACTAACATGTAACTGCTGATTTGTTACTGTGGCTAATAGCTTTGTTCACACTTAATTAATGGCTGTTGCATACCAGCATTGTCAATTCTTCTAATCTACCTTTGGTGAGCATTTATAGACACTTAGATTTCTGTTCACTTTATCACCAGCATTTAATATGCCAGGTATTTTGACATTTTAATGTTAGTTAAATTAATATTATCATTATAGTCATTTGGGGGGTTTCAATACCTATTAGCTACCTCTACACTACTAAACCTTTATTAGCTCTATTAACTACCTAAAATTTGATCAGCTCTCTTTTAGAGAGATTACCTCCCTCGAGCTCCACTCCTGTACCTGACTTCACTGCCCCCATTGAAATTGTTAAAAAAATGTCCACCGTCGTGGAGTCATTATGACTCGGCTCTCTCCTTCGTTGCCTATGTTCAGTCTCTAACCAGTCCTGTCATCTGCACTTATGGAACATGGCGCACAATCGGCCATTCCTCAGTGAAGAGTCTGCCAAAATCGAATGCACTTTTGCCTTGATCACTCTAATACCTTTCTGACTGGCCTATCTCTGGCTCATTTTTAATTACCGTATTTATCGGCGTATATCACACACTTTTTCTCCCTGAAAATAGGGGGAAAATGATGTGTGCGTGTTATACGCCGATCGGTGGCAAAAATAAAAAAAAACTAAAACTTACCTCGTTCCTGCTCTGTCCCCCGGTGCTCTGAAGCTGCGTGGCTGTGAGGGAAGCGTTGTGAGCTTCCCTCCAGCCGCGCGGACAACAAAGTGTGTTTTTTTTAAACAAACTTTATTGTTCCGCGCGGCTGGAGGGAAGCTCACAACGCTTCCCTCACAGACACGCAGCTTCAGAGCACCGGGGGACAGAGCAGGAACGAGGTAAGTACTGGGGTCTGGGGAAGGGGGGAGGAGGGTGGCATAACGAGCATACTAAGGGGCAATATCCTGGCATATTAAATGGCATATTGGGGGCAATATCCTGGCATATTAAAATGGCATATTGGGGGCAAAATCCTGGCATATTAAATGGCATATTGGGGGCAAAATCCTGGCATATTAAATGGCATATTGGGGGCAATATCCTGGCATATTAAAATGGCATATTGGGGGCAATATCCTGGCATATTAAAATGGCATATTGGGGGCAATATCCTGGCATATTAAATGGCATATTGGGGGCAAAATCCTGGCATATTAAATGGCATATTGGGGGCAAAATCCTGGCATATTAAATGGCATATTAGGGGCAATATCCTAACATATTAAATGGCATATTGGGGGCAAAATCCTGGCATATGGGGGGCATATCCTGGCATATTAAATGGCATATTGGGGGCAATATCCTGGCATATTAAATGGCATATTGGGGGCAAAATCCTGGCATATTAAATGGCATATTGGGGGCAATATCCTGGCATATTAAAATGGCATATTGGGCTTCAAAGTTCTTTATTTGAAATTTAAGGTTTTTTTCCTGAAATTTCCTTCTTAAAATGAGGTGCGTGTTATACGCCGGCGCGTGTTATACGCCGATAAATACGGTAGATACATGTGAGTTTACAGAGGAAGTGATTCCTTTTCAGTTGTCTTAAGACAAATAAGTTGATGGAGCCTGATGGGATACACCCAAGAGCTTTGTGGTGTACTAGCAAAACTGTTAATGGGTTTATTTAGCCAATTAACGTAACAGGAGTAGTACCAATAGATTGGAAATTAGAGAAATTAGTGAATATGGACAAGAAAGGTAGTAGGGGAGAGTAGTAGGGCAACTATAGTCCAGTAAGTCTTACATCAGTAGTCATGAAATTAATGGATACCATGGGGATGCATTTTTGGACCTCCATGTGTTGTTTTTAATTTTGAATAATAAATATCTACATTTTATACGCATCTACGATCTTGGATGTGGTGTTCCGTTCAAAGTTTAATTTTTATTGCTTGAGTGACTAAAATAATATAGCAAGGTGGTACAGTAGCCATTGTGTATCTAGATTTTATTGAGGCTTTTGACACTGTCGCACATAGAATGCTTATAAATAAACTGGAATCGTTGCATTTGTATTCCAATACCGTTGAATTAATTAGGCAGTGGCAGAGAACAGAGATTTTTTCAAGTGTGCTTCTATATATAAAAAATTTTTTAAAAAAATTAGTTGTCTTTTAAGTTGGTCATAATTATTAGAATTTCCCACCCACACTCCTATAAATAGAATGTGATACTTTGGATTTGACTTTTGGCGGTGACTGATCTAATCTGTTTGTCATGACACCCAGATGTTTTATTGACCTAGCGGTGGTTTTAAATCCAATAAGATCAGTAGAAGAGTGACATAATTACACAAACAGTAATAATTGTTTTCCTTCTCTTACATCTATTATATATATATATATAATATATAAATATATATATATATTTAGAATCATGCTTGGAATACATTTGGAATTTTTTAAAAATGTTTTTTAAAAATGTTTTTATTTGGTTCTTAATATTTTTTTTCCAGTCCATTTTAATTTAACCCCTTTGCGACAATGGACGTGTCAGGCACGTCCAGCCGGGTACTCTGTTCCTGACAATGGACGTGCCTGGCACGTCCTGCGGTGAATCAAAAGGTTTTCGCGATCAACGCGATGTCGAAGCAATAGCCAGCACCAAAATTTCCTTTCTGGGGCACCCACAATCGCCCCACGGAGCGCTCGTGGGAGCCATATTGACGCAGCAGCATTCTCTGTCAATATGGCCATGCCCTCTGGTGGTCTGAGCTTCGGAAGTGAAAGTAAATTCACTTCTGTCGCTCTGAATATGCTGCTTGACTGCCCCTAGAGGCAACAACCAGCATAGCAATGTTAAAAAAATAGATTTAATTAGCTTAAAACTGGTTATATCGTTAGATTAGCCTATAGGGTTCAAATTACATTTTTAACATAAGGGATAGGGTTAAAATTAAATTAAAATTAAAATATATTAAGGGATAGCATAAGGGTTAGAGTTGGGGTTAAATTTAGTGTTAAGTTTAAATTATGGTTCGGGTTGGGGTCAAAAGGTCAATATAGGGAAAAAACACTATTTTTGGTTCTTGCCCCATAACTCGCAAAAAATACCGAAAAATATGGAAACATGCATGTTTCTGAACTCGGGACAACATTTAGAAACTATTTAGACAGGGTCTTCTTTAATGATTGTATTTGTGTAAATTATATTTTAGGTCAAAGTAAGAAAAAGTACTTTTTTTTATTTTTTTTATAATATTTTATGATATTTTTGTACTAATTATAAGATATGATGAACATAATGGTATCTAATGAAAGCCGTTCTTATGACGATAAAAACAACATATAATTTGTGTGGGTACAGTTTGTGAGAAAGAAGAAAATTACAGCTAAACACAAACACCCCAGAAATGTCAAAACAGCCATCGTCACAAAGGGAAAGTCAAGGTGAAAATGTCTTGTCACTAAAGGGTTAATTGTACCCTGAATTTTTAACAAATTAAACTGAAAACATGGGACCATGATTTGTTTGTGTTTCAACTTTTTCTGATAAAAGTTCATCTAACTTGATCCCTTTTTGCTCAATATTTTAGTTGCTTAATAATACATCTACTCTACTTTTTATATAAATTAATTGTAGTTGTTCAATATACTCTCATTTTTCCATTCTACACATAATTTAAACAGTGAAACACTATTTTATATACTGCCGTAAATGTTTTTTGTTTTTTTTTGTAACACAGTTGAATTTCCATTTGTGGTTGTAATTTTAAAATATGTCACATAATGTGTCTTATCTATGCTCCCTGTGGATCTGATTTTTCCAGGGTTAGAGATTCCAAGCAATGCATGATTGCACCATATTCTCTTAATGTCTTAATTTGACCTTCCGTAACATGTATATTGCTCTGTGAGGGTGACAGGTTCAGCCTATCCTTCACAGCTGTATAAATAATACAAACTGTTAGTGAATGAGCACATGTGAAGAACTCAGAAGGAACCTGTCGTGTGAAGTAAAACAGTAAGCACACAGCACAGAGGTGTCTGAATGTTTCAAAACTGCACTTATCTACTTTTATGTACAAACCTTAATATTAATGGAATGAAGATTTGAGGACATCAATGGAAAGTCAAAAATTTTAACCAAACTCTTGTAGTAGATATATGTAAAGATTTGGCCTACAGTTCATCTGACTAAAACATTTCAAGAAATGTTTAGTTTTGCTCATCCAGATGTGCAAATTGAGATGAGAGATATATCCTCATAGAATTTATTATACTGGCTGTTACAGCATTTTGAGATGTTATCTAAATAGTGTTTTTGATATTTAATAACAAAGCAAGATGAAAGATCAAAGAATTTAATCTATACACTTTATTTAACTCGGTCAAAGGAGTGTTTCCATTACTATCTGATCACTTTTGCATATCTCCAATTGATTTGAATGGGTGATTGAGCCTTGAAACTAATGTTTTTGTGTGGGAAAAAAAGCTTGATCTCAGTTGGAGAAGGTGTTTTACTATTGCTGTATTAGAGGGCATGTTTTAACAATTGTTTATACCATATTCATGCTCCATCATGTTGTTAGGCCTATTTAACATATTCTGCCTAACATACAACTCAGTAGCTGCATTTTACTTCCTATGAGAGATTTGTCTGTTTTGTCTGCAAACTAAATGTGCTGTGCGAGTAATATTGTAGGCCTAATGTATCTGATTATTATGTAATGAATATTTTGTTTTTCAGGTTACTATTTCCAGTTGTTATCTGCAGATCAGGACCAAGAAAACAGCACGTTCACCCTTCAGTGCTCCTTCATTTCGTCGAAATATGGTAGACGGTTTGATTGTATCTTTACGGTATGTTGATCACCCTTATTACATTATATAGATGTAACCTATGTAGAGAAATAAGCATGACCAGGATCAGAATATGCAGGATCATGTCATACATACAATTCCAAAAGTATCTAAGCTCTCCTTCTAATTAGTGGTTTGGGCTATTTCAGCCATGTCTGTTGTATAAAGGTTTCTAAAATCATGGACAAAGTCTTGGTTCGGGCTAGGCTCCTTTGCTCCTTTTGAAGTAAAAACTGAACACTACAGTTTCAGTTCAGAGGATTTAGTATTTTCAAGTGTGGTATGCCCATACATAGTGGTGGGTATGCCCATACATAGCGGTGGGTATGCCCATACATAGTGGTGGGTATGCCCATACATAGTGGTGGGTATGCCGATACATAGCGGTGGGTATGCCCATACATAGCGGTGGGTATGCCCATACATAGCGGTGGGTATGCCGATACATAGCGGTGGGTATGCCGATACATAGCGGTGGGTATGCCCATACATAGTGGTGGGTATACCCATACCTAATGAAGAGTCCAAAGAGAAATATATTGTGCAGCTTGGTCCAGAACAACTTGTCTGGCCTGGAAAATGAAAAATATTGAACTGCTTTGGAATGGATTGAAAATCCAACTTTGATCCAGGCCTACATTGGTACCAG
Organism: Pelodytes ibericus; assembly: GCA_036172795.1. NCBI lineage: Eukaryota > Metazoa > Chordata > Amphibia > Anura > Pelodytidae > Pelodytes > Pelodytes ibericus. The sequence goes on from CM069858.1 coordinate 154,308,970, forward strand.
CCATGTCAAATGCTGGTTAAATAGAAGCAAATCCCCACAGCTATTTCTAATATCTAGAAATATTTTTCGTGATTTTGTAATGAGACATTCAAGGAGCTGAATCCTTTTGGCCATGTAGTGTGTGTCTGATGACATGAATGAAAACTTGAATACATAGGTTTGACAACACAAAATGTCTTTTGACTATACAAATAGTAACATTTTTTTGAATACAAGATATTCTAATGGCCATATTAAGATACTCAAAAATGTTCAGACTTGTGTCAAAAAAGATACTAGTTTTGTAACTTTGCTAGCTAACCATTTTTAGTGTTTTTTTATACCCATCTCTTTTTTTAATGAATAAGGTTTGATTTATTTATTTGTATGTAAAAACTTTTATTTTATTTTTATTATATACCGTACTTACAAAAAATATCTTTGCTAGCCTTTTGCGCAGAAGCTGCTTTTTGCTACAATACAGTACTAGATGGACGATAGTATAAAATAATACATTAAAGGATGTTGGGGGTTAAACAATGACTCTATAGATTGTATTGTATTGGTTGCAAACAGAATATTAGTCTTTGTGTGCCAAGTGGCAGGGAACTTGTTATATGTTCGTGATTTATACTGGTGAGTTGGAGATTGATTTCAGTGGCATGAGGAAAACAGCCATTCCCGCTGGGAAGATGTGTAACCTAATTCAAGGTATTCATGGTACATGAATAGACAAGGTCACACATTTTCTGTGTGAAGAGGAACAGGGGATCCCTTTCACTCACTGAGAGGCTTCTTTGCTTTTGTACACCAGAGAATACTTTCTTAAAACCTCTTGAGTCAGCTGGTAGAGTTTCCCACCAACTTGTAGTGCTGAGGTTTCCTCAGTTTGTAATGTTATAAATGGTAATGTCTGCGGAAATACATCGCATGTCACGCATTTAGTTTAAATTAATTAATCCTGTAAAACAAACCACCGTGTCTCTATGCCAAGCACAGAAGGCATGGTTCAGTAAAATGCAAGCTGTACTTGATAGATGAACCTGTCTCTGTCTGTCAAATTAAGTTTGGAAGATAATTTAATGGGACCATTTTATAAAGCAAGTTCAACCTTTCAGTGCCCTCTCCTTGTAGCGCATGGCAACGGCTCAGAATGAATCAGATCCAGAGAAAATATATTAATGAACTAAAATTTAGTTAGTTCATAAAAGAGTTTCAAATTCCAAAGAAAACCTGACTGTGCTGCTAATGTTTTATTTATTACTGAATTACGTTTTTCACAAGTAATAGAAATTGCAGATAAAATGAGGTAAAAAACCATGACATGGTACTTGGAAACACAGGAAGTCTACGTAGGCATGGGTTGGACCATGAATGGTAACAAATACATATCTTATTAATCCCCAATGCTGGATTTTACAACAAGAAAGCAATCACATTATCTACAGTAAACACCTGCCTGGGTGCTTAAAAACTATTGTTTTCACCCCCCAAAAAAATTCGGAGCTCTGACAAGTGTATTGGTATGAGGGAAGGCATAACAATATATATTACCAGCTCAGGAAGATTGGCTCATGATTATCTAGTTGCACTTTTGATTACCACAAATTCTTGTGCACAGTTATTGTGATTGAGACCATACTAAATGTAAACATTTGTTTCAAAGACTGTAAACAAAACAAAAAACAAAAAAATCTTTTGTTTAATGTAAAGTGTAGGCATTTTACATAGGAATACTTTAATTAAAATATTCTATAAATAAGGTACCTTGTTACGCCCACCGCCCCCCTGAATATATATATATAAATAGATTTGACCCAAGATGAACGAAGATCTAACTTAAAATAAAAAAAACACACTTGCCAGATGGAGACTTGCACATCTTAGCATTCCACTTTTGGATCATCCATCTTGCTGGACGCTAAAGAGATCCCGATTTCATCCTTCTCATGCTAGGCCAAAATTCTACTCCTCACCCCAGTCACTACCTGGAATAACAGGGAGGAGCTGCGTTGCAGGGACCGATGTGGAATATTTCTGCACCCCACGATGTATGCAACCTCAGACAGGACTGGTAGTGGAGACTAAGGAGGAAAATGAAAACACTAGAATGGCAGCCACTAGAAACTGTAGAGGAAACACCCATAAAACTAGAATACAAAGTACAGGAGCCAGGAAATGCAGTTGAAGTGTGTCTAACCTTTGGGAATAGTCCCTGATAAGGAAGTGGAAAATGTCATTTTATTCATCTTCTCTCATATCCTTAAGGAAAATCTGTTAATGATGACATCGACCCTTCTCTTTGTATGTCTTATACATCCTTTTGAGAAGGAGGTCGTGAATGCTTACCTTAGGTCGTGGTACCCTTATGGCTAAAACAGATATATATGCTGCATTCTGTCTACTCCCAGTGCACCAAGGTCCTTTTCACCTTTTGGGATGTAAATGAGGTGGCAAGTTTTATGTGGATCTTTGCCACCCCATGAGCTGTTCAATTTCCTGCTTCCTTTTTGAATAATTTAGTACATTTTGGAATGGGTCATCAAGGAGGTGTCTGGTTGGCTGTCAGCAATTCACTAACTTGATGATTTTCTATGGCTGTGCCCTGCAGGTTTGCCCCTTTCTTCGGCCATACTCCACACAATTGAGCAAGTCATGCAACAGTTTGGAGTACCTTTATGCCTGGGCAAAACTGATGGCCCATTGTCCACGTTAAAATTTCTTGGCATCAAAATTGACTTGGTCCTAATGGAATGGCTACTACCAGCTGACAAAGTGTCAGAGTTGATGGATATGGTGGTTTAATTGATGGTGGATAAGAAGGTCCATCTAAAATGGATTGAGTCACTGCTTGGAAAGCTCAATTGGTTTCAGGGCATGTTTTCATGGCAACTGGTGTGTTGATTCATGGATTCAGTCCTGGGTGCTGACTGGCCATCTAAATAAATCCGGCATTCCTGGTACATTTCCCTATAGCTGCAGCTGAGCAATAGAAAATATGATTTTGGTACGGCAATTTAGGGGAGGTTCAGGTTATCAACAAAATTGTGTCTCCTTCCCACGCCATGGGGATTTGCCTCCAACGCTGCCTGAGGTTCAGTTTATGGATTAGGGCAGTACATGGTCTTGGAACCTATAAATCTGTGGCTGATTTAGTTGGTGTATATATATGTAAAAGAAAAATGTGGCACTTATGGGTCTTAATTATCAAAAGTATAAAAATACTTTATTGTAAAAGTCAATTTTTCGAGCTCCTAAACTCTGCAAGATTGGTTACTCATATTGGATATGGGGGGCTCCCCAAGATATGGCATTGTGTAGGAGTAGCTGTTCGTGTTACAACCACATGGGATTTATAGCTAAGATAGCTACAGGGGCTAGAGTCCAGATGCAGGTGCTTGCGGGTCATCTATATTGTGCCACTACGGCTCAGTATTACTACACCGGTAGACCTCCTTTATCATACTATATGGCTATGACATGGTTTTGGGGTCTATTACAGACCAACGTTTATATTTCAGTAATGTTTTTACACTACATTTGAGTAAATCCCTGTAGCTGTGGGATTGTCTGTCTTACAGTTTACCAATGTCACAGTTTACATTTGTGTGTCTGGTAATAAACACAGCAGCCTATTTGAATTCCACCACATCTCTGTGTATTTACTTTACATGGGTTACTGCATTACAATGCCATTGTCATGTGTTTTAAGCTTTGTGACAATGAGTGCAGGAGTAGATCATGTGACCCTGCTTTTCCTGTATATGATGTAACCTGCAAGGGAGAATCTCCAAACAGCAATACAAATTAGCAGGTACGTCTGGCACTCCAGTGTACCTTCACTACCAGCATGTATATCCAGCCATAAGTTGGTATAGTGATTGAAAATTATGTAACATATTATAATCTTTCTTTTTATTTATTATATGAGAAGAAAGTGTTGGGATAAGTGTACCATCTACATTGCACAGCACTGATTGTTTGACATATGCCTCATAGGTCAGTCATCTTTTCAGAGGTTTAAATTTTAAATGCAATGCTGAGCGAAATAAACAATTTGAGGCCGTTGTGAGTTTACTTGCCGTACAAGTGCTTTAACATTCACGAATAAAAATAGACTTGCTCTTACCAAAAAAGGTTTTATCCTCTGCCTTTTTACAATTAGGACGTTCTGTGCCTGACCCCACTGTGTATTTCATAGAGTTTCACAAACTTAATGAAGCAAACGTAACCCCCCCCCCCCCAAAATAAAAACCTAAAAAAACCTTGTCGTCATAGAGGAATTTAACATCTGTAATCAGTGGTAGATATTGGTATGCAGCTGGAATGTTTTAAGTGAAAAGCGATTTTGCAAAATTACCTTATATCAGATGATTTAAGCAGCACACACATAAATAAATGGAAGAAAAATGTAATTTACTAACTTTGTTTCTTTTGATTACAGATTGGTGAGCTCTGTTGTATTATTAGGATTTCAGCTTGTTGTCTCCCAGCTATCAATTGATCACAGAAAGGTAAGAATAAAAATGCATGTTATTTGAATTTATTTTTCCCCATTCAGTTGTTTAAGTTAAGCAAAAAAACGAGTTATTAGATGCTTCTTTGTCATAATACAGATTCTATTTAACACGCATATGACTGTAATCAAAACACATTCTATTAGTGTGATATACTTTAGGTAATATGTAATTAAATATTAACCTAGCCGAGCTATGCACATTGCCCCAAATATGTTTTTATATTATTTGTATATACACGAAGCACATAGTTGACAAATGAAAACACCGACGTGTGAAATTTCAATTACCTAGTTATACAACTATAAGTTGGTTTTATTGTGCATTAATCATTTCCAATAAAAATATTTTAATGTTATAAATTAAGTTATAAATCAGCATTTAAATAGACTCTGTAATCTAAACCACGTTTATACTGTTTATAGAATGTAGCATAATTGCAAGCAAATGCATAAATGAAGAGAACCGTGTTTTACATTTCTGCGGTGTCTCCTGTTTATCACCTGTGGCTTGATATGCAAATTGCAAATTACCCATTGAAACTAGTTAATTTGCATATCAGGCCACAAGGTGGTGTTATAAACAGGAGGCACCACACCTTTTCGATTCGCTACATTTACAATGGAATGATGATTGGGTTATGAAGGCCCTTTAACATGTTATGGTTATAGAATACTTTTTGACAGGCTAAATTGTATATTCATATTACATATATGTATGTGCAAAAAAATAAGGGGCATTCATAAATGGAGTACTATCCTTCCATCTGCTCTAAAAGGGCCAGACTTTTTTTTCTTTGCATTGAATTAAAATGTGTGTAAAGCTCTGGTACAACCTGTTTGTTTTAAGTGTTGCTTCGAAAAAAGTGGAGTTAATTCGGATCTTTGAAACACTACTACCTTACTGCTAAATAATTACAATATAATATTGTAACATTTCTCTGATAAAAGGTATGTGCTTTGAAATAAGAACATTTCAATAGAAAAGTACATTTTATTTAATTTGATAGCACTTGTCATAACAATTCTGTTCATATTGTTTAGTAAAATACTCAACAAATAATATGACTAGCCTTTCATCATATATAGAATAAAATATATATAGAAACATAATTCTAAAAAGGAACATTTATCCGACAAATTTAAGTTCCGTTGTTAATATTGCAAGTCAAAATATATTCTTTTATGTAGAGTAGAGTGTTTCTGCCTATAGTTTTGCCAATTTTATATCTTGAAACTGTCTAAAAAAGTAGGGACAATCTTTATTAGAACTGATGTGATTACTGCATGTAATATATTATTAGCTATTGTGCAGTGATTTGTAGCCAGTTATAATAAAAATGCTTGACAAGGTAATGTTTTTATTATTAAATGATATGAGGCTATTTATGTGTCCACATCCATGGTAATGCTTCCTCTCTCATGTAGAGAGTTAATAAGTATATCTGGCTTATGAGAAGTAATGTGATCGTATTTTCTAATACAGACCTCAACCTTGATGAAGTAACTGAATCTAAAATTAAATTTCCTCTTTTTCCTCCACACATGAACAATATCCTTTCCAGATTAGACAATGGTGTAGTGATACAGTCCATTTTTCAACAGCCCTTCCATATTTATTGTAGCCACATGGGATATCAAAAGTCATGTTTTTTGGTTTCAATTTTTCTGCTGACAAGAACATCTGCATGCCTTGTTTTAGGATACAGCATAACCAAACGGGATTATGCAATGTGAACTAATAGGCTGCAGGTTGGAAGAATGTTATTTATTGAACTGGGAATAACATTGGTCACCTCTCGCTTACACAATTACCTCACCATGATTTCTTCATAAAAGTTCATTATGGGTTAATGTGTACAATCTGGATTTAATTCCTACCTTAGTTCACAGAAGGGTAGACTGTGATATACTCTAATTTCATCATTTGATGTACAATGATCATGTTGATAACAAACTATAGTTCATTTTTCCCATCTCGGGCAGTACCAACTTTCAGAATAAAGCCTGTCTCTCTTGCCATATGCATATCTAGAACAATCTTTGGTAACTCACAAGGCACTCGGGACAGTTGGCAAGTAGCAGATTCAAGTCAGGACTACACATTAAGAGTAAAGATGGATATCTGGCAAACCCTTAAAGAATCATTCATAGAAAAAAGCTTGACAAATAAATGTATATTGAAGCGGACACTTTATATTGCATTTTTTTTTTAAAGCTTTCTTCCAGTGAATGATCCATACCACAATGATATTTCCAGGTCAGCAATCAAAGGACTCCCATAGGAGTGGATGTGGATACTCACTGCATTTGTGTAGTATGTCAGTGATCTCACCAGTGACATTACAAATATGTCCTACTCCACCCAGGACCGGCCTTAGGTGCAACACACTGGGGAAACCAGAGGCGGTGGTTAAAAGATCTCCCCTGAACAGTCCTCTTTGTGCAGGGAGGCAGCACAAAGTGAAAGCAAGATGCAGGGGCAAGTCAAGTAAATGCATTCTAGATGCTTGGGTAAGTCCTTTGAGTGCAATGCGGGTGCTGGTGCTAGTCTTGTAGAATGTAGATGCTGGGGAAAGTCCTGTGGAATGAAAGTGCTGAGGTAAATACTGGGTGTAATCTAGAAGCTGGGGTGAATGCATTTTTTTCATAAACAATTTTATTATCTGATAACTATACCTTACCACCACCTGGGACTGGCAGAAGATATGGGGGTGCACCACAATCACACCTATACACAGTCACAATTACACACACACACACACACACACACACACACACAATTACATACACACACACACAAACAGTCACACTTAAATACACAGGCACACTTACACACCCACACACAAAGACAGACCATCCCATTTACACAGAATCACAGAGACACACTTACACAGACACACCCACCCACAAATGTTCACAAGGACAGACAGCCACACTTACACACACAATCACAAACGTACACACACAGATTTTCTTTTTTGTAAAAACAGGGTTATGGGCTCCCTCCATGCACCTTTCCTCAGCCGGTGTGCTTCTGACTTCCCTACCTCTGACCCTTGCGCATGACCCCACATGCAGGGTAGAGGAGGGATTATGTGTACTGCACTCTGTGCAGACATTTTGTTTCCCAGTGTGCTAACACATGCGCTGGGTACTTTTACTTATGCAGTTGGAGGTGCGGTCACCGCTACAGATTGCACACAGGCCGCACCTCCATATCCAACAGGCCACATGTTGGACGTCCCTGCATTAGAGTATTATCCTTATGTATTTACTGGCACCTCTCTCAACCTGGCTTATTTTCATCTCTCTAATAATAGGATTTACTCTTGTTTTCTCACGCAAAGGAGTCTCTGAGTGGGAAGCAGAGAAATGGATAGATGTACACTTGGTGTCATAATGGTCAGTGCTGCAAAAGTGTATCAGATTACATTCTTAACTCATGAATGGGAGGTCAATACTTATAACCAGCTAGTCCTCGGGGCCTGCAGTAGTTCCTCCTCGAAGTCCATCAGGTCAGCCGGTTATGGTGGCTTCACCTGCCTCTTGATTTCGCAATATCTGAAAGATATTAGTAGAACATTTCAATTGTTCATATTATCTGTACATATTATCCTAAATATACATCTGTCTGTACATGCATGCACATATTGATATGTACATATATACACACCTATGTACATGTACTACCAATGATCTACTACTACAATGACTTTGATATATGCTAAACACTCATTGTCCTTAACTTCTGGCAGCATTTGTTTCTGCATATTAAAAGCTGCAATTTGCTGCCTGCCCACCCTCTCTCCAGCTTTACATTCTATGCATTGTTACAATTCTCTAACACACCCTTACAGCTTCTCCATGTGTGGCAGACATTTTAACATGTGCAGCCACATGGATCATTCCCTATGTGTATATCTGTGCATTCCAAGCTATCCTTGGAACACCGATATGACATGTGTTATATGAAATACAAGTGTGTGAGCTATGTTTGTAGTGCAATTTTACATGTGGCTAGTAATTTTACATGGGGTACTAGTATTTTAAATGCACTTACATTTTCTTCACCACCTCCCCAGACTGGTTGTTCCCACCAACTTTCATTGACATAATTCATGATCTCCTGATAGTTGTCATTCTTCCTTAGGCTTGTCTTCCTGGCTGCTGCCCCTATCACCTTGTTGTAGTGTTGGCACGGCCTCACCAGTCCTCTGTCGAAAAACTGTGGGCATAGCTCCCCCCCCCCCCTCTCCTTGCTGCTATCTGCAGATCCTGCTGTAATATGGTGGTCTTGCCATGTACTCAATATTTATACACCAATTCCTTAACAGTGATAGGCTGTAAGTTAATTCCAGCAATATTCTATATCAATTTCTATCTGGATCTATTTCCTATTCATGTTTAGTTTGTTTTGGTTGAATATTGGATTATTTTAGGTATTCCTGTACCATTTGTTGGTTTGTGTGAAATCCCCCATAGGATATAATAAATATTTTGAAGCTAACACCTTGGTGCATTTCAGGCATATTTCAGCTGCATATGCTTTCAATAGATTCCAAGCACCATTTTGGTGCAGATTATTGGTGATAACGGAGTCACCCCTTTAGTATCGTTATGTTTGTATCACAGTTGTGATATCCAGCACTGTGGAATAAATAATAATAATAATGTACTTTTCTCAGTCTTATGGAATTCCCCACTTGCTAGCTTCTGGCATAAGGCAAAATTGTATCCTAAGTCAGTGATAATTGTATATAAAAGATAAAATTATGTTGGTAAGCATTTAAAGGGACTTTTATCATAATTCATCTGGACGTAAACTGAGCATTGTGGATGTACCATACAGTGCTTTTAATCAATCAACATACTAACTTGGACTTTTCTCTTCTATGTTTATAAAAATCATAAAATTGGATAGCATGTAAATATATAATGTATTTACAATAAATTTCTTTGGACTTCAATTCTCCAGAGTAAATCTCTGGTACTTTTGTTCCGGAGCAAATCAGGATTTTTTTTTAAGTTACGCTGTTGGTAGAGCCTTTTTATATGGAATAAAGAATGATTGTTTAAAATTGTGAATGCAGGTGAACTCGTAAGCAGACCAACACAGGGAGGAACAGAGCTCAGGAAATGCAGTGCATCAATTGCTGTTTTAATGACCTCATTTCTTGAGTGCTTCTCTCATGAGGATGACTTGCGGTGTAATAGTAGCCGGTTTATGTAGTCCAGTGGTGATTAATCTCAGCTGTGGGTTACTCGGCCTGCTAGATTTGTCAAAACAAAGCCATGCCCGTGAGATAATTTCCCACTCAGGAGTGCCGATAGCAAACATGGCTGTTTTCCAAATGGTGCCAGATGCTGCAGTGTTAGAATGTCTATGAAAATGCATAGAATGCCTGCCAAAGGGATATATATAATGAAAGATTCTATATGCATCTGTACTTCAGGATTTAACACTTTACATGCGGTCAGCATGAGCAATGCATGTGAAACACCACTCTCCAACACTGAAAAAGTTAGAGTGACTAAACCCTCAAATGAGTGTTAATCTATCTCATTAAAACTTCCCTTTGAACAGTGCTTCAGTTATGCACCATTCAAGAGTTATTCCCTCATAGTCGTCTACTCTATCTCTGCTTAATAGATGAATCCCAATGTACCATCCTTTTTTCATTTCCCTTCTCCTCCTTTTTTTTTCCACTCCCCTCATCTCAATGTTTCCTTAATCTCTCCACCCCTGACTTTCCCTCAATTCTTTATCCCTTTTACAAACCACCCAGGTTCTGCCCCTGACAAATCAGCACATGGGGGCCGTAGCTTTGGAGCCTGAGTGGAAGCTCCATCTGCGCATGTGTCTGACAAATCAGAGAATGATTGTGGTCCTGAATACCAAAATCCCGCTGAGTGCTACCTCTGTCTTTAAAAGCGGGACTGTGGGACAGACTCCCAAACTTGGAACTGTACAGCATGAAGCAGAACAGTTAGGAGGCATGATTTTTATGTTCCCCTCCTCTTATTACCCTCTTCTGTCATCTCACTACCTCTTCCACTTCAGTTATTCTTTGTGACTTAACCCTCTCACATCATTACTGCCCAGTCCCTTACTTTCAAACCATTGCTGTCTTTAACATAGGACAAAAGGGGCAGCTGGTCGAGACCTTTCAATGGAGCCCAAAGCAGTTGTCTTTGTTGCCCAAATTATTTTTCTAACAGTTACACAGTGCCTTCCCCCTGATTCCTGTTCCTCTGGCTCACCAGTCCCTGCAGCAGAGGAAAACTTGTGTAAGGGGGAAACTCCTTATAGAAAAAAGCACTCCGATATAATGCCCAATGTGCAGAAGTAATCAGCTTCACACACTGCAGGAACGATTAAAACTTAGCATTTATTGAAGATCATAAAAAAAAAAATAGCATGGGAGTCCATCATAAGTAGTAACACCTTACACATTTCGTCCAAAGGGGACTTAATCAAAGTGTCAGCACTATCACGCATTTACAGTAACACAGTCACTAAAAGTGTTACTGCGCATGCGCAGCATGTATTCTCTGTTGTCCTAGATGCCAGAGAATGAAATAGAGACTGTGTTATTGTGATTCCGGATCAGGACTGGTTTTGATATGTATAAAATATTTTTATCACCTGCTATGTTGCCGTCGGGTACATTGGCCATAACCTGTTCATTGGCCATAATCTAATCTTGAAGTCCCACAAGATCTTAGCCTTGTAATTCTCACTGTGGAATCTCCCATCTGGAAGATTGAAACCTGAACCTTATGGGGAAAGTGACTTATCTTGTATGACGTCCTCTATCTCCTCCATCTTAATAATACAATAATACTTTAGTGGCATAACTAAATGATACGATTATTCCAAAGATGGTTTATTTATGGTTCCGACACAGATATTACCATTTTGTTACAATTTGTATAGTATATAGAAACATGTTCTATATCAACTTTTCTGTATCCTGCCCATTAAATATTTCATACCACATATTTGCCATTTAAAGAAATGAAAACCCATAAATAATAAATAAGTGTAAGAAATGAACTTTAATTTGTAAAACACTGTATTTGTATACATTCCAACGGCACTTACATGATTTTGAATAGTGCAGAAGTAAACACAGTTATGTGACATTGGATTCTAAAACTTTTTTTTTATCCTTCTGGAATTAAGAGAGTTAATGTGTAGGGCTAACAGAATCTGCCATATAGCAACCTCTCCTAGGGCATTTTTTAAATATTTAATTTGCCAAAAAAGCTATGCATTTAAAAAAAAAAAAGGCGCTGTTCTTTTAAATCTTTATAAAGTTATATACTGAGGATATTGCAGGGGTGCCAACAGTCCCACTATAACCTTCGGTCAGAAAGCCATATATAGAGACACAGGCACAAATAGAGAAACGGTAAGGCTCATGGATATAGTGATCTATAATTTGTAGGATTTTAGGTTGAAGAAGGAAAGACTTGTGTCCATCAAGTTCAATATTTCACAGATCCCTGCTGTGGTTTAAATTTTGAACCACAGAAAGGCCAAAAAAAAAAAAAAAGACTACATTGAAGAAGTGCTAAACTCTGCTTCAGTAGGAAAAACTCTAAACTGGCAATTGGATTCCTCCCAAGGTAAACAAGATTCTTGTTCTAATAATATATAATTATTATAGGCTTGTTTTAAAAATATTTTTCTTCCTGTAGCAAAATAGGTCTGAGTTCTGTAAATATGATTTAGAATTACAATGATCTACTGACATAACTATTTTAATTTAGAGGGTTTGCCTTTGCCCCATCACGACTAAAGTTACATGTGCTTGATATGCTGCCCCAAGCCATGTAAACAGTTTGCCAGAAACCAACCCCATAAAGGTTAAAATGGGTTTTCTAGCACTGTACCAATAACCTTGGCATTGTTTCAAAAGCTTTCTTGAATACCATGTTAATGAGGATCATGTACAAAGTGGTTGGAAAGACAAAATGGAACTATTGTTGACTTTGTTTTCATACATCTGTGTGAGGCAGTCAAGTTCTTTCACACTAGACTCCAACCATGTGTTCATGGAAGTGTAGGACCTAGCCCAACCCCTGAAAAACAACCCCATACCATTTATCCCTCCTCCACCAAACTTTAGAGATGGCGCAATGAAGTCACACAAGTAATATTCTTCTGGCATCCACCAAACGTAAACTCGCCCATCAGACTGCCAAACTTTGAAGAGTGATTTAGGCACCAGGTTTTCGCTGCTCCAGAGTCCTGCAGCAGTGTTCTTTACCACTTGATCCAACTCTTGGCATTGTACTTGATGTGAGGCTCACATGAAGATGCTCGTCCATGGAAACCCATTCCATGAAGCTCTTACTGCACCGTTTGTTAATGCCAGTGGAAGTTTGGAACACTTCAGCTATGGAAAAAACACTTAGAGGGGAACTCCAAAACTTTCAACGGGATAATGCAAATAAATTAGCGCACCTTTTATCTTGAGGTCCGGTTCCTTTATTCAGAGTAATCATTAAGTGGTAAAGGCTGAATCCAAGGAACGAGAAGAAAAAAGGAAAACTGCAACGATGTGGAACTCGGTACCTTAAAACGTAACTTTTATTCAAAAAGTAATAAAAAGCAGCTTGTCATAAAAAGGACTGATCCATTTACAAAAATACATACAAAAATAGATCTAACAGCTGACCAAGCTTGATGCGTTTCATGCTCGTAAGCACATAGTCATAAGCTGGCTATGGACCACTGATGACTTTTACTCACTTTCTGAAATCTGTGAATCCTCTCTGTCACTTTACTTGCTGTTCCTAAACACTTCCAATAATGGAACATAAAGCTGAATGTTGAATATTTAGTAGGGATGAAATATCATGATGTGACCTTTTGCAAGGGTGGCATCCCATCACAATACCATGCTTGAATTCACTGAGTTCATCAGAACAACCCTATTGTTTCACATATGTTTGTAAATGCAGACTGCATGGGGAGGTACTTGATTTTATACACCTGTGGCATTGGGTCTGATTGAAACACTTGAATTAAAGTGTCCAAACACTTTTGTCCACTTTTGTTTAGTATATCGCATCCTTCAGCTGACCCAAGATCTCAATCCCCTTGATCGAGCAAAACAAACATTTTAGTCTTTTAAAATGAAAAAACAAAACACTATTACCCAAACACTCTCATCTCATTCATTTTAGTCTTGATGAGAACAGGACAGGAGTCTCTTCTGCATTTCCAGCACTAACTGTGACATGAGACGTAGAAAAGAAATCTGTAGAGAGTTGGCACAGCTTGACTCAATGACCTGGTAGAGCGGTACATTACTGTACTCCTCCTGTCCATGTGTCATGTTTCACTGGTGTGGATTATTTCATCACTTTGCCATGATTTTTGTTTTATATGTGTATGTGTTTAACACTTTTTTTAATTTAATAAACGTTGCACTCTTGTCAACATAAACTTTGTGTTTATATGTGGAAGGTGATATCCTTTTGTGTTTTAGGTCCTTGTATGCTCGGACAACACTCACCATGTAATCCCTATTTCCAATGTCTGGCAAATGGTACATATCTCAAGATATTGAATGTCCCATTTGTTTCCCTTTTAAGTGATAACATTTGAATGACAAAGTGGGATTTGCTACATCTGGGAATATTTGGCATAACATTCTACACAGAGGATAAACCACATCAAATAAAACAAGTATTAGCTAAAAAAGAACATATGCTGTCACTTGGAGCAACCACTAAATGCTATTGCAATCTTGAAACTCTGGGCACTTATACATTTGTTTAATGGGGAATAAAAGTCTGACATGAGAGTACATTTTGTAGTTCTTATTGTATAGCTGGAATTTGAAGTCAAGCTTAATAAAAAAACGGAGAATGTTGGGACCATCTCCAAGGATACTTTGTTAATGTTTGTGTTATTGAGTGCAGAGTACTATGTGTATTATATTACACACCCACAGGTAGAGAACCCTCAATTTGTGTATGTTAATAGTAGATTTAAATCTGTGGCATTGCATACATGTATACCTAAACATGACTATTACATGTCATTTAAAAAAATATTCCTGATTTATTTTATGTCAGTACTTTTCTTTTTCAATTAAATGTTAAAAGGTAATTTCTAGCTGAGTTGTATATGTGAAATCCCCATATAGTAACTCTGGAACCGGAAAAATATATCTACATAAGTGTATTTAATATAGTATAAAGGACATATTTATGTTATCATACAACAATACATTTACCGGTTACCATTGATAAGTTGACTGTGAATTGCATCTGCAGTCTTCCAAAAATGACCAAGACGAGAGGGTCTACTCAATAAAGGGAGAAATTCAGGGAATGTACATGGGAATTCCAAACTTTAAGCCAGTGTAGCAGAGTTTGAAAAATTCTCCAATGCAGCTGAATAGGAGAATGTTTCCAACTCCATTACTTTGGCCTTAAGTTTGAAATTCCCATCTCAATTCCCTGCAATGCTGTCTTTATTGAGTAGACCCAAATGGTACAGGTAGTTTGTATAATGATATACAGGTTTGTTGGTTTGGTTTGTTTTAAGTGTTAAATTGCATATCAATATAGACTGTTTTTAAGAACATTTCTGATGGCTGAGTCACTTCAATCCCTTCCTATTTACTACAATATAATTTCCCGTCTGACTGCAAATCACCAGATGGTAAAGGGCAGATTTCAATCCATGGGATATATATTTTTCATGTAGGTCCATCGCTAATGTTTAGTTACTATTAGGAATGGAGTACTTATAAATAGTTTGTTTATGTGTTAGAAAATCCATTGTTTGTCTTTCCTTAAAATTAATGTAAAAACCTACAACCATCCCTGGTCCTGGTACCAGTACCATTTCCCTGCTTGTATTCCACCATTAACACTAATATTAATTATGTACTTGTTTATAACTAGCATGTTCAAATATACATATATTAGAGAAGCACTCCAGAATTGACATAAAATCTAGTACAATAAATGGTGCATCCAAAGGGAATCCTACAAAACCCCACAAGTAAGGAAATAGAGAAATGTATAGGAGGAGCATACAATAATCCATCAATCTTTATAAAGTGCCATATATTTATTATTATAATATACAAATACCATACAATAGAAAAATAAATATGATGCCTTAATTTACTTACAGACACAGTAGTCATATGATATCCAAATGCATGATAGTATCATAGTAAACAGTACAAAAAAGACAAAGACAAATGCAATTAGGACAAGAGGGCTAAGGTGCAAGTGGTCAACCTCTTGCATGCTTAGCCCCTTTGTCCTAATTACATTTGTTGATGGAATTATATTCTTTAGTGTCGTGCTCCTCCTATACATTTCTCTAGAACTAGCATGTTGACAGTGAGAGGGTAGTAAATGTATGGAATAGACTTCCAGCAGAGGTGGTAGAGGTAAACACTGTGAAGAAGTTTAAGCATACATCCGATAGGCACAAAGCTATCCTAGATATACAATAAGGCTAGGGACTAATACAAGAATTTCGAAAATTGGGCAGACTAGATGGGCCAAATGGTTCTCATCAGCCGACCATTTCTATGTTTCTAATACTTGGTATATTATATATTTCTCAAACATATTTAGATTTGAAACAAACAGGAGAATGTTAGCAATGTTCTAAATGGCATTTGGAAACTAATTAGACCTGACAGACCATGTCACAAGGAACAGCTGAGCTGTAACGTCATTGGAATGGTCATGCAGACTGACTTTCTGAACAAGACCAACATGAATTGAATAACTGAAGCATTTGCCTTTTAATTCCTTTGAGCCATACAATAAAGATCAGTCCTAGGACCTCACAAGTTGACCCTAATGAACAGCCTGCAAGATTTTTAAAGACAAAAGGTAGTGGTCCTGGTCTTTTAAGGCTATTTAGTTTAGAGTTACAATGCCACCGTCATAATAAAAGACATGTCTGGAAGACATGACACATGTCTGCTTCATTCATTAAAGGTATGAGCAGAAGTACAATGTATATGTTTTCACCATTTTCTTTAAATTCTTCCTTAATATTTGTGTTAGTGAAATGTGAGATCTCATTCTTGTAGACTCTTTTTGGTTTCTATGCAGGTTAATGGCAGGTGGAGTGGAGAAAGTATGTTTGTATAGATGCATTTTACAATGTCGTTTGTTTTGTAATGGCTGCTTTCCTAGAAGCATTTCTCCAGGTGTACAAGCTTACCATTCTTCTTGTCACAGTACTCCCCAAAATGTCTGTGGTGTTTCATTTCACCTTTTTGTTATAAGCAGTGTGCATTACAAATCGCACAAAATAGCTGCTATTGTTGAAAATGCTCTGCTCACTGGCATCTGAAGGGGTCAAAAAATTACCAGCCAATAACGCAGCTGCACTGCCCTTTGGTGTAAGGGAGAGATCCAAGTCTTTAAAGGCATGGTTATTCAAAACACATTTCATCCAGATCTCTGTCTTAGACTGAGCACTGGTCAGCTTGTACTTTCTAAAGATCAAAACCAAAGTGAAACTAAACAAAAGGTTATTTTTTTTATATTTAGAATATTTAGGTAAAGTGAACCCAGCGCTTGTACCAGAACACCAGCATCAACCACACAAACACAGTAAAACATAGAATAAAAAGTCAAAAGGTGTGTTTATTGTAAAACAATACACAACCTTAATTAGGAATGATAATAAAGCCAGATGTACATATAAAATAATATATGAAAAAAATATATAGAGGGTAAACACCGCACACACCAATATTGCGCAAAATACTAGCGCAATCAGCATGTTTGCCAATGTATAAAGCAAGACTCCCTAGAAATTTCGAGAGTCCGCGACATCTATGCAGAATGATTAGTTTTTGGTTGTGCCAGGGTTCATTGCATCCCTCCCGCCAGGGCCGGACTGGCCCACCGGGCGGTGGGCCCCTTTAAGCAATTCGGCGGCCTCCGTCGCTTTAAGAAGTTCGCCTGCTGCCGCCGGATGTTGCAGCAGCAGTTCCGGCGGTAGGATGGGGAGCAGAGGAAGCAAGGTGAGTGAGACATAGACACTACAGGGGGAAGGGGAAGGGGAGGGGGTGAAAGACACTACGGGGGAAGGGGGTGAAAGACACTACAGGGGGAAAGGGAGGGGGAGAAAGACACTATAGGGGGGAGGGGAGGGGTGAAAGACTACAGGGGGAAGGGGTGAAAGACCACAGGGGGAAGGGGTGAAAGACCACAGGGGGAAGGGGGTGAAATACACTACAGGGGGAAGGGGAGGGGGTGAAAGACACTAAGGGGGAAAAAAGACACTAAGGGGGAAGGGAGGAAGAGAGACACCACAGAAAGGACAGAGAGAGAGACACCACAGCAAGGACAGAGAGAGAGACTCCACAGAAAGGACAGAGAGAGACGCCACAGAAAGGACAGAGAGAGAGCGAGAGAGAGACGCCACAGAAAGGACAGAGAGAGAGAGAGAGAGAGACGCCACAGAAAGGACAGAGAGAGAGAGAGAGAGAGAGACGCCACAGAAAGGACAGAGAGAGAGAGAGAGAGAGAGAGACGCCACAGAAAGGACAGAGAAAGAGAGAGAGACGCCACAGAAAGGACAGAGAGAGAGACTCCACAGAAAGGACAGAGAGAGAGAGACGCCACAGAAAGGACAGAGAGAGAGAGAGAGACGCCACAGAAAGGACAGAGAGAGACGCCACAGAAAGGACAGAGAGAGACGCCACAGAAAGGACAGAGAGAGACGCCACAGAAAGGACAGAGAGAGAGAGAGAGAGACGCCACAGAAAGGACAGAGAGAGAGAGACGCCACAGAAAGGACAGAGAGAGAGAGACACGCCACAGAAAGGACAGAGAGAGGGACGCCACAGAAAAGACAGAGAGAGAGAGAGACGCCACAGAAAGGACAGAGAGAGAGAGACTCCACAGAAAGGACAGAGAGAGAGAGAGATGCCACAGAAAGGACAGAGCGAGAGAGAGACAGGCTACAGATATGCAAGAGACAGGCTACAGGATATGTCTCACACACTGCCCTGATATATACCTCTGCACAGGGCAATTCATATAACTCTGTGTACATACTGGAGGTATATATATTGCCCTAGGCAGGCTTATATATCAGTCTTATCTATAAATAATACACTGTTCAGATGTGCTTTTTAAAATGCATGATTTTCCTTTCTATGAACAAAAAATATATATTATGCTATGGGGCTGGTTTAAAAATAAATGTTATGCGATGGGGCTGGTATACAAACTTTTTCCAGGGCTGGTTTTTGATCCCAGTCCGGCCCTGCCTCCCGCACTGCAAAGTGTCAGGATTTGGAAAAAGCGCAATTGCCGTTGTACAAACCAAACGGTGATTGTGCCTTTTTATAAAACTCCCGACACTTTGCAGTGCGGGTTTTTTTTTTTTACATCACCCCCAATGTGCATTATTTTAAATACAACAGGGTTGTATATTGTCAGGATTCGAAGATAGAGGAACCTCGATGCAGAGAAGGCACAGGGTCTTACGACAGGTATTTAGCAAAGGAAAGAATTCTTCTGCATGAAGGAATTCCATGTTACAGTTGAGCTTCAGGCTTAATTCTCCCAGGTCTGTTGCACTCTGTCAACTACCAATACACCGATGAGAACCCTAGCAGAGACTGGAAAATAGGAACTGAGGATAACAGGACGGGCAAAAGTACAACAGGATCGGGCAATTGGGTGGTCTGACTGGCAAAAAGGTCGCGACAGGCACAGCTAAGGTACAATAGGATCAGGCACAAGGATGGTGGGACAGGCAAAAGGTCATGGCTGGCATCAAACAGGAGTAGTCAAAAAACACGCAGGATCGGCAACCGTAAACAAAATGGAAAGTACAGGTACGCTAGAAAAAGGCTCAGAGGCTATATCACAGGCAAGGACTGAAACACAAATGAGGCTTTAAATAGAAATTCTAATGACTGGCTAGCCAGTGGAGACGTTTTGGGAGGAGAAACAAAACTTACAAGTCTATCCCCTCATAAGAATAGGTCAATTGACCTATTCTTATGAATGGAGACTCTATTTCGGTTTATAGAATAGCAATAGCATCACATGTATTACATCTGAGAGTCAAATAGAACTGTCAAATACTGTGCTTACAGCGCACTTTGAAAAGTTCTAATAGTTTTGGGTGCTAAATAGTACATTTGCATCTTGCGGTGCACTTCATATCTGAGAGTCAAATACTGTTCTTACAGCGCACTTTGAAAAATTCTAATAGTTTTGGGTGCTAAATAGTACATTTGCGTCTTGCGGTGCACTTCATATCTCAGAGTCAAATAGAACCGTCAAATACTGTGCTTACAGCACACTTTGAAAAATTCTGGCTACCTCCTCCTCCTCCCCCTCCAGCGCCGCTACCACACCGCCACGGTCACTGCCTCCTCAACTTATGGGTCACTTAGTATAAACTGAAAGAGAATACCCTGCACTCCAACCCTCTCTCAAATGGATAATTCTGTTGATCCTCCTGGCAGCCATGCTTTAGATTTAGATTTAGTTTTATGTTCTTCCAAAGCTAAAATCAAAGATTCCATCTAGTGCTATTTTATGGCTCAGCTGTATTTTTAATTTGTATGAATTTTATGTTTTTTGAAGTTATTTCCCTATCCATATTTGTTTGCAGGGCACTTGTCCTACTCTTACCCACATTTTAATTTCTTTTGCAGCCCTCTAGCCCTTTCCAGGGTGTTTTTAGAGGCATTTTAGTGGCCAAAAGTTTGTGTCCCCATTGACTTCAATGGGGTTCGGGGTCAAGTTCGAGCCCGAACCCGGACTTTTTTCCGAAGTTCGGCCGAAACCCGAACATCCAGGTGTCCGCTCAACACTACCTAAAACCAATTTCTAAATGTTCTGCCATTAAAATACGTATTGGGAGGCAAGCCAATTCTATATGTACTGTCAAGAAATCTTCACCTCAGTTTTAGGGATCTGGTTCCATAATCAATTAGGTTGAAAAAAGGCATAGTCCACACACCCAGAGTTGCCTTCTTGACTCAAAGGCAGTCTAGCTCAGCCTGGATGGTTAACATAAAATAGTAATTGGCCCATCTGTGGAGTTTCCTCTGCGTTGACAATGGAGAGGATTTATAATCAAGTACCCTATTTATAACCAGCAACAGTCCTTTATGTAAATTGTTATATGTATTTTAAAGTAAAAAGCTTTTCCAATTGTCATATTAACGCAATCACTTCTTCAGCTGTTTGGCAATCGTATGGTGTATCAAACGACTATTGTTCATAGTGATATCCCTGGCTATCCCATTAATGATTTACTGTTGTTTTTTTTTTTCTTTGAGTAGTTTGCCATATTTGCAAGATTGGTTTTACAGTTATAATTCAGACAACTAGCCTTTGTATTATAAAATAATTTTAATGATGCGCAAAAAATCCCCACATTCATATTGAAATAACTTTAGATGAAAAGTTTCACAAGTTACTATAAGTTAACGGATGACCCTAACTATTTCTTTGCAGTGTTCAGTTTCTGTAAACATGATTGGAAACGGATGATCGTTAATCAGCAATGTATTTTTGTAGTGCAACCAATTTTTTATTTTCTTCTGCCCCATTTACTGAAATTGTAAATTCCTCAGTCTTTGGGAATGGAATTGCATATAACTATCATGTGTGCCAAACGATCACACGAGTCTAGATGATTGAATGATTGTCATTATGTCAACATTAGTCCTTTAACCTCTTCATGACACTTGAACTTTTATGTTGTCCTATTTTTTGGTCCCAAAAGACGATAGAACAACATAGGACATCCTTCAGTTAACCGCTTATCGTGGCTCCCACTTGTTAGATGAGGCCCCTTTGAGTGGCCTCAGACTGACAGGGAAAAAATGTAGTCGACGCTCAAAGCAAGCACTGACTACATTTTACGCTCTGCGCCAGAACTTCCAGGTTCGGGCAAGCTTCTGTGACGTTGGTAGGTCTCGCGATATCAAGACACTGATCTGGTCTCTGCACTGACTACATTTTATGACGTTTTGGTTCTCGTGTCTTCTGGGACCCAAGCACCAATGAGTTACGAAGGAGTTGATACTACATCTGTTCCTTCTCAGTCCCTTATTCAGCATTGTATTTCTGAGCACTCGCTTAGAGTCCATAACAACTTTATTCATGAGAGATTTTCAGGGAATTGAGTAGGGAATTTCAAACTTAAGGGAAAAGTTGGAAAAAATAGTTTCATTCTGCTGACTGAATGTTTCCAATTCAGCTACTTTGTCCATAAGTTTCAAATTCCCTTCTCAAGTCCCTGTAATTCTCTTGTTTGTGATTAAAGCTCTAAATGTATTAATCCAAGTAAAGTTTTAGGAGTTAATTGTTGTTGCTTATTCAACAACTATCGTCCAAACCTGCTCTTGGCAAATCAAAAAGTGAAAAAAAAAAAATCAAAAAGAAACAAGGATACAAAAATACACAAGGATACAAAAATATACAAATACAAAAGTCCAAAGATACAGACAAAGAGATAAACCATTTACCATTGCAATAATAACATTTCCATTTAGATATTAACACTTTCCAGTGATGTTCAATGTATAATATACTTCTATATCTATCTATATAGCAGTTAAGTTCCCATTCTTTATTTAAACCCGTAGGCACCCTAGTGCCCATTTTGAAAATCCAAAGCTTCTCTTCTAGCCAATAATGCATAAATATTTATAAATAGTAATTATTATATAAATAATTACTATATATATATATATATATATATATATATATATATATATATATATATATATATATATCCAAGGTCCCTTGCACTCACTGGACTGATGTTGTTCAAATTGTTACCTCGTTACCTCGGTGCTACTGACAATAAACACAAAAAAATGTCCAAATAAATCACTCCCCGGATCAAGTGAAGTCATGGTTTATTGGTGCACCGCCGTTTCAGTCCATCTTGGAAAAAAAAAAGCCAGTATCACAGTGCTCTTTAGAGCTGTCAGTTTTGTGACTAATTGGCAAACATTGACAATGTTTTTTTCACCGGTCATTCATGCAGTGTCCTCAAACACCCTGAAATGGCCAACAAGCTCCCAAGTATTCCATTCATTGATTGCTTCACATTACTGTGTGTTAAACTGCTGACCCTCAGCAAGATGTTTTTCTGTGAGGACACACACTTAGATTCACATTCTTGCTAACTGATGATAGCAGCTAGCAAATAGCATGGGAAATAGTGTGTTATTTTATTGTTATACTCATGTAGGTGGTTTCCATCGCGCAATTTACAAGATCTTTTCGTTA
Source organism: Pelodytes ibericus (assembly GCA_036172795.1). Lineage (NCBI taxonomy): Eukaryota > Metazoa > Chordata > Amphibia > Anura > Pelodytidae > Pelodytes > Pelodytes ibericus. The sequence continues at coordinate 154,331,756 of CM069858.1, forward strand.
TAATATTTGTATACTTTATAACTGTTTAATGCATTTTGTCAGTTCTCAGCAGGCTAAGGACAACCGCTGTAGCTGAATTCACGCTAGCATTCCTGCCAGTGTGATGCATAAACTTAAATAGATGTGTATAAATCATTTTATGTGAGTCTTATAAAACAGATGGAAATGAATACATACCTAACTGACAGAAGTGAATGTCTAAAGTCGCTGGTAAAATATTCAGATCTGTTTTACCTGTGTGGTCTTATGCGGAACATTTAAAGTCTTCATTTTTCTTCAATACCATAACCTTAGGAAGTGATTGTTTAAAGAATCAAGTGTTAAAATAACTCATGAAAACTACCGATGACAGCTTAACATTAAAAGGTCATTTTAGGAGTTGGAGTTTGCTGTACTGTTACATGGGGCTAGAAGGATTTTGAGAGATGTCTTTGATAGTAATCTGTACGCTGTTCAACTATTTGTGAGTTGATGAGAAGGAAATATTGTCACTGCTGGATTTTAATGTCTCTAAATGGAATAATCACATTTAACGTGGAAACAATAGATGGATTGCCGGCCAGGGGTGGATTAAGGTTTTATAGCCTTTGATGTGTGTGTGGTAGGGTTAAAGTGTAGGCTCCCAGGGAACCATGGTGGTAGGGTTTTTTTTTTTTAGGTTGAAATGGTATTTCTTCTTCTGTTTTAGAATTTGCGTAAAAAACAATGTTTTTATTTTGGCATTTATTGTATGTTTATTTACTGGATTGTTTGGCAAGCATTGAGAAATCTGATTCTGCAGAGAATGTTTGTTTTTTATTTTATGGTAAAGAAATCCACACATTGTTTTTTTTGCTATTTTACATATTTGTTTAATGTATGTGACCCAGCAGTAAATGTTAATATGGAAAGTATATTGAACAATTAATGTATTGACACTAATATCCTGGTGCTGCGCAGTTTGAACTGTGTCCACTAGTACACATTGCAAATTGTTTTGGATTATTGGATGCTGCCACTGGGCTGGGCAAAGGAGCTCATAAAAAAATAAAAAAAAACTTTGAATACACGGTTTATTAAAAAAATTGTTTGTTTTTTTTTTAAGTTGTTTTTGTCTCCTTCAGTACTGCAACTACAGAAATCACAGAACTAATGTAGCTTTTTACATTGATAAATCATGTGAAGCTTTTTACGTATAGTGTGTCACTGAACTTTCTTGGAATCATGTTCAGAAATGATCACAAATTAGTTCTTATCATAAGAAAACTGTATTCTTTATCATTATTAATTGGTCTGGTGTCTGTTGCATATAGTATGTGAAAGCTGAGTCCAGATCAATTGGCAGTTATGCAGAGCTATCTTTCACTGTTTGATAATATCCGTCTGTTCCCTTTTGCACATTGTTTAGTTAGTTAGTTGTTTAGAAATCGGATAAGACCATAAATAATCACTGCTGGCACAAATGGATTTTAAAAAGAGGTCTACTAAAATACTAGATTTCAACATCCTGATCACTAAAACTGGTCTTGTGGTTGCATAAGTGTTACATTTTTTATATGAAATTATTGTTAGCCCAGATAGTGCTGGAACACACATCTTGCAATATCTGGGCCAGCTGATGCACCAACTGGACCTGCCACTGCACCCCAGGACTTGCCTTGCACCCAGTGACGATACGTCACATCCGGCGACTGTGTTTCCCTCCTCCGTGCAGGAGGGAAGACTGCACGGAGGAGGCGTCCGTCCGGGGACACAGAGCAGCAGCTACTCAGTAAGTGATCGGGAAGGGGGGGGGGGGGGGGGGGGGGAGGGCGGTTTAAAACGAGCACTGGCATGGCACAATATTCCTGGGCTCTGACTGGCACACTATTACTAAGCTCTGACTGGCACAATATTCCTGGGCTCTGACTGGCACACTATTACTAAGCTCTGACTGGCACAATATTCCTGGGCTCTGACTGGCACAATATTACTGGGCTCTGACTGGCACACTATTACTGGGCTCTGACTGGCACAATATTCCTGGGCTCTGACTAGCACAATATTACTGGGCTCTGACTGGCACACTATTCCTGGGCTCTGACTGGCACAATATTCCTGGGCTCTGACTAATTTATGGGGCTCTGGTGTGGCATAATTTATGGGGCTCCTGTGTGTGGCATAATTTATGGGGCTCCTGTGTGTGGCATAGTTAATAGGCCATTGAACTGGCATTACTAAGGAATCTGTTTGGCATTGTATTGGAAGAAATCCAGGGGGGTGACACCATTCCGCACCGGTTGACATCAACCCTAGTGACGCCCCTGGCTCTTAGTATATCTCCTTGGTTAAAATCAACTGAGAACATGAATTAAAGTTGTAGACAATTGTGCTGGGTAATGAAATAGTATTACAGAACAGTGAGTCAGGGAAATCAATAGAAACTGTGAGTGTTTTATTCTGAAGTGACTACTTAATCATCACTGTGCAAACTGTGGGTGCTTTTCAAATAAATGTTAATGGAAAATAAGTGTTTACTAGATTTAAATAAAATCTTCTGTACACAATAATTATCCTGCTTGTCTTGGTGTAATTATTAAGCATTTTAGGCCAAACTCATTCTAAATAGTTTTCTAATCCCATCACCTAAACATTATTTATACTAATTAGTAGGGAATAAAACAGTATTACACATGATCTATTTATTCTGAGTTGCAAGGATATTCATAAGTTAATTAAGCCATTGACACTTTTTGAAAACCTTTTACACAATATAGAGATTTTTGAACATTTTTGTTCTCTACATTCACAGTAAAAACATTGATAAGGTGACAGTCCCTTTAAAAGGCGTTTCTTCACTATGATAGATGTGACTTTTCTTTAACGTAGAAATTGTTTGGTATTTATTGCAGGGAAAATATAAATCTATCTATGATAGGGTTTAGACAATGATTGTCATTATCCTTAAAAGATGAGGCATTACATTTCACTATGGCAACCGTACATTGTTGTACTAAAAAACATACATTTTATGTGCATTTATCAACATTTTAGCACATTGACAAAGTAGCAAATTGTGACTAAAAATGAGCATATTGGAAAATAATAATGGTCATGTTTGTGCATATTCTTTCTGCCCTTTTTTATTCCCACTTGCTAAAAGCTAAATTTTAACACAGAATAAGAATTATTTTTCACGAAACATTCCAAAAAAATCTGTAGAACATGCAAAACTAATTACAAAACTGTAGCAGAACCAGAAAAAAAGACAAAACTTTAGAAACATTTGCCAATTGTGCCATACTCATAGTTTACCTTTTTTTTTTTTTTTTTGTTTGGTTTACTACATGTCCCTGTGTATATGATGATATGAACTAAAAATGCAATATCAAAATAACTTCTTCATCAAACCTTTCTAGTAATTTTACATAGTGTTTCATCCACCTTAGAGACCAACACTATTTAGTTAATGCCTTATTGTCTCTGTGTGTTCCTGTATCTGCCGTATTGGTAATATCATTTAATCCTTACCAGCTCATCTATCATCATGGATATTATTGGTGTTATACATATTTCATGGCTAACCGAGGCATCAGTTGGGATGAATGATAAATAATTATAGGCATTATTGCACAAGCAGTCTTTCAAAGGGGAAAGGATAATTGCTAATTGAGTGACTGTAATGCTTTATTTCCCAGTGCTGTGCAAACAGGATGTGAAAGCTTGTTAACAAATGTTCTGAAATCCTTTTAAAAGGCGAACCCCATTGACTACTCACCCTGAATCCAATTTCACTGCTTCAAGTTGCAGTCCCTAGACACAGCTGTTACTTTGTGTTCATTACAAGCCATCATTTGCTGGTGTCACTCTCATTTTGCTTCTGCTCCTATGGCTGTGCAGTTTTACATGTATTTCCCTTGTGTAACTTTATACACTTTACATTGTGTCATAAAAACCGCTGTGCATTCCATAGAGAAACTTTAATTTGACCTCAAAATACCAAGTTGTTTCTTACTTACAATACGATAATTAGAATTACCATTATTTACCAGAAAAATGTGACCTGTTTTTTAAGAGCATAAAAAGATATGTCATTTCTAAAAACCAGTGCTGTTATATGGGATTTGGCGGCTACTGTGTGTGTGTGTGTGTGTATGCATAATAATCCTGATCATAGTACTGTTGGGTCTTTAAAGGGACACTACCACTTACATAAAATGTAACTAGATTACCTGTGCATTTTTATTTATTTAGAAAGTGTTTTACCACGAAGAATACATTGAGATTTCTCTCATTTTCAAGTATGTCCTGGGGACCCAGTCCAGAATGGAGTTACAGAAAAAAGCAGACTGGCGCTGAATTGTGGGTACCTTCAATAAAAATGCAATGATAGTGTAATACTGTATGACACACAACACGTGAATAGTGGTAATAAATACAATCACAAACGTCCGTGAGTGGAGATCATTTCAGATAAAACGTGGATTCCAGGTAAAAATATGTAACATTTATTCTGTAAACATAAAAACAAGAAAAAGACTTTGTGCCGGATCAGAGAAACAAAAACACGCTCTTGGCCCCAGCTACCAGTACACTCACAAACTGCAGATGAAAAACAGTCACATCATCAAACTGATATAGATTTCTCAACATCTCTATAATATAATAATTTTAATAATGTGTATAATAACTCCTTCATTTAATAACAAAGCCTGTTTCGTAATTAAGTTATAAAAAGCTTCCCCCCCCCTTTTTTTGTCTGTTTTTAATATCAACTTTCATTTGAAAGTGAGAGCTGTTGTTATTTATATATGATTTTTTGTCCGAAATTCAGACATAGGAGAAGAGTTTGGCAGTGAAGGAGTCTGTCCCCGGAGTGATCGCCATAGTAACATTCAGACAACAGAAGTTAGCCTCAGATATACACGGAGTATCACTATAGCAACGGAGGACGCCTTCTCCAACCGTCGCACGTCTGAAACGTCACTAGACGGAAGTGGGCGGTGTTCATAGACGTTCATAAACTTACAGACCTGCTCACTCACCGATCATTCGTTTCTTTCTCCTGAGGAAGCCGTGACACTGAGTTCCGGCGAAACGCGTAGAGAATCTTATATTATACCTTCGTCTGAACTCTGGACTCAGCTCTGCATTTGCTGCCCGTTCACCGCTGCATAACTCCACGGAACTGATCATTCATTGATGTGACTGTTTTCCATCTGCAGTTTGTGAGTGTACTGGTAGCTGGGGAAAGGGCGTGTTTTTGTTTCTCTGATCCGGCACAAAGTCTTTTTCTTGTTTTTATGTTTACAGAATAAATGTTACATAGTTTTACCTGGAATCCACGTTTTGTCTGAAATGATCTCCACTCACGGACGTTTGTGAGTGTATTTATTACCACTATTCACGTGTTGTCTGTTATACAGTATTACACTATCATTGTATTTTTATTGAAGGTACCCACAATTCAGCGCCAGTCTGCTTTTTTCTGTATTTTGTTTGTTGAGCACTTTGGAGAGTGCTACAGAAGGGTGCGTTTTGTGTGGTCCCACAAGTATTATTTATAATCCAATTTTGTACTTTGTTTATTGCACTATCACTTTATATTTTGCACAGAATGGAGTTACACAGAGTTACACATTTAACAGTAGATAAAAAAAAACATAAATTATTATTGATACAAAGAAGGAACAACGTGTACAGTAAACAAATGAGTTTGTAAACTAATAACAGGTACAATCTGTTTTGAGGATTTGGGAGACACTTATTTTCAGGGATTTTAGACTAGATGCTGATTTGGCAGAAACAGGAAAGCTATTCCACAAATGAGGAGCTCTGAAAGAGAACGCACCTCTACCCGCTTCCTTTTTGAAGTTAGGGATCGCTAGTGAAGGGTTGGTACAAGATCTGAGATTGTAGGATGTGCAGGGAGTAAGAGCGAGCATGCCGCTCAGGTGGGGGGAGCGTTCCAGAGAAGTGGTTATGCACTAAGCAAGCTAGATGGAGAGTGCCCCTGGAGACAAGCGTCAGCCAATTTAACTCTTTTAACATTTTACAGGGATGAGTGTTATAATCGCACTGTAGTGCAAAACAACACAATGTATTGTACAGAGTGTCGAGTTTACTGAGCTGGGTCTGCGGGGCAGAATCATACACAAAATCTCAATAGTCCAAGATAGCCATTAACATTTACTGCACAATACGTTTCCTTTCAGTGGAATCTTGATTTTTTTCTATATAGAAAGCCAATCCTAAGATATAGCTTTGACACAAGCTTATCAATATGGAGACCAAAAGATAAGTTGGGGTCTAGTCACATGCCAAGATACTTATATGAATTTACCTGGGTCAGGTTATAACTGGATTTTGTCTTGATGTTTATTTGAGGATTGTTGAATTTAAGTAGTTTAGCATTTGTCCCAAACAACATGGACACAGTTTTTTCAGTGTTGAGGAATCATTTGTTCCTCGCAAACCAATTTTCAACTTTAGAAAACTTCTCCTGTAGCACAAATTCCACTTGCAATAGTTTAGTACCGCACATATAAATGACCGTATCATCAGCATACATATTCACATGAGCCAGGTCACACACCGAGTGTAGATCATTTAAAATTAGTGAGAAGCAGTGGCCCAAGAACAGATCCTTTAGGCACTCCACACTTGATTGGCAACGGGAGGGAGGCAGTATCAGCAATGGACACATATTGAGTTCTATCAGACAAGTATGAACGAAACCAGCAGAGCGACCTCTCATTTATACCAGAATAATTTAGCTTGTTTAGCAACAGATCATGATCAACCGTATCATAGGCCTTTGCAAAGTCAAGGAAAACTGTACCTGTGAGTTCACCACTCTCCATACCACTCTGAATGTCATTGCCCACCTTTAAGAGGGCAGTTATCGTGGAGTGATTTGACCGAATCCCAGATTCAAGTGAGGTTAGATAGTTGGAATGTTGTTAATACTTGCACAGTTGATCATGGGCAAATTTTTCCAGGCTTTTAGAAATGATGGGTAGCAGTGAAAAAGGCCTGTAGTTTGACACTATGTTTACATCACCATTTTTGTGGATGGGGATAGCTCTGGCTTTTTTCCAGGCTTTGGGGAAATAACTGGAGGACAGGGACGCATTTATTAAGTGGGCAATGGGTTGCGCAGTAACTGGGGCACTCAGCCTCAGTAGCATTGACGGAAGTAGGTCTGGCCCACATTGTAATTTCATTTTTTGACTGAGGAGATGTGCTGCTATTTCACTATCTGATATAGGAGCAAAATCAAATTCAGCAAGGTGTTTGGCCAGGGGTGATGTCCCCCTGATCATTGTCTTCATGATCTTCATTGTGGTCTTTTGCTATAAGTGCTGTGGCTAGGGTTGCCACCTTTTCTCCAGAAAAATACCGGCCTTGCTACTGTCTCCATAGACTTAACATTGGCCTTATGCCAATTTTTTACCGGCCTGCCGGTAAAATACCGGCCAGGTGGCAACCCTAGCTGTGGCGCATCCTACAAAGTAGTTATTGAATTCATTTTATATTGCCACTGGAGATTTTAGAACTTCATTATGTGTTTTAATTGTGGTTGGTTCTGAACGGCACGGGGGGGTCATACATGTTTTTTATGACAGTCCAAAATTTGGTGGGGTTGGCTAGATTTCTATTCACTCGATCAGAGAAATAAGTTGCCTTGGCAAGTTTGGTTTGAGTCTTGCATCTATTTCGGTGGCACCGATAAGCATTGTGATCTTGGTCGGGAGACAGTTTGCTTACATTTTGACCATAAAGCATCCCTGAAATGGAATAAATCCAGGAGGTCAGCTGAGACCCAGGGCAGATTGGCACCCCTTACTCTCACTCTTTAATGGAGTCTAGATCAGGTATCAAGCTTAGCCTGCTCCAGAGACAAGCCACCGAGAAAAGCCTTGAGATTAAACTTCTTAAAACATCTTGCAACAATTACTCTAGGAATCGATTTGATAGGTCTTACTTTCCATACACAGTACACTAAGCAATGATCACAGAACACATTAGGCTTTCTTTTAAAACAAACACACAAATAAGACATATAGTTTTGCCACTGAGTTTTTTTTTTCAGTGTTTGAATTAATTGCATATAAAAGTAAAAATAAAATGGAAATTGATTGTTTCTGGGAGTGTGCGTGTGATGACGTAGGACGACCTACGCAACGCGTGGCGTATGGGGGGTGTGTCCACCGCCGGGGAAGATTGGCTGCCGAAATCGGATCACGCTAACAACCAAACCCTGGAAGCCAACTGCTAAGCAACTGCTAAGCGACAGATATCCAAGTGGCACGGCAGATGAGGAAACGCTTCTCGGGTGTTTTTGTGCACATGGGAGCGAAGTCAAGGCGACGGAAGCAGCTCAAAGTGCGTGAACAAACAAAGTAAGGTAACGCACACCCTTCAGTGACTGGAGGTTGCTGTAACAACCGAGACTTACCTGTGGTTTGATCCCCCTCCTGGCACTTCATTGGGGCTGCCGGGGAGCGGGGACCGACAAATCTGATGTGTGCCTAGGCTGCCTGTACCGCTTAGGAATGCGGAGCTCTGTATAATTCTTGTACTTGTGCCAAAGAAAACTCCGGAAGTTGTGTATATTTAAGGTGGCGATTGTAGGATTAATATCTGGCCGCCTTCCTCTGTCTGATCTGAATCGAACGAGGCCGATTTGGTTTTTATTGGGTCGGCTGTTTGCTGTTGGACATTGAGTCTTAAAGACCCTATTCTGAGGCTGACTTAAAGACTGATATAGGAGACAGTTGCGGGATACTAGCAAGGGAGCCGGTTGATTGTGAGGTCAATATGCCGCCTAAACTCGATAAGCTGGATAAAATTGACAGACAGAAAAACACCAGTAAGTCGGGCAAACCTCTACCTATGGAGTCATACTACTCCCCGAAGAGCCAACTAAATATGTCAGCGGCTGTGGATAAAAGCTCGCCAGATCGGGCTGCCGATTCACTCTCCCCTGATATACCTGCCTATGTCACTCAGCCAAACCTTCTAGCGGCCCTGGACGTGCTGTATTTGAAGATTAAGTCGGACTTGGATAAAATGCTATGTGACAACAGAGAGGAATTTGCTCAAATAAAGACAGCAATAAAAACCCAGTCGGTGGAAATCGAGGCACTACAGACAAAAATTCAAGAGCTGCAGGCTCAGAACGCAGCCGCCAATCTAACCATCGACAGGCTTGACCTTAAGGTTACTGATCTGGAAGACCGCTCGAGAAGAGCAAATCTGAAGATCAGAGGGATTCCAGAGGATACTGAGGATGTAGAGACCTTCATATTGGAACTGTTATCTGTATACATAAACCCAAAGATCATAGGAGCAACTCCCCTGGACAGGGTACATCGTCTCCCGAAACCATCTACCTGGTCACAGGGTAATGTGGCGCGTGATGTAATTGCTTGCTTCAACAGTTGCAAAGTAAAGGACGACTTGGTTAAGGAATTTAGGAAGAATCCGTCTAAATCTATGAAGTTTGCACATTTGGCTCTATATGCAGATCTCTCTCTCTCCACGAGACTTACTAGAAAGAAATTCGGCGATATAACTAGCTGCCTGAGAGAACACAATATTTCGTACTCCTGGGGATTCCCTACTAAGTTGCGCATCGTATTCAAAGATAAAACCTATATATGTCTGGATGCACAACAGGCTAAAGACATATTGACTCTCTGGGGGATCTGGAAGCCATAATTATAACTATGGTTGGGAAGGGGATTACAGATTAGGGGAACTCATTGCCTCCTTCTTCTGGCTTTCCATAAACTATATGATCTTGGAAGCTAATAATGATAGCTGCTTGCCGTTTAGAGTGGCTTATGATTGAGTGCATAATTTGAGGCCATTTACCTGTATATTTGTTATTTCTTGCTATATGGTTTGTAGTCTACGTTCTGTGTATCTTGCAGTATAAATTTAGAACAGGACGAGATATAACTGACCAGGAGAAGGAAGGTTGTCAATGGCATGTTCAATGTGAACAATAGTTGAATAGTTATATTTTTATTTTTTTTTTTTTTCCTTTTTGAGATCCATGAATTTAGAACACATAGCGGTAAAGATGACTATCAATATAGGGTATAAAGCCATATAAACACTCACTGTTTAGAATTGCTCACGATGGAATGCCTAGTTTACACTTATCTTCATGTATACTCTATTTCCATAGTATATGGAATTTTGTTTTTTTTGGCATGGTTATAGAATATGATGACATATCACGGTTCACTGTATAGAGGTTTTTTTTTTTTTTTTCTCTCGCACACTAAATTAGTGTATAAGTCATATAAATGTTCACTACTTAGAACTGTTCATTCCGGAACGTTCAATTTGCAGTTATTGTTATGTATACTTTGTTTCCATAGCATGGAACTTTGTTTTTCGGCACGATTATAGAATTTGACGACACATCTCGGCTCACTGTATTGAGTCTTTTTTTTTTTTTTTTCCCCTTCTCTCACTTGAATGTTGAGTATAAAGCAGTATGGAAATTCACTGTCTAGAATTGTAGAACTACTAATGCACAAATGGAAGCAACTGTTTATATATATAATGCCCCCACTGTACTGAATATTGTCTCCTTTCTTTTATCCCCTTTTTTTTTTTTTTGGTTTTACTTACTCATGTATTTACTTCGGTGTCACTGTTGGAGGAGAGGGGAGGGGGGGATGAGAGGGAGGGGGAGAGAGGGGGAAAAATTCTTGTTTTTAGATTACCAAGATTTATATTTGTTCGCTGTATTGACCTATCGATGAGACATAGCATAATCTGAAACACAGATATACTTGTTCACGGCCTATAATTACTGTTGACGATTGAACTTCTTGGTACGCTGCCTTAGTTACTCATGTACTTATTTATGTGAAAAATAATTTTTTTTTTTTTTTTGTTCTCTCTCTCTCCTCTGTTTCTGTTCTTCTGGTCTCTTCCCCTTCCCCACCTTGAATGTCCCAAGAGAAACTCTTGGTGCCCATTTTCTGGTGGGGATTTGCTTAGGCAACCAGATGAACTATAGATCCATATTATTAATCTGTCATAGCAGGGATTGGGCTTGGAGAACATAATTTTCCCCGGGTTGGATCCCCACCCCCCTGCGCTCCCTGCTGGTGTCAGGGAATTTGGATTCATACACATCAGAGAATGTTTCTCGGTTGGGTATGTAGAGGTGAGGTATGCGTGTGTGTGAATGGGTGGCCGCTGGGACTGGGTGGACTGGGTGGGGGGGTTGAGGGGTGTATCTGGGGGCAAACGTGGGCCGCCTAGCCTCGGGATGACTATTAATTTAATGTCGTTAAACTCGCAGGGCTTAAATTCCCCGCACAAGAGAGCTTATTTATATGATTCACTGGTAAGAGGGAACATTGACATCGCGTTTATACAGGAAACCCATTGGAGGCAAGTAGAGAAAATACAATGGAAATATTCCAAGTACCCCCACGTTTTTTCCGCTGCTATGACGAAAAAAAAAAAGAGGGGTGTAGCAATTATGATATCTGCTAAAAATAAATTTGAGCTTATTCACCAGGAATCCGATTTGGACGCACGTAGATTGTTGTTGATTTGTAAAATCAACGACATACTATATACGCTGGTGAACGTGTATGCTCCTTCAGAGGGAACTACTAGGTTCATCAATCTATCATCAGACCATATTGATAGGGTCGCTAGAGGCTTTTTGATTGTGGGTGGAGACCTTAATGCAGTTGCCGACTTTAACCTGGACAGGCGAGCAGACAAAGTTAGAAAGCAAGAAAAACGGATGAGGACTAGAGCGGACGCTTTTTCAGGCTGTCTGTTCAGACAAAATCTATACGACGTTTGGAGGGTGCATCACCCAGGAGAACGGGATTATTCCTTTTTCTCTAGGGTGCATACAACTTATTCTAGGATAGATTATTTCCTGGTTAGGGGCCCAATGTTACGAAGATGTCTTAAATCTAGCATAGGAAACATCACCTGGTCAGACCATGCCCCAATATTCTTAGAAATCAAAGACAACCCCGATTATCAAATTCGTAATAATTGGAGACTGAACGAAAAATTGATAGAGTCAGAAAAAGATGCTCAAGATCTGACTGAGCAAATTAAAAGCTTTATAAACACTAATGATAATGGGGATACATCAGTCCAGAATTTTTGGTGCACTCTGAAGTGCGTATCGAGAGGATACTTTATCAAAAAGGGGGCGTGGCTTAAAAAAAGCAGAGGCAGGGATCTGGCGGAACTACATGCAGAGATGGCAATCCTAGAAGCGAGGAATAAGGTTGGTCCGACTGGTCAGCTAGGCAGGGAGATCCAGGTCCTCCAAGAACAGATTAAAAAGGGACTTCAGATAAGAGCAGAAAGTGCAATGACCCGCCTAAAAAGTAACTGGTATTGCAGTAATAATAGACCAGGGAAAGAACTAACAAAAAAACTTAAAGCACAGCAGGCAAACTCAAGAATAAAAAAGGTACTACAAGATGGTAAGACTTGCACTGCTCCAGAGCAGATTGCTGCAGCCTTTAAAACATATTACGAGACTAAGTCGGATAAATCTGCTTCGGACTTGGCTGCATTTCTCGGATCTCTCTGCCTACCTCGCCTGTCGGAGGACCAAATTGAATCTATTAGCGAGCCGATAACATTGGCGGAGGTGTCTAGCACAATTAGAGAAATGAAAAAGGGTAAATCCCCGGGCCCGGATGGCTTTTCAGTCACTTTCTACCAGGCGGCTGATATGGTTATTGCTCCCATATTGGTTAAACTGTATAACTCGATAGCGAAAGGTGAGAGATTTCCACAGGAGATGCTGGAGGCCTCTATTTCCCCAATTCCGAAGCCAGGGAGGGACCCGGAGGTGGTAAGTAACTATAGACCCATCTCGCTGATTAATGTGGATGTGAAGATATTTTCTAAGATCTTGGCAAACCGTCTGAAACTTGTGATTCACCATTTGATTCACCCCGACCAAGCAGGTTTCATGCCGGGTAGGGAGGGAGCAGAGAATACCAGGAGGGTTTTCGACATCATCGACATTATACATCAAGGGAAAATCCCCTCTGTCCTGGTCGCTCTGGACGCAGAGAAGGCCTTCGACAGAGTGGATTGGAGATTTTTGTTGGAATCCCTCCTGGCTTTCGGCTTCACGGGTACGTTTTACAACTCGATAATGGCATTGTACACGAATCCACGTGCTAGAATCAAAGGCCCCTTCCTGGCATCGGAATATATGGAAATTCATAATGGAACAAGACAGGGGTGTCCTCTGGCCCCTCTCCTGTATGCACTGACTATTGAGCCCTTGGCCCAGTACCTGAGAGAATCTCAGGAGGTGACCGGGGTAAAGACCGGGCCAGACGAACACCTAATTACTCTCTACGCAGATGACGTCCTTTTGACTCTGACGCAGCCCAGATCCTCTGTTTCGGCACTCCTGAAAGCCCTAGAGCTCTTTGGCCTATATTCTAACTATAAAGTCAACCTCCTCAAGACACAGGTAATCACCTTTTATATGCCAGGCCCAAATCGGCAAATGCGGCAGGCTTTTGGTGAAAAAGGGTCGACACACGATAAAATAGAGTACCTAGGGATAAAAATGTATAGACAATTGGATAGAGTAGTCCCAGGGAACCATGGGCCGTTAATAACTGATCTTCAAAAACAGCTGTCACAATGGTCTAAGTTGGAGATATCGTGGATGGGCCGCATTAATACCCTGAAAGCCTATATCCTACCGAAACTTATATATCTGTTTCGTACGATACCCTACAAAGTCCCAGTTAAGATCCTCAGGGAATATGAGCTACTGTTTGCAAAGTTTGTATGGTCGGCGAGGAAGCCCCGCATTCCGAGCCAGACCATGAAGCGAGGTAGCCAATATGATGGTTTGGGGTACCCAGATATTCGTAAAACGTATGAGGCCTGTCAACTCGCACACATAGTTGCATGGAAAAATCAAAGGCATAATACACGATGGTATACCCTGGAGAAGACAGTCTGTGACAACATTGACCTGGCCTTGCTGGTCTGGCTTCCCAGAGAATTTTTTAAAAAGTTGGATCCTCCCCTTAAAGTAGTAGTTGATCTAATGTCCGCGCTTTATAAACTAAAGAAATCGTTGAAAATGACGGACAGGTTTTCAAAAGCAGCTCCTTTACAGGTGATCACTTTATGTATAGATAATATTAATTTACAGAGGTGGAGGGAAGCCGGGATCACCAAAGTGGGTGACCTCTACATAGATAATAACCTAAATCCCTTTGAGATATTGATTGAGAAATTTAATCTCCCAAACCTAGAACACTATAACTATCTGAGAATTGGATCTTTTCTTAGGGAAAAACCTCCTATGGACGTTACAGATTGGGACAGATATATAATCTCGGTAGGCAGCAGCAGAGTTATTTCAAAGTCCCGACGATTTCTCGACTCGGGGGTGACGGTCGAGAAGTCGTCGGCGATTAAACACTGGGAGACCGACCTGGGTAAATCATTTACTCTGCGGGAGTGGTTCGGGGCTTGGCAAGAGGTCAGGGCAGTTGTTCACTGTATTAACATACAGGAGCAGTTCTTTAAACTGTTCCACAGATGGTATTGGGTCCCCAAAAGGCTGGCTAAATTTAATGTAGACGCCCATGATCTGTGTTGGCGCTGTCAGCGAGCAACTGGGTCCCAGTACCATATGTGGTGGGGGTGTGACGAACTAGTACCGATAAGACAAAAGGCTTCCTCACTTATAAATGGGGTGACACCGGGCCAAGGGCAATTGACCCCACAAACCTTTCTATTCCACCTCGATCTAGTAGAAACCAATAAAAATCGAAAAGCTCTCTGTATCCAAATCTTATCAGCTTTTAAGATCTGTATGGCAAGATATTGGAGGAGAGAGGATATACCTCCTTGGACAGAAATTAAATCACAGATAAACTTGCAAGCAGCGGCGGAAAAATACTTCTTTATAAAGTCTATAAATAGACAAAATAGAGCCGCCTATGATGAAACATGGGCAAAATGGCAGGAAGTGTCGGGTTGATTCACTCTAGATTGTCATGCTGGACCGGTGCGGTTTATTATAGCCCTAGCGGATGTAAACTGCCGTCTCCTGAGGCGGAGGTGACTATACTACAATCTCCGTTTGTCCCGGGTTCTTACACTCCAATTCCAACACCCCCCCCCCCCCCTGACCACCCCCAGCGGCGATAGCTTGAGTGATGTTGCGTATGGTGATTGTATGGACCAGTACAGGGGCGGATAAATTAGACACCAAGGTATGGAGATGCAGACGGGGTCCCTCTAGCAGGCAGACAGAATGTTATAATGTAAAAACATGGTTATAGAAAATGCTTATATCTCTACCGGTGGTAACCACACCATGAATTCTGGTTGTAATCACCGTTAGTAACAAGGAATATGTTTGATTATAGTATGTCCTGCAAGATAACTTGTCTGTATAATTATAAGTTATGCTATGCCCGCCCTGGTCTGTTGTTTAGGGCATTGTTTGTTTTGTATAATAATAAAATTACAATAATAAAGGAAAAAAGGGAAAAAAAAAATAAATAAAAAAAAAGTAAAAATAAAATGAGGTGTTTATCTCTAGCATCCGTTTTGAGAATTTTACCCATGATGTAACATTCTCCAAAATCTTCCAGCAATTCTCACTTTACAACTTTTGCCAGAGCCTGCATGATGACATCATACTGGCTCTTGTGTATCATAGTGGGCATGACTAGGTGCTTGTGTACAACTTTTTTTTTTCCTGCCTTCCAACACAAAGAGAGGATTGACCTGATCGAACAGGATCATAACTCTGCCCCCTTGTGATGTAATAGTTACATTACCCTCCCATTCAATGCAGTATTCTGACTTATACACTGCATTCTGTGTCTCCAGTCCCAAAGTGAGATACTAGTGCTGTAAAATCACTGGGGGGGTGGCACCCAAAAACACAATATATCACAAAATGGCGGCACCTAGTCACACTTGTTTAGTATTATATTTTATAAAATAAACTTCCATAACAAAAACAAAAAACATCTGAGATCAAAAATGCCAAATAAAAAACCCTTTACATTTTGTGGTGGGAGACTCCCTTTAATACATTCATCCATTGTGTCACAAGTTACTTTATTCAAGTGACCACTTTGTTGTCCCTAATCCCCTCTCCCCAAAAAAAATACAGGCCAAACGGTGTGATGAAAGCCGAATTGGGTCGAGCTTCCTCAGTTAGGGGAATCTGCCAGTAGCCCCGGGTAAGATCAAGAGTAGACACCCAGGTAGCAACAGGGAGGGAAGGGTGCCCAACGAGGCTGTATGTATATTACCCCCTCGGTGGGCTAGCCGACGGACGTCCACAAACTTGTCTGCCAGCTGGGCAGCTTCCTCTAGAGTGGGTGGCTCGCGGTCCCGAACCCAATCTCGTACATCCCCGGGAATATGCTGAAAAAATTGTTCCAAGAGAACTTGCTGCAATATTTCCTCGGCTGTAATAGCAGCGCTGCCTTGCATCCAGCTCCTGGCGGCCCTGTTGATGCGATGCGCCCATTCACAGTAGGTATCCTTAGCTCCCAGACGAGCTTCCCGAAAGCGGCGCCGGTAAGTGTCAGGGGTAATGGCATAACGGGCCAGTAATCTTTTTCTCACCTCCTGGTAATTTCGGCTGAGATCATCTGGGATGGATCTGTACGCAGAAAGAAGGTGTGACACTTAACCCAAATATAAACAGTGAACAAAATAGTGAATAAAGTGAAATGGTAATTAAATTATACTCCTCCTCTGGCACTGCAGCACCCGTAAAAGTGCTCCTCGGGCACTTGACAATAGAAAAACAAGACGGAGTAGGGGCGCATGTACCGGGAAGAGAAACAAAAAAACAACAATAGTGCAACACAGTTTAAATATAATTGGATGTATAGTAAATCTCTACAGGGGTGCACTCACAAACGGATATTGAAATCAGGCTCATCAGAATATGTAGTCAGTCGGTTTTAATCATTTCCATCTAAAAAACACATTAAAAAGCCATTGCGCAGTGGCTAACACAAACCAGGCAATAAAAACAATAGATACACGTACAAAATATAAAGCACTTAAAGTGCAACTTGCGTGAAAAAAGTCCCGAGAAGTAATACTTCTTTCCTGCTGCCACCAGGATAAAATACTCAGGCTCTTTTCTGAAGAAATAAACAGCTGGATCCACTTCTCAACGCGTTTCGCCGGCTCTGCTGTCGGCTTCCTCACGAGATTGATGCTTTGTGCAAACTTGCAAATAAAGTGCTGAAAGACTGCAGCTAAGAAAACGCCTTAAAAAGGCTTCACAAAATACAATAACGTAGAACACCTGTAAAAAACACACAAATTAGGAGAGGGCACTTGTCTATGACGCAAGTGGGGGGAGGAAAAAACCCCACTATGCGTCCAGACTATGCGCGATCACGTGACCCGGACTGGAGAGAAAGAGCCTACCTCCCTAACTAACCTCCCCGTCTATAGCTGTCACTCAGCGTGTAGGCTGACTCCCCGTGACGTGACTTCAAGCGTCTATCCATAACCAACGAGAAGCGTTGGATAGATAGTCCGGGACACGTGACCTCCCGTCCAACACATACTGACTTACATAATACCTGACAGATCTATACACAAACGCCTTGCCTCTAGAGATAACGAGCAATGGACCTAATCTTATTGGAAAGAAGAAGGAGATCAACCACAAAATAAATGAAATAAAAATGAAAATAATTATAAATATAAAAATAAATAAAAATAAATATAAAAATAAAAATAAATAAAAATAAAGTAAAAATAAAAATATATAAAAATAAATAAAAATAAAAATGATGATAAGAAATAGTGATAATTGGCAAATGGAAAGGGGACAATAATGCAGAGGAAAAAAGATGTAGGGGGAGAAAAGAATTAAAAGGAAAAAATAATAGAATGAAATAAAATAAAAAGAAAAGAAAAAAGGAAAAAATAAATAAAGAGAAAGAATAATTAAAAGGAAATAAATGAATAAATGGATGGATCGATAGACAGGAAAGAGGAATGAAGAGATAAAAATGAAAGAATAATTGTAATGGAGAGTAAAAATAGTGTATATATATATCTGTGGTGTGAAAGAATTATAGATAATGAAGGAAAAAAATAATAATAATAATAAAGGAAAAAAATAATAATAATAAAGGAAAAAAATAATAAAGGAAAAAAATAATAATAATAAAAATAATAATAATAAAAAATATATAAAAAAATATATAATAATAATAATAATAAAATAAAATATGTAAGTCAGTATGTGTTGGACGGGAGGTCACGTGTCCCGGACTATCTATCCAACGCTTCTCGTTGGTTATGGATAGACGCTTGAAGTCACGTCACGGGGAGTCAGCCTACACGCTGAGTGACAGCTATAGACGGGGAGGTTAGTTAGGGAGGTAGGCTCTTTCTCTCCAGTCCGGGTCACGTGATCGCGCATAGTCTGGACGCATAGTGGGGTTTTTTCC
Organism: Pelodytes ibericus; assembly: GCA_036172795.1. Lineage (NCBI taxonomy): Eukaryota > Metazoa > Chordata > Amphibia > Anura > Pelodytidae > Pelodytes > Pelodytes ibericus. The sequence continues at coordinate 154,350,229 of CM069858.1, forward strand.
TCCCCCCACTTGCGTCATAGACAAGTGCCCTCTCCTAATTTGTGTGTTTTTTACAGGTGTTCTACGTTATTGTATTTTGTGAAGCCTTTTTAAGGCGTTTTCTTAGCTGCAGTCTTTCAGCACTTTATTTGCAAGTTTGCACAAAGCATCAATCTCCTGAGGAAGCCGACAGCAGAGCCGGCGAAACGCGTTGAGAAGTGGATCCAGCTGTTTATTTCTTCAGAAAAGAGCCTGAGTATCTTATCCTGGTGGCAGCAGGAAAGAAGTATTACTTCTCGGGACTTTTTTCACGCAAGTTGCACTTTAAGTGCTTTATATTTTGTACGTGTATCTATTGTTTTTATTGCCTGGTTTGTGTTAGCCACTGCGCAATGGCTTTTTAATGTGTTTTTTAGATGGAAATGATTAAAACCGACTGACTACATATTCTGATGAGCCTGATTTCAATATCCGTTTGTGAGTGCACCCCTGTAGAGATTTACTATACATCCAATTATATTTAAACTGTGTTGCACTATTGTTGTTTTTTTGTTTCTCTTCCCGGTACATGCGCCCCTACTCCGTCTTGTTTTTCTATGGATCTGTACGCTCCTGCCGCTCTGCCAGTCAGTTTGCCCACCAGGATTGGCATCCACTCTCGCTCCTCCAGATTGTGTAACTGGCACTGCCTCTCAAAATCTTGCAGAAATCCATCGATATCCCCCACTGTGTCATCGAAGGTTTTAAAAGATTGGTGAGTGACATGCAGGCCAGAGGAGCTGGTGTTACGGTTCAGCTCTGTATGCCCTGTGGCTGGGTTGGCATCCTGGTTGAGTATCTTGGCCAGCTCCTGCTCCCTTTCTTTCTCCGCCGCTTGCATAATGCGGTTAATGCCAATCTATTCCTCACCCTCAGGGAGATCACATCCAGCTTGACTGGTATATCTGCAGGCATAGGAACAGGGATATATTCCTGGGGGTTGGTAGCCCTGGTGCCCTCTCCAGCCTGGTACAGCTCCAGCAACGCAGCAATCAGCTAATTTTTCTTTAATCCTGCAGCATCCTGTTCTCTCCGGGTCAGTATATCTTGTAGAGCCGCAATAGTCAGAAGTTTGTAGCTTTCTGCCATGGTGTTCCCTGATTCCAAATATAGCTGTGCAGAGATATCCCAAACGCTGCCACCAATTTAACGAGCTGCCTACCGGATGTAGTAGGCCCTCTGCTCGTTATGGGAAAATACTCTGCTTGGAACCGCTGGAACAGATATACACCTCTGGAACCTCTGCTATAAATTCAGGAAAGAATCACTCAGGACACTGATCAGTTGAACAGCAGAAAGAGAACATTTATTTATGATTTACACAGTACATATATACCAAACTGCAATCAGATAACACTTGATTAAACAATAGAAAACTTAAACACATCACCAGTAAAGCAGAATCTAGCCACTTTAATCTGGAGCCAGAAGCACGATAGTGAGACTGGGTGCCTGACATAATTAAACAATGGAAGGCTTAAACAGATTACAGGTAAAGCAGTTATCTAGCCACTTGAATTAGGGCACAACCATAAGCTTGTGACATGTTTAAGAGAAAAACATGTTGGGGTGAACTAACCGAGAAGTCACCCTAGCTCTTTGATGTTGTACAGTTCTTCTGGAAAAACCTATACATGTTCGTGGTTAAGGAGAGCAGTTGAAATATGAAGGATTGTGTGGTATAGAGATGTGGCTAGTTTTACTGCCATTTGTGTTCCTTATTTAAAATGTCTACTATTCATGTTGCTAGAGAGCTGCACACGGTTTAGCATAGTTGAAGACCATCATGCCTCCAACATTTTATATACTCTTTTTAAAAAATGCCAGTGCCAGTTTGTGGTCTATTGATTACATAATTATAACAGATCAGCAAAGAAACACTGCATACAGACCACACAAACTGACTTACCGTGCACCAGAAGATAGTGACCTTTTTCATTATTACCAGTATTTACACTGCACACAATAACCTCCCTAGAAATATACATTACTGACTTTTGGTAAAGTGCCCAAATCCAGTAATGAATTAACAAGAAGTGGTCCACAATATATACTTTAATTAAAGATCTTAAAGGAAAATGGTAGGATTTAATGTGTTGGTGAGAAGAGATTCCCGTGATTAGGCTAATTTTCATTTCAATGACAGTGTTGTATAAGCGACTGTGAGCCACTGTTAGTCCTGGTATTCACAATGAACAGTACAGCTTTGTTGTCAGGGCTGCCAATCAAAGATCAACATATACCAATTGGCAGAATTTCATTGTGCGGGTTGAAAAACACCTACATTATGCTGCACATGTTTTCATGTGACCATGGGAAAAATACAATTAGGGCTTTATTCATGAAAAAAAAAACCTGCAGGGAATTGGGGAGGGCATTTCTTATTTAACTCCAGCCAAAGCAGCCGAGTTGGAAAAATGGGATCATGTCTTCCAACTCAACTACTATGAACTTATGAGTTTGAAATTCCCTCCTCAACTTCCTGCTGTTCTCTCTATCATTAATAAAGTGCTTAGTGCTGAGGGGGAGGTTGTGTTAATGCTGGAACAGATCTTAAAACAACAACAAAAACTTTTACCTACCGGACTTTAATTTTTTTTTTACTTCTTTTCCAGTTTTTAAAATTTACAGTCATATCATCGTTTGGGTTGAAAAAAGACTTGCGTCCAAAGAGTTCAACCTTTTTCCTATTCCTTGTTTACCGCCATTGATCCAAAAGAATTATTCAGATAGACAAATGTATAAACAAAATGGTACAAAAAAGCAATAAAAATGACAAGAATGATATATGAATGGCTGTAACATACATACAAAACACAGCATGTATATTATAATGTTGTGCATGCAATTCTGCTAACACAATTGCCTGGATTTGGTGTCATTAAATGGACACTACCACTTACATAAGATATAACTAGATAACCTGGTTATTTAAAACAAACACATATATAAATCATATGCCACAGTTTTTTTTTATATGATTGAATTAATTGCATATAAAAGGAAAAATAAAATGAGTGTTTATCTCCTGGCTCCATTTTGTAAATATTTCCCATGATGCAACATCGTCCAAAATCCTCCAGTCAGTCTCACTTTAAAACTGTTGCCAAAGCCTTCATGATGATGTCATAAGATACTCCACTGCTCTCTTACTGGCCCCTGTGTATCATAATGGGAAGGACTAGATGGCTGTGTACACTTTTTTTTTTACCTGCCTTCCAACACAAAGAGAGGCGATTATTAACCTGATCAAGCAGGATCTTAACTCAGTCCCCAGCCCCAAAGTGAGAAATTTGTGCTGTAAAGTCACTAGGGGGTGGCACCCAAGAACACTATCGTTCACAAAATGGCGACTCCTAGTCACTAAAAACAGTGTCCGGGTCTGCCAAAATGTTCTGTCAACCCATTCAAATTGCAGGACCAAAGGGTGGTAAAATGCTCCCTGGCCGCTAATTGTAACTGGGAAGGAGACTGGGCATGTTGCTCTGTCCTCTTAAAAAAAAAAAACTGGGGCAGGGACATGTTGCTCCTTGTCCTCTAATTATAAATTGGGCTGGAGGCAAGGCAAAATGCACCTGGAATAATAGGGGGCTATATAACCTATGGGTCCAATTAGAAATGGTGTTTTTGTTTTACATTTTCATCATATTTTATGATTTTTTTCTATAGTAAATTATACGGTATGATAAAAAAAAAGGTCTGGGTACATTAAATGAGAAAAAATTGAATTACAGCTAAACACAACAACTGTAGAAGTCTAAAAACAGCCTCCGTCCTTAATGGTTCAAAGTGACAGGCTGCTAACATATAGTTCCTTTTCTAAATATATTTCCAGTCCTCTATGCCCAAGCCTTGTATTGAACTGAAGAAGAAGTGGTGATTATTTTATTTATTTAGTTTTTTTGTTTTGCTCCAGTTTTGGTGTCCCCACAGTTTGTTCATGCTAGGATGTAGTCTATGTTTAAAAATTAAAAAAAAAATAAAAACACCTATGGAGATATTTTTATGATGTAGTGATTAAAGTGTTTTTTTTTTTTTTTACATTTTATTTTCATTCCATTATATAACTCTGTAGAATATCATGGTGATTTATAATACATGTAAACTGTTACTTTCCAATACTTACAGTATCTTTGATTTCTGGCTGCAATTCACAATTAACACTTGTATGAATGTATGAGGTCTTGAATTTGCACTTTAATGCTTGTTGTAACTTCTGAAGTACACTATTAGTCTTAATGTGAGCCAGAATGCTCCAGTGTGTGGGAATCATTTGTAGAACATGTTTTAGGAAAATAGCAGAATTATTACTTAAAATATGCTATTGTTTTTGAGTTATTGGTAAGGATTGGTGTATGACCACCTGTCTCATACTCTATATGAGGAGTAAGCAGTTCTGGCAGATATTTCACATTTGTACTTGTGTCAGTATGATTAAACAAGAGACAACACATAGACCTGCTTCACCGTTTATAGAGAATTAAGCCCAAAATCCAAACACAGAAATTGTTTTGGAATAGATTTGTACAGCGTTTTTGCTCAAGCGAGGTTTTGATATCTGCTGGGTTTGCCTAGTTGCTCAGGGTAGCAGATTCTTTAGCGATGAAAAAGTGAACAGAGATTTTACAGGTGGCCTAACCTGTCTGTGTGGTGCAGAGAATAAATTGATGTAAGGAACTCTTGTAAATCTTCATGCTGCTATGAAAGCTTTATGGTTGGAAGTATGCTTCAACTGGATCATCTCCCTAGAGACAAATATAGCAGTATAACAGAACAATATAAATTAGAACATTCATCAGGTTCTGTTCTTTTCTGCTGAAGCAGGGGTCGTGGTTCCCCAAATCTTCAAGGTCGTCTGCTTTAGGACACTTGAATATCCCTTATGCAAGAAGATTGAGAGCACTTTGCCTCCAAAATATAAATAGCGTTGTTTGTACCACATAAGTGGAAAGTGGACAAAGCAGTTCTCTCTAAGCAAAAGTGACCCCTAAAAAGTGGTGCTGTAGACAAGAGCTTAGCTTGCTTTGTGGAAAATCTACTCTTGCCAGAAACTTTTAGGTTTGGTGTCCCTAGTTAATTTGAAATATTTTTTCTCTCTCCATTAAGTTTCACTTACCATTATTATCTAGTAAATGTAATGTCTCTATGCTGGGGATCAGTATATTAATAACCTTTTAAGAAAACAAATAACAACTACCTTTTTTAACACATCTAACACTCTCATTACTGGGCGGAAGTGCTGAAAATAGTTGCTACTTCTTCATTACTAAGATTGGATATAGGACCTACTGCGGGTGCTGCTGGCCCTCATTTCAGTTATGTTCTTCCCTCAAAAAGAATGTGCAAGATGTCTCTTGGAAAAAAGAGTTAGCACATATTATAGAGCAAACATAGACATATGCTATTGTTTATAGGTTGTAAAGGCCATTTGTTCTCACACAGTGAATAGTTGGTTTAATAGTTTTGGTTAATATGACGAGTTTATTCATTTAAAGTAAACGATCCTTCGTTACATTGCTACTGTGCTTATTATGCTGTCATAACAAGTGCCTTAGTGTTCTTTAACAATTTTGTGTATATGAACCTTCGGTGTCAACTATGGAGAAGTTCATCAAATATATCTTGCAATGTTTCCATAGGTATTTATACATGATAATCATGTCATGGTTTCGGTATCTTGTCTGATCAAGCCCTACGCTGTTAACCTCCAGATGCTGAACTACCAATTCCTTAATCACTAGCTTTTTAGAATGGCGAAGACTTGTCATAGCTATAGTCCATAAATGGCTTGAGGGCTGCAGTTGGATGGCTAGGGACTATTTAAAAAACCTGTGTTCTATAACTAAAAATATTAGTAACGTTGTTGCAAATCTCCTTATGCTTTCAAGCTCTATAATGTTTTTTTTTTGTTTTTTTTAACTTGTACATAAAATAGTGTTATAAATGTTTTTAATTAAGCTGGACATTCAAGGTAGGTTAGGAGAATAATTAATAGCAAGAAATGGTTTCTTTAAAGTGAAAATTACAAGTGTTTAAGAGACGTCTCTGAAAGTATAAATTTTGTTTGTTATAATAACGCCAGCCTCGGAGGCCAGGGGAAATGTGATCCAATGAGCACATGTAGTTGCGCTTAGAATGGTTACATGTTAATAAACATTAATGTAACACTCTTTTGATTACTGTTTCAATGAGGATGATACATAATTTTAATTAAAATGCTATGCTTTTTAATTATATGTTTATATTTCAGGTTCTGTTGCCAGTGTAAATTCAAACTTTTTCACTGGGCTATAAACACCATCTCAATGAATGCCCACACAAACACAAATTGTATTATTATTATTAATAATAAATAATAATCATTTTGTGGTATGTATATGAGCTTGTGTAAAAGTTAGTAGAGTTTGGTAATTGTATAGATTTCTGTTGCTAACTTCTTCAGCTGTCAGGCCAAATCTCACATACAGGATCATTCTGTGTTTCAATATGTATCCAGTTTCTCTAGTTTCCTTGCTGTTCGCTGGCCATGCCCTACCAGAGGGTTTTTGGTTTTCTTGTACTTTGTTACTTTGTTCCTATATGTCTGCTCCACCCATATGCTCAGTGTGCTTTCTCCATTTCTAAGCCAGTTCTGCTACAGGTATGTTTCTATGTGTTGTGTCTGTGTTTCATTTGCTACTTTATTATTCAGTTCTAGCGTTCCTTGATGTTGGTTGTCAAGTTTCATCTTATGGCCATAAGTCAACTGAACCCTCACTATGTCAGAGTATTAGTTGTATTTATGTGTGTCTACTAATGGAGTGCGGATACCCTCCCCCGGGCCCTGTGTCTCCACATCCTGCCAATAAACTCCCGAACAATATCTATTAATGCTCAGGGTCCTATGTCACCTGGACCTCATCCCTGACATTAGTTTTCCTTTGGATTACAGTAGACCTTTGTCTACTTAAAAATATCAATGGAAGAACCTAACTTGTTTTGACATTGTGACTTAATAGCTGTATCATGTCCTGTTTTTTGGCTGTGATGCACAATGGAATCATTATTGTTATAAACTACATTATATTATATGATATACTAAATCATGAAGAGCCAAAACTTTCAAACTATCATTGAACTATGCCTCTCATGATCCAGAAGCAGGATTTAGACTGGGAAATCATAGAATAAAGGATAAGTCATATTCTTGTAAATTAAACCACAAATGGAATACTTTTACTTAAAAAAAAATAAAAAAAATATATATATAAATATATATATGTGTGTATATATATATATATATATATATATATATATATATATATATAGGCACGATAGCACTGGTTTGGATACTACTGTAGTTTGCTGTTTTCATGCATAAGTGGAAGTGGTGTGACTTTGGCACACTCAGGATAGGCCTTTGCTACAAATGGTTATTTTCAGAGAGTTCATTGTATGTTGAAAAGGTGATGCAGGCATGAATAACATTTGCTACATTCCTAACAGACAATTATAGGTTATTTTAATGTCTGCTTACTGTTGAACACACTTTTCAGAGAGAGGATTTGAATTTTTTGCAGGAAATAAGTATATATTTGTCTGTCATGGGAATGAGCAGTGTGTTTGACATTTGTTCCATGGATGGAGTTTTGCTTAACTCTTGTTTCTCTGGAATTCTCTTCCACAGAATACCCAGCTGCCTCTCAGCCTAAAACACCTCTTATGAATCCACTGGCCCTACCTATTTGGCTAATAGTCTGCCCACTGGGGCATATAGAAGTGAAAAGTGGTGCAACCCCAATCCATTGAATCAGGTTAGAGAGCAGCCTGGCAGCGATTGCTACCTTACCCCACTCTAGACTGTTAACTTGCAAGGAAAGTTAATCGTATGTGTTGCTCTATTTGACTTGTGTATCAAGCACCGCACATACATTATTCATAATATTTATATGACCATAGTAATGTACAGTGTAAATGGAAGCTCAGAACTTGTATGATAGCATTCCACAAGGGATTGAAGCAGTTTTGGAAGCAAAGGGCAAACGTACTACTCATAAAGTACTTTATATAAACATACGTTTTTTCCCATTATTTTGTCCACCCCTTGCACATATGGGGTGGAACATGCTATTTATAAGTTTATAACATTTTTCTTGAAATGTCATTTTAAATTCTGGTGAAGACCATGTAACCAATGATAGAATATTGAAAAAGAGTGAACAGGGATTATTACACTGTTTTTATTATACTTTGTCATAAAACAATCCTCATGTGATGTTTTGGAATTGAGTGAATCTGCCAAAAAGTAAGTGATCGTCTACAACGTTGAGCTCCAAGTAGGGTGACCATATCACCATTTTATTCAGGGATTCTTATGAAAAATGTATACTCCAGTGTTGTAGTCTGTAAAAGGTACACTGGTCTGCAGTCTTTATTCCATCTAATGCAGACCTGGCGTAAGTATTTTTCATGGATGTCTGCAGTGGTGTATTTTGGTTGTGTGCTGCCCTAGACAAAATTAAATTCGGGAACCCCCCTCCACCTACATTGCAGAACCAGGACATGTCCCATCACCCACATTCCACACATAGGACTTACCCCATTGCACACCGAGGAGACTTTTCCCCATCACATACATTGGACACCCAGGATATGTCCCATCACCCACACTGCACACTTAGTATGTGCCCAGCACCCCAGAACATGCCCCATCACTGACAGGGCACACCCATAAGTTACTCCAGCACCCCAGGACATGCCCCAGCACCCAGACTGTAGACCCAGGACTCCCAGGACATCCTTCCGTGCTGTGTCTCGCTCCCCCAGCGTGGTATGAAGTCTGAGTACCGGCAGGTCACATGACATCCCAACGCTCTGACCTCAGAACACGCAGGTCTTTGCTCTTTGGAAGCGCACAAACACCATGCTACCCTCATCACCATAGAAACTGGTGATGAGGGGAGATCTTTTTATTTTTATTGCAAAAATATCAAAGTTTACAAAATTTCAGTTAATATACCAACAAGCTTTTTATTTTTTTCGCTTCCCCCTCTGGCATGTGTAGTGCTAGGTATCTGTGAATAAAATGGCAATGCTGTCACCCTAGCACCAGGTCAGTTGATCAAGTCAGTTTACTGTAACAATACTACTACAAAACACAAATGAGTAGTAGACTACACCTAGCTAGCCTGCTTTATTTCCCACCATAGGCTTCCCATTTAACTCAGTATACAGACAAAACATAGCTGTGTCAGCTATATTTGCCTTAGGGTTTGGCAAGAGTTACAGACATTTCTTGAGCCACCACCCTTATATGTAGCATTTAAATAGCCTCTAAAAATAGTAGCAACTATTCGTCAGTTGTATATCTTGGTGTGAGCCTTTCAAAATATCATCACAGGGTCTCCACATGAGATTACCCTCAGCAGAGCCAGCATACGCTGGCTGACTCCAGAAGTGTGGGAATTGGGATGTGTTCAACAATGAGAAACAGAAGAGAAAAAAAGACTTTAAAAAGTGAAATGGCACAAAGCCCAATCTGATCCACCCCAATGGAAATGTTTTCATTTTCATCACAATCCAAAGATTCCATCATATGTCTTAAAACTCACGTTCCACTTTGGAACCCTTTATGGTTTACATTGTGAATCCTGAGCAGACTAAGTGCTGGGCATTCAGAGCTACTCTATTAATTACTGGATATTAATTCAGTTAGGTTTCAAACCTAAAAAAAAAAAAAAAGCTGCAATCTAAGAAAACTGGCAGGATTTCACATTCATCTGTAGATTTTCTGTGTCCTTGGAGTCGACAGTTTCACATACTGGTTCTATTAGCGTTCTTGTTTTGGATTTCTGTCTCACACTTGTTGCATACCTCAATGAAGGTTGAAGGATGGAATTTGATTTACTTGTATAATATAGCATAAATTGTTGTTTAATTGAATTAAGGGCAAAAATGTGCACATACTATTCTAGTTGTGTAATATTGTAACATGTAGCTATTTCTTTTCTTTTCTTTTGCTCTGTAGTCTACATGCCAAATAATTCAGCATTGCTAGATACAGTGTGTAAAAGTTATTACAAATGCAAATCGAAATAGTTAGTTGTGAGAGTTTACTATATAAAGGGAAACTTAAAGTGTCACTAAACTTTTTTTCACTTGTTCTCTTAATATAGTATGAGTGTATAGTATGAGGATAAACTGTTATGTACTTTTTAAGGTACATGCCAGATTATTCTCTTAACTGCAACCATGATGCTGTCCTCCTTTTTCACAGGCCACCAACAGAGGGGACCTTAAAGTGGAACTAAACGTTATTTTAATATTAATGTTTTAAATAATATTACCTAATAAATACATTTAGATGGAGAATTTTACACATAATGTGTGTATTTTCCCTACCTAAATTTCCCCTTTACCCCATGGGGATGGTAAACGCATCTTGAATTAGTGAATCCAGCTCATTGCCAAAAATACAGCAGAGTCATAGGAAATGTAGTTCCCACAAATCTGCTGTACTAAGCATGCGCACACTGAACTGCGGCGGCCATTTTGGAAATCTGCATAGCTTAAACAGAAAATGTCTATGCAGTACAGTTAACCTAAATGGGGCAGATCGACCCCTGTAGTGTCGCTGACACTCCTGTCTCTGCAGCAAAGTAATGTGGGAGGGCCAAGGGTCTAAATACATGAGATATACAAATAAAATAAGTCCGCCCCCCCCAAAAAAAATTAAATAAAGAAGTGTAATTTAATAAAAAAAAAAAAAAAGTGTTATAAAATACTGAGTTAAAAGTTTAGTTCTACTTTAAATAGGACTTAAATATGTCCCCTATGTTGGAGAATCTTTCTTACTTACCTAATTATGCCTGATTGTCGCTATTCCCTTATAAATCCACCACGTGTCACTGTTTAGTGTAAGCTAATTGAGACCGTAAGGGATGAAAGATCAAAAAATAGCTTTTTATAGAGAAAATACTTGCTTTAAACAGTCCATATCAGCTTGAGGAAGGAAATTACTTCACATATGAAGTGGCCTTCTTGTGTGTGTATGTATACTTTTTCATTGTGTTTTTCTGTATATTTAATATTAGTAATGTATATAGGAGATCTCTAAAATAGCTCCAGTGTCAAGAGACTTCCCCTAGGAGTTAACCCTAAAGCTAAGCAGAAAGATTATATGGATGTGTGAGAAGTCTTGATAGATTAAGACATAACTTTTATTGGTACTAGATAAAATGACACATATATAACAAACAAGATGAGTGGGGAAAAAACGTGAGGTGAGTGAAGTTGTGATTAAAATAAGTCTTGCACGCCCATAGATAATCAGGTGTAAATTGTTATACTGTAAAAAATTATCTAAAGTATGGTATGGGGTGCAAGGACAGTAATCCGGTTATAATATAGTCATAAATGGCATCGTTTTGATATCGAAATTTATACAGCAGATATTTGTTCATATACATATAGCAGGAATTACCTGGTTACAACTGTTTTGGCAAACTGTTTAAATGTTTTGAATGTTGGCAACAGAGAGTTAGGATTTTATCTTTACACAGCATGATTAATTGACAGCTGCAGAATTTAAAGTAACAATTCCCTTTTCTCTCCCTTTTCTTGCCACACAGTTATATTATTACAAGTCAGATTAACTTGCTTTAACAGTCGCATGGGATTTTTTTCCTGCTATAGTGATTATTTTATGGACATTGCTTATTTATTATGATTAATTCAATATCAATATGTTAAACTATATAATATGTGAATGCACATGGCTACTAAACGGTGGGAAGACAATTGAACCCTTTCAGTAATCGGTTTCTAATGATACTTACATTTTTGTCGTCAGGGTTTACATTTATGACTATATTATAACCGGATTACTGTCCTTGCACCCCATACCATACTTTAGATAATTTTTTTACAGTATAACAGTTTACACCTGATTATCTATGGGCGTGCAAGACTTATTTTAATGTGTCATTTTATCTAGTACCAATAAAAGTTATGTCTTAAGCTTCACACACATCCATATAATCTTTCTGTTTAATATTAGTGTTTTATTTTTGCTAAATGTGTATTTATTGAAGGGAAAGATAGAGAAACTCCTCGCTGATCAGAATTCTTACCGCAGCAGCAGTTAGGTCTTACACTCGGCCTACGATGCTGCCACCGTGTTCGGCAATAATTTATAAAAACTTAGGTTAGGATGCATATAGATACAAATAATTTGTCTTAGGCGAAAATGACTTAAATTTCGCAAATTGAAGCTATTTTCGCCTAAAGTGAATTATTTGTCTCTACACACATCCTAACCTCATTTTTTTTCTAATTATTTATTGAAGGGAGCTAAGTAAAAATAATAGACGTTATAATATGATTAATTAACTGTTTAACATACTGAGCGCAAGAGGATATGGTATGGCTGTTTTTTTGTTTTTTAAAGAAAATGGATCAATCCTAATATACAATAATTTATAAAGGAATCTAATTATTACCAATATTTATTGTTATACAGTTACAAATAAAGAGTTTAAAATATATGTGCTTAAATGTAAAATGTCTGTATAGTTGGATAAAGCAGATCTTACAGTTGTATATATATTTATATGCTTACAGGTCCCACAGAGGATAGAACAAGAGAGTAATGCTTCTGAAAATATCAGTGCTGGTCCTACTGGTACATGGGGCAGCTGGGGACCTTGGTCTGCCTGCTCTAGAAGCTGTAGTGGTGGAGTTATGGAACAAACACGACCCTGTCTTCCGTCCAGCTACCAAGAAAGGATCTATCAATCTCCAAATCAACAATATGCAACAGGGGAAAGAGCTACTAGTCTCCAAAATACTCTCAACCATGATACTGTACGGAGTCCCTTTCCTGGGCATGTTCTCTCTGCCATTCGAACATCGGTACCTTTACACAGAAGAGGAGAAAATCCAAGGTACAATCTACCAGCATCAGAGAATTTAAGTCAAATTCACCTTGGCAGAAGTATTATAAGAGGAGCTAGGCCATCATTACCTAATGGACAGATCCCAAAACCAGAAAGACGGTACTGTGTTCTTAAGCATTTACTTATTACTTGCTTTATCCGTATGTTTTATGGACTGATGTGTAATGGTTTTTAATATCTTTGCAAATGCTAGAAAAATAACCCAAGGTGTGACAAATGTGTGTTATGTTAACAAGCTCTTTGGCTGACTGGCATTAAAAAGTGGAAAGGCAAGCACAAAGGCTATTAAAAGCAAAAATCTGTTATAAACGTGAAATGTAATATATGGTTAAAAATACTGTATGTGTATGATATTATGTGGCATCATAAAGACATTCTATATTATTGCAATAATTATTTTATTTTTTAAAGCACTGTCAATTTCAGTGTTGCTGTATAATAGGTAAACAAATATACATAAATTAGAGAATTGAACAAATTAAATAAATAGATTAAAACTTACACATATACAGAGAAGAAAATTCCTGCTCATTAATGAACAAGTACACTCCTATAATGCAAAGACAAACCCTACTTGTACACCTGTATTCCCTTAGTAACTGGACTGTCTTGAAAATGTTGTACCTTCGTGACAATGGCTATTTTAATACGTATACGGTGCTTAGCTATAATTTTCCTATTTCTCATTTAATGTACCCATGTATTTTATATATATATATTTTTTAATTGACATAAGAAGGGTATTGTATCATATAATTTACTGTAAAAGAATCATCAAATATGATGAAAAATCGAACACCCCTCACATATTCCAACTTTGACCTAAAAGATTTTTTTATACAATCTTTTATATAATGACAAACTGTAAAAAAAGATGCCATATAGATAGTTCCTAATATTTGTCCTGGGTTTAGAAAAGGTATTCTGTTGTTTTTTTGCAAGTTATAGGGCAGGAACCAAAAGTGGTGTCCCTATAAGGCACTCACCTTAAAGGGACACTAAACTTTATTTTTCTCTTGAAATTTTAGTTGTCCCTAGTATGCGGATAAACTGGCATGTACTTTTGATAGAGACCCTCGCATTTGGCTGTCAGAGTGGGGCGAGCCAGTTGCAGCATGTGACAACCAGGAACTGCTGTGTCTAACATGTAAGACACAGCAGATAGTAAACCCGCGTGTATCTATTAAGACAGGGCTCGACAAACCCCGGGCGCCAGGTCGCCATGGCGACCAGGAAATTAGACCTGGCGCCCGGGTGCTGTTTGTCACAGGGTGCCCTCGCGCTGCCATCTGTTTTTCTTTTAATTCAGCGAGGGGAGAAGACTGTAAGCTAGGCCCCCTTGCGCAACACGCTGTAATGCCGAGTGTCACGTGACAACACAGCACTTAGCAGGAACCGAAAGAAGATCGGGCTCCAGCATAAATGTCCCCCTCCCCTGCAATGAGGTAAGCAGCAGGGAGGGAGGACACCGTAAGAAATACATTTTTGTTCTTTAAAAAAAAAAAAAAATGGTGAGTGTGTATGTATGTATGTGTGTATGTAACTGGCTGTGTATGTATGTGTGTATGTAACTGGCTGTGTATGTATGTGTGTATGTAACTGGCTGTGTATGTGGTGTGTGTGTGTATGTATGTGTGAATGTAACTGGCTGTGTATGTGGTCTGTGTGTATGTATGAGTGAATGTAACTGGCTGTGTGTGTGTGTGTGTATGTATGTGTGAATGTAACTGGCTGAGTATGTGGTGTGTGTGAATGTAACTGGCTGTGTATGTGTTATGTGTGTATGTATGTGTGAATGTAACTGGTTGTGTATGTGGTGTGTGTGAATGTAACTGGCTGTGTATGTGGCGTGTGTGAATGTAACTGGCTGTGTATGTGGCGTGTGTGAATGTAACTGGCTGTGTATGTGGCGTGTGTGAATGTAACTGGCTGTGTATGTGGCGTGTGTGACTGTAACTGGCTGTGTATGTGGCGTGTGTGTGTGTACGTATGTGTGAATTTAACTGGCTGTGTATGTGAGGTGGGTGTATGCGACTATCTCCGTGCGTTTATGATTTTGTGATGTGTCGTTGTCTGGCTCCTAAATTTTTTAGCTGGCTCCTAAAACTAAATTAAATTGGTCAAGCCCTGTATTAAGATACACGTTGGGTTTACTTAAATGTCCAGGGACATGTTTTGTTTAACCCTTGCTTCCTTCAAGGAGCAGTTGTAGGCTTGTAAAAAGGAACTCGTGAATGAATGGAAATTTTAGTTAAGAATTGATATTTAAAGGGACTGTCTAGTACCCAAAATGCATCTTCCAAATATTAATGTATAGTAGTGTGCTTTCAAAGTACTTTAAAATGAATGTTTTACATTTTGCATTGCTTAAAATATAAAATACTTACAGCTCGATGAAATTGTGAAATTACAGCAGTTTACAAAAAAACAGGACTGCCCACACTAGCTGAGTAAAAGTATTTTCCTTTTCTGTTTTTGTTTTTGCTGCAGGAACCAATGAGAATAATTTCATTCAAATCAATGGAATTTCCTGTCTCTCTAGTGATGTCAGTAGACAATGTGTTGTGTTGTGACACTGTTAAAAGATCCTACTGTGTACAAGGGAAAGGTCACTCAGAGTCAACACAATATAATCAGTTTTAAGGAGCACAGGAACTGACTAAATTAAACAAAACCTTTCATCCTCAATGCCTATATAATCAGTGCTGCCGCACCGGCAGTATTTATGCAATTGTTGGGGAGGGGTTTAGTCAAATATTAAAAATGGGATTTATGTAGAATTCCTGCAACAAATCACACTGGAAAAAGCATGTGCACTATTGTGTCTATCCCACGCATGCATAAAATCCTTGACTGTGTTTACCTCTACCACTTCTGCTGGCAGGCTATTCCATACATCCACTACCCTCTCAGTAAAGTAATACTTCCTGATATTACTTTTAAATCGTTGCCCCTCTAATTTAAGACTATGTCCTCTAGTTGTGGTAGATTTCTTCTTTTAAATATACTCTCAACCTTTACTGTGTTGATTCCCTTTATATATTTAAATGTTTCTATCATATCCCCCCTGTTACGTCTTTCCTCCAAGCTATACATGTTAAGATGCTTTAACCTTTCCTGGTAAGTTTTATCCTTCAACCCATGAACCAGTTTAGTAGCCCTTCTCTGAACTCTCTCCAAAGTATCAATATCCTTCTGGAGATACGGTCTCCAGTACTGCGTACAATACTCCAAGTGAGGTCTCACCAGTGCTCTGTACAATGGCATGAGCACTTCCCTCTTCCTACTGCTAATATCTCTCCCTATGCAACCAAGCATTCTGCTAGCATTTCCTGCTGCTCTATTGCATTGCCTACCTACCTTCAAGTCCTCTGAAATTATTACTCCTAAATCCCTTGATACTGTATTTTCTAATTTGTATTTATCCATGAGAACCAAGAAATATACTTACCGTTTTATCTACATGATTTGTATAACTCAGTCTGCAGTGCTAGTGGTTTGTCAAGACATATCATCGTTAGCGTACTTTTCAGGAACAGATGGATTTGGTTCATGTAAAGTTCAGAATTTAGTGGATGTGGATATATGAACAATCTTCCACATTATTACTTGAGAACAATTATAGTTATTGAGCAACCAGTATATTTCTTTATTATATTAACTGTGGGTACCAGGTTTTTAACATTTGCATCTATTGGTGATGCAGAAGTAAAAATAAAATATATATACATACACTTCAGTTATACTAACTATTCAAAAAAAAATAAAGGATCATTAAGGATGTTTTTATCATCAATAAATGCATGTTATGTTCCAAATCACTGTTTTTGCTATACTTGCCTTTTGCAGGGTTTCTCTGTGAAAGAGAGCACAATTGTATTTAAAGAATACATGTCTATTAGATAAGCATAGTTTAAACAAAAATGAACCAAACTCCAAACAACAAGGTAGGATGAAAATCAATCTCTCTGGGTCATGTGACGCCATCTCTGAGGAAGGTGTGATGCGAAACGTAATTCCAACCTAATTCTGCATCTTCCCATTGCAATTACAGCTAAACAGTCCTATCAGATGACTATAAGAGATTATATGTTGATAATATTGTTTTAAACTAAACCAATAATATAAATATATATAAAACCATAGGTGACCAATCCACTTTAAATCAGCAAATGAATTGTGCTGTCATCAGTTGTCTTAGTCAGTAAACTAGAACACGTATCACTTGCAATTAGATCTGCAAACAAATCGATTCCTATGGTAACATTTATTGTGAAGGTTGCAATTTATAGAAGACAAGGTGTGTTCCAATGAAAATGATGCATCATGAAAGTGCCCAGTGCTGGTGGAAAACAAAATGAAAATTAAAGGTCTGGCCGAGATAAGATGTCTTTCCCTCTCTGGAGCTTAATTAATGTATGCCGCTGTCTAGCATATAATGATATGAAACAGCATGATGACATTACATTACATTACCATTTATTTATATAGCGCCAACAATTTACGTAGCGCAAGGTACAGAGCATAGACGGGAACTACATACTAAGTTAGACAAACTAGAACAGACTAGTAGGACAACATATTTGTTATTATTTGTCAAATTTTGTTTTTGTATTAAAAGAATTAATAAAAATAAATACAACAAAATGGCGTCTCGGACGACCATTTAGATGTAAAATTCAGACATGATCACTTTGTGTGTCCTAAATCCATTTCTCCACTTTCTATCATCCTAGTATGTGTATGTCTTGTCTGCTGAGAAAATGTATTTCATTTAAATTACATGGTTGGACTGAATCATTTTTCGCTGATTTTCTGAAATGGGTAATAGAATCTTCTTCATGGTTTATACATAACATTTTGGATTATGTTTTTGCAAAGGATTCAGGCCTCGCAGTTCCAGCTTTTGATACTTGATTTTAAATAGCCTTCTTTATGAGTGATTAACATTTTTAATAATGCTGAAAAGAATTCAGATATATAATATGTAAACTGCACTGGGATTACTAATGTTGTGGGATATGTCTGCAGATATTTACAGGGTTAACTTGTTAGCTGTTATGACTTGAACCCATTACAGAGGAATGCATGGTTTTATCTTACATGTTGGTTGTCGTTTTCAAATAGGTTACATAAACAGCTGTAACAGAGACACTAGGCAGTAATTATCTCTTGCTGTGAGCAGCTGTATGGAGAACATTTCGTTTTCTGTTACAGGTGGTCACATCTGATCTAAGTAGTTATAGTTTTTAGTTATATTTAAACAAACAAAGTAATTAACTACAATTAAAAAATAATAAAACACGTTTATACCTTACATTGACATTTATTTATATAGCTAAAACAAATTATGCAGCATACAGGGTAGTGGTGGAAAGCCAAGTAGACGTGGGTCATGTGCAGTTGGGGACACAGTATAGTAGAAAGAAAAAAAGAGATCAGCGCAGGAGAGATAGATTTGTGTATTGGAAGCCAAATGACAAAAATAAAAAAGAGTGATTAGATCTGATGAGAGCTTCAAGAGGGTCGTGCTACTTATACTGAGTTAGGGCAGTGTGTTTTGAAGGAAGTTTGATCAAACGTGTTAAATGTTGCAGTGAGATCTAGTAGAATTAGTATTTAGACTAAGCCTTTGGTTTTTGCATATTCTAACAATTTGGAGGCAAAAATAGGATGGTCATTTTGGTAGCTCTATGAGATTTATGGAAGGATTTTGTTTTGGTGTTATTACAGGGTGTTTAAAGGTTGATGGCATGGTTTACATAGGATATGGCCACCTTGGTATATTATGGAGTCCTTTGTAGTTGTGGAGCCAACACCAGTGACACCAGGCTGTGAGTTCACAGTAGGTGTGAATGGAACAAACAGATCATCCTGCACCCAGGAGGAACCCAAGTGGCCTTACACAGTTATTTCGGCAGATTTAATTCTGTATTACACCTTCCTTTAGTATTTTTCCCCCAGACTAATTTGTGGGTATTTGAAGACATTCCAAACTGTGTGCAGTTTAGTAAGGTTTTTTTTTTAACAGAAAGGAAATGCTGTAACCTTTCAAACTTAAGGTGAGCACATCTCTTCATGAATATAGGACACTATCTCATACACTAAAAACCAGAATATATAGCTTTACATTAAGAAATTGAATTTTTTTTTTTTTTTTTTGCCATGTAAGAGAGTAAACTGATTAACTGCGACAGAGCAAAGATAACATCGAGAGAGAAGAAGACAGAAGACTCAAGGAAACGGAGAAATAGAATAGAAGGGCAGTAAATTAAATATATCTATTTAAAACAAAATATATATATATAATTATTATAATTATCTATTATATATATGTTAATTGTCAGTTTGTACATTTGTTTTGTGGTGTCCTATAAATCGATGTTTTGAGAAGAGAGATTTTCTGTACTTAAAATAATGAACTTATAACGGCTATCCGCCATCTTATATTATCTTTTTAATGAATTAGTTCATTTTAATGAGTGACTGAATAGTCATAAAAAGAAAAAATACAAATAGAGATATATTAATTGATTATTTATCTATGTGTATTCTATATTTATATATTTATGTTCATTTTAATATAGTATATTTATGGTATAGTATATTTCAATATTTACAACCATATTATTTATATAAAAAGAAGGAACGCTAGGCTTGCTGAGTGAGGAAGAAATTTTGGCGCCAAAAAATAACGATCATAACGGTTGTCAACCATTATACACAACACTTAATAAACTGTATTCAATTTGTACTATAGCCTAATACTTAACATCAGAGCATAATTACTGTTTACCAATTATATTACTACATTAAGAAGGAGGAGGAATAGCAACTAGCTTTATTTATAATTTGTTTGTTTATATTTATTTATATATATATTTATTAATTAACTATTTAACATATTTATTAATTTATTTACTCGATATATGTAATATTTTTGTAGAGGTGTGATGTTGGGATATTAGAATAATGAACTTTTATTTTTAAAATATATATAGATAGTTATATATATATTAGATAATTACTAGATATAACATTTTATAAATTTACACATTTATTTAGTATAAACTATAGTTATATTATTAATTAATTATATTCCTATTAATTAATACACATAATGTTATTACATTCCAATTATTCCAATTAACTTATTAATTACATTTTTACTAATTTATTTTATTAATTTATTAAATTAAGAACTAAGATTGCAAATAATAGTTGTATATTTGAATAAGAGTTCAAGTTGAATATAAGGAGAACTTATAGTATAAATATATGTATATATATGAATGTATATGTATAGATATATAAATGGATATATATAGTTTGTTAGATAATCTAAAAATATTTATTGGTTGTAAAGAAAAAAGGGAGGAAAAGGAGAAAGATACAAAGTAAATTCATATATGGTGATAATAATTAACAGTTATTAATTTATTATTATTATTAATTAATTTATTATTATTAATTAACTATTATTATTAATTTACGATAATAAGCAAATTCATAAATGGAAAAAATATATGGATAGATATATAAATAAAAATTAGATATAACTATCTTTAATAAAACCTTGATAATTAGTTTATTATAAAGTTATACAGAGATTTTGAATACTAGTAATACATAGATTCATTGTTTTTTTCATCGGTTGCAATTATAAAACAATACCACTAGTTATACAATTACCATTCAGTTATAAAACATATTTGAATATGGAGAAAAAATCTACTTCAAGAAATTCCGGCAAAAACAAAGATTTACAATCGCAGAAAATAAAATTAAAAGAGTCAGATACAGATTATATGTTACAAACAACATTGGAAAATACTAACACACCAAAAATTATATCATCTCAAACAATGGCTTCTGAAACGGCGGAGGCAGTGGCAAAAACCTTATGGCCACTTATAGACTCTAAATTTCATGAATTATCAATAAAAGTTGAAGCAACATTAAAACAAATTTCAGATAATAGTTCCAAAATATGTGATATACAGCAACGAATAAGTGACATAGAAGACTCATCCATACATACAAATGAAAAAGTCGAAAAACATACGAAATCAATAGAAGCACTACAGGAAAAAATAGAAGATTTAGAAAATCGCAGTAGACGTAATAATCTACGAATCATAAATATACCTGAAACAGTCAAATCATACCAGTTAGCAGAGAAAATGAAAAAATGGTTGATTGAAACATTTCATTTACAAAATTCGGATGCAAAACCACTCATATTAGAAAGAATCCACAGAATTGGTCCAGAACAAACGGAAAAAAAGACGCGACCAAGAACAATCATAATAAAATTCTTAAATTTCTTAGATAAAGAAAAAATATTATCAGAATATAGGAAAACTTCTGAAATCTTCTATGAATCAAATAAGATATTTATCTTTCAGGATTATTCGGCTCAAATATCAGCCAAAAGAAAAGAATTTACTCCAATATGCAAACATCTTTATCAACAAAAAATTAAATTCACACTACAATACCCAGCAAAATTGAAAATTATAAAAAATGGTCAACCATTTTTCTTTGAAAAATCTGAAGAAGCCAAAACATTCATAACTGAATGGGAATTAAAGCAGAATGGCGTGGCACGCAACCGAAGAGAAACATGAACTATTATGTTCATGTAATTTTTTTTTTTTGTTCGTTTATTTATTTGTTTATTTTATTTTATTATTTTATTTAATGATATTGTCATAATGGAGAGGCAAGAAAGAAAAAAAAATAGTATGACCCAGAAAAACACAATAACAAAAAAAAATATAAATATATATACAAATTCAACTTTGATAAACATTGTTTCATGGAATGTTAATGGTTTAAATAGCACAATAAAAAGAAAATTGATAACTAATCATCTTAAACATTTTAATCCTCATATAGTCATGCTACAAGAAACTCATTGGAAAATCTCAGATCAATCAACATTAAAAAACACATGGATAAAAGAATGTATATCAGCCCCTTATAAAAATAAATCTAGAGGAGTAGCCATCTTATTACATAAATCATTGAATTATACAAAACATTCCATAAATATTGATCCTGAAGGAAGATATATTATTTTGGATATTACAATCGAATCAAAAAAAATATTATTAGTAAATATATATGCCCCAAATATAAATAATAATAATTTTTTTTGCAAATTATATGATATGCTTGCAAATATTAACTATAGTGAAGTAATTATAGGAGGAGATTTTAACTGCATACAAAATTCTTGTATTGATAGATGGGGACCTGATAGAATATCAAATATATATACCCCAGAGGGTTTAAAACTAATTAAACAAAATTTACAGTTAGTGGATCCTTGGAGGATATTTCACCCAAAAGTTAAAGATTATACACATATATCAAATGTTCATTGTTCATCATCAAGAATAGATTATTTTTTAATATCACCGACATTAATATCTCAGGTTAGACAATGTCATATAAAAAACATAGTCATTTCAGATCACGCTCCAAATACATTAACTATTGACTTAAATATGGTTAAAAAATATAGTAAACACTGGAGCTATCCACAATATTTGACAAACGATCGATTTAAACAATATTTGGAGCAAATTTGGGCTAACTATGTTGATGATAACATAGAACATATAGAACAGCCATTACTATTCTGGGAAACTGCAAAAGTAGTAATACGTGGACATATAATATCTTACACTGCAAAACAAAATAAAGATTGGATAACAAAATGTAACAAATTAACACAGGAAGAGACAAATACATATAATGATTTCTTATTAAACCCTAATGAAACAACAAAACAACATTACTTAGAGACAAAAAAAATATTGGAAACTTTCTTAACAGCTAAAGCACAATCTCAACTTGACTATACAAAAGCAAGATTTTTCAAATGGGGAAATAAAGCTGGAAGATTATTATCGAATATGGTTAAACCAAATAGAGATAAACATAATATCACACATATACAAACAAAACAAGGTAAAATAGAAACATCCATAGATAAAATAAATATGGCTTTTCATGAATATTTTTCGAATTTATATCAAGAAAAACCAGATAATTTTAATTTGGGATTAGAATTGCTTAATAAAGCAAAATTACCAAAATTAACAATAAATCAGAGGGAAATCCTAGAAGAAAAAATTACAAGTAAAGAAATACAAAAAATTATAGCAACTTTACATAATAATAAAACCCCGGGTCCAGATGGATATCCAGCTGAATTTTATAAAACTCTTAAACCACACATAACAGAAACATTAGTATCATTATATAATAAAATATTACAAGAAAATATGGATATTACTAACCTAACCACCTCAAGAACTATATTGATTTTAAAACCAGGAAAAGATCCGAAACAAATATCATCATACCGTCCGATTACTCTCTTAAATCAAGATATTAAAATATTAACAAAAATATACGCTACTCGTCTTCAATTAATCTTACCAGAAATTATAAGTCCACAACAATTGGGTTTTATGAAAGGTAGACATTCAGTAAAAGGAGTAAGAACAGCAATAGGGGCCATCATACATACATCTTACAAACAAACAGCTAACAAATATGCTCTTCTAAGTTTAGATGCAGAAAAAGCATTTGATCAAATTTCATGGAATCATTTATTTAGAGTCATTAAACACCAACATTTCGGAAAAACATTTTTAAATCTAATACGCCATTTATATAGAAACCCCACAACAGTTATTACAACAAATAGTTTAGATTCTCCTTTGATAGTAATGTATCGAGGAGTAAGACAGGGATGTCCGCTATCCCCACTATTATTCAATTTAGCATTGGACCCACTAATCAGAATACTACAAAACACAAATGAAATTTTAGGAATACCAATAGAAACGAAACAACTTAAAATATCTGCATTTGCTGATGACATTTTACTATACATTACTAACCCACAAACTACTATACCATGTATATTCAATATACTGGATAAATATGGCACAATAACAGGATTTATTATAAATAAAACTAAATCTAAAGCATTATATTTATCTAAAAAAAAAAATCCCAAAAATATGCCAAAAATTGGCATTCAATGGGAATCAAGATGTTTAAAATATTTGGGAATAAATATTCCTAAAGATCTTATTGACTTATATAAATTAAATTATAAACCTATTATAAAATCTATAATAACAAAGATAAATAATTGGAATAAATTGCCTTTAACTTATACAGGTCGTATTGCAATTATTAAAATGATTTATTTTCCTAAACTATTATATTTAATTCAAACCTTACCATTATTAATTACAGAGAAAGATAATAAAAAAATTATAAAAACATTTAGAAATTTTATTTGGAATAATAAAAGACATCAAATAGCACTTAATACTTTACAACGGAAAAAAAATGATCTAGGATATAATTTACCAATACCTAAAGATTATAATATAGTGGCATTATATCGTTATGCACTAGATTGGATAACAAATTCTAACATATATTCTGATATTGTTTTAGAACAAAGTTTTTGCTCAACGATAGCATTGACAGCGTTATTACATATGCCTAATACAAAGATCCCAATATATATCCAAAATAATCCTTTATTAATGTCTACTATAAAAGCTTGGAAATTAGTGAGAACTAGATGGGGCATGCAATGGAGATATTCTATTTTTCATCCATTTTGTGATAATCCACAATTTTTGCATAATACTGAAATTAAATAATTTCTAGAATGGAAAAAACATAATATAAACAACCTCACAACATTTATTAAAGATAAGTCAACTTCCTTGATGAGTTTCAATGAATGTAAAGAGAACTTTCCTCAGTTAAATATTAAATGGTATGAATATTTACGCATACAAGAACTCGCAAGAATACAATTTAAAAAACTAAAACAAACTGATTGGGACAACATCTTTGATAATAAAATAAGATTATCAACAGAACTTAATATATCTACAAAATTAATATATAGAGAATTACAAGAAACAAAATTTACTAAAGATATTCCTAAGGGCTTTAAAAAATGGATAACATATTTTCCCAATTTAAAACTAGAAGATATAATAAAACAAACCATGATAACATGCAAAATAATACCAGCAATATCATATACTGAAATGCAATATAAAATTATACATTATGCATATTTATCAACACATAGACAATATTTAATGGGTATTATTCCAAAAGACACATGTCAAAAATGTGGTTCAACAAATGCAAACCTAATACATAATTTTTGGGAGTGTTCAAAAATTAATATCTTTTGGAATAATATTGAACAATATCTAAATATTATTAAAATAGTCAATTATAAAATAAAAGCCGAAGAAGCCATTCTTGGTATAATTAAAAAAAATGATAATAATATTGAAAATGTATTTATATTACGTATTACATTAGCTGTAGCAAGAAAATGTATACTACAACAATGGATAAGTAAAGATATACCAACGATGTCATTATTCCATATAAAAATGTTATTTTTATTTAGAATGGATTGGTTGGAAACTACCTTACATAAAGAAAAAGATACAGAACATTTTTTCAAAAAATGGGAAAATTATATTGATACATTAGATAATAACTATAAAAAAAAAATAAGAATGGCATTTCAGGAAACAATGTGGTATTCTAAACAACTATTGAGCGGTAGAACACCATGTACATAAATAAAAATTATAAATAAGATACTTATAAATAGAAAATAACTTAAATAGATTTAGTAGAAAAATAGTTATAAGAAATTAGTATTAAATCAAAATACTTATGAATACTATTATTATATATATATTGTTAAAATATTGTTGGATATTATTATTATATATATATTGTATTATTTTATTATAATTATTGAATTTATCATATATATAATGTATTGTATCATTATAATTGTTACAATTTTGTGTATTATTGTTTTTTTTTTTTGTACAGTATTGTAATGTCATAATATTGTATTGATATGATTGTTACAATTTTGTGTATTATTGTTATTGTATAATATTGTAATATCAATTAAAGAGAAAAAGAAAAAAAAAAATATAACCAAAATTAAAAGCAGAACCCTAAACTCTTAATAATGTGTCATTTTACCTATTCATCTTATATTGAAGTAAACAGATTTCCTATATTTTAATTTGCTGTCTATTCCAGGGATTGTAAATAGAGTTCATAATATTTAAAATCGATCACTGAACTACAAAACACTTACAGTATCATGCTAATGGAGGAAAGCAGAATACTAGGTCAATTCATAAGTCATGTTTTTTTGACAAAGTATGTAACTTTCCTCAGTGTGTTGTGGTTATACACATTCTATTCATACTTGGAATAATACAATTTATCTTTAAAAGGCTGGTAATTTCTGTTGTTTTTTTTGTATATTGGTACATGTATCACTAACCTTGCTGGGATGGCTAAAATTTGGCATATGTTCAGGCACTTTTAGAACAATTATTTTCATTGTCCTTTCAGTTAACTTGTGCCATTTTTCTTTTTCATGTTAACACTTTAGACATTCTATAAACATTGCATACATAATTCTATAATGACCAGTACTTTTGTTGTCATACAGTGCATCATGAATGCCTACCAAGGGTGAAAGTAGAGTAAATCATAAGAGATTGTCATTGCTTAACTGGAACCACTCCGGAGCATCGCAAACATAGTCAGTTCATTTGTCTCCTTGCTGTCGAATGGTCCAAAATACCAGACAGATATACAAACAGAGCTAAAAACAAACTCCACCAACCATTTTTTTCTGTGTTGCCCTTCGCTGTTTTCTAAACATATAACGGTCAACTCCGAGTTTCTAACCCAATCAGATTATTTTGGTGATCTGAGTAGCGCTCAAATTCAGGCTGCTCAGAGACCACTGAAGTGATCTCAAATCGGCAGAAAAATCAGCCAATTTGGAAGATTTGTCAACACTTTGGAAATTGAGCTCCTCTGGAGTTTGGCTGGCAAAATTGTAGCCTCAGCCCTCCCATAGATTTCTATTTTGGGAGGACCTTGGCTATTACAGAAATATAGAAGTCCATGGGCAGACTTCAGCTATGGCCCAAAATAAAAAACACAAACCGACACATTAATTAAAAAATTAACATAAAATAATCTAAAATAATTTTATAATAAAATAATTATAAAAATTATTTTATTAATGTAAATATACTAGCATAATAGATAACATTAATATATTATAATTGTATGTGAATATTTTTGTGTTTGCTATAATTCTTTTACATTTTTCTATTAAATCCTTCAGCTAAAATCTGGAGAATTGAATTTGCCAAAATCTGTCAATTTCTGCCAACTTCGAGTGTGTGGTCCTTTTAGGAATAGGCAAACCCCACATTATTTTCCAGTCCAATCCCCTACAATCTATAGAAATTGGCAATTTCATGTGGAAATCAGACATAATAAGTAGCCAAACTACAGATTTCCCCACAATTTGGCTTTATGCCGCAATCTGGCCCAAGTTCAAGCCAGATCAGGGCATACTGAGTAGGCACTATAAAAACTAGCTTGTTCTAAACACAGGATGGTGCGCTATTGGGGTAATGCCAAACAAGTGTTAATTCATGTTTTAATACAAAATATTTGGGGCCCCCTGGGTCCAGCAGCCTCCTGCTGGTCCCTGGAAAAAAAATTGTCCCACTTACAGACTGCGGCCCGTTGTCATGCCCACAGTCACGAAAATGCTTTTTTAGAAAAATAAAATCACTGCCCACCCCATGGCACAAAGTGTGCCCTGTAAAATAAAATATTACTTTTATCCAGGTATATAGCTGTGAATACTGACATCCTGGATCCTCATCTATTGGCTGAGGGAATGGGGTTACCCAAAAAATAATCCACATAGCATTAATAAGTTAAAAAACACAGCGGCCTACTTCTATTCAGGCTGCTAATGAAATAATAACCCAGGAGTGCTGGTATTTCAGAAGACTCAAGGAGGGTCTGATTGGCTGATATCATCCTTGATGGCCTCCTTGTCCCAGCTCTACTATTGGCTGCTTTCAAAATCGCGCCTGGGTGGGACAGGGAGACTTCTATTCGGCATCTAATTGTAGCTTCCTACAGTGTTTTGAAAAACCAGCCCTCCTGTTAGGCTGAATAGAAGTAAGTGGATTTTTTTTTCTGTGGCCCCTTTCCCTGGACCAGAAGATGATCATCCAGGGTGTAGCTGATTGTCACTGGAACCTGGATATAGTTAATATTTTATTTTACAGGGCACCCTTTTTACAGGTATGAGGGCATACCTGATTTACGATCATCCCCACTACCTGGGCAAGTTAGAGGTAGGGGGGTAGTCAAGATTATATTTAATTAATTGTATTTATTGCGAATGAGCAATTGGCTAGTCCCTGGCAAAAGGGGGTGGGGCTATTTGTATTTATTTAAATGTGACTTTGGGGCATAGCGCCCTCAAAGCCCTGTGTGGGCCATTATCTGATTAATGTAGGGGCCGCCGGCACACGCTGGCTGCAAGTCTTGTGGTCATTGTTTAATGGGGCCGCAGGCATTCACCAGCCTGTGGGCCCAGGGCGTGGATTAGGGTCAAAAGGTTACTGTAAGAGAAAATTGTTAGGAAAGAGCAATAGAGTACTTTAAGTTATTGCCATATAACTTGCAAAAAAACAACAGAAAAAACATGTACACATTGACTATTTCTAATCTCAATATTTGAATCTAGTTAGCTTTTAGGTTTTTCATTAGATTTATATTATATAATTATATATATATATATATGTGTATGTATGTATATATATATATATATATATATATATATATGTATATATATATGATTTTGTTTACAGTACTTTACATGATACGGTCAAAGTAATGGTATCTAAAATAATGGTTCCTAAAAAAACCATATATATAATTTGTGTGGGTACAGTAAATGATAACAAAGAAACTTACAGCAAAACACTGCAGAAGTGTGAAAACAGCTTCTGTCTTACTGGCATAAAAACAGAAATTCCAAAAACAGTCTTGTCCTTAAGGGGTCAAGTGAAATATGCGTACAGGGTTTAGAGACAGCAGAAAATATCAGACCATGCTTGAATTAACTTTATTTATGTGTTCTGAAGATCACAGAACTTAACATTTGTTTATCATCCTAATTATAGAGTATATTGTCAGAGGTTTGTTGAAAGAACTCATTGTATTGTTGCTGTTCATGTCTATGAACTTTTTTTAAATTATAAACAGCGGGAAAGATTTGTTTGGGACAGTCGCCCATCTGGAAAATATGATTCAGAACAATTAAATATGTTCTTATAAACCATTAAACCAATGTTTCCACTCATAATGGGGTCATGCAAAGACAAACTGTTTCTATCAAGTATTCATTTTGTAGATCACTGCCTATATAAATGTATGTAGTTACATACAAACTACTGTCTTGGACCAAATACAAAGCCAGCAGGCAATTAGAAGCATCTCTATCGTAGAGTGGAGTACTTCAAGTTGAATAAGAGAAAACAAAAAGAGATGCACAATACCTGATGAAATACACCAAGGTACTTTAATATAACTAAAACAACATAAATGCACTTCTCTACCCCCATTTTATAACCTTACTAGAATCATGCCCTTTTTAATTATTTTATCATAGGGCTATTCATATGGGTTCATGGTCTTTAGAAATGTTTTTTTGATGCTCATCTATATGGGGTACTTCTATGGTTGCTAGGTAGCCCTTGAGAAAGTCTGTGTGAGATATGCAATTCTTAATATGTGTACATCACATATTAAGATTGTATATTGTAAGGAAGTAGTTTCAGCTTTCGCATTTCACTACCTGTGTCCTGTTCATCGTGGCATCTGCAGCTAGGGTTGCCACCTGGCCAGTAAAAAATATGCATGAGCCCAATGTCGAGTCTATTGAGGTGACGGCGTGGCCAGTATTCTTTTGCAAAAAGGTGCCAACCCTACCTGCAGCGCCTGGACATTGCCTTCTACTCCTCCCACTACTTTATTTTATCTTTAATGAGACGCAATGTTCGTGGTTTTGAATCTTCTCCATTACCCGAAATACTGGATACAGAGCCTGCAAAAAACTCATTTTTGTGAGTGCATTGTATCTACATTAAAGTGCCTTGTTGTATTTCACCATTGGGTATTGCACCTCTCTTCCTTTTTGGACATTTATTTGGATATTGATTAATTAGTTTTGGGACATTGTTTGGGGACTTATTTGGTACATCATCTGCAGCACCCTTTTTAAGTTCTATTCTATCTTATTGGATTTATTATAGTTGTTTGTCTGTTTAATATTTTGTATTTAATCAGTAATTGTTTTTCTCATAGGTTTCATATTTATTTTCATACTAAGGTGTGTTACCTCATCCCATTTTTACAATATTTTGTAGCACTGATCTATGTATATTTTTACTCTTGGGGTACGTACAGTGATTTATAGGTACATTTAATAGCAATGAACTAAGCATAATTGCTTCCATATATTTAATTTATTTCTGATGCACAGAAGGGGACTACAGTTTACAAAATAATAATAATCATTGTTAAAATCATACAGCTCCTGATAAATGTACAAAATGTCAGGGGAATAAAAACACCAAAACAATTGTTCTAAAGCACTTATACTTATAAAGCACTGTATTTAGCGCACTGTATTTAGCGCAAGGCATAGGGAGGCACTTGCCTTGTATGCCTTTAAGGGGTGGCATAAAATGCAAAAAAAAAAACCTTGCTTGCCGGCAGAAACGGTGGTGAGGGGAGATCGGAAGATCTCCCCTCACCATCGCTCTGCCTGCCAGCAGGCTGCACAGGGAGCCGAACAGGCAGCACAGAGAAACCTCCTGCCTGTTCGGTTCCCTGAGCAGTGTGACGGGGAAGTGCCGACAGGTCACGTGACCGGTGCTCTGATGTCAGACACGCAACCTCTCTGCACAACCGCCAGGGAGCCATGGAGGACACCATGCTGCCTACCACTAGCCACCAGGGAAAAAGGTAAGTTCTGCAAATTTGGGGGCATATTAATGGCAAATACTGGCATATTATTGGGCAAATTGGCAGGGGCATATTAAATGGCAAATCCTGGCATATTATTTGGCAAACTGGCTGGGGCATATTAATGGCAAATAGTACTGGCATATTATTGGGCAAATTGGCTGGGGAATATTAATGGCAAATACTGGCATATTGGGAAAATTGGCTGGGAATATTAATGGCAAATACTGGCATGTTATTGGGCAAATTGGCTGGGGAATATTAATGGCAAATAATACTGGGATATTATTGTGCAAATTGGCTGGGGCATATTAATGGCAAAAAAGCACTGGCATATTAATGGGAAAGCTGTGGCATATTTAATATTTAAACTGACTGTTGCATAAGTTAATGACAAAGTGACTGTGGCATGTTAATTGGTACCTGACAGTGGCTTATTTTAATTGGCAAGGTGATGCTGTGGCATGTTCTGTGGGGCAAAAAAACATGTACTATGGGGGAAGTGACACTGTGGCTTGATCTGCAGGGGCAGTTCTGTGGGACAAAGTTACACTGTGGTATTTTCTGTGACACTGTAGCATGCCAAATTATGTGGGTACAATATGAGTGCAAGCTAAGTGCTGTGGGTGCAATATAGGTGTATGGCAAGTGCTGTGTGAAGTCTTTTGGGTGCAGAAAAACGGAATAAAAACAAGAAATGCTATTTTTCAATAACATGTTTATTACATATACAAATAGTTTAATGTGATATGGAAATAGTTGCATATAATATTAAAACGTTATAATTTACATACATTAAATTACAATGCGACTTTAGAAAAATTGGGTCAAGTGGGGTCTACTGCTAAAGACTTTGCTCAGGGCCCACTAGAGTCTTAAAGTGCCCCTGTGATGTGGGCATGTGCTAAGGTGACAGGGGTGAAAGGGACATGTAAATGGGGTGATGGGGCACGTCCTTGGTGTGCAACGTGGGTTATAGGTCATGTCTTGGGTGTGCAACGTGGGTAGGAGGAGGTGCCCAAATTGTTTTTGCCTAGGGCAGCACAAAACCAAGATACACCACTGACTTATACAGCACAAATGTGGCACGCTGTATTTGCATGGTCCTCCAGGATAATGGAAAATGATCTATAAATTGTGATAGCAGAAATGCAGCAGATGCCACATTATGAGAAAATGTGTTTTAAATGTGTCTGTCATGTCTCCTGCTCATGACATCACCTGTGAATTGATATTACACATTTCCCATTGAAAATCAGTTAATTTACATATCAACCAGGGCCGGTGCAAGACTTTTTGCCGTCCTAGGCAAACATATATTTTGCTGATCCGCCCTCAGCACAGAATACACAGTCACACATTCAGAGGCACATGTACACACACAGTCACACATGATCCTGCAGCCACATATGCAGTGTCTCACACACACAGTAACACATACAACACATATTTACACAAACACAGTTGTAGTAACAGATGTAGAATATCAATAGAGCACTGTGATACACCCATTTATTACACTCTGCTACTAACACACACACACGCACACTTACACACTGCCACTCACACACACGGGATACATGTATCCCGCAAAGCAGATGGCACCTCCCAGAGTCAGCGACCCAAGCGAACACCTAGTATGTTTTTTGGTATCGCCTGCTCTGATATCAACACCCTAGAGAGGGCAACTAAGCAGGACACCCTAGAGATGGCATTTTAGCAGGAGTAGGCACTAAAGAGGGAAGATTAGCAGGAGTAGGCTCTAGAGAGGGCATCTTAGCAGTAGTAGGCCCTAGAAAGGGCAACTTAGCAGGACTAGGCCCCAGAGATGGCAGCTTAGCAGGACTAGGCCCCAGAGATGGCAGCTTAGCAGGACTAGGCCACAGAGAGGGCAGCTTTGCAGGATTAGGCCGCAGAGAGGGCAGCTTAGCAGGACTAGGCTCCAGAGAAGGCAGCTTAGCAGGACTAGGCCCCATAAAGGACAATTTAGCAGGATTGGGACCTAGTTAGGGCAATTTAGCAGGATTGGGCCCTAAAGAGGGCAGTTTAGCAGTAATAGGCCCCAGACAGGGCAATTTACCTGTAGTGATTATGCTGAAGCAGGATTGTCTCAGGAGATGCTGAAACCCTTCATTTGGCTGGTTGAGCCCTCTAGGTTAGGGGTCTCAGCAGTTGATTAGGAGCAGATGAAGCAGATCACAAAAGTAGGCAACCAACTTAAATGCAATAGCCTTGTTTTCAATAAACTGCAGTTATTTAAATGGTGTGTTGCACAATTTAACAAGGCCAGATGGTAGCAACAGAGGAGAAGAAGTTCAAGCAAAACAAAAGGTAGGGTGGCCGCTAGAGGTAAAAGGAGGAAGGGAAATACAAAAATTTGATTTTTAAATGCATGTGTCAGGAAATCAAGGTAACCCTGATGCTCATTTTTCTCCTAATGTAGCAAATTGCTTGCAGTTTGGCGAGCACAATGTCATCATTTTCAACCATTTTTTTTAAATGATCTCTTTTCAAAGTAAAACCAGTAATTACGGATTAAAAAGTCCCTTTATATTGAAATAATATTTCTGTAGCTATTGGTAGGAATTCCTTATATGTCCTCCTCTGTTTATCTAAATATAATACTATTTATTAAACTTTTATAATTTTTGCCTATTAAAGAGCAGTACTGGAATATTGTTAGAAATTGATCACAATACGTCGATACATTGTTGTCAATAACTTTATATGTCTTATATTTACATGCAGTATATACACTTAGAGCAGAATACCAACATAAGCCTGAATACTTTATTTAATCAATACAAAATATTCAAACTAAATACATCCAGCCATTTAGCAAGTGGAAATCCATGCAGGATAGCAATGAGTACTAAAACATACAAGCATCAAATTGGTACAGACCTTTAAACACCACTTGACAGGTGGACATCAACATTTGGCATACAAGCATTCCTTTTGGGGAATCCATATAAAAATAAAAAAAACACATATATATATATATATATATATATATATATATATATATATATATATATATATAGGAGTATATGCTCCAAATAAAGATCTGCTTGGAAAGAACCTTTAAGGCCCTAAATAAGCCAAACACCATTTATAATACGTGTGTCTCGCATTCACTAGCATGGAGCATCAGACAGGGAGATACCTGCAGTACCTGATTGTGGAGCACTGACTACAGTCTACAAAAGCAGTTGCCTGGGCCATTAATGATCATCGGTTTGCACTTGATTATGCAACAGGCGTTAAGTGATGGGACCCAAAGACCAACGCATCTTGCCTCGAGTTCCATTTAGTTTCTCTTGAAAGCATTTTCCTCCATAACTATAAGGTACATCTGTAACTGAGTAAAATATATAGCCAATTGCATCTAATAAACTTTTACATTGCTTTATTTTAACTTTCTCCCCTGTCTCCCTCTGTATTTCTGCATTTCTGTGTGGTGTAGCTACAACAGTAATATTTCCATCAAACATCAGCCAATAAAATTCCATATCACAACAAACATTTTAAGTCTTTGCAGCTCAGCTCCTTTTAAAAGATCAACACTAGCTCCTTTGTGTTTTTAATACTAACATTGTTCAGCTGAAGATGATAAAGATAAGTACCTTTTAATGATCTTGATTAGAAATGCAGGCCTAGCTGAGTACAACAAAGCTATTTAATGACTTAACAGTACAATCTATAGTCTGGCAAGTAGTAATATTATAAACTGCTTAAATGTAGCATGACCATATAAAACAGTACGATATTTGCATTTGAATCGGATGAAGAAAGTCTTTGTATAATGGGACCCAGGGATGTATATGAGTAGGGTTGCCACCTGGCCGGTATTTTACCAGCAGGCCTCTAAAAAATTGGCATCAGGCCAATGTTAAGTCTATGGAGACAGTACCAAGGTCGGTATTTTTCTGAAGAAAAGGTGGCAACCCTATATTTGAGAAGCTCAGTTTGTGTTTGTAAGGGATGTTACAGGCGTATTAAACAACTTCCTTTTCTTACGGACCTCTCTCTCCCTTCCCTGCCATTTTTAGATTGTTCCTCTAAACCAATGTTGGCCAATGTTTTTTTTTGTTTTTGTTTATATGGAAGGCCACATAAAATGTGCAAGCTCAAGTTGGGGGTCAGACATGTTTAATTTCATGAGGTCATAGTTACACCTCTAATTTTTTCAGCAAGGATCGGGGCCAGGGCCGGACTGGCCCACCGGGATACCGGGAAATATCCCGGTGGGCCGCCTACCCCGGGGCCGCCTTGCCCACTTAAAGTGAAGCGGCGGCCCACCGCCACTTTAAGCAATTCGGCGGCCGTCGCCGCTTTAAGAAATTCGCCTGCTGCCGCCGGATGCTGCAGCAGCAGTTCCGGCGGCGGGATGGGGAGCAGAGAAAGCAAGGTGAGTGAGACATAAAGGGCAGGGGGTGAAAGACACTACAGGGGAGGGGGAAGGGTGGGGTGAAAGACACTACAGGGGGAGGGGGAAGGGTGGGGTGAAAGACACTACAG
The DNA here is from genome assembly GCA_036172795.1 of Pelodytes ibericus. Taxonomy (NCBI): domain Eukaryota; kingdom Metazoa; phylum Chordata; class Amphibia; order Anura; family Pelodytidae; genus Pelodytes; species Pelodytes ibericus. Next base: position 154,385,670 of record CM069858.1, read on the forward strand.
GGGGAGGTGGAAGGGGGTGTGTGAAAGACTACAGGGGGAAAGGGGTGAAAGACACTACAGGGGGAGGGGGTGAAAGACACTAAGGGGGAAGGTGGGAAGAGAGATGCCACAGAAAGGACACACAGAGAGCGAGACGCCACAGAGAGAGAGAGAGAGAGACGCCACAGAGAGAGAGAGAGATGCCACAGAGAGAGAGAGAGATGCCACAGAGAGAGAGAGAGATGCCACAGAGAGAGAGAGAGATGCCACAGAGAGAGAGAGAGATGCCACAGAGAGAGAGAGAGATGCCACAGAGAGAGAGAGAGACATGCCACAGAGAGAGAGAGAGAGATGCCACAGAGAGAGAAAGAGATGCCACAGAGAGAGAGAGAGAGAGAGAGAGATGCCACAGAGAGAGAGAGAGAGAGACGCCACAGAGAGAGAGAGAGACGCCACAGAGAGAGAGAGAGACGCCACAGAGAGAGAGAGAGACGCCACAGAGAGAGAGAGAGACGCCACAGAGAGAGAGAGAGACGCCACAGAGAGAGAGACGCCACAGAGAGAGAGACGCCACAGAGAGAGAGAGACACCACAGAGAGAGAGAGAGAGACGCCACAGAGAGAGAGAGAGACGCCACAGAGAGAGAGAGAGACGCCACAGAGAGAGAGAGAGAGACGCCACAGAGAGAGAGAGAGAGACGCCACAGAGAGAGAGAGAGAGACGCCACAGAGAGAGAGAGACGCCACAGAGAGAGAGAGAGATGCCACAGAGAGAGAAAGAGATGCCACAGAGAGAGAGAGAGAGATGCCACAGAGAGAGAGAGAGAGAGATGCCACAGAGAGAGAGAGAGAGAGACGCCACAGAGAGAGAGAGAGACGCCACAGAGAGAGAGAGAGACGCCACAGAGAGAGAGAGAGACGCCACAGAGAGAGAGACGCCACAGAGAGAGAGACGCCACAGAGAGAGAGAGACGCCACAGAGAGAGAGAGACACCACAGAGAGAGAGAGAGACGCCACAGAGAGAGAGAGAGACGCCACAGAGAGAGAGAGAGACGCCACAGAGAGAGAGAGAGAGACGCCACAGAGAGAGAGAGAGAGAGACGCCACAGAGAGAGAGAGAGAGAGAGACGCCACAGAGAGAGAGAGAGAGACGCCACAGAGAGAGAGAGATGCCACAGAGAGAGAGAGACGCCACAGAGAGAGAGAGAGACGCCACAGAAAGGACAGAGAGAGAGAGAGAAAGGACACAGAGAGAGAGACGCCACAGAAAAGACAGAGAGAGAGAGACGCCACAGAAAAGACAGAGAGAGAGAGACGCCACAGAAAGGACAGTGAGAGAGAGAAAGGACACAGAGAGAGAGACGCCACAGAAAAGACAGAGAGAGAGAGACGCCACAGAAAAGACAGAGAGAGACAAGGCTACAGATATGCGAGAGACAGGCTACAGGATATGTCTCACACACTGCCCTGATATATACCTCTGCACAGGGCAATTCATATAACTCTGTGTACATACTGGAGGTATATATATTGCCCTAGACAGGCTTATATATCAGTCTTATCTATAAATAATACACTGTTCAGATGTGCTTTTAAACCCTTTAAGGACCAGGGATTTTCCTGGGCCAAGGACCAGAGCGTTTTTCAATTTTTAATACGCGGTTTTTGAAACATAATTTTCCTCTCTCTCATTTAACGTACACATACATGTTATATGTTGTTTTTAAAGGACAGTTAGAGCTTTCTTTTGATACCCTATACATAAAAATTATTTACATTTTAGTATTAAAAAATAAATATAAAAGAGGAAATTTTTGATGAAAAAAAAGTTTTTCCCCATTATTTTCCCAGTAATAACCTACATAACTAGTGCAACACTAACCCACTTATCCCCCCTAATTATCTAACTAATAAAAAAGAAAAATATTGGTTCCCAAACCCCCCATAACAAAAAAGACAGAAAAAAACTCTGAAGAGTGCGATGTCAGATCAGTAAAAATCATGCAGGGGTTAAATTTTATTAAATAAATATATTAAAATTACCTTTATTTATTTAAAAAAAACTTTATAAATTGTAAAAATAAAAAAATCTGTTAAAAAAAACTAAATGAGGGCCATAAAGTGAAAGGAAACTGATCACAGTTAAAAACTGTGATCAACAATGAAAGGGTTAATTTTTAAAAAAAAATTTTTTAACCTCTGTATTTAATTAATTTAGTTTTACTTACAGGTCACTCTCTGTGCTTCACTATAAGAACGTGAAGCACAGGGAGTGAATTAGAGGCAAAGTCAGTGTGTGAACACACTGACTTTGCCATCTAATTTGCATGTTATCGCGGTGATCACATTATCACCGCGATCACATGCCCGGAAATCCACCGATCGGGTCTAGGAGCTTTGCCTCGGGTGTGAGGCTTAGTCCTGGACCCGTTGCAGACTAGCTGGCGGTGCCCACGGAGCACACCGCCGGCTAGACTGCATGACGAGTTAACTCGTCATAAGGTCGCTAATGCGGCGGCTCTTATGCCGGGCTCTCTATTCCCTGCTGGACACTCTGCCGCTGGGGAAAGGAGGCTGGGCTCTCTATTCCCTGCTCTATCTGCCGCTGGGGAGGGAGGACAGGGCTCTCCTCTCCCAATAAAACACTCTGCCGCTGGGGAGGGAGGACAAGACTCTCCTCTCCCAATAAAACACTCTGCCGCTGGGAGACAGGACCGACTGTCTCTGCCCCCTGTAACTCAGCCTGCCGCTGGGGAAAGGAGACTGGGCTCTCTGTTCCCTGCAAATCACACTGCCGCTGGGGAATGGAGACGATGCTCTCCTCTCCCTGTGGGGCCAGTGGAGAGACCTCGGTCCCATCTCCACTTGCCAGCTGAAGGTCCTCCCAGTACATCTTTACGATATCATCCCAGCTGAAGGGCTCTGGACCTGGGTCTGCCACGATGCTCTCCTGCTGGGTATCCTCAATGGAGCGGAACAGGTGTTTGTAATCCTGCTCCAGTACCAGATACCAGGTGCGTCAAGTCTGGTCTCACTTCGTGGGGGTCATCCCAGACTTGCATACCCTCCCTCCAGTCAAAAATTTCTTGGAACCGGGTTTCGTCAGTGTTCCCAAAGTCAGGTTCTGTGAAAGCCTCCCACAGCAAGCCAGGGCCATTAAACTCTTCTCCTTCTGGGTTATCATGCTCCACTGTCCAGGGTGTATACCGAACTGTATACCACCAGAGTGCCTGGTAGGCATCCTCTAGCCATAGCTCCTGCCATACCCGGTGCTCGAGCTCCTTTACCCAATGCTCCAGGGGCTGTTCTCCCAGGAAGGGCATCCGCAGTTCCAGTCGCGTCTGCTGTCGCTGCTCCTCGCTGGGGAGTCCCTCGAACCGCTGATATTGTACATTATCCAGTGCCTGGTACCAGATGCCTTTCCTTATTGCATCCCGGCCATCCAGGTCTTCCTCCTCATATGGAACTGCTGTTTGGGTCCAGCCTGGTTCCATCCTGCTGCTGTCATGGTCGCTGTACTGAGACATGCGTTGCTCTCAAATTATAAATCCAGGAAATGGTGTTGCTTTGTAGCTGTCCTTCTGGGCTGTGAGAACAATCCCGTCGCTTGCCACCAATTGTAACGGACCGTCACACCCAGCAAGATTTTTCTGGACCCTTGCTCTTTGTACCCAAATAGACAGGACATCTAGCAGTTAGGTACAGCAAGATTGAACTATTTTATTTGACAAACAACACAGACTTAAAAAAGACATACACATGACATCACAGACATTAGTATACAATGGGGGGATGGAACTAAACATAGTTCTCCAACTAACTGGGGCTAGGAAAACATTAGACATTCAGACTGCAAACCAAATTACCATACAGTGAGTAGACACACAGTAAGAAACATAATGTACACAACATAATCAGTTTACCAGTTAATCCAGTTAAAACAGAACAATGGATGTTGGAGTAAACTATTGGAGTCACTGTCACATTATAAACCTTCAGAGTTGTCTACTCACAGAATTAAACATTACACATAAACCAATACACTAACAGAATATAACTAACTAACAATATTAACGTATAGTACTATGGCACATCCCTTGCCCAGGTAGTCCATTAATTTGTGAGTTGGTTCGGTAGATTCCATCTACCGAACACCCAGGCAGAAAGGCACGAGGGGCCATAGTCCAGAGGCAGCAGGCGAGCAACCAGGCTTCTCCAGAACATAGTGGCGAGGTTGGTTCCACAACAGAGGTCTAGCAGTGCCAATAAAAAAAAGCCCCTAAAACACTGTTGTGTGTTGTAATTTCAGTGATTTAATGATAGCCGGTAAAAACCTAAAATATTTTGGCCACCAGCTTTACAAAAACAAAATCTTGACTTAAATGTGCAGTGGCTGCTTAACTTGGTTCCCTGGGGCCACGTGCGGCATTTTAACTTTACCTTTTGCCGTCCTTAACGCCATGCATTTAATCTACCCCACTGTGATGAATGTAAGTTTATATGTCGCAACAAGATCTGGTTATTTTATACAAGGCAGTCTAAGATATATAAAGTGTATGTAAAAATATAAGAAATTTATAATATATATATTTCCCCCCGTTTTTTAAAGAAACTCAGGTGGACAAATAATAAGAACTTTGTCTCCAGTATTCCATACATTCAGCTAGATTTTAGCCTATGTAATTAATTTATGCTGTAGAAAAGAAAAATACCATGATCCATTTACATGAATCCATTTCCTGACTTTTATGGGTGTTTGTACTGGACTGTGCGTGTATTTTTGGTTGGTAAAGCACTTCAGTCTTCCTTCCTCATGCACCCTGCATACGGAGTTTTCATATTTCCCATATTAGTCTCATTTTTATTAAGTAATGTAACACAAGAGAGCTTTTTGGCATAGTAGCTAAGAAGTAACAACCTTAGAACCTGCCGGCCCTGTGCTGTATCAAGCACTTTAACATTCCTCCACAATTACTGCATGGTTTATGACTTATCAGTGAAATTTAAGTATGTAACCGAAGGTGTTTTGGTCTAAAGTTCTTTTGTGTAATCCAAGGTACAATCAAAATAGCATTTTTCATTTTGCTTCTGGATGTAGTTTCCAGGTCTGTCCATTGTGGCACAAATTCCTGTTTAGGAATGTCTGTTTGTTTATAGCCAATTTCTTTCTTACAGGTATTTTGACCATTGAAATGGAAATGTTTCCAATATATACTTTTTTTTTCTCCATACAGTTATCTGTAGAAAATAATGGTATACCTTATGCTATAAGCCAGTAGATCATAATGATTTTTTTTTTTTTTTAATTTTAAATTAAATGTATTTATTGCTTGATGCAGAATGTAAAAGTTGGGGGTCTGTAGACTTCATTAGATAATTAAATGTATGTTTGTACCTGTAACCATGTCACCTTTTTCACATTTTTTGTCCAATAGAATTACACAGCCTTCAGCTGCATATGCCGAAAAAGCATACAATTAGATAAGCATTCATTATAATTAATTAGAAGGATTAACTTTTTACGAACCAGTGGTCTTTATTCTAAAGTCAAAGTGTACAGAGGACGTTAGAAGAGTCTAACGTTTGTGCAAGAAGTCCCAAGTTGATATACGTGTCCGCGAGAAAACAAATAATTCTGTCTAAAAAAAATAAAAAAGGAAAACAACCTGTAAGTCATGAGGACTAAATGGTGTATAAAAAAAAAAAGGAAAACCGCAAAACGATGACTGCAAAAAAAAAAAAAAATAATAATACTACATTGCTACTTTTGATCATTAAATCTTGCTTTATGTGATTATATATGCTCATTAAATATAATGAAATATTTTATATTAGCAGGGAAATATTCAAGTGGATAAATGACACTACCATTCATACAGAAATAAAGATAAGGACAGAAAAAGGCACAGGCCTTTGTAGATTTAAGCAAATCAGTGCTCACCTTCCTGGGTACGAAAGGGTTGACAAAGTGTAATATATACCTTAAGAACATACAGTACGAAGTTATGGAGAGTGAAGTGTTTTTCAGAGAATAAAAAGAAGAAAGAAAACTTCAAAAGGTTTAACGTATTTTCTGCCATTTCAACTATATTTGTGTTTCAACTTGGCCAGTATTTTAACTTAGGATTTTGCCAAGACAAATTCCAGCAGGTGTTTTTTGAGATTATCATAAAGCCACACTCATTTTTGTTAGCCTCCCTCAATTAGTTTATACTGAGAAACACTTTGTTTTCTTGTTCTGAAACCTAGCCTGCTGCGACTCTAATGAAATAACCATCCGTCTATTGAATATTGCTCATGGTTATGTGCTATAAAAGTTAAATATTAAAGATACAGCCTATAAATGAATAGTATTATTCGCTACTTTTGTGATATAAATGTATTGGCAAGTGGCTTCTGGCTGCAGACACTTTTCACTGGGCCAGACTGCTGCCTGCATACTTAAAATATATTTATAATGGTATTAATAATGCTGGAGGTCTACTGCACTGTATTTTTTGGCTGCTATGGTGTTCCTCAGTGGGGAACAACTGCTTTGGTTTTGGCCTCCTGGTACATCAGCTAGGGAACCAGATTAATGTTTTGTAAAGTGGTGCCATAATTGTTGTCGATTTAAGTTTTAACCAATTTGTGTGTCTAGCAGTATACGATAAGCTCACTTTTCATCATGGATAAATAACATGATATGTAGATGTCTTGTTTAGCTGTGTAATTAATGAAGTGAGCCTAGAGCTGTATGAAAAGGAACACATATATCCATCTAATTGTATAACATTCTGCCAACAGACATATATATTTTTTATATATTCATTATACATGTTTCTGCCATTCCGTGGAACACGATATTTGGAATTATTAATATACATTGGTGCATAATTTCCACTCCAGCCTTGTTATATTTTTGTTCAATAGACAGAGGAAACTATAGAAAAGGAGAGTTAGTACTAACTGAACTGAGTAGTTCGCGTTATTTGAATGCATTTATTTGAAGGCTGCATGAATTACAATAAAAGTTTTGATTTACGTCAGAATAATATCTATTTTTAAGATAAAAGTCACATAATCCCACTGATGTCACAGACTATGTAACAGGCTTAGTGGGGGCTAAAAAGGCTTGATACATAGCTGTTCCCTGCCACCATAGAAAATGACTGATCTCGGCAGTAAACCCCCCCCCCCCCCATATATATTAGAATAGAATACAGTGTTTATAGATTTTTCCATTGTTGTGTTCTTCTTTCCGCATGCTTCAGATGATTAAAGAAGATAATAATATGGACAGGTCGGGGAAGGCTGCAGGTGTGTAGACCTTTGTCGTCTGTCTCTTCCTAGAGAAGAGGGCACTGTTCTAAAGGCCTAGCACTTGGCTATTAAGCCTGGCGTTTTCAAGTATTGTTTCTAGCTTTCTAAAAATGGACCATGAACTCAACTGAGCATGACGGAGACGTTATTATTATTAATGTAAATAAAAATAAAGTTTAGTAGTCTGTGATAGTTTTGCTAACCCTGTGTCAGATTACCTTTAAGAGTGCTGTCACTTTATGAAATGAAATACATCTCGATTAGATTATAGCTCTCCTTATATTGAACTATATTAGCCCTCTATCAATAACTAATGATACCATGAAATCAAATAGGCTTGGTAAGTGGGTGGTGGTTCTTGCAAACAAGTGAAATTCATAACCAGTTTGTGTAATGGGAGAAAGGAATCTGAATGGACAGATATAATTGGACTCATGAGAAAACTCCTGTTTGTAATTAGCATGTTAGATGCTATGGATATGAATTATAAAGCAAAAAAAAAATGATTTCTACATGGCTGTTTTAAAAGTGTTTTTATTAGTTGTACAGCTGGCATAGAGAGTACTTTGATTACTTTACTACTGGCCATGTTAACTCTGCAAAGGTTTGCTAAACGACGAGATTGGTTACCATTTAAAGTCCATTTTTAGTGCAAGATGTGACTTGAGTACACTGATGAGGAATTGTGACTCTCCTTAAAGTCTGTGGGAAATCATCTGGGAACAGCCCTGTAACTGTAATGATTTTTCTGGTATTTAACCCCTTCAGGACAAATGTTTTTTTTTTTGTATTGCTGTGCAATTGGGACAAGAGCTATTTTACACTAATGGTGTGTTTAAATAAAAGTGCATGCTTGCTTCTTAAATAAACATTTGCTGACTCACCAAGAAATTAGGTGATATATAATATGCTTCTATAAGGAAGAGAGTAATATGAGATGACTATATTCAATTGATATGTTAGCTCCATATTAAGAAGACAATACAACTGAAACATTAAGAATGGCTCAAATACTATTTTTTAATTTCTCACTACCATCTGTAACAAATATTTCTTTAGGGGAGATAGTCTAAATTATTTAATAAACATACTTTTGTCATAAATGTATCAAATTATATGACTATTTAATTTATATGTATGATGCTGCGGCTCAGTCCGCAAGAAAATGTGTGGTGTTTCTCTGTACTTCACTTGTAACAAGTGAAGTTGGCCCCTGTGCTAAGCATTTTGGGATTATAAACTGACTTTAGTAGTATAGCTAGGTTTGAGGAAGTGATAACGGTTAGCCACAATCCGCAAAAAAAGAAACAGAAAGCAAGTAAAACAGTTGAATTCCTGGCATCCAAACTCTCCAGTTAAGAACTGGATTATTGAAATTAAATAAGTATTTTAAAACATGAGACCCGAGTATTGATCCTGAAGAAATTGTGTGTAGACCTGCACCAGTCAAATAAAGTGATAAGAAAGGAAGAAAAAACAGAGTAGCAGAGCTGCTAAGCACCTGGAGGACTGTTCCCAAAGCCGAAGAGAGGGGTAATTGAAGTTGTAGACTAGGTGTTAGTGCTCAAAGAAAAAAGTAGAACCACATACCAGAGTGAAAATACAATACAATTTTAATAACACATAAAAAAACAATTGCATAAAATTAATGTTCAGAATAAAAACACCCGCTAAACAAGCTCATTCAATACTTATAAATAACACTTAAAAAACAGCTTCTGGTTCGAAGACAAGCTAATGGCTTTCACCAGGCTTCCTCAGAGGTATATGTGAAGAACAAGCAATGGTCGTATCATAAAAGTAATGTAGAAGAATGAAAAAAGTGGGGAGAAGAGAGGAAGAGAGATACACCAAATAAAATCACAAAGCTACAATACATAGCTGGGTGAAAAAGGCTAACCCAATGCCAGAATACAAAAAATGCTAATATAAATGATACATAGAACATCACATGTTACTGAAGGAATCCTAAAACAATCACTAGAATAATCCTCTAACCTACTGGGTTTGTTCACCTGGTCAGGTATTGAACTATCGAATATAAAAGAAACGATATTGAACTTGTAACCACTCCCACACCCCCATGGGGGGGCATTATAGTCATCAATTATAGAGTAATGCATGTTTTGTTTTTCTTTTCTTTTTCATGCATACTCACAATAAGAATTACAATCTACAATTACTATGATATGTATTTATGAGCCAAACTTTTTCACTTATTTGATTACTTCTTTGTGTTTTTTTGGGGGACAACACTAGTATCTTCAGCACCAACTTACATTTTTTTTTTTTTTTAAAGAGAAGGGCCCTCTTCACTTTCTCACTTTGAGTGTTTTTCCAGTAAGTTTTTTTCACAGAGAAGGTGGTAAACCTAACCACTGGCACTGTAATACACAGAGAATTAAAATGATCTTTTTCACAATATAAACCATGTTTTGAGTCCCTTCAAATGATGCAATCAACTAAATTAGTTGGATCTTCTGTGCACAATGCCTCTTTCGACAAAGATATGAGATACAGATGGTGACTGTCAGAGATTGCCCAATGCCAGGACATTACAGAATTTAGACACTTTTTGATACATTTGCCAGCAGCTGTTTATGAAACTGAAGATTATTTCAAAGCTAAACATGTCATGAATAGTTACGTTAAAAAACCAGAGCAATCTCATATGCTATCCAACAGCAATCACAAGTGGTTAAGATGGGGGAAAATAGAAGACTTATGAAGAGAAGGCAGAGGAGAAAAAAAGAGGAGGAGGAAAAGCAGAGGGAGATGAGAGGAGAAGAAATAAAGAAGAAGAGAAAGCGAGAAAGAAAAAGTAAAGGGGAAAGAGAGAGGAGGGAATATCTCCATGGTGAGACAGGCCATCTGTGGTGTTAAAGCACCATAAAAAGATGAGTCAGCGGTAAAAAAAAGAGTGACCTAACGCCAGATTCCACCTACCAGGGTAGAGTGGAGCACCTCGGTGGGGGTAACAGAGCCAGCAGTCCTGTGGCAAAAAAGAAAAACAAACAACAAAGTGTGACAACAACATGGTGCAAAATGTGATCATGAAACTTTTCTCCCACATGCATGAAAGGGCAAATAAAAGGCACAATCAGGGATTGGTGCAGGTGCTGAGAATTGGTACTCATCGGGGGCTTTGTGCTGGTGAGCTATGAGCAAGAGATTTGTTAGAAAATCAGAGAAACAGAAGGGGGTCGTAGTTGGGTGTTGAGAGTCAGCCTCTGGGGATCAGAAGCCCCTGCTATATGCGGCATCTTACTAAAAAAAAGTCTCCAGCCTTTACAAGTGGTCAGCATCGGTCAGGTCCAGCTAATCGGCCTGAGATGATGAATGAGCAACGCAGAAGTGTCCTGGGAACAAAGTGGGTTTCTGCTTCTCTTAAACCTGGATATTAGACAGGCCCAGCCTGCTTAGGAAAGAGAGCAAGTCTTTTGGGTGATGAAAGATATATAATATGTTGTGCCTTCTGACCTGTATGGCGAACAGAGAGCTCCAGGTATACGAGATTCCAGCCAATCTCAGTGTCGTAATTACTGGTCGTAGAGCTTTGCGAGCCTGCAGGGTGGTTGGTGAGAGGTCGTCAAACAGTGAGATCTCGTTGTCCAGGATTTTAACCGGTTGCATGTGACGGTAATATTTTAGAAGTGTGTCCCGGTTAGCTGGAACATGGTTCTGTTCGGGCCTTTCAGCTTCCTTGTGCGGAACACCATGTCCATTTCTGTGGGATTCACTGGAGCCTTATTAATTATGAATAGGTTTTTGATTGTAGAACGTAAGTCATCGTCACCAACTTATTTGTGGACCCCTCGGATTCAGACGATATTCTTACAGCTTTTGTTTTTCAACTTCTCGACACATTGCTGGAGAGAGTAGATTTGATACTCCTGTGTCTGGGCATGTTTTTTTTAGTGCGTCCACCGTTCCATGAGTTTGTGCATTTCCTCCTCAAGGGAGGAATTACATCTCACATACTTTACCCTCCATCCATCTCACATAATGCCTCATCTCTGATAGCTTGGCACGGAGGGGTTGTATCCTCCTTTCCACAATCTCAGCAATGTCGTCTTTTGTAGGTAGCATACGGAACGCCATCCTCTAGTCCTATGGAGGGGTAGTCCGGTTATCAGAAGACATTGTGCAAGGGGGAGTAAGTTCCGTAGTGCGGCTGTTGGCCATTTTGAAAAGGCCCGCAACATCTCCCGGACTCTGAGTGCACCCAAAGAAGGTGGTTGCAGGAGGTAGAGAGGTTCCCAGCATCTTCTTGGGTTTAAAGTTGGTATTTTGTCAGTTTTGGCAACCCATGTTCGAGGTATACCGCTGGTTTGTACTACAGGGACGTTGATGTTGCGGAGCTGTGGTGAAGTGCTCCTGCCATCTTGGGCTGCTAGCTCCACCCCCGAAGGTTATTCTTAAGTTTGCACTAAAACTTACATAATTCAGTAATTAATGATACAATGACATCTGCTTCCTATTTAGAATTTTAACAGTGTGATCAGATTATTCTCAATGTTCAAGTGTAGCTTAATATGGCTAATCACGCATAAACTAATGACAATTAACTACAGGTCAATTGATTTGCTTAGAATTTAACAGACCACGGTAAACTCTTTAGTAGTAATGGTTTTTATACAGTTTAATTACATCACTACTCATTAGCCAGAGACGTTCACAATTTTCTCCAGCTCACAAATATGCTTTTAGAGTATATTCAATTAATGGCAGTTCTCCCGATGTAAAGTGGTAATAAAAATAATGGTTTCTTGCCATCATGTTTAACTGCATCAAAAAAAAAAAAAAAAAACCTCTCTGGTCTATTCTGTGTCAAAGCTGTTCTTAAAAAGGAAATTACAATATCTACATTTTCCTCATGTGAAGGAGCACTTTACATTAGCAAATATATATGCAAATGCTCACATAACTTTAAAGAACTTAAAAAAAAAACCTAATCCAATATACACTAAAGTGGCCCTTTTTTAATTAAAACATTTAATAAGTTTTTGATGATAAAAAGAAATCAACTAAATGTTAGGTGTTTGAGAAAATAGTGAACCAGACATGATTAAATGAGATTTCTGACAGCAAAATAACTGTCAAACATTTACATGACAAGTTAACCTAAGTTGAAGCTTTTTTTTCAGTATCACACTGGCTGTAAATTAGATTGCATGCGTACACATGATTTAACGGACAGCTGTCAAAAATACGTTCTGTTTAATTGAAATAACACATCAAATGTAGGCAATTTAAATTGACATATTTTAATGAAGGAATATGACAAAAACACTGTATTGAGCTGTCTGATTGTACAGGTTGAGTATCCCATTTGTGAAATGCTTGGGACCAGAAGTATTTTGGATAACACATCATTTTCACAAATAAGATTCACTAAATGGACAAAAGTATTAGACCATTACACCAACAGGGGCTTTTATGACATCACATTCTAATCACATAGACATTAATATGTTGCTATTCCCCCCTTTGCAGCTAAAACAGCTTCCACTCTTCTGGGAAGGCTTTCCACATAGAACAGGGGTGTCCAAGTTTATTCTGCAAAGGGCCACTTCGCTAGAAATGTATGCGTGTGTGTGCCGCATTCATTTTTCATTCATTCAGAGAATAATATATATAATTATATACATGTGTGTGTATGTAAATATATATATATATATTTTACACTAATATGTAGTGGTCACATTAACTACAAACACACACATGCATACACAGTCACACTTACCCCCCCCCCCTTCCCACACACACAGTCACAATTACCCCACACACACATACACATGTATACACACATACTCACATACATACACTTACCCCACACACATACACATTTATACACACACACTCACATACATACATACATACACTTACCCCACACCCACTTAACATGCACTCACATAGATACACATTTATACACATGCTCGCATACATACACTTACCCCACTCACACACATACACATTTATACACACACACTCACACATACATACACTTACCCCACACCCACTTAACATGCACTCACATAGATACACATTTATACACATACTCGCATACATACACTTACCCCACTCACACACATACACATTTATACACACACACACTCACATACATACATACATACATACAGTTACCCCACACACTCACATACATACACTTACCCCACACACACACTCACATACACTTACCCCACACACTAATACACATACACACACTCACATACATACATACATACACTTAACCCACACACACACACATTGATACACACACTCAATACATACATACACTTACCCCCACACACATACACATTTATACAGACACTCACAAACATACATACACTTACCCACATACACATTTATACAGACACTCACAAACATACATACACTTAACCCCACACACATCCACATTTATACACACACTCACATACATACACTTACCCCACTCACACACATACACATTTATACACACACACTCACATACATACATACATACATACACTTAACCCACACACACATTGATACACACACTCACATACATACATACATACACTTACCCCACACACTAATACACATTTATACACACACACTCACATACATACATACATACATACATACACTTAACCCACACACACATTGATACACACACTCACATACATACATACACTTACCCCACACACTAATACACATTTATACACACACACTCACATACATACATACACTTAACCCACACACACATTGATACACACACTCACATACATACATACACTTAACCCACACACTAATACACATTTATACACACACACTCACATACATACATACACTTAACCCACACACACATTGAACACACACTCACATACATACATACACTTACCCCACACACGTGGCTGTGGACTCCCGGTGCACTTCTTCCCTCCCTCTGACCCTTGCGCATGACCTCATGCGCAGGGTAGAGGAGGGGATTTGTGCACTGCACACCGCACGGGAAGCTGTATCGGGGAACGAAGTTCCCTACACAGAGCGTGTAGGGAACTGCGTTCCCCGACACAGCTTCTCGTGTGGTGTGCAGTTCGAGGTGCGGCTACCGGAGCAGAGCTCAGGCGGGCCGCACCTCGATGCCTGGCGGGCCGCATTTGGCCCGCGGGCCGTACGTTGGACGCCTCTGACATAGAATATCTAGCAGGGCTGAAATTTCACAAACTCACTGAGCTCTTCAGAATGCTTCATTTTTTTCACCCATGTTTGGAAATGCAGACTGCATAGCTAGGTGATTAATTTTATACACTTGCGATTAAAACACCTGAATTTAATAAGTAAGAGGTGGCCTCTCAGCGCTCTATACAGTATTTGCATTGAAAACTACTTTATTTGGTAACTCACTTTTTATTGTGATGTGAGTTATCGTTGGGAACCTGCATATGTGCCATTGTATTACCCTTTGTGGGCACACTCACATTCTGGATTCAGTGCATGCATGGAAAATCTATAGTGCAGCTTAAGGACTCTTGACGCTAAATCAACTTTGTACGCTTGCATTTTATATTTTGTATATTTCTCAGGTGTGTGGCATTTGCAACTTGTGATGAAGTCCGAATTTGTTTTTTGATAACATACCATTTTGGATAAAGGATTTTTGGATAAAGGATACTCATCTTGTAAACCTCTTAACTCTATCACGGGGTAGACATGTTGTTTAGAATCTTGGGTCAGATGAAGTAAGATCTGACCCAAGATGTCTGCCCCCTAATAACTTTATACAAGCAGAGAGGGCTTAATAAATTAATTATTATTTTTTTAATCAGTGTTAATTTAGTTGACTAAACATTTTTGTCAACTGAATGCTTTCACTGATGAAAACAAACTAAACAATTACTAAATTAAGTTAATAGGACTAGAACTATGATGAAAATCCATTACAATTTTCGTAAACTGAATAAAACGTGATGAAAATGTTAGGGAGAGACTATTGCATTTACCTATTTGGACTTCTGATTCTGGTTCCCTTGAATCTCTGCCAAAGCCCAGTCCCGTGACTCTATCGGCAGTTGGATTGGCTGAGACACAGACTCCCTATGCCTGTCTACCACCTGGAACAATGCCCTGCCAACCGCAGTGGAAGAGGATACTCCTCCATCTGATTTGCCTGGTGCTGTCAAGTGAGTGGTTCCCCACCCATCTCCGTAGTAAGTTAACTTAACACTTTGTAACAGCCTTCTCAGAAATGTTTCCTCCCTCACTGCTGGAGATTTAGTCAACTAAATTCTACTGGAGATTATTTCGACTAAAACAAGAACAATTCAGATGACTAAAATATGGCTAAACTTAAAATGGCATTTTAGTTTAAGGACTAGGACTAAAACTAAATTAAAATTTGCCGTAAAAATTAACACTGCATTCAATAACATTTTCTATGTAAAACACCTATATTTCATGTAATCTTTCAATTAAACATAAATTAATAACAATAATATTGTTTACTTCTCTGCCTTTTTATTACAGGTTATCAATACAAAATACAGTACAACTGAAAACTCAAATGATACAATATGCTTCCTTAAAAATTGCAAATTTTAACATATCCCAAAATTGTATCAAATATGTAACTTCTCATTCAGCAATAAAACACTGTTATATTATGGAGTTAAATAGAACACATTACAAATGAGAGGGACATTCTATCCAAGCGCTAAATTGTGATTCCCTTGTCAGAAGATATACATAAGGTGCACAGGGATTATGTCATTCCCCACCACATTTGGCCTTTTACATAAATCCTTCCCTACATCTTTCTCATAAATAAATACATACCTAAACAAAACAGCCAATATACCCATCCGTATACTTATGTATCAATTCCACCATACATCTCTCATCTATTGATACTACCACATTAAGCAACCATACTAATGGGATAGATTACCCCTCAGGGCTATTACACAGGGAGACACAAAGGGGACAATATTTAGGGGACAGCCCGTGGGGTCTACCTTACTCTTAACATTCCAAGTTGTTATATTCAGATTTTTACATCTAGCGCATCCCTTTCCACTGAATGGATGGCTGAGAGTCATGATATATACATATTACAGCAGCTGCAGTATCAATCCATAATGATGTTATCACTATACGTTGGCATAGGAAGTGTAGTCTTGACAGATGGAGTATTAACTGACATGTCTGCAGCATACAGGCTGTGGACTCTATGTATAATGTCAAGTAACAGCAACTTGAGTGACTCAGGAGGACACCATGTACAGGGAGAGAAGGAGGAAGAGAGCAGACCAAACTGCTCTGACAACATGGAAGTGTATATAATTAAAAATAATTTTGCAGCATTTCCCTGCCAGGTGTTTTCTCCTTCTCGTGTCTTGCTAGCTCACCCTAAACAGCCTTGTTGCTGTTTCCAGTGGACCTGTTTGAATTTCCGGAATCCAATGGGAGTGGTTGGTAAACCGATATTATCAACCAGCCCCTGCAATATATCTTACCCATAGATCGTGATATATTTTAATGTATTTTGAAAGCATTTATAGAAGGCCAACAACTCTGTAGCATCATGCTGGCTATATTCTGTCTTCTGAATATCATATGTAATTCTCATTTCCTCCTTTGTTTTTATTACTTTATACTTACTTATACCATGGTAACAAGAACAATGAGGACATCATCTAAAATCCCTCATTTTATATTGTGTTTTCGAGAAACACTGGGACACATTCAATCTTTTACACTGTAAGGTAAAAAATAAATAAAGCCTTGGTAATGAGCATTACTGTCCCATAGCATATTCACTTAAGAACAACAACAGCTGAACTCGTGTGAATTCATCAGAAGAGATGACATAACACATTATCTGATGTGGCGAATCAGCACCTTTCTTTCCACATCTGAGCTTTACAAATGATTCATTACAAGGCCAAAACAATGAGGAAACCGAAGTAAAAAACGGAACTTACCATCCATCTGGCAGCTCTTCAGAAGATTAACATGTAAGCTGACACTCAATAGTATTACAACACACGTTTTACTAAGGGGTTTCCTAGTCATTACTATGGATATTGAAAATGTACAGTGTGTCAAAGGTACAATAAAGTCTCCTTGGACATCCTCCATTGCAGGCAGCGTTCCAAGGCCATTTAATTGGGTAGGGACAGGATGCATTCTTTATGAGGCCTTATTAGAGCAGACAAGGTCTCTGTAAATCAAGTTGGTTCACCCTCCTTTGGGCCTGGAATTCATTCACCTACAAAATACTACCCCCTTTTGTGTCATAAAAACATATTGCCTGTGAGAATTCAAAGAGTTGGAGCTGATTTATCCAAGTGTGGATCTGTAGGGTTACATGCAAACCACAACTTTATACGTTTTGTTATTTTGGTTTCTCCATAGCTGTCCTTTCTGGGATAAGTTTTCCTGTACATTTTTGGCTTTCTCAATGGCAAAGGTCACCATGTGTATATTTCTCATGTGTTACAAGACTGGATTTAAACAGCTGTCTTGGCTAGTGTTCCCACTTGCTGTTGTTACATCAACTCCCTCCATTGTTGGATGGTAATGTAACTGTTCTGTGACTTTCCTCAAGTTTATGTCAATAGAGTACAGATTTACTTGTACACATATACAGTTTAAGCATGCATGTATCTGCGGATCCCAGGGACATCTAAGGTGCAGCTCAGAGGGAATATGCAACCTTTTTGACAGCAAGATGTAGCCCACCTGACTTAACTGCCCATAGTCGCATTATCCCCATTAATCTATACTTTTGTTTAAATAAAGTTAATGTAAACTAGTTTTAAACTGCTTTTGTATTATTGTTAAATAAGCCAACATTTGTTTATGGCTAACAAGCTATTAATCAAGATTACTGTAAATGAAAAAAATGAATGCGGCCTAACGCACACATGCATTTCTTATTATACAAGTCACTTTTGGAGGGAAAATCTTTTTATGTTACAAATTTCAGGCTGCTGACCAACAATAATTTATTTAAAAATAAAAGATTTTATTGGAAATACCAGGGCATAATGGCACCAAACCTAATTATTAGTATTCGGCATTAACTAAAATAAAACTTCCAGTTTGATGTCTGTCGGGCCCTTAAGTTGTTTGCAATTTTTCTGGGCCACAACGGGGATATGATCCAGCTAGTTTTTATTTTTGTACAAGGTAATTTATGTCCACAGTGTTGAAAACTACAATTATCAGGTTTACTTTTGAAAATCTGTTACTGGCATAGTTTGCAAAAGCAATAAGAGTTCACCATGTAGTGAAGGGAGGTGCAGAACATATATATATAAAAAAATTTAACTCCATCTACTTTGATAACTTCTTGTCACAAATAGAACGTTGTGTTCCCACAATGCATTAGTTGAAAGAAGATAATAATTCAAAACATATATTTTTTTTCTGAAACCCTTAGGGGTATTGTATTAAGAGCCATGTGTTATAGGCCTTGTTATATTACATCATTGTTTTAATAAGATCCAGTCCACCATAATACCATAGCACTGCTTTAGCTCATCCTACTACATTGTGATTTAACTTTAGGAGAAGCAAAACTGTCTTGATTGGACATGGGCATTGGTATAAGCAGTGTTACCTTTGTTAACTCTACGCTACAGTGGTAGCTAGCTCTATCTTAGAATTTCTGTGAGAAGAACAATATACTTAAAGAAATGTATAATAGAATATATGGTATTTGCAATATGTACTTATAGATAATGTATGTATTTTCTTTTGCATTTAGTGGTTCAGGATGACAGTGGTTCAGGATGACATGTACATAATACATAATACATAATAATACATAATACATATATATAGGTGACGGCAGTCTTCTTACTCAGGTGCCATGCTCACCACCCTTATTGAAATGTCATTCCCGCTGTTGGAACCAGCATCAAAAAGGGGAATGGGAAGAAGTGAGCTGAGCTTAGCACAATAATCGATGAATTCAGGTTTGCTCAAAAATGCAAATTATACGAACTGAAAACCAAGTTTACATGAATCCATTTAATGATGATACTTCATGATTTTTTCTATTTAGTTTTAAACTTGCATGTGGGTATATTGTGGTCCTAAATGTGTTCTCACTTTCATTCCACAAAGTGATAAAAACGTGGAAACCACCATGGGTTTTCTTAGTGAGGAGCCACAAACCAAGGAACCTGATTTTTGTTGTTGTAACAAGCACTTAATTCAATACCCTCAAACCTAAATCTGGCCCTGGATGCATATTACTTTGTGATGGTTGTGGCTGCTCAATGTGCCCCAGGTCACTGTACTATACATTTATTTAATAGTGACCCAGATTTCTCATACCACAGGAATGTTCTGGCTGTAGGGATGTACTGCTAGTTTGAATGGACATTTTTGTTTTTGTGAAGGGTTTAAAGGAGACATGATTTAGAAAGGACTTAGTAAAGTAACCGTTACATTTGTTTTTTTATTTGAAAATGTGTTATTTAGTTGCAAAACTGTATAAGATATTTCATTACATATTCAACTTCTGCCATTAACATGTGACAGAATATTGAGGAATATTTAAGGGGAAAATATACCCATAAATATCAGAAACAAAGTGCTTAAAGGGACATTCCAACTTGTTTAAACAACACATGTCCTGGGACTTGTAAGTAAACCCGACGTGTATCTTAATAGATACATGTGGGTTTACTAACTGCTGTGTCTCACAAACGAGATACAGCAGTTCCTGGTTGTCGCGTGCTGAAAGAGCTGGTCGCCGACCAGACGACTGCCTGCTTCCTATGGAAGCATGGCAGCTGTCGATCAGAGGATAAACTGGCGTGTACTATCAAAAGTACACGCCAGTTTATCCTCATACTAGGGACAATGGACATTTCACTTGTGCTTCTACATTAGAAACACGAGTGTAAAAAAAAACATTTTTGAATCATGCAAGAAGCAGGTATTTTGGAGACTATGCTGTTTGTACAACATATTTTAAGCAGTTTTACTGGAACAATATTATATCATTTTGTTTTAAAATACAGGTCACTGATAAAAATCGGTCAATTCTAGCCTGCCCATGTTCAGCCTAATTTAAAGTGCCTTAAATAAATAAAAAACTTGAATACTTGTTTTAGTCCCTGGGCTCTTAAACCTAGGCTAGCCTTATGCCTATCCCATGCATACTTAAACTCCTTCACTGTATAATCAACTACCCTCTCAGTAAAGTAATGCTTCCTGATATTACTTGTAAACCTCTTCCCCTCTAATTTAATACTTAAATTAGAGGGGCAACGTTTTAAAACGTTTATAAATGTTGACCGATAAAGTATAGGGATTGATAAAAAGACAAGACAATTGTATAGAAAGGTAGAAATGTCTATGCTATGGGCAGGGCCTTCTTTAATATTGATTGGACCCTGGGCAAGCATTAGCTTGGGCCCCCTGGACCCATTCCATGCAATCATGCCCTCCGCCCCAAACCCCTGACCCCCCCCCCCAAAAAACACAACAAAATAAACACACTCACAATTGCACAGTACTTTTATTGTAGTGTATAAAATGTATATATGAAACAAAAAATATAAATATAAATAAATGGCTGCAAAATGTATACCTTGTTTTTATGCAACTCTGCAATAAAAGTACTCAGTGCATATATTACAAAAGTATACACTGATACTAGAGAGCACTTATAAATAGTAAGCAGCAATTAACATGTGTTCTATATGATAATATGGTTATCCCCTACTGTATAATATTTGCTGTATTTTTATGTTGATTGCTGCCTACCATATGTTAGTGCTCTCTAATATCCATCTATATTTTTGTAATATAGGCACTAAGTACTTTTATTGCAGTGTTGCATAATAAAAAAGGTAAACATTTTGCAGCCCTATATACATTTTATATATACATGTGTTTCATATATACATTTAATACACTGCAATTGAATTCGTATTGTATATATTTTCTACACCGCAATAAAACAGACACACTTACACACATGCGTGAGATTCAGGGGCGTCACTAGGGTTGGTGTCACCCTGTGCAGAAACTCATAGTGTCACCCCCCTGGATTTCCTCCACTACAATGCCAAACAGATTCCTTAGTAATGCCAGTTAGATGGCCCATTAACTATGCCACACACAGGAGTCCCATTAACTATGTCACACACAGGAGCCCCATAACTATGCCACACACAGGAGCCCCATAAATTATGCCATACCAGAGCCCCATAAATTATGCCACACCAGAGCCCCACTATTTATGCATCACCTCTGCCCAATTAATTATGCCACACACAGGTGCCCCATAATTATGCCACACACACAGGTTCCCATAATTATGCCACACACACAGGTGCCCCATAATTATGCCACACAAAAGAGTCTCTTAATTATGCCACACACGGGGTCCCATAATTATGTACACATGGGACCACCATTAATTATGCAACACACAGGAGCCCCACAAGGTGACAATTGTACAATTCTAAAACAATACATATCTATATATACAGACATCTCTCTCTTTCTATAACAGCCAATTTGCTCAATTATATGCCAGTATCATTTTGTGATTAATAAGCCACAGCCAATGTGCCCATTAATATGCTAGTATTATTGTGCCAGATCCCAATACCATTGTACCATTAAGATGCCAGAATTATTGTGCCATTCAAATGCCAGTAATATTGTGCGATTGAGATACCAGTAATATTGTGCCATTCAAATACCAGTAATATTGTGCCATTCAAATACCAGTAATATTGTGCCATTCAGAGACCAGGAACATTGTGCCATTGAGATAGCAGGAATATTGTGCCATTCTGATACCATAATTATTGTGTCATTCAGATGCCAGGAATATTGTGCCATTCAGTACCCAGTAATATTGTGCCATTCAGATGCCAGGAATATTGTGCCATTCAGATGCAAGTAATATTGTGCCGTTCAGATACCAGTAATATTGTGCCATTCAGATACCAGTAATATTGTGCCATTCAAATACCAGTAATATTGTGCCATTCAGATGCCAGGAATATTGTGCCATTCACAGCCCAGTAATATTGTGCCATTCAGATAGCAGGAATATTGTGCCATTCAGATACCATAATTATTGTGCCATTCAGATGCCAGGAATGTTGTGCCATTCAGATACCAGGAATGTTGTGCCATTCAGATACCAATAATATTGTGCCATTCAGATACCAGTAATAGTGCCATTCAGAGCCCAGTAATATTGTGCCATTCAGAGCCCAGGAATATTGTGCCATTCAGATACCAGTAATATTGTGCAAGTCAGATACCAGGAATATTGTGCCCGTCAGCTACTAGGAATATTGTGCCATTCAGAGCCCAGGAATATTGTGCCATTCAGATACCAGGAATATTGTGCCATTCAGATACCAGTAAAATTGTGCAAGTCAGATACCAGAAATATTGTGCCATTCAGAGCCCAGTAATATTGTGCCAGTCAGATACTAGGAATACTGTTCCATTCAGAGCCCAGGAATATTGTGCCATTCAGATACCAGGAATATTGTGCCATTCCAGTGCTCGTTTTCTTCCACCCTCCTCCCCCCTTCCGCATCACTTACCTGCTGGCTGCTGCTCCGTGTCCCCGGCCGGACGTCTCCGTGCAGTGTTCCCTCATGCACGTAACGTCACATCCAGTCGCGGTGGGGGTTTTTTTCCGGCGCAGCGAGATGCGGTGCGGGGGGATGCCGGCAGCACGGGTGTCACCCCCCGCTGGAGGTGTCACCCTGTGTGGTCCGCACCCCCATCGGGACGCCACTGGTGAGATTCAATTGTTTCACTAAACTTTATATATAACTTTTGGTCCTTTAATAGAAGCAAGAAATATTTTTACACATTGAGCTTACTTGGTGGTAAAAACAGCAAAAATATATGTATGCCATTTTCCTCTGTACCCAGAGAGTTATAAATCGTCTACTTACAATTATTTCTGACATGGATATGCACATATATAATTCATAGGCTAGAAAATGGGAGCGGAAATGTGAAATTGACAGTGTCTTCTGTCTACCCAGGTCTAATTTTTTATCATCAGAGCATGAGAACCATGTGCATAAATACAAGAAATATTCTCAGATATGTAAAATTCTCAGCGCGAGGAAATGCCGCAGTGGCCTGAAACATTGCTTTGTTTCACATGTTCACTCCATAATAAAGGCTTTCATGCCATAGCGAATACGCATTGTTCTAAGTTATTATTCCTTTTGGAAAAACACAATTACAGACTTATACAGACACACTTGCATGCACACACACACACACACAACCTTACACACAGGCTGGTCAAGCCCCAACCCATTTATCCAGAGGAGCAATAGCCTCTCTGCTCCCCTTACCTGCCCTCCCTGTTAAGTCAGATTTTGCTACATTTGGAATCACAATGAATGTATGCAATATTCATAGCAACAGCCTAACAGCTGTAAACCTCTCAAAATGACAGCTGCTTTTCTATAACATGAATTTGCTTTGCTTAGCAAGTCATGTATGTAACAGAGCTTACAAGGAAATACTTAATGAGCACTTCTGCCAACAATTTCTTATATGCCGTGTTAGTTAATTCTTCATTATTATAAGAGAACCAGTGAAAACACATTAGCAATTGGTTATGTGGTGAAACTGGCATGCGCTACATGTTACAAACATACCACCTGAATTTGTGGTCTTTTACAACCTCCCAGGTAGAGGACACAGCTGCCTGTGGAAAATGTGAGTCAATAACATTACCATACAGAAGCTTAATTGTATCCCGTGTTTACCATCTGCACATTGATTTATGTTGAGGATTATAATAGTTTACCCACTAGTCAGCATGATGTGTAAACTGTTCCACTGCATATATGAAAAACATTACATAGGTGATAATATAATTGCCTGGATTTAAATAATTTTAAAAAAGCTGTTATATTTGTGAAATAATGGATGCCTTTCATATACATTTAATTTTTCAGTCGTACTTTGAACGCTTTTAAAAAGTATGCACTTTGCACAAGACAATAATTTTTATTTTTTTATATATATAATAGGCTACTATTCTGGTACTATTTCATGACCCATGCACTGTCTCTCTTTGTTTCATCTAGTAGGAAACAGTCAGAAGAGATGTGGGGGGTTTGGCAGTCACTGGGAAGAAATACAAGTGTTTTCAGACACTATTCCGCACCCAGGTGTCAGAGACATACTCCCTGCATGAAAAAAAGCAGATTAAAAAATAACACCTCAGCACTATAAAACAATGTATGTTTACATTGCTAAATGAAACAAAAATAACTGCCACTCATTTTAAAACAGTTAAAACAGGTGGATTATTTATTCAAAATGGGAGTAATTACAATATTTTACAGCTAGAAATAAATTTGGTCAGTTATGTTGACTTATTAACTTTTTAAATTATACTCCTAGTGTTATTTGTTGAAAAAACATCAGTGATTAAGTAACCAAGCACTTCTTTCAATGTCTGCTTGCCAACATTTGTGGATGTCCTCTATTGGATTATTAGACAGTCTTACAACAACTTTTTCGCTGAGTGTCATTAACAGAAAATCCTTAAAAAAAAAAAAATAGAAAACAAAATGAAAAATGTGAACCAATACCTTAGGCACTCACTTTCACCATGTGGAAAGAGGATTTTAAATTTAACCCGGCCAGGAAAATAAGAACCTCTGAGGCTGAAATTAACCCTGGATCGCCCCAAATAAACAACGCGTTTCACAAAATGTAATCCCTTGGCCTGTATAATTATAGTTAGTTTTCTGTCTACCTGACTATTGTATATTAACTATTTAGAAAGTGCCTGTATATTCATCTTATTTCATGATATATACTGTTTATTGTGTAATTTATGATCCTGCAGTATATATTGTTCTATTTCGTATTATCAATATATTGTTTTTATATGTAAATTTTACTCATGTATTAAATGACTTTCTACATTTATAACATATTTTGTTTGTAGTAGAATTTATTTTAGCGCTTTCCACCTTATTTATTCAAACCCTTACCGGTTTGATTCACAATCTGAAAGACCAATAGTGGAGCTTGTTGGTTGACAGGTACAGGTTCCAGGAAGCAAGGTCCCTTGTACTTAGTTTCTGCAATAAAACTGCAAATTGTCAGGAGAGGTATAAAAAGGTACAATCGCTGTTTGTTATGAACAACAGCGGTTACGCCTTTTTATAAAGCCTAGCACTTTGCAGTGCGATAGGGCCCTCTCTTTATTGAGTAGACACTTTAGATTTACAGATAGTAAACTTATTTAAGATAATTAAACACAGTAGTTTTCTTTCTGTGTCTCGAGTGTCTTTTTTTTATCCATTTTTATTTAACATTAAAGTCCAAGAGACAAAATTAATGTAGTATAAAGTCATATTATGTAGCTTTTATATTGCAAGGCAAAACAAAGTAAAATGCACACAAATTTTATTTGTATTTTGATTTACTCTTTCTTTAAACCTAGAAACCGAACCAGAGGCCCTGTCAATCCAGGATCATACGGGTACGGAAAAGTTCCTTATATTTTACCACTACAAAGTGCCACAGGTCAGGATGTCCCACGGTCAAGAAAACCGCGTCAGTCTTTGAGGCAACCTACTTATGAACGGAATGCAGGTCACCGACACATCTCTGCTGTGCTCCCAAACCCATCAACACATCAGGTTAATGTTTACCAAGGAGAGAGTAGTGGTCCAGTGAGGTCACAAGTGGCAGAGTCACCAGCTCACCAACAGCGAGGTTCTTCCCACTCACAGACTGGACCAATATCACAGAGATTATTTCCTGATCCATCTAGCCATGGCTCTACAACTCTCCAGCTGCTCAGAGATAAACCTGCAGGCCAACGTGGAACAACATCCATCATGTGTGTTGGAGCCTATAAGCAATATAAACTTTGCAATAAAAACGTAAGTTAATTTTTAATTTTTTTATTTTTAAATGTCTCAGTAAGCCAATTATCAGCTTTAATGTTATATTACTCAGTGATGGTGAACATTTTTAAGTGTGCATGCCCAAAGTTCCACAGGGTAACAGACTAAATATCGTGGTGCCTTTCTCGTATTCATTACAATCCCCAAACTCTCTTGCTTAGTTAGATACTCCAAAATCTTTTTTTTCTTTACTGGAAGGATTTTATAGGAATGATGTTCTTTACTCTGCTGGACTATAGTGGTGCTTAGCTAATCCAAGTGGTAATACTGAAGAAGAGGCGATAGTATTGCATTAGCGCAAATAGGTGCCTGATATCAGCATGTGAGTTCTTTCCAGTTGCCCAGTGCTACCTGTCAGTCTTTAAACCGCCCCTGCATAAATTGTTAGTAATGTATACATTAATACTGAAGAAGAGGCGATAGTAGTGCATTAGCGCAAATAGCTGCCTGATATCAGCATGTAAGTTCTTTCCAGTTGCCCAGTGCTCCCTGTCAATCTTTAAACCGCCCCTGCATAAATTGTTAGTAATGTATACATTAATGTTAATTTAATGCATGTGCAAGCAAAGCACCAGAAGGTAGCATAATCCTCAACAGACCGGACTGCTTTTTACTAGAACACATTGACCGTTATTAAAGTCCTGACTTGTCACTGTAGCCTTTTATACATTATGTATTTTTGCACCTAACTTTTTACAAAGCTTGATGGATATACTTCTTCCTAAGCTCATTTAAACATAGATTATAAGCAACACATAATAATCAAATGGTCAAAATCTTCCTCCCATATTAAAAGCTCGGATTATTTGTTCTCTGGGATAGGTATAGGAACTTATTTTTTCTCTTATCTTAACAAGTTTGGCCCAGACATGGGTCCCTGGCTCACTGCACCTAGAGGGACATCGGTACCACACTGACGAGTTTTATGATGGTCAAATCATACATCTGTGGTTTCTGTGTTCCTTGTGCAGAGGAGGCTTGCCATGGAGTTTGGCTCTGGACTGCCCTTCTGGGATTAGTCTTCCTCTGTAATGGTGACACTGAGCAAAAATGGTTGATGCCTCTTCTAAGTAGGTACCATCCTTAAGGCTGGCTATTTCAGTGCTGTCCTTTCTCAGGCTGAGATGTGGCTTCCACTCCTTTTGTCTCGCATAGCTATATGGAAAATGTCAACCTTTACTATGTTATTGCCACTAGAAGGTTATTACCGGTATCAACTACTTTCTGAAAAGAAGAATCATAGACGCAGCAATATCATGTTGGAAGTACTCAGGGCCGACATCAGAAATTTCAGGGCCCCTTACTGAAAAAAATTCTGCCCCACCAAATCTCTCTCTCGTCCCCTTACCCTCCCAAAGTAATTTTACCCAGGTCTTTGTATATCACCTGTATTGCACATTCAGGATGTGCTGCTGCCCCCCAGGACATGCCACATTACCCACATTGCACATCCAAGACTTAATATACCACAGCCAGTTTTTCCATTAATATGCCACAGTTTGCCCAATAATATGCCACAGCCAGTTTGTCCATTAGAATGCCACAGCTTGTCCATTAATATGCCACTGTTAGTTTACCCATGATTATGCCACAGCCAGTTTGCCCATTAACATGCCACAGCCAGTATGCCCATTAACATGTGCCTGTTA
Organism: Pelodytes ibericus; assembly: GCA_036172795.1. Lineage (NCBI taxonomy): Eukaryota > Metazoa > Chordata > Amphibia > Anura > Pelodytidae > Pelodytes > Pelodytes ibericus. The sequence continues at coordinate 154,413,541 of CM069858.1, forward strand.
ATATGTCACACTTTGCCCATTAATATGCCACAGCCAGTATGCCCATTAATTTGCCACCGACAGTATGCTCATTAATAAGCCACAGCCAGTATGCTCCGTAATATGCCACTGCCAGGGCCCGCCGGGCCCATGGCGGGTGTATCGCCCGTCACCCCCTGATGGTGGCCCGGGCGTCTATAGAAAAGCGGCTTCTGTCTACTAAAGTCGGCACTTACATATCAGTCCCTAGACTATGTACTATATACGTTTTATGATTTCTTTTATGGTAATGATTCCTCTACAACCACTCATTTATTGTATATAGTACGATACTGTATAAGTATAACACATTAAAAAAATAGTATATATGGTATGTCAGTAGTGGAAGTATTGTGTTACTAGTAAACATAGTTTTTTTACATATAGTTGTGAAGAGGAATGAATCGAATGTTTTTGTTTTTAGTCATTTCCTGAGGAATTGTGAAAAATGCAGGGTCATATGTTTTTCATAATGTACAATGTTTTAAAACACAGCAGTTAGAGGATGTAGAAGCGTAATAAATTATGTATAATAAATCACGTGTCCATAACATATGTGCTCTAAATAATGCTGGGTGAGGCAGAGGCCATATGTATTAACTTTTGTAATGTCTTTAAGACATTCAGAGAATGCCTGTGACTCATGCCAATTGCATTAAATATATTTTTGCATTTGTGATTAAGAATTACTTTGAGTGCCAACATTTTTATAACAGTGGCTGAATTTAAAGATTACCAAACCCTTATTTAATTCTGGAAAAAAATAAAAACAACATGCATGCACCAAAAAGATAAATTATTATAAGTTCTGACTGCATTAAAGATGCAAAGCAAACACAATATAGCACTTAACTAACCACGGATAATCCTCCATCAGTGGATTGTCATTCTACTTAAACAGCTTTTAAAGTGCAGTTCTCCTAAATCATCATGGTAAGATAAAGCAGTGCTGGAAAAGCATTCTTGCATGCTTCCTAGTTGCAGTACAATTTTTTATTAATACAATTATCTCCTGGTGATCATCATTACTTTATACAGAGGGCAGCTTACAAGCTGGATACAGCTGCACATATTTCACACCATTAGAAGCACAGCATTAACGGTACTATTAAGGCACTTATATGATGTCTATTCCATTGGCTAATAATTACAGACTTAGCAACAGTGCACAATGCCAGTTGGCAGCTGCAAAGGCCAATAAGATATTGGTCTATATAAAATTGGGTATTTATTCATGGAAGGAGGATATCATCTTGCCACTTTACAAGTCACTGTTAATACCTCCCCTTGAATATGTGTAATTCTATAGACCAGTCCTTAAAAATGGCATTATGGAACTAGAAAAAGTGCAAAGGAGGGCTACAAAATTAAAAAGACAATTGGAGGATCTAAGTCAGGAAGAGAGACAAGAAAAGTTGTATTTATATATAAGCAAATATTTTCTAGACAACAAAGGAAGGTATTCTTTATGGTAAGGACAATAAAGGTATGGAACTCGTTGCCAAGAGAGGTGCTGCTATTAAATTCAATAGATGTCTTCACAAAGGGTCTAGATATATATATTTTTTAGATATATCAGGTGTCGAGAAGGAATTTTCCTCTGTATGCCGCAAGATTAAAAATAGCTTAATTAGGGTTTTTTTTTTTTGCTTTGTTTTGTCTTCTTTTGGTTTAAAAGCAGGAATAAGTAGAAGGCTTGTACTTGATGGACTTTAGGTCTTTTTTTTGGTTGAAAAAAGACATAAGGACATACTTGAAAATGATTATCTCACAATATCCTTTGTACCACATTGTATTACCATTTAAGTATTAAAAGCTTGCTTTTCATATAAAAATGAATAGTTTTAATAATACCTTTTAGAAAAGTAGTAACAGATACTTGGTAAAACCATCCAGTCAGACAATACAAGCAAAGTCAAGGATGCATGGGATGTCCATCGTGCTATACTGAAGTAATAATAAATCCCAGTTTTTGTAATGGGCAGACTAAATGGCCAATTTGGTTCCTATTTGCTGTTTCTACCTATGTTTCTATGTTACTTTGGTGTTTTGATTTTTATAGGTAAACCAATAGTGCATTGGTGCCAACGGTCAGGATACTTTGGGCAATGAACCCTGTTAATAAAAACAGAGTAGTAATCATAATATTAGGTAATTCTGATGAATTGTAAAAAGCAGAGTTGCTAAGCATCCCAATTAAAAATATGTGCACAGCTCACAGGTCAGAGGCCCTTAAATTCAATGTAGTGGTTGATGATAGTTCCCTGGTGAGACCTAACACGCACCATAAAACCCACATGTGTAATTTGCTTTACTGAACCTCCATAATACTGGTGGCCTTATTGTGAAGAACTCCATCGGAATGAACCTTCATAATTAATTGTAATCGTTTTTTAAGCTTTCTGAAATAGAAAAAGTACTGTAGCAATTACCTATATTCTAAGACACATAGCTGAATTCAAGGAGAGCGTGGCTAAACCAAAAGGAAGTAGAAGGCTGAACGAGTGCAGGGGTCTAAAGGTCATCTAGAATGAGGCCTACCTCTATCCTTACTTTACATGTAATGTTTTCCTGTGTTTCTATAGTTACAGCAAAACCACACATTAGTTGCTACATGGAATGAACTTCTAAACTGCCAAAATCCTTGCTATTTTAGTGATTATCCAGTAAAAACAACACATAGTAAATGGAACAATATCTTAATTTCTGGGTTTTGTTTATCTTTCATTATTTATGTGTAACCAATGAGACCCTAAAACTGAACCATGGTCTCCATTTATTCCTTAGAGTTCAATTACATTTTAATGACCTGGTAAGGAAGAGGTGACTTCAGGTGTCTCCACAAATGTCATATATTCCAACAATGTTTCTTAGATTTTAATAAATAGTCCCTACTTTATATCTAGATATATAGATATATATTGGCCATTCTATTTCCTTTAAAGACTGAACACTGGCATCAAGCCAATGTTTAGCAGCCTGCTGTTGAGTTTAATTCTACTTGAGTTCAAATATACACATTGGGAAATGAGTAGCATGCTGATACGGAGGACATATCCAATGTTCTGTGTTTGCAGATGTGAAAGAGTGCAGGAGCATACACAGGATAGCACCTATTGATTAACCAGCTGCCCTTGTGCAGCATTTGCTTAATTACACTACGCATGCTCACAATCTTTGTCTTTTCATTGTTTTAATGGTGCTCTGCATAAGTGGGACACAAGTCGGGCAAATTAGGTTATACTGCATAGAGGTCACTGGTGAAACAGTGCTATCTGATAAAATGCATACGGACAGTCTCATTTCCCCCACAGTGTAGGAGGCTTATAACCTATTTATACCCCATTTAGATAAATAGTCATTTTAGAGATATGGGGGATTAATCCCAGGACACGGGTGGCTGACTAGTAACTGCAAATTGCACAACCGGATGCAGAGTGAATAAAAATGCAACTGCTGTTTCTTTTTCTTCTTCTAGCCATTTGTATTTTTTAACCCGAGATCCTTGTGATTGAAGCAAGTAACGCTGTAGCAGTAAAAGCCAGCATTGAGGATTACTTTAGATTATTGTGAGGACTGTAGTATATTTAGTGACTTTTGATGAACCTTGTATATTGTCCGTTTTAGTCAGTATTTCACACATTTGTATTCCTTTTGCTGGCTTGCTCATCAAAGTTTCTTGGCTTCCTTAATGTTTTGCATACATCATAAATGAATTATCTGCAGTTGGCTGCAATAAACAAAATACTTAAATAAAATTAGTCTTTTAAACAACATTGGTTACACATGTGAAGAGTATAACAAATTATGTACAGAATGTTCTTGCATGTTTACAAGCATTTAAATAGGGAGTAATGCCAAAAATAATAAAACTATTAATACATTGGCCCTATTTTACTGATTTAATTGCTTTTTAGATTATATTTATATCATGTTTTATTTAGATAGTATCACTAGTTATTTGGATGAGAAACCAAGCAGGAGAAATTTACTTCCAGTTAGGCTGGATAGACAACAGTTCCTGCCAGTTATGGGCAGCCTCCACAGACAACTGGGAGTTTGCCATTGACAATCATATAGACCTAGAGGGAAAACAGCAGCCTCCCAATGTGGAGTTGTTTGATAACCACATGATTGTCTGAGGATCCCCTGCCTTCATGACTTCAAATCATGAAGTGTTTAACCTATTTTTTTGTTGCTGATCAGCTAGGTGTTCATGCTGTTAAAATCATATAAATATTCCAATGAGCCAAAGATAAAGAATAGTTCCCGGGGTCCTTTAAAAACTATATTAAACAGAGCAATCCTGTAAACTAGACCTCACTTCTGCTGGTAAGAACCACCTACCACCTGAGCATCTGGGAAAACCCTTACTGATAATACTATCATGCTGTAGCAGTATCCTTGAGAATGGAGGGAGACAAGGCCTTTTCGAGCACCAGAATGAAAACCTCTACATACAGACATAACCCACATTAACATACACAGTGGGTACAGAGCATGTATGTAATACGAAAATATACTTAGAGCACTAACTTTTTCTCACTTCTTTCACTTATTTTATACAGTCTACAAGTACATTCTACAGTACAAAATCTTATTGGACAGGATGGACCTTACTGGAGCATCTAGTGATCACACAAGGAGAAACACTGTACAGTAGTGTAGTAGAGATGTCATTGTGTCATTAAAATAGAAACACATGAATCCATAAATGGCGATAGTTACACTATAAAACATCCAGAGTTAGGGCAAAAGATACAGGCGCACATAGTGGACAGGGACTTGCAGCGGGATCTCCAGTGTCAGATGAGGCCACTTTGAGTGGCCTCAGTCTCACATAAGAAATGTAGCGAACGCTCAAACCATTTCTGGCATCCCTCGGAAGTTCGGGCACGCCTCCGTGATGTCATACGTGACGTCACAAAGTATCGTGGGATGTCGGCAGGGACTGACAGGGTCTATAGAAACCCTGATTGGCTCCCTGCTTGAATGTTCCTGGCGGCCAGAAACAAAAAGACACCAGTTTTGTACTTTGGTCGTTAAGGACCAAAGCACCATCCAGCGTGAAAGGGTTAAAGAAGGGGTATGCATGTATGTAAAATTATTATAGAGTTTGGCTCATTTTAAAGGAAAAAAATAATACACATTAGATGCTTGAGTGACTTCACTGAGCGGTTCAAACTACGCAATTGGTGAGTAAAATTGATCATAATTTCTAACTGTGTACCAATATCATGACTTTTCTGTGAGGTATATTGCCATTTGTCCACAAAAGAAAAGGATTACTTATCACTGATTAGGTTATCTGTGTTTTTGGACCATGATGACTTTTAACTAGAAGTTTTATAATTACATCACAATAGTTTAATTGTTCTATCCTATTCAGTCGTATGTCAGTTTGTTTCATCATTTCAATATTCCCAAATGTTCAATAATGTTCATAATGATGTGAACAGGTAAAGATTTTTATAGAATTTCTCATGAATGATTTATTGTTTCAGAAACTTTTCCTAACATTTTTTTTATGTTGACCAAAACTGCCTAGTTCTGTTTTTTAAGTATATTTAATATAAAATGACTATTCGTCACTGATTATTAACAAAATACTGAAAGTTTAGAAAAGTTAGTTACTAGAATCCATAATTCTGTTTGATATGAATATTTGGATAGACTTTTAATATGTCAACATGCTAGAAAAAAATTGGAAGACTTGGAACAGCAATAAACGCTTGCATCTTGGAAGCTGACCCTTTTCAATGAAAGAATATGAGGAGTTAGTTTAGCAACAAATGCTTGTCTCCCGTCAGTAATAAAAATCAGTTCATTTAAAAGAAAATATCCACAAAAGCATAACATTTATAGGACAGCTGCAAATATTATGAGTTCCATATAGAATTCAAATAACGCAAGCAAAATGGCAAATAGAAATACTTAAAAAAGGCATTCAGTTTATTCTGAATAACACAATCCAGCGTATTCAAGGCAAAGGGTACCATTTACTTAGTGACAGTCATATTATGTGCAGTGACAATGCTGAATTTATAGCACATTTCAGATATTATAGCTGGGTGATGTATATTCGAAGGCCATAAAAGAAGACTGCGTGTTACAGTGAATTATCCCTACTGCGAGTCAGACTGTGTAGTAAGCTCTCTGGTTGTATCTTCCCTTTGTGCATGGAGTGGGGATTTAAGAGTTTTTTTTAAAATTCAACTGTAAGCAAAAAAGTCTGAATTGTATCCTGCACCCAAATAGATTGACTGCATCCAGATAGACTCAAATAAACGTTAAGGGTTTCTTAAAATTAAGATGGAGGCAAAAAATTGTCTGAATTGTATACCTTTTATACCCACTAGAATACCTGTTATTAACCTTGAGCTAATCCAACCTAGCTATCACTGTCTTGAAACACTGTAAATAATCTGGTAGTTTACAACTCATCCAGCTAGAACCCACACAATTAATCTTTGGCCAAACCCACCTAGCGCCAACCACCTACATTACTGTTACTACCACCACGTTCCCTTTGACCTCTTCGTGCCCTTATGTGTTTCATGTACCCCTAAATTGTAAGCTTGCTCTCTACGCTATGAATATCTGTTCTAGTTCATCTAACTTAGTATGTAGATCCCTTCTATGCTTTGTACCTAGCACTTTGTACATTGCTGGCGCTATATAAATGTTAATGTAATGTAATCTGTGCCCAAATTGCTCCACTGCATCCAGATAGACTCAAATAAAAACCCAGTTTTTATGGGTATTATTTGAGTTTTTACTGGGAGGATCATTAATCTCTGACCCTCCCAACATAGCTAAGGTAGCATGACTGTTTAGTAGAAGAATAAAACACATAATAAGAGTGCGCAAAACAAATGATATATCAAAAATGTAAAAAGCTGAAAGGAGAAGCATAAAACACACAATAAATTAAATAATAACATATCCAGAGTGCACTTTTTTGATAAGTTCTAATTATATAAATACTTTCTTTGAATTTATTTTTTCTTCATATTAATTTTTATTATTTAATATATGTTTCTGTTTTTCTTTGTTTCTTGAAAATATTTTATTACTTTTGTAGCGCTAAACTCACTGATTTATTGTTTAGAAAGTCATTAGCTGCTCTTTTGATCAAAGCTTCAATAGATTATTTTGAAACATATATTCTAATGGAAGTACAGAACCAGGATGGAACTGAAGGAATTTAGCATCATACTCAGTTTTGTGAAACTTACATGAGATCTGATTTCCTACATGCCCATGAACACACTGAATGCCCATGAACACACAGAATTCCAACTTAGGTCAGAATCATCTCGAATATCTGCAGTGGCAGCCCAACATGCCATTAGTATGTCATTATGCCTATACTATCAAGAAAGGCTGAAGTGATAACAATCATAATGGTATTTTGAGATCTAATCTAACACACTAATATAATGGCAATGTAATATTAAGTATTCAGGCTCTTCCCCAGGCTACTATTATTTTTATGTTCACTGTAAAATAAATAATTGTTCAAGACAATAATTAGAAACAATCCTCTGACTGGATTAAAAGTAAAAAATCATGACTGGAAGGTCTGGAGTTGGAAGAGACAGTTGACACTTTTTGTATGTGTTAATTAATTTAATACCCCTGACAAAAAGTATGAGTTACCTCTTTCAATGTGCTATTGTGGAGAGAAACATAATCACTTAAGCTTTAGTGACTGGTCTTTTAGAATCTGCCGATTAAAAGCATGTTGTGATCATCTGTTACTTTAATGTTTATCTGATTTAGTATTTGAACTCAGCAGCTGTGTTTTATTCCATGCATTCTTTGTAGCGAATCATGCCACCTGCGTAAAGTTTTATTCTTATTTCTGCTCCGGATTTACCAAGCTCCCTCCTCTCCTACGGACGAGAATGCTTTCTTTTGTATTTTTAAAGACCATTAAGCACATTCCTTCCCTGATGTTGGTTATTGAAGACATATATTTGGTTGATCCTACATTCTATATGTCTGGAAGATATGATTGGCATTTTCTTATTGTTAACATTGAACTGGGATTCGTTGTAACTAGTTGCATATGTTGGAAATACATATTTGCAAAGGTATTTGAGATATATCACAAGTGTACCAAAAATGATTTGTAACTCGTCTCAGACAGTAAAACTTCAGCCCAGCTAAGCCAGCCAAAATATAACTCAGGTGCTTTTTTTTTTTTTTCTTTTAAATTTATTTTTAGTGCATATTTTCTTGTTTGCTTTAAAGCTGTACAAGGGAGTAGTCCAAGTTCTGGCATAGAAAGTGCTGAATGAAATCCATATTTATTTTTTATAAACTTCACTTAAACTTCACTTACCAACCATTAATGGTTTTGATGAAAAAATAAGTAGGCTTCAGAAATCTACTCATTTTGGTTGGTACAAAGAACTTTGAGCACCATATAGATATATATCTCTCATAGCTACCAATTTTAAAATATACTAAAATAAATTCCAAAGGAATGCATAAGGGTCTACTTAATATAGGCTGATCTGGTCAAAATTTGTTTCCCATTATTAATGGGAAACCAATCAGAATTCAAATTGTTACCGTGGATTTTAGCCTGTGGAGTAGAATACAAAGATAGTCAAATCTCTAAAACGACCCACTATCCCAAAGGCTTTAAAGACTTTTGACATAAATCTCCAACAGACAGTCAAAAGCCTTTTCTGCATCCACTGCCATAAGTACTGATGGCATCATATTCTAATTCATCACCTGAGTCATGTTTAGAATCTTTCAGACATTATTGCTACCAGATCAAAGGTTAATGGATCCCGATTGGTCAGGGTGTATTAAATCTGAGATCACAAGTTTCAACCTAGCTCTTAAGAGGTCTAAGGAAAGTAGTCTGAACCATATGAGAGGGATTGTGTGTTCAAAAATGTATAAAATATGAGTACCTGTCCAGTCCCGGTGCTTTGCCATTTATACGTTTCTTAATCACTGTCTCTATTTCTTCCCTACGTTTTTCCAATCCAATCCTTGGTAGACTTAATTTCTTCAGGAAGATTTCTAGATCTAAATTGGAAAATGTATTTTCGGTAAGGTTAAAGAGGGATGAATAGAAATCATCTGCAAATGCCGTTCCAACCTTAGTTAGTGAAAGGAATACTTTATCCCCTCCATAATTTTCTTAATTCTGTCTGAGTTTGACTCTTCTCGAAAGGGATTTCCCCACCCTATCATTACTGGCATACCAATTTTGATTTAATGATAAATATAATTTTGTTTACTCTTCCCCCCGGCGATGATTTGATCTTAAATTCTACTACCTTAATTTGTTCACATAATTTCGAGCTGATATTCTGTTTATTTTCCTTCTCCAATTTTGCTAGCTGAATATATAGTTCAAGTTTTTAACTTAGCTTTTTTTTTTCTCCTAAAACCCAATTGGATTAAATTCCCACGAATAACACATTTAAATGTAGACCACATGGTTTAGTTAGATACCTGCTTATTATAATTTAATTTCATGAAATCCTCTGCCATTTCACCCAAAAGCTTTTTATTATCTTCCAATAATATTAGGGCCTCACTGAGTTGCCATGGGATCTATCTCTGTACTATGGATCAATTTTAGTTTCCACTGAAATGAAAGCAAGGTCAGACCATGAAGCAGAGCCTATATCATGTCATTAATCTCTTCTGGAATGGATTTTGTGGACATGTTGAAAAATAGTTGAAATCAGTCTCCCTGAGTATTCTTCAAAAAAGCAATTCAAATATTATCTTTGCAGAACAGATAATTGCTACCCCTCTTTTTTTATTTCTGCTGAACTAGAATCTGAATTAATAGGGTATTTTGAAAATGTCCATATATTCAAACCATTTACCTGCTGGTGAGTCTCCCGGACAAAACAAATTCATTTTGTTTGGCGGAGGCAGTGTGATGTCTTGGGTCCAGACATTCATGTGGATGTTACTTTGACATGTACCACCTACCTAAGCATTGTTGCAGACTATGTACACCCTTTATTGGGAACGGTATTCCCTGATGGCATTGGCATCTAAAAGCAGGATAATGTGCCCAGCCACAAAGCAAAAATGGTTCAGGGATTATTTGCGGAACACAAAAACGAGTACAAGGTGTTGACTTGGCCTCCAAATTCCCCAGATCTCACTCTAATCTTACATCTGTGGTATGAGCTGGACAAATACGTCCAATCCATGGAGGCCCCAACTTACAGCACACCTTCAGATGTGGTCATGCTGATTAGTGTGAGGGTGCATATATATATATATATATATCTCTATATATATACATATATATATCTGCTGTCATCACTTACTGTACGATAGCCGCTTTGAGTATATGATTTGGTCCAATGCTGGGGTTTTAATGTTTGAATGGTAGTTTTGTGTGTTATACATTTTGACATGCAAATAAAAAATGATAAATAGTTTAAAAAAATCTATAAAAGTAAATAGCAGATACATATAAATGTCAATAAATTATTCTTAGAAATATTTGCTGGCTCCAAAAAAGCACACCTGCTGTTTTGAGGAAATTACTGCATGTTATTTGGAGAATTTCCAGTCTGCACTGTTACATGAATCTAATCAATCAACCTGTATTCCATATATCCACTTATTCAGAGCCTTTTGTTAGCTGTACTAAAATATTAAAAGTCTGTTTACTGACATTTACTAATGGACTGAAATGGTTTTAGGGTAGTAATGGTTAGTTTACAAAAATTATATTAATATTTGTATTGTCTGCATCCTGGAGTCAGAAGTCAGTCAGACTCCCATGGCCTAAAATAATTGTGTATTGTACTAAAGCGATATGAATTGCTTACCAATAACATTTCAACAAATGATACCTCAATAGCCAATACTTTGTAAAAGTTTTTGGGGCATTTCAATTTTGCAGTGTACTCAAAATAACTAATGTATTACTTACAAGCTATGCACTAATGTTATACCTTTATATTCTATTATACTGATAATCCTTCAATTGCCAAATGAGGGATAAAAAAAAATAACCGTAAAAAACTAACATCTCAACAAATGTAAATTTTGAAATACCATACTTAATTTGCATAGTTGCCAACAGTCCAACATTTTCAGGAACAGTCATATTTTTGGGGTCTTGTCCCATCAAATTTGGGTCTGTCCTGGCTTGCCAAATGTCTGTGCGCAGGCACCAATCTCGCAGTGTCACAAAACGTTACTTGGCATCACGTGACCCCCATCCTCTTTTGGTTCCACCTCTTTACTAGGGTTGGCAGGAAATCCAAGGTGAATTTCCTTCATGAGCTGACTGGGGCAAAGCAAGTTCTTGTAGTATAAGATTTCAAGAACACGCCCCATTTTGCATGTACTGTCTGGAAAACATGTTAAAGTTTAAGAAGCTAGTAGGTTTATTAAAATGTATTGTAACACATGACAGTTCGAAATCTGTCCTGAAGCCAGTAAAACGCTACAATACATCAAGAACATCAAAACTATTATTTTCTATGAGAGGAAATGAAAGACATATTTTATAACCCTGAAGAACCCAACAAAAACAAAAACATCTGGAGTTACTCTTAAATGTAAGAAAGCAAACTATTTTTGAAGCTAACACAAACGTATTTTTTATAAATGTCACAAACCTAGGATAAACTTACTAACTTTGCTCGAATTCAGCAGTTGACACATGAAATTGATTGTTTACAGTCGGTAAAGGTCACACTGCTCTGGTCTTTAATGTGTTAATAGTGAAACCCGATAAAACCAGAAATATAGAACATAGGAGGATAATGGACTCAGGGAAGCAGCTGAGCATTAGGTTTACTTTTTATTTTAAGAATGGTATGAAATCATCCTGAAGTTAGGCTATTTTCTTCATCAAAGTTTCTATGTCACTAATGGTCCATGTGCAAAATATATACTTATTTATGAGGCTTAGAGGAGATATCTGGCACGGTGCAGTGCACACAAAAAAAAGAACCATGTAATCTGTTTGGTGTGACCCCTGAAAATCTATATTCTAAGATGCACAATACCTTCATAACAATCAACCTTCAATTCTGGAATGTGGAAAATAACCATAACACATCAACAAACGTGAACGAAACTAAATTTGAGTTCAAAACAATTAGGTTTTATTTCTAATTAATATTAGTAGAGTATGTAATGTTCAAAACAAATAAACAATTGAGGAGAAATGGAACTCTTCAGAAGACAGACACATTTCAGAGACCCCTCCCATAAAAAAACAAAAATGACATCCAAACTGGTGTGGGGGCTCCAATTCATTCGAGTGTAAGCCCTTGTTCGGCTCACCGAGGAAGTGGAAATCAGCTTTGGTCTAACAGAAAACATATGTTTATTAGAAAAACTACTAAAGGGGTAACCCAGACATTGAATATACAGGTTGAGTACAGGTTGGGTTACCCAGAAATCCGTTTTCCAAAATGATCAGTTATCCAAACAGTTTTTCGGATTTTACCACAAGTTGTAAATTTCATACACACCTGTCAGAATGTAAGCACACAACAGTTTATTCAGTGTCCAGCCCCCTTAAGCTTTGATATAGCCTTTCCATACATGCTTTGATTACATCACTTCCACAAACGGTAATACAATGGCACATGTGCAGGCCTGACGCGCCAACGGCAGGTTACCAATGATACCTCACACACAGCTACACCACAGTAAAAGTGAGTTATTTGCTCTATACAGTATTTGCATTGATATTACTGTATTTGCATTGATATTACTGTATTTAATGATTTCTGAGAGACTTTTAAATCTATTATTGGTGAATGTTATCCGTTATCCGAAATGACCTGTTATCCAAAATACTTCGGGTACCAACCATTTTGGATATTTTTTTTTAATTAAAAGTGGTAACACTAGTTCAAAATTATAAAATACTGTATTTACAATAACTTGATTTTGGGTCCCAGCATTGGTGTATAACTTCCACATACCCATATCTCTCCACAATCATACATAACATAATATTATGTAGAATATCAATAAAACTCTGGCTTCCAAGAAAACAAATATCTTTACAGACCCTTGATCATTGATGGAGCTGAAATTCCAATTTTTATTTTGTGGGAATGTGTTTATGATACATTTATACAATGGCATATGATTTATATTGAGGTTGTTTCAAATGCATTGCTTATAATAAATCTTACATTTTTAAAAAATTTCTACCACTATATCTTATTGCAAACATCTGCGCTAACATTTTATTGTGTGGTTAAGATAGTTTGCTCTGGGTGGGCCATTTTGTTTTATTTGCACAGTGCAAAAATCTAACTATGAGTAATCCATGTTTCTAAATATTTTTCCCTTCTGGATCAAATTCCAGTTAGTGCGTGTGTCATAAGCTTGCTGTTGAGTTCTCTAATCTTGCTTTGTTAAATAATTAAAAACAAAAAAAAGATGGAAATGTATCAGAAGCACTGAATAACTGAAAGCACCCAGTAGAGCACACACACATAAAATGTACTGAAAAAATGTCCCAATGAGTTCCTTTCTCTGTTCTGCTCCACATAATACACGGTGTCACTTTTAAAGCAATGGTTTCCAAATACAATTCAGCATCTCTAGAATGACATCCACTACAAGCCAACTTGACAAGGCATAGGCCAGCCTCCTTATGGAATGCTTTTGACATCTTGTAGAGTCTGTTAAAAAAAGAGGCTGTTGTGAGGGGAAAAATATTTGAAACTGATTATGGACACTTCTATGGACACTTCTGTAGCCACAGCATCTATTGCCTCCTGTAAAGACCAGTTATTGCTATCTGCAAGATTTATTTCTTAGCACTTTAATTTGCCAACATGTTGCCTCAATGCATAAGGTTAAATAACCTTTTTGTAGGCACTTTGGTACACTCCTAAAGATACAGTGGTGGGATGTTCCATGTCTAGCATTCTACCCAGTAAATCAGTCAGACTGATATTCCCACATAAGGTGATTAGGTACAATGTTTTTTTTTCCAGCTTGTTCATCATTACACTGCCTAAAGGGACTGTATCACCTAAACATTGTTTTTGGTGTGAACGTAGAGAATAAAAATTGATTGAAAATGACCTATATGTTGTGTTGGCAAAACTGCAAACAAATGCCTAAATTAGGAGAAAACTGTGTTTTGAATGTGTCTGTGAAGTCTCCGGTTTATGAGCTCAGCTGCGGTTTGCTATGCAAATGAACTAGTTTTCAATGGAAATAGTGTAATTTGCATATCAAGCCACAGGTAATGTCATAAACAGCAGGCTCCACACAGTTTCTTATAAAACAAATCTTTCTACTAAATTATGCATTTACTTGCAATTCTACTAACACGATCTATAGATTATTTTCAATCATGTTTTTCTCTACATGCACAGTATAAGCTTAGCAGATACAGTCCCTTTAACATGACTGATAGACAGAACAAGTATATGCCAACTTCATTATGCACCTATAGTTAAACGGTTTAAGAAGTCACATGACCAACACACACAGCAACCAAAATAAGGAGCCAACTATCAAATATATGCAAGCAGGTGAAAAAGATAATTGTTGCACTACACTTGTCACATACTAAAATCCAATACATATACAGATTGAGTATCCCTTATCCGAAATTCTCAGGACCAGCACCATTTCGGATAATGGATACGTATGGATAACAGAGCATTTCAGCAGTACCAGCCTGAAAAATGATCTACAACTTGCTCACATTGAATTTAGGTAATATAGATCATTTCCAGCAGTGGAGCTGGTGTACTGCTCGACGGTACTGCCAAGATGATCTGATTTTGTATAAATTATGAGAGTTAGACAAGTTTTTTTTTTTTGTTTGTTTACAGCTTGCTGATCAAGGGTTAATTTTGAGGAGGGCTGCTACTAAATCTTTTCCATTTCTATGTCTTGTCAGTATGCAGTACACTTGTGAACTCTGTGTCCTACATGTGCTTACGGCCTTTTGTCTACTCTTTTTGGTTAGGCTTGCCCAGTAGGTTGAACATTACCAGCCTGCCCATGTGAACAGTAATTTATCTGTGTGCTTTAAATATATTAAATTCACGTCTTTGTTTTGCTTAGAATGTCTACTGATGCATAGCCAATATGATTTACACTTTAGATGGCAATGCTTTATACTTCGAACATCTGTACTGTATAAAAAGTGGTTTGCGGAGCCTTATGTGTTCCAACTGGCTCTGTTTTAATTTTTTTGTTATGAGGCTTGAATAAGTTTCCGTATTCAGTGAGATCTAGGCTTCTGGCTATGAATGTTGTACAGGTATTTCCCTTGTATCTAGACATCAAATAGTACAACTTTGCATTACAACATTCTGGCATCGTATATATTTACCGAAAATATATCCAATGTTGAAATGTAATCATGTAAAAGTCTTGAGATGACCGAAAATAGTTAAACATCTAAGGTTCAGTTTAATTTTACCATACTGTTTTAATTACATGGATGAAAGAGTTTTGCAATACAATATACAGAAATGTGTATTCCCTGTTCATAAAGCATGTAATAGTTTGCGGTTATGAAGAGGAATTACCAAAACAATCTACGTGATGCTGGAGAGCTGCTTAGTTTTAGGATTCTGAAATTAAAATGGTTTGAGGTACACGGATAAAAAAATAATGATAGTTAAATCAGAACATTATAGATCTGCAAGGTCTGAAGCATTTCTACTGAACCTTGAAATCTTTAACACATGAAGTTACCAGGGTTGTGTATATGAGACCTCAAGACTAGCAACTCTAAGGCACTGGGCACTGTTAGGCCACGGGCAGAGCTTTTCAGTAGTGATCCCCTTTCCTCTGATTCCCACCCATATATGCAAAAAATATCAAAGAATTATAAAAAGTATTTTTTTTTTTATAGAAGAAAACACTATGCATCTCTTTATATTTGCTTCTCCCCACCATTTTCTGTTGGTCTCTTCATCCTATATAGTCCCATACCTAGTCAGCGGCTAAAAAGGGTGCCGTAGTTATGGAACATGTGAGCTTATTTCTCTTAAAGCCAAATCTCTTAGTTCCCAACCATTTATGTCCAGTACCATAAGGGGAAAACTGAAAATTACTGTGTGGCCCCTCTCCTATGAGGGGAAAACTGAACAATATTATGTGGCCCCTCACCCATGATGGGAAAATTGAACATTACTGTGTGGCCACACCCCTGTGAGGGGAAAATTGAACATTACTGTGTGGCCCCTCCCCTGTGAGGTTTAAACTGAACATCACTATGTGGACCCTCTCCTCTGAGGGAAAACCGAACATTACTGTGTGGCCCACACTGAGAGGGCCCCTCTCCTATGAGGGGAAAACTGAACATTACTGTGTGGGCCCTCTCCTATCAGGGGAAAACTGAACATTACTGTGTGGGCCCTCTCCTATGAGGGGAAAACTGAACATTACTGTGTGGGCCCTCTCCTATGAGGGGAAAACTGAACATCACTATGTGGACCCTCTCCTCTGAGGGAAAACCGAACATTACTGTGTGGCCCACACTGAGAGGGCCCCTCTCCTATGAGGGGAAAACTGAACATTACTGTGTGGGCCCTCTCCTATCAGGGGAAAACTGAACATTACTGTGTGGGCCCTCTCCTATGAGGGGAAAACTGAACATTACTGTGTGGGCCCTCTCCTATGAGGGGAAAACTGAACATTACTGTGTGGGCCCTCTCCTATGAGGGGAAAACTGAACATTACTGTGTGGCCCACACTGAGAGGGCCCCTCTCCTATGAGGGGAAAACTGAACATTACTGTGTGGGCCCTCTCCTATCAGGGGAAAACTGAACATTACTGTGTGGGCCCTCTCCTCTGAGGGGGAAATTGAAAGTTTCTGTGTGGCCTCTCTCCTATGTGGAAAAACTGAACAATATGATGATGTGCCACTTTGCCAAGAAACTACAGCCGCATCACAATCACAATACATTTGGTGACTATGGTTGCCTCCACCTGAGACTTGGAAATTTACAAAATAACTCGGAAGCTTTTATTCAGTGTGTCATCGGGGAAATCCCAGTGTCACTTGGTACAAGTGGAAATATTGGCACGTGACTTACGAACATACTGTCATAAAGGTTCACAACTTACATTGTAGATGTCTGACTGGTTCTACTGAGAGGAGGGTGCCACACTTTTTACATTTTTATCTGTGCCACATTGTCATTTTAAATGAATATAGGTGGTGTGAAAGAGGAATGTGCTTAAAGAGACTCTATCACTTCTTCAACTAGGAATTCTCTACTCAGAATTTACCTTGCAGTATATTCGAAAACGGAAGTCAAATGAACCAACAAATAAAATGAAGAGTATACTTTGAACTCCAATAATGTTAAAAATAAAACACTTTAGCTGGCTCAGTCTTAGTTGAGTCCTTGAATCTAAGCTAATTAGGAATCCCTAATCAATTATATGTTAGAATTTCCTCTATACATGTGCTTCATGCCCATAATATTTTCTCCAAATTCAATTGACGGAAACTTGGATGTCCAGTTTGGAAAGATTCCCAGTTGTCTCACTTTGTGGTTCTGTGCAGTTCCTCCAGCTTTGTATGAATATTTGTTACGATCCTAAGCTCTTTTATAGATTAAAGGACTTGTTTATTTTATTTGAGCATTTAAACTGCAT
Organism: Pelodytes ibericus; assembly: GCA_036172795.1. Classification (NCBI taxonomy): domain Eukaryota; kingdom Metazoa; phylum Chordata; class Amphibia; order Anura; family Pelodytidae; genus Pelodytes; species Pelodytes ibericus. The sequence goes on from CM069858.1 coordinate 154,431,185, forward strand.
TTAAGAAAAAAAAATAGGCAATCATATTAGTTTTAAAATATTTTTTTTATTTTCACAATAATGGGGCTATTTATGGAATGCACGATAATGACTGTCTTTATTGAAAATATTTATGTACAGTAAAAGCAATCTTTTCGGCTAGAAATTGTTCAGTGCTATTATTATGTATTTTAGAAAAGTTTATTTGTTGCTTTTGCTAACTCTTTCTGAGTTCAATCATGCCTGGCATGCAGGCTGTTTAGTTTATTTGTTAAATATATTTTGGACTTTGTTATATATAAATTATTATATGGATAGATCCCATTAATATTATATTTACTTGGTTTCTCATTGTATAAAAAGAAAAGAAAACAGAAGTGGACAATATTGTCCTTACTTTTTTCTTTAGAGTCCCTTAGAGGGATATGATTTATTTTACCAATCTAAATTACCTATAAATATATATTGTAGCTAGTCTTCTTTCCTCCGTCAATCCTGAAATAATGTATTATACACTTTTCAATAATTACTTTTAATATGACATTGATAGTGTATTCAACTTGAATACAATGCATTTTGTCAGGAATAATAAATCCTTGTACTATTTTCATATTTTTTTGTTGTCTAGGTGATAACGTCATGTGCTAATGGACTAAAGGGTATCAGTGAAAATGGAATGTACACCCATTTCCATAAATGGTTAACCATTTTGACAAAGAAGAGTCATAGATCTCACCAGTGGTTGGCAGAAGAGAGAAGCAACGCTTCTTCTGCTCTCCGTTGATTTGAAGGAATATGGCTCTTGTTTCATTGCGCTAAAGTAGCACTTAAATGGTAGTGCAATTGCTTAATCAATTGCAAAAAGATGGTGGGGCTAAATCCTGTCATTTATGTTGCCAATGTTTCTCGAGAGATACACTTTGTATTGTCCCATGGCCCACATTTATCATTCGCTAGATAGCTTGACCATCAGCCCCATCTTGCTCTTTGAATCTATAGAATCTTTGCTATTATCAAATTTATTTGCTTTTTAAATTCCACTGTGTTTCTCTGTTTATGTTTTCTTTGGTTGCCATGGTTCAGTGTAGATTCACTTAACTTTTCAAGATGCTCCAGAAGTTTTGTGTACATCCTACTTAAATGTATCTTTGTTACCATGGTGATGATATATATATACTCCAGCTGTTTCTGAATGCAGGTGGTTTATTTTCACTGAATGATGCCATGAGTATATGTTTTGCCAAGCACCTGTGAAGATGAGGACAGTTTCCATTATAGCCCCCTTGATATGTTCTCTGCATGTATGAGTGCGTCATGATTATCATCCATGCTGCTGTAACCTTGATGGCTCACAATCCCACACATAAGGCTGTTGCCTAATAATATTTAGTTAGTTATCAATTAAATCAAGTGTAGACAGTCATGTATATCATGGAAGCTGTGAAAGTGAGGGTTTCATGTGGTTTCATGCAAACAAACTAATTTATACAGAAAAGTAACTAGATAGCAGTCTAAATAATAGACACCACAAAAATGTGTTTAAAAACATACATTATATTATCATTGTTTATTTATTAAAAAATACAGCCAATTCATTTTAATATGATACATTAAAGTAAAAATATATAAATAAGAGAAATACCCCCCCCCCCAAAAAAAACCCATACTAATAATGAATTCACTTAAGAATAACTATAAGAAATAATACTCATACACAGTGAATAAATAGTCAAATGACTACAATGAACCAGCAATTCGCAAATTAAATGAGTCAAATTAATAATGCTTGATCAGGAAAATAAATGAATTATAAAAAAATAATTAACACTCTTCTTTCATCTCCGACAAGGACTACGATCCCCATGATTGAAGCATTTTTTATACTCTTTCTCAATAGAAAAGATGTCACCTGCATCCAATTTTACAAACAATATTAAATCTGGTGTTTGTTTGTTTTAATATGAACTTTGTTTCTAGTGGCAAATATTATTTTAGCATGATTTTAATATAAAAATCAGAAAATTGATAATATAAATAGTAGAATATATCCAGTGAAAGTTATAAGTTGAAATGTTATTCCTGTCTAAAATTCACATATCTGGGTAAGCTTGCGAGCAGGGTTCTCTACCTCATGTACCAGTCTGTTCTAGTTTGTTTAACTTAGTATGTAGTTCCCTTCTATGCTCTGTACCTAGCGTTACGTAAATTGTTGACGCTATATAAATAAATGGTAATGTAATGTAATATCTTAGGGGTTGGGTGCGGTGGAAATTTAGGAAAGTAGCATAAAATGTCCTGAGGGGCTCCTCATCCAGAATAAAATACAATCAATTGTTTATTTTTAATTTTTAAATTCTTTATTATGAAATTTTCAAAATGTTACATAAAAAAATGTCAAATTATTATCTACAATAGTTATCATCTCAGTGTTATCACTGGAATTAATCATTAGGTCATTAAACCCTTATAACATTCTTTTCTTTCCAAGTTAGCAGAATATATTAAGGGGTTTTCAAACTATCCATAAAAGGATAACTTTCCAACCCCTTGCTCAGTTATAAACAGCAATACATTGAGATTACAAATTATACACACATAAATAAACTTATAGACGACATATAGACATTGGCATTATGGCACTCTTGGAGCTAGGGTGAGGCATCGTAATTATGTGAGTCTTGTTCTATCTTTGCATTGACATAAATATTCTACGTGCATTGAAAGTTTCTTGTTTTATAGTTTTGCTGGACATCACAGAAATTTTAAGAAACCTGTATATTGTAGCATTTAGGAATATAGGCACACCTTTGGGACTGTTTTTAATAACTTTTTATAGAGGACAAAACAAATTCTACTTCCTCTATAATGTAAATGTACTACATATGTGTTTAGAATGTTAAAATCGTTCGCATTTTCTGACGTTTATGAAACATACATTTTGTAATTTTGTAATTCTTATTGGTCCTGATGGAGATGGTCATCAGTGCTAAATTGTAAACAGTTGTCTGGTTATTTGTTTTAACAGCTGTGTCCAGGGAACAACAGAGGCATCAGAGAAGTGCAATGCGCATCCTATAACAACAAGCCATTTATGGGCAGATTATATGAATGGGAGCCATTTTCAGAAGGTAAGAGAAGAGGGAAATAAAGCTAACTTCCTATGCATTGCAGGATTTTTTACTCTAATAATATATATATATATATATATATATAAAACTCTCTGGGACATAGTTATAAAATAACATTTTTCAGGTTTCTATACTGAATACTCTAAATGTGGATTTTTTTTTTCTCACAGTTGCTCAACTTTGCTTTTGTTCATAATTGTTCAAGTTCATGTCACTGTGGTACACGCCTAGCTTATTCTGAAGTGATCGCATTGCAGAAACTTCATAGATCTGTGCCACCAAATATCCATATGATGTCTTCCTTGAGAGATATAGATAGATAGATAGATAGATAGATAGATAGATGGATAGATATTGAGAATGCACTCATGGGACTTGAAATAAAAGAAATATAGTCACATTTTATTATAGTTCACACATATTTATCCACGTTTCTGGCAACCACAAGGTCCTTTGTCAAGATAATTATGTATCCAGACAGTGCTCAATGTAAAGGGTTTAGAAACAATCTACTTACCGATACCAAGCGTGCAGTTTGTGGGCAAAGGCACCGGAAGTGACTAGCATGAAAGGAGCAAATGTGCATGCCCATGGTTGCCATAAAAACAGGTGGCAACAAACTCTATGATGATCTCAGTCAGACACAAACGAAAAAATTCAACACATGCTGAATATACAAACATTGTATGTGTGTGTGTGTATATGTATATAATATATATATATATATGTTCAAAAAATAAAAAAGCAACTGCAATTTGAATTTACTAATGTAACTAAAATAAATACTAGCTCCACACATATCAAATACATCAGCATTAAATACATACTCACTTTTCATACTGTATGATTGAAATGACATCCTGTGTTCTTGGCAAAATGTACTTAAATTACACCATTGATAATATAAATCTGTGTAATACACTACCTATGGTCTTATAATCATACTTGAGTGTGGTATCTAAAATGCATTAAAATTAAATCTAATATAACCGTTGCATCCAAGTTTAAAGTTAAAATAACTTTTTTCTTACATAATCAGTTCTTAATGATGTATTGCTGTGCCAGCATTGTCTATCTGTCCAAGGAAATCTCATTTTCAAATACCTGGGGACTGGAGAGACTGGATCCTGTTGCCCTCTGATTTAAGTTTCTTCTAAATTCAATCCAACATTTAATATCATGCTGTTTTTCAGAGAAACATCAGGTTTTATAATATGAAAATGCGATTTGCATTCATTTTTTTAGGCTAGGGATTGATGTTTAAAGTAAGCAGCATGATTGTACTCATTTCATTAATGATTAATACATGATCCAACCATATGAATATGGTATGAAATTAATAGCTTAATATGAATTAAATTAGCAGATCACTAATGTTATCAGTCATTTTTATTTAGTTAGATTTTTGTCTGTAAAATGCTGCTGATTCTCCTCTTGCTTTTTGATACATTTCCTAGGTATCAGAGCAAGTCCTGTAGTCTTATAATTGTATAATTCCCTAACTTGTATTGGATGTAATGGATGGAACCTTGCACTGTACTTTGTTTTCAAGCGATTTGGCCAGTGTGGCCACCGTTTATGAGATTATTGTTTAAACAGAATAATGAAGAGTATATTAAGTGATGCTCTGCATTGCTCATTTGTATTTCACTACAAAGGCTCATTAGAATTAAAGACTGAATGATGTGTGTAATGTTTGCCATGGATATAGCATTTGGTTCAAGCAATCCTGTACTATAGGATGCATCGTAGATTCCTTAGGTAGCTATGCACTAAAAGTGAGGTGCAGGTGAGGTATCATCTCACTGAATTAAGTCTCACTAGCTGCAGGGACAAATGGAGCGAGTTTGTCCTCTAGAGGAAATAATGCATCATTAAATCGTTGAATATACTGAAGACATATTCATCGCCCATAATTCACCTGCATGATCCTCCGCAGGATTTTTTCCAAGGGGGGTCAAGATATTTCTCCACCCCTACCATCTGTATAATTCATTACCTTCTCTATATTGACAAACAAAGAAGTGGGATTCCGCTCTACAAGAACAGACAAAAAAACAGAGAAGAATCACCTCTTTTTTGCTCACTTGCATCATTACAGAGAAAACCTCTTCATTAGCATATCAGACTGGTCCCACCCTGTGTAGTGGTATAGTGCAGATCAAAATTGCCCGACAGGTCTTTTAAGCACAAAGGAAAACCACAACCAAAAGCTTTATGCTTTGGCCTTCATTAGCCTCGGCAGCGTGATACAGTTGGTGTCCCTCTAGGTGCAGCTAGCAGAGACCCATGACTGGGCATACCACTATAACTCATGGAGACACATAAATAAGTGTGCTCCCTCTTAACAAGAACAGACAAAAGCTGAATTAGCAAGCCCTGTAGGTTGTAAGCTACTATGGAGAGGAATTACCATATTTTCTTTTCCTTGCACCATTACAGAGGAAACCTCTTCATTAGCATATCAGACTGGTCCCACCCATAAGAGCTGTCCAAATCACCTGGCAGGTCTCCTCTACATGAAGGAAAACCACAACCACAGACATACGTATCAGCCTCGCCAGAGTGTTGCAGATTGTATTAATCTAAGTGCAGGGTGCAGTGACCCATGGCTGGGCGTACCCCTATAACTCATGGAGACAAATAAAAAAGTGGGATGCCACTTAGCAAGAGCAGAAATAGACATACCTATAGTATGTAAGCACCTCAGTTTTTTTTTTTTTTGCTTGCTTGCACCATTACAGAGGAAATCTTTCATTAGCATATGAGACAGGCCCCACCCACAAGGTGCAGTGCAGAACCAAGTTCATATCCTATAGTGAACATTCTGCAGAAGTATACATGTATCAGTATTGATACAGATGTAACTTGAACATATCAATGTCACAGTAGTTATGTTTCTTGCATCTTTGTTGCTAACCCTGAGTTTGGCTCCCTGTGCAGTTAGCTACCATGCTGTGTGTGTATATCTATATAGAAATGGTTCCAGTGTTTCTCATACCTTTTGTTTTCTGCTTCAGAGGATCTACAAAGTCCTCATTTATACAGTCTAGCCTTTTCCATCCTATTCAGGGCCTGGAATTGCTGTATACTCCTAGCCATGGGGCTCAACAACCTGGGTAAAGGGTTTGGTTTTTCTCCTACCATCTGGCTCCTTCTTAACCAGCCTGTCTTGACTGAGAACTACCAGCCAGTCTTATTTGAGTGTCCAGCCAGAGAGTGGCACCTGCCCAGTCCAAGTTACCATCCTATCTCCCCAGCATTCCCCATCATGCCCTGGATCAAGGCATACTATGCAATCTTGGATTGTGACAATAGAGGAGAAACATTTGAAACAAAGAAGCGCAAAAGTAAAAAGTGGCAACAGTATTGAGCGTAAATAGGAAACTAAGGAACATGAGAGAGGACAAAAAAACAACAAGATAAAAGAGCACAAACAAGGTTAAGGGAGAAATTAACAAAACTCAGGGAAATAGTTTGCTAAAATAGATTGGGGGCAAAACTTATTGGGATTAGTGGAATAGGTACCTTGGGCCCACTATCTTATTTTTGTTCTGTACCCAAAAAATGTAGATGGATGCCCTGTGTATAAATATACACATATAAGTATATTTGTTTCAGATTATTCCTTTTCTGATAAAGCTTTCTTCCCACGTTTCCTAATCTGCCCATACAAACAGGTCATTTAAATTTCACTAGTCATGTGCTTGTAAACGTAATAAGAAATATCTTGCATTTAAATGGACTTGGATAAAAATCTCCTCGATACAGTGTGAGACAGGAAGTGATGCTGTGTTTGTGGTACCCGTTTATTGTTTCACACACAAAAATTAGGTTGTGTGCTTTAAATACACAAATACGGTATGCTCTTGCTTAATAATAAACATTTTGTATTCATCAAATGCTTTGTTCAAAATAATGTAGCTGCTTTAATTAGCAAATGACACAATCGCCACATTGCCATGGTTTTCTGATTTTTATTACATAGCACTGGGTCATCCTACATGCAGTCCATGTGCTAAATGCTGCTCTGTCAGCAAGGTGCTGCCCATCTCACCCATATTCCTATTCTTATTAGCACTAAATCAGTCACATTTTGTTTAAATTACATTGTTTCAAACCGTTTGCTAACAAATTATTATTAATTATTACTGGAAATGAAATAATAAACAATTTCCTGCCATGTGGCCTATTTGAGAAAATACTTGAACCTCCCTGATGTATCAGTTTTACTTTTTATTAGCTATACTGACCAGGAAGATCTAGCAATCAATACATGTTTTATTATTTTTATATATATATATATTTTTTTTTTAAGATTACACTTATTATTATTAATTCTTTGTACTGGAAGAACAAGCTCATGTTTTGGGATTCATCACTACTCTTAAATACAGTATTAGAGGTGCAAGAAGCTTAGCACATCTACATTCCTATTTTGCCCCTGTCTGCTATGTGCTGAAGTAGTTGATCCCTCTTTGGGTGCCTTAAAGGACGCAAGGGTTAAAAAAATGTCCTGCGTCTCCCAATCTGACATATCTTAATAGATACATGCGGAGTATGGCAGCCACCACAGACTAGGGGCAATTATATTTGCACTTATGCTTCTATTTTAGAACCATAAGTGAACAATAAAATGTAGTTCTCCTTTAACTGAGTGTACGTAATTAGCTTTTGTGGCTAAACATAATTATATTTGTTGTATTACCACAATTTCTAATTTCCTTCCTGTTTATAACCTTTAGTGCAATTTTAGAAGTTCAATAAAGTAAATCTGCTTTGGTTTTTAATTTTTTTGTATACATAATCTCACACTGGGTGCACACCGTTTTCGATAAGATAATTTTCACAGGCTCTATTGGTCTGTGATATGAATGGATAAGAGCTTTACTTTTTATTGACAGTAACCAAAACAAATAAGTACTGCACTTCCGGAACTTGAGAGAGTACTTGACCATGATTATCCACTAAAGGATGTTTTTTTAATTTATTTTTTTAATTACCATTAAGAGTAAAATTATTGCACTTGGCTGCAGCTCACCAGAGAGTGATTGGCTAAATTCTCTTGACTGAAATTGGCTGCAAGTTTCTCATAAGGCCAGCTGTTTGGGACTCATTTAATCGGTTATGCAATTAACTCCAGAATGTATCCATCAGCTCTCACTGTCATGAGATCCAGTATAGTAAATAGATCAGATTATATTTCTCGGATTTTTAACAAGTGTTTACATCTAGGTGGTAAAACGGTCCAATTTGATTGTTGGTTGGTAGCTCACCAAGTTCAATGTCTATTATTCCTGTTAGGCTTGTCTTATTTAAAACAAGAACATCCTGCCTAAGCCATCATACCTGTATATTATGCCAGTAACCTATGATGATGCCAAAAAGTATTAAAAAGGCTTAATTGCCAGATCATATGCACATGGTGGATCATGTTCTGAAACAAACAATAATACAAATTGGGAAGGGTTCCAAACATCCATGGGATTTAATGTAAATTGGTAGCATTTTTTAACCCTCCCCAAATCACCAGTAATAAATAAATATGTGGCACTAAACGCAAGTTTCAGCCATTTCACCTGTTCCTTTGTACTTCACTAGCCAATACAAGGCTTAATGTTCATTCCTATATCTATCTATCTATCTATCTATCTATCTATCTATCTATCTATCTATCTATCTATCTATCTATCATCTATCTATATATAAATATATATATATATATATATATATATATATTCTTTCACCTGTATAGACTCACACATAACAAATAAGAAAGCTAATATGACTTCAGGAATAAAAGCAGCCACTTCACAATTTACTAGTATAAATAATATGCTTCTTACTGGGTGGTCTACATTTTATCATTGGTTTAAACTACTTTATTATCTAAACTGTGTCCCACATGTAGTTCAGTAGTTTATGTTGACACTCTACGCTTTATACTTTAAAATTAGAACTTGTTTATAAGAATAGAGCATCATTTATTTTGCAATGCTTTCCTGTTTAGCATTCAGCATTGCTTTATCAGTAATCCACTTTGTCAAAGACTCCACTATAAAGATGACCAAAGACTGTGTATTTTTACATTACATTACTACTTAGAATAAATCACTATTTAAAGTAACCATATTAAATGTTATCACCTGTATGCGTGTTTTTTTTTTGTGTTTTTTTTACATCTGGCTCAAGCTAGCATATGGTGATGATAACCATAATATAAGCTACAAAGGTGAGCACCCCATCAAAAGTATTACTTATAATACTGATTTTTTTAAATATAGTGACTTCAAAGGCAGGGGGGGAATGAATCATAATTCAAATATATCGTATTATTCCCCGCTCACTCCACTTTCTCTTGCGTTTCACATTAGCCTTGTGCACAGAAACAGAACTTCTTACTAATTACTAAAAAACAGCATCTGTAATATCACATATAAGATTTTTATGTCAAGAAATGGAATCTTTACTTACATTTTTGTGTTGCAGGAATCATATGATGTTTGTATAAAGATATATAACCTTCATATTGAGGTTAGCAAAACAATATACCTATTATGCTTTGATACAGTAGTAAAGTAGAATGGTATAGTTTCGCTCTATGTTTAAATTCAGGGGCGAGCCTAGAGTGCAGGACATTTTTTTTCAACCTGCCTGATTTGTTTTTTAACCTTTTTACAAATATGACACTTTAAGAAACACCCCTTTTCTAACAAACCCCTCCACCTATATCTAAAAGCTCCACCTCTTTTTTCCAATCAGACTACTTTCACAACGATAATTGAACGATAATCACCAGTGCCACATTGCCCCCACAGTAAATGCCAAATGCCATAGGCCATACTGCCCCCATCTGAGTATCTTGAATTTAAGTGATATTCAGTTCCTCAATGTGATCTGAAGTAGTCCAAAAACCAGTGCTCCTATTTTCATAAAAAAAAAATTGTTTAGTATCCCCAAGATCTCTTTGAAAATCACTGAATGATTAGCCTAGCTTTTTGATTCCTACAGACTATCTCTTTAGTTCATTGATATCTGTTTTAACATATATGCAGGCTGAAGCCACTCGGCATATATTCCGGCATACCCCTCTTTTTGAGGTCATTTTTTAGAAAGTTTTTCTATTTTTATTGTTTATGTCAGCATACCTATAATATTATTAAAATAAGGCATACATCATAACAATAAAGCACCTACCAAATAACTTTATATCATGCATAGCCTGACTTAATACTTATATTGTTGACAAGAATTATGACTGCAGATCGAGAAAGGGGTAATAAGATATCCCATTAATTTTTATAGTGGATCTATAAAAAAAAGTAGTTGAAATCAGTGCAGATTATTGAAGATCGTAAAAAAAAGAACATCAAGATATATTATTAAAGTCAAAAGAGTGCTCCTCTGACTTTAATGAAATATATTTCTTAGTATGGATAGAGGTATGAGAAGCTGTGTTTATTACATTTTTGTTAATTTGAAGTAGCGCCTGGCACCTATTTTTTTTTATCATTTAGAGCATAAAGATATAATATATTATATTATGGTATTGGTAGTAAACTGTTGCCATATGTAGTATGTACATTAATTATTACATTTAAATGTCAGGTATTTTTACTAAAGTCCTAGTGAGTATATAAGTTATATTGTGCAAGATAACTTGCAGTTCATTTTCCACACAGAAAAAAACCCCCAGTGATGCAGTTATAAAGAAACAAATCCAAACAAAACCATTTCTGAATTGTGCTCTATATGAGCTCAGCACAGCAGGTGGTCAGGGTATCTTGTCATGAGCAAGGATAGAGCAATCAGTAAATGTTTATTTGATACATTGTAAATTGTTATAAATGAACAACTGTGTGGCAGAACCTAAGCCAACATATGCAAACTGCACACTTTCTTTTATAACCCAGCTATTTTGGTGTTTTCTATCGTTCTCTCTTTCTTTTATGAGCAGAACATTTTTTCATATTCACTCTGCAAATGTCTCTTTAACATGCTAGGTTGTTCTATTACAAGGCAAACAGTGGCAGATTAGCTTAGAATGTCTTTAGCTTAGCAGCTTATAGCAGCCCTCTGCGATGAGCTGTGCTTTGGATCCTGATGCAGCAGGGTCCTACATGTCGGATGAGGGCACTTTAACTGGGACCTACAGGCTCTATTAAGATTCTGGGTCTCTGCCACTGTATATCTGGATCCTGATCACTTTGTTATTGGGGCCAGGAACACAAAATCACAGTTTGGGTGCTTTTGTCCTAAAGGAGAAAAGTACCACGTGGCGTTAGGATACAGTTTTATTTATTACTTAGCAGTGGTGTAAACGTTATATATTTTTGCAACATGCAAACAACGTAATCGCATGGCAACACCATCTATTCTAATAGTCTCTGTTTACATTCCCAGCACTGGCTGAGACCTGTGTCTTTTTAACATAGTGGGTAGAGATGATACTTTGTTATAGACTGTGCTTTTCAAATATTGTGTTAGTTAATGTGTATATTATAAGATTATTATAAGGACATACTTGAAAACGAGAGAAATCTCAATGTATTTTTCCTGGTAAAACACTTTCTAAATAAAAATTAATTATATGTTTCCCCTCTTGGCCCCATCATAACTCAGCAGAGTTTGGCAGAAATATGAATGGACAATCCCAGACATTAATATGCAGGTTAGGTTCCCCAGTGTGTACACTGTTATATATTTAACTAGTAGTGTGTGTTTACAGATTTCTTTGCATGCCTCTTTGACATACTTTATTAACAAATACTGCCACTAGAACAATGGTGGGGAGGAATATACACCTTATACAATCTATAAAATGGTAGTTATAGCTTCAACAGTTTAATTTCAACCATATTTCTATGAATTATTTAAATTCAACATATTTCAGTTCAGCTATATTATTAGGAATGATTTACATCCTGTTAATGCAATACTGATACTGGTAGTACTATATAATGTATTTCTAGTTCACACCAACTTCAGGCCTAGGGGTGGTGTCAGTTGTAGCAGGAAGATAAGTCAGCACACACGTAATTTATATGGGTGCAAAAAGTCACCGGCCCCACATTTAAGTAATACTAATAAATTAAAGATCAGACTCGGCACACCTTTTGGCCATTTACCGTATTTGCTCGAATATAAGACGACCCTAATTATAAGACGACCCCCAAACTTTTCTCTCTCTCTCTCTCTGCAAATTCAGGACACATTTCGAATGTTCTCCATTGGCTGATGAAGAGCGTTCGAAACGTGTCTTGAAGTTTCATTACAACTCCTGTCCAGGAGTAGGAAACAAATAGTTTTAAAGGTTAGTATATGCAGATTACTTTAAAACAGGGGTCCTCAAACTTTTTAAACAGGGGGCCAGTTCACTGTCCCTCAGACCGTTGAAGGGCCGGACTATAGTAAAAATAAAAACTATGAAGAAATTCCTATGCACACTGCATATATCTTATTTTGAACAAAACGAGAACAAATACAATATTTAAAGTAAAGTTAAATCAACAAACTTACCAGTATTTCAATGGGAATAGTGTGCCAGTCAGAGCCCAGGAATATTATGCCAGTCAGATGCCCAGGAATATTATGCCAGTCAGATGCCCAGGAATATGATGCCAGTCAGATGGCCAGGAATATTATGCCATTCAGATGCCCAGGAATATTATGCCAGTCAGATGCCCAGGAATATGATGCCATTCAGATGGCCAGGAATATTATGCCATTCAGATGCCCAGGAATATTATGCCAGTCAGATGCCCAGGAATAATATGCCAGTCAGATGCCCAGGAATATTATGCCAGTCAGATGCCCAGGAATATGATGCCAGTCAGATTCCCAGGAATATGATGCCAGTCAGATGCCCAGGAATATGATGCCAGTCAGATGCCCAGGAATATGATGCCAGTCAGATGCCCAGGAATATGATGCTAGTCAGATGCCCAGGAATATGATGCCAGTCAGATGCCCAGGAATATGATGCCAGTCAGATGCCTAGGAATATGATGCCAGTCAGATGCCCAGGAATATTATGCCAGTCAGATGGCCAGGAATATGATGCCAGTCAGATGCCCAGGAATATGATGCTAGTCAGATGCCCAGGAATATTATGCCAGTCAGATGGCCAGGAATATTATGCCATTCAGATGCCCAGGAATATGATGCCATTCAGATGGCCAGGAATATTATGCCATTCAGATGCCCAGGAATATGATGCCATTCAGATGGCCAGGAATATTATGCCATTCAGATGCCCAGGAATATTATGCCAGTCAGATGCCCAGGAATAATATGCCAGTCAGATGCCCAGGAATATTATGCCAGTCAGATGCCCAGGAATATGATGCCAGTCAGATTCCCAGGAATATGATGCCAGTCAGATGCCCAGGAATATGATGCCAGTCAGATGCCCAGGAATATGATGCTAGTCAGATGCCCAGGAATATGATGCCAGTCAGATGCCCAGGAATATGATGCCAGTCAGATGGCCAGGAATATGATGCCATTCAGATGCCCAGGAATATGATGCCATTCAGATGCCCAGGAATATGATGCCAGTCAGATGGCCAGGAATATTATGCCATTCAGATGCCCAGGAATATTATGCCATTCAGATGCCCAGGAATATGATGCCAGTCAGATGGCCAGGAATATGATGCCATTCAGATGCCCAGTAATATGATGCCATTCAGATGCCCAGGAATATTATGCCATTCAGATGCCCAGGAATATGATGCCATTCAGATGCCCAGGAATATGATGCCATTCAGATGCCCAGGAATATGATGCCATTCAGATGCCCAGGAATATTATGCCATTCAGATGCCCAGGAATATGATGCCATTCAGATGCCCAGGAATATTATGCCAGTCAGATGCCCAGGAATATGATGCCAGTCAGATGGCCAGGAATATTATGCCATTCAGATGCCCAGGAATATTATGCCATTCAGATGCCCAGGGATATGATGCCAGTCAGATGGCCAGGAATATTATGCCATTCAGATGCCCAGGAATATTATGCCATTCAGATGCCCAGGAATATGATGCCAGTCAGATGGCCAGGAATATTATGCCATTCATATGCCCAGGAATATGATGCCATTCAGATGCCCAGGAATATGATGCCATTCAGATGCCCAGGAATATGATGCCATTCAGATGCCCAGGAATATGATACCATTCAGATGCCCAGGAATATGATGCCATTCAGATGCCCAGGAATATGATGCCAGTCAGATGCCCAGGAATATGATGCCAGTCAGATGCCCAGGAATAGTATGCCAGTCAGATGCCCAGGAATAATATGCCAGTCAGATGCCCAGGAATATTATGCCAGTCAGATGGCCAGGAATATTATGCCATTCAGATGCCCAGGAATATTATGCCAGTCAGCTGCCCAGGAATAATATGCCAGTCAGATGCCCAGGAATATGATGCCAGTCAGATGCCCAGGAATATGATGCCAGTCAGATGCCCAGGAATATGATGCCAGTCAGATGCCCAGGAATATTTTGCCATTCAGATGCCCAGGAATATTATGCCAGTCAGAGGCCAGGAATAGTGCTCGTTATCCCTCCCTCCTCCCCCGCTTCCCCATCACTTACCTCCAGCTGCTGTGTCCCCGGACGTCTCGCGCGGTGTCCTCCTGTGGAGGAGGGAAACAGTTACCGGATCCGGATGTGACGTAACGTCACATCCGGTCGCGGTGAATTTTTTTTTTTTTCTTCCTGCAGCCGCATCCTTTGTGGCTGCCAGAAAGAAAAAAAAAGTAAACGGGGTGGGTGCCGGCAGCACCCCCCGCGGGCCACATAAATGTCCTCGGCGGGCCGCATGTGGCCCGCGGGCCGTAGTTTGAGGACCCCTGCTTTAAAACTTTAAAACCATTTCAACTAGCTTTTTAAGTGCAGGGAATATGATGTACACAACTTCTTGCCTTAGTTACAACCTCTCAATGGCAAAATGTATGTCAACTAATTGAATACCTGGTTCTGTTATGCTGGCTGCATGATGTCATTTGGACAATCATGCGCTGTGACTTATGGAGATATATGCAGAAAGGAATAGAACCTTTAAAAAAATTTAAAAAAATAAAAAATATGTCTTTATTTTAGCTCAGGACCGAATCATTGCCTAATAATACGTTCATACTCAAATTTGTGACATGGTTGTCATCTATGCACTGTGAGTTTAATTGCCAAAGAAATGATCTCCACATTATCTGTACCTTAATCTCGAAATCTCATGTACAACTTAAATACTGAATTGTGGTCTTTCAATCAGAGTCATTGAACAAGTGTAAAAAATCAAGCATCTAGCTGTCCAGTCTGTATTTACAAACATTTGTTAACAAAGTGGGTTGTTCTGATTCTGAATTCAAGCGTAGTACTCTGATAGGATTCCACCTTTGCAATAAGTCAGTTGGTGAAATTTCATCCCTGCTAGATATTCCATGGTCAAAACTCTACGTAGAAGCACTTTGGAAAAGCAGCAACTCAGCCACAAAGGAGAAAACTATGCAAAGTCACAGAGCGGTATCACAAAGTGCTGAGGCGCATGGTAAGTAAATACCGCCAGTGCTCTGCTGATTCCATAGCTGAAGAGTTCTAAACTTCTTCTGGCATTAATATCAGCATAAAAACTGTGAGATGGGAGCCAAGTAAAATGCCAAGCATTGGATCGAGTGGTGTAAAGCACACTGCCACTGGTCTCTGGAGTAGTGAAAATGTGTTCACTACAGTCTTCACTGTTTGACACCTGATAGGCGAGTCTGGGTTTGGAGAATTACACCAAAATTACCTGCCAGTGCCAACTGTAAAATTTGGTAGAGGAGGGATAATGGTATGTGATTGTTTTAAGGGGTTGGGCTAGGCCCCTGGCTTCAAGTGAAGGGAAATTTTAATGCTTCAGCATACCTAGACATTTTGGACAATTCTATGCTTTCAATATTATGGGAACTGTTAAAAGAAGGCCCTTTTCTATTCCAGCATGACTGTGACCCAGTGCACAAAGCAAGGTCCATAAAGACATAGTTGTGGAAGAACTTGACTGGCCCACACACAGGGCCGATCCTGGGCGGGTGCACGGGGTGCACCACGCCCAGGCGCCGTATAGCTGAAAAAGAAGAAGGCGCCCGGCATGCAGAGCTAGTGCTACTACGCCCTTGCTCTTGCTGGGCGAGTCATGATCCTCCGACGGGAGCCAAACATGCGGCCAAACACGGAGCTGTGGACCGCGTGTGATTGGCTGCGGTTAACCGCACCTCCGTGGACTGATCTCAGCTCGAGGGACATGCTCCGCCACCTCACGCTCAGATATGTCAGAGTGCCCGGATGTCAGCTGACATCCTGGCGCTCAGAAGAACAGAAATACCGCTGCAGGGATTGGAAGTCCAGGTAGCATGACAGTCTCCCTCCCTGCAACTAAAAGATAAATGAGCAGGGAGGGGGACAAACATCATAACATTTTTGTTTTAGGTAAAAAAAAAAAAAAAATGTGTAAGGGTGTCTTTATGTGTCTTTGTGTATGTGTAAGGGTGTCTGTATGTGTATCTGTATAAGGGTGTATGTGTGTGTTAGTATGTATACTCTCACATAACATGAACTAATACACATACAGGGAGTGCAGAATTATTAGGCAAATGAGTATTTTGACCACATCATCCTCTTTATGCATGTTGTCTTACTCCAAGCTGTATAGGCTCGAAAGCCTACTACCAATTAAGCATATTAGGTGATGTGCATCTCTGTAATGAGAAGGGGTGTGGTCTAATGACATCAACACCCTATATCAGGTGTGCATAATTATTAGGCAACTTCCTTTCCTTTGGCAAAATGGGTCAAAAGAAGGACTTGACAGGCTCAGAAAAGTCAAAAATAGTGAGATATCTTGCAGAGGGATGCAGCACTCTTAAAATTGCAAAGCTTCTGAAGCGTGATCATCGAACAATCAAGCGTTTCATTCAAAATAGTCAACAGGGACGCAAAAAGGGTGTGGAAAAACCAAGGCGCAAAATAACTGCCCATGAACTGAGAAAAGTCAAGCGTGCAGCTGCCACGATGCCACTTGCCACCAGTTTGGCCATATTTCAGAGCTGTAACATCACTGGAGTGCCCAAAAGCACAATGTGTGCAATACTCAGAGACATGGCCAAGGTAAGACAGGCTGAAAGACGAACACCACTGAACAAGACACACAAGCTGAAACGTCAAGACTGGGCCAAGAAATATCTCAAGACTGATTTTTCTAAAGTTTTATGGACTGATGAAATGAGAGTGAGTCTTGATGGGCCAGATGGATGGGCCCGTGGCTGGATTGGTAAAGGGCAGAGAGCTCCAGTCCGACTCAGACGCCAGCAAGGTGGAGGTGGAGTACTGGTTTGGGCTGGTATCATTAAAGATGAGCTTGTGGGGCCTTTTCGGGTTGAGGATGGAGTCAAGCTCAACTCCCAGTCCTACTGCCAGTTCCTGGAAGACACCTTCTTCAAGCAGTGGTACAGGAAGAAGTCTGCATCCTTCAAGAAAAACATGATTTTCATGCAGGACAATGCTCCATCACACGCGTCCAAGTACTCCACAGCGTGGCTGGCAAGAAAGGGTATAAAAGAAGAAAATCTAATGACATGGCCTCCTTGTTCACCTGATCTGAACCCCATTGAGAACCTGTGGTCCATCATCAAATGTGAGATTTACAAGGAGGGAAAACAGTACACCTCTCTGAACAGTGTCTGGGAGGCTGTGGTTGCTGCTGCACGCAATGTTGATGGTGAACAGATCAAAACACTGACAGAATCCATGGATGGCAGGCTTTTGAGTGTCCTTGCAAAGAAAGGTGGCTATATTGGTCACTGATTTGTTTTTGTTTTGTTTTTGAATGTCAGAAATGTATATTTGTGAATGTTGAGATGTTATATTGGTTTCACTGGTAAAAATAAATAATTGAAATGGGTATATATTTGTTTTTTGTTAAGTTGCCTAATAATTATGCACAGTAATAGTCACCTGCACACACAGATATCCCCCTAAAATAGCTAAAACTAAAAACAAACTAAAAACTACTTCCAAAAATATTCAGCTTTGATATTAATGAGTTTTTTGGGTTCATTGAGAACATGGTTGTTGTTCAATAATAAAATTAATCCTCAAAAATACAACTTGCCTAATAATTCTGCACTCCCTGTACACTTAACGCTCACTAGAACACCTACATAATACCAATACACAATTACACTAATACACACTTACTCACTCGTGAATACTCACATAACATGCACTAACATATACTCATAAATACATGCTCACTAATACACGCATACAAACACACACTCACATAACGTTCACTAAAACACTCACTAATACACACTCATTTTCTGTATTTATCATGGTCGCTACTGGTGTTTGGATGTACAGTATGTGGTAGTTTTACATTTTTCCTATGGCACCGGGGCCCAGTAATTTCTATTTAAGCCTCTGTGTATTTACGTATGTACAAATATGTATTTATAATATGTGTGTGTACCCCTGGATTGCTCTTTAGACAAAGGCTTAAGCCTTGCAACACTAGACAGATATATGCAGGGTCAGTGGACTTAACCCCTGCAATGCTAGACAGATATATGCAGGGTCAGTGGACTTAACCCCTGCAATGCTAGACAGATGTAGGAAGTCTGTCACTCACACATACATAAGCAGTTTGTCACTCGAACATACAGTCTGTCACTCACACATACATAGTCTGTCACTCACACATACAGCTTTGAGCTCCGTGTGAAGGAGGAACTGAATCAATCAGGAGAGGCCTCTGAACTCTCAGCCAATCCGGAGAGTTAAGAGGTTTCACCTGATTGGCTGAGACCTCTCTCTATCAGTTATTATGTTTAAGCTTAGTATTTTTACTTGCCTTTAATTCCAAGGTGGTTGGGTAACCCAAACTTACAGTGGCCTAGACTAACTTAATATTAATGTGATAGGAGGTTGCCATGCGGTGTCTTCCATTTAACTGAGCAAAGTTTCTTACGGGTTTAACTAGTTAACTTGTTAGTTGGCATATGCTAAATAATACTGTTGCATATGAGACGTGTTTAATCACAATTATTCATATTTAATGTGCTAGTCAAATGTGAAAATAAATATAATATGAGATGATAGTATTGTTTTTATTTTCACACTTGATTAGCACATTCTGTATGAATGATAGTGATTAAACATTTTCTCCACTGGTAATCACACTGGGTTTCTACTTTTCTTTTTTTTAAAATAATTTATAATAAAGTTTTGTTTTTTTAATGTATAATTCCTGAATACATTTGTAAACGGGAGGAGTTAGTATTATAGCCACGCCCAACATGGGGACGCCCAAAAAAATCCTGCACCCAGGCGCCTGTGACCCTAGGATCGGCCCTGCCCATACAGAACCCTGACCTCAACTCCACTGAACCCTTTTGGGATGAATTGGAATGGAGATTGTGAGCCAGGCTTTACGTCCAACATCAGTGCCTGACCTCACAAATAGTCTACTGGATGAATGGGCAAAAATTCCCACAGAAATACTCCAAAATCTAATGGAAAGCCTGCTCAGAAGATGAAAGATGCAAAGGGGGGATTAACTTCATTTGTCTATCTATTTAGAATGCAATGTCGTATAAGTCCCTGTTGGTATAATGGTTAGCTGTCCCAATACTTCATCATTTAAATACATAAAGGGAATCAACACAGTAAAGGAAGATTTAAAAAAGGTATATTTAAAAGAAGAAAAACTACCACAACTAGAGGACATAGTCTTAAATATTTAAAAGAAGAAAAACTACCACAACTAGAGGACATAGTCTTAAATTAGAGGGGCAACGATTTAAAAGTAGTATCAGGAAGTATTACTTTACTGAGAGGGTAGTGGATGTATGGAATTGCCTTCCAGCAGAAGTGGTAGAGATAAACACAGTCAAGGATTTTATGCATGCGTGGGATAGACACAAGGCTATCCTAGCTATAAGACCGGGAACGGGGGACTAATAAAAGTATTCAGAAAAATTGGGCAGACTAGATGGACCGAATGGTTCTTATCTGCCGACACATTCTATGTTTCTAATACTTGTGTCTTTATGGTGGGTTTTTTTTTTTTTACGTTTTAAAGCACAGCTTTTATGGAAAATGCATTTGTTAAATTTAAAAATAACACACAATTGCACTTCCTTTTAACCTTAATTAGTGTTAATTGCTAAAGTGTTATGGTAATTTGGGGTAGAAAAGGAAACTATTTATTTGTCTCACAGCCATCATCCCCTACCCTTCTCCCTTGGTGATAATCTGTTGGATCAAACCTGCTTTTGTGTGGAAAGCCTTCCCAGAAGAGTGGAAGCTATTACAACTGCAAAGGGGGAGAACAACTACATATGAATGTCTATGTATTTAGAATGTGTTGTCATAAAAGTCCCTGTTGGTGTAATGCTCAGGTGTCCAAATACTTTGGAACATACAGTGTAGTTCTGCCCCATTATGAGAGAAAAAAGTTAAGTGAGGATAGAATTTTCTGTTCAGTAATTTAAATGACCAGAACTTAAAAGAAGTTCTAGTAATAACAAAATCTTCTTAATCTGGTTTTGGACACTGCAATGTTCCCTGTTCTACTCAAAGACAAATCTGTTTTCCTTCTTTTCAAAGGATAAAGCCTTGATCTTTTCACACATAATTCCTGTATCTCTAACTATCCTTTCACTGCATTAATCTCTTATCCTGAAAAGGTGTTATTCCATGAGACATTGATGTCCCCAGGAGATCTTGCAGCTTGAAGCAGGTGTGGGGATATTGCAAGGTATTCTTTTAAGCCAATAAATCTGGCATGATCTGTGATTATCTTTTTTTTGTAAGGACTGTTATTTTAAACTATAAACATTAATTTGCAATGACTGTGTTAAGTGAAAGCAATAATCTGCTCACATCAATCACCAGTGATAAAAATTTACTTTCTAAAAACAGCTTCACTGTGGGCGCCAGCTGTTCCCTGTCTATATATCTTAAACATTTTAGCTGTTGACAGTATAATCTAACAAAAACTAGGCATCTCCTATATCTGGAAGAACTGTAAATGGCTTGATTATTGGAGGAATGCTAAGGAGGAGTGTTACACAAAAATGGAATATAGTAAATTCTGATATGATGAAACTAGCCCGATAATAATCTGCATTTCCTGCTGTTTTATTTGGAATAATTTTATTCTTCTTGCATACTTACATCTAATAGGCTGACCTATTCAGAAAAGTAACACATTTACCATTTCTACAGCTGTCTATGATTCTTCAAAATAATTACTACTATTTACAGGATGGTAAACTCAGTTATATGCTCTTGAGTGCTTGCGAACAGGTTAATGAAGTGGAAGGAGGTGGACCATAAATGAGAAAACACTATTCAGTTCCTTTAAGTTTAGAAGGTGTGCTATTCTACAAATCATACATAGATGCAGTTTTGTTATCACCAGTTTTGTTAACGTAGGGCTATAACCCATAATGTGGCATGAGGTTGCAAGGCAGGGAGAGGGTGAACTTATTGGCAGCCATGGCATGAGCACAAGATGAGGAGAGGTTGCACGTGAGACCTAGCAGAAGGGACAAGTGACACTTGCTGATTGCTCAGCGTCTGCTGGCATGTGTAGCCGTTTTCAGTGTGAATCGCGCCTATAAGTCAACCTATGAGAGCGGGTTTCATCAGTGACACTGTGGACTGCAATGAGCTGGCTGGCAAAATAGCTTACCTGTCCAAGCTTCCCATCCACCCTTCCTTATATTTATAGGTTTATAGTTCTTGTTTGTGGTGCTTATTGGGTGTACGGGCACCTACCTATTAGAGTATGGCTGTTAAAGATTGCTTAATGACTTATTCTTGGTTACTAGATATGTAATTCGTAATGTTAATATGTTCTAGTTAATTGATTATTTTTGGTGTAAGTTTATATAGGGTAATAAATAAACCTCAATAAAGTACCATAGCCATTTCCTTCCAACCAAATGGTCTTTGTGTTGGATTTATGGTGTTAACTGCACCTTGTTTTATCTGTGTTGAGCTGGAATAAGCTGCCTGTTATACAAACGTTTATGTATTGCAGGTTATTTCTTTATGTATTATTTACATTGATTGGGCGAGGTCTTCTTTGTTTGATACAGATGTTGAACAAGCTGGGTGATGGGGATGTTTCTTGAGGAACACTTTATATACCTCTGATAAACCTTGAGAGGTCCCAGGAATTGGATTTTCAAATAATTAGAAACTTACATAAATAAAATAATAAACATGCACCACACAAGATTTAGCCTTTTTTTTTTTTTATTATTATGTTCATTATAAGAATTAAAACTAAAAATGAACAGTGCACAAGCATTCTGCTTCTACTGTTCTACAAAATTAATTTAAGTAACTGGTTTTGCCTGTTGAATACATATGGTGCATCTTTTTCCAGTTATGGATTGCAGTGCTTAGATATAGTAGAAAATAATATATAATAATAATATATGAAAATCCCCAAACTAAGAGCACTTATTGTACACGGGTTGTAGCTAAGGATAGTCCAGAATACAGATTCATGTATATCCATTAATTCATTATTTGTTATTTTTGGAATAAAAGAAACTTGAATGCTAAATTGTATTGTGTATCAAAGCACACATTATTCTTTATATTTATTTTCTTCATACACAGACTGCTTGGCGTCCACAAAAAAAAGATCAATAAAGTTTACATAAGAGTAACAAAATGCCAAAATGCCCACTATTACCATAAACTCATCCACAAGACATAATACAAGTTACAATGTACTCATTTCTGCTGGGATAACTAACATTTGAAAAATGTCAGCTGTGTGCCTTTACTATGTGTATGTTAGAATATCTTTGTACTATATTTTCTCATCTGGATTGCTATACTGTGCTTTTATGCCTTGGTAATTTGTGATAACTATATTCAGCAGGCTAAGGTTCAACTGAGTTACAGTAGACAACAGTTGGTTGTCCATGATTATTTTCCTTTTCAATTTAAAGGTAATTAAGAATAATTACCTCCTGTCATTACCACAGGCCAACAGCTGCCACAGGCCCAACCTCTGCTCTGAGGCACACATTGGCTGTCTCTTTTGCCCACTCTTGACTGCTATGTGGAAATTTGGTAATTGATGGCTTTTTGTGTATATTTTTAGTTTACTATTTGATGGTGCCCCACACCCCCATGCATTTATGTAGAAGGTATAGACTACTGTCTCCCACATTTAAGCTGTATTGTACATGTGTGCAGCATAACAAGTCTAAAGCAGGACTAAAGGCAGGTAGCAACTGCATGTCATGTATCCTCAATGAGATCGGTCCATTAACTCAAATTAGTCATCATTTAAGTCCCCAGCTATATAGTATGCATGTGCGTTTTAGGGCTTCCACCCCACTTCTGACCTGTAGCATCATATCTATATTTTCCAGTGGACTTTATAACAGTGACAACAGAAGTGTAGCTACTGCTACTTTCTTTAGATAATCAGCTGACTTATCCACTGATCCCCACAATGGAGAAATCCCAGGCTCTTGCAGCCAGCTGGCAAATTAAAATAAGGAGTGTTACCATGCCAGTGTGACCTTTTCAAAAGTGCAAATCGTCAAAATTGCGGCTACAATACCAAGATGATCCATACGGAAAAAAAGGCTGGCACTCCACTTCGTGTGATAGATTAATGTGATTTAATCATGGGCAACAATGCAACAGAAAAACGGACAGAAACACTTGACGTGTTTCGAGTCTACTGACTTTTAATCATAAGTGCAAAGAAACAGTGAACATACAGGGTAATTAAACACATGTGAACCAATCAATGAAAAGGTCAATTCAAGGCCTGTTCAAAATTAGAATCGTGAAAGTCTTTTGTTTTATAAAACAGTGAAAAAACAGTGAAAGGAAGGTTTAACGCAACAATAGCATTGTGGAAATTATACAAACATTATAATGAGACATAAATAATGTTTAAATAATAATGTGCTTAGTGAAAGATTTATTAATTTATTGTTGTGCTCGTGAATGTGTTATTATTTATTTTTTAATATATATAAATTTTTTATGTATATATGTAAAATAAACGAATACCCATGATAGATAAATATAAGATACAAGTATATCAACGTGCAAAATTGGGTGATCATGTAAAACACAGTGGCAAAGAATTGCGTATTCATCTGATGGGGGACAAGTCCAAAAAAACGAAACCCCTCTAGTCCTTCCTCCCCTCTCTCTCTCATTAGGTAACTCTACCCTTTCCTCTACCTACCTAACCAAATAGCATGAAATTGTCCCCCATCAAATCCCACACATCTCACTACATATACAATTATAGTCAGCAAATATGGTATGTGAATACAAAAGACTAAATAGAGTAATTTTTTTTTAATATGTTTTTTAAACAATTTATTTTAAGCTTCAGGCATGTGAAAATGTTTAAGAACAACAACAGAGTATTAATATGAAAAAGACGAATAATTCAATATGATGTCACGCTAAAGAGAATATTGCAATGTATAACAATATAGTATGTTCGTTTCTGTGGATGCTGAAATAAGAAAACGGAGAAAAGTAAGAGTAAGACCATATTATCATATTATCTTATCTATAAAACATTCTTAATTTGTACAATATAATCCACACAAATAATGGACCTAGTAATCATATTTATAGTCATAAACAGCAGTATATGCAACAATAAAGAAATTACCTAGTACGGTAATTGTTGCTGAACTTAAGTAATAGCTGTTATCCATACAGTCTAATTGGAACTGTAATGCAGAATGATAAAAAGGCCTAATTTAACTCTTGGGAACCAGGTTTTTGTTAATGGAAATATACATTTCAAATTCTAAGATTGAATATTATTTGAATGGGTGTCCCTTATCCCACCGAGAGAGACTGGTAACTGCGATCGAAATCTTAAAGGATAAGGAGAGAAGAAAAAAAAAAGAATTGGGGAGAGGAGGTAGGGGGGACCATCCACTGATGATTGGTGACCCATTAACTGTCTGAAAGACCTCTGCAGTGTTCATTGGAATGTTACTACTGCTGCTGAAGTTTGTTCTTTACCAGTCATGGAATACATTGCATATTGCTTTTTTGCTAGAAATAGATTGTGCAGTTTTCTGTTTATATAGGTGGCCAGACGACTACAGCAGCGACTTATAGCAATATTGTGCGCAAAACATCATTTTTAGAATATATGTCCATCTGTGTGTGTTAAAGAGTTAATAAATATATATATATATATATATATATAAATATATATAATGTAATGTGTGTGTAACAAATAATAGCCTACTAGTGCCATAATTCACAAACATGCAATAACATGCTTTATGATATGTAAAAAAAAAATGTCAGTTCATTCAGTGGAGTAATATATTGAAGGAAATTATTCATGTCAAATCAGGCAGAGTTCTTTGAGGATGGCTTAGGAAATCGCCACATTAGCTATATATCTCAACATAAATCATCAACAGTTTGGGCGCTACCTTTTAATTATATGACCGCATTTCTTATGGACAGACTTGGCTTTGAAATTATTCTGGATTTGGAATGGAGTTAAAGAACCATAATTTGCTATTGATTTAGTGATGCAATTTCCAAGCGTCATGGCCATGGTTTTATCACTACTGTAGTCTTTAAATAAAATGCATATTTGCTAGTGGCACATGACTTAAGGGAACATGTTTCCTTGCAATATACACATGAAAATGAAATGGAAATGTGTAAACTATTTAAGGGCTGCGAAAATACACATATGAATGCAATAGAGAAGCTATTTGTCATATTTACTCTGTTTCTCCCAATAAATATGTTTCAACGTTTTACCTTTTATCTAGCATATGTTGGAAACATTTATTTTGCAATCAGATGCCAGTTAAGTCATTGGAGATTATTGTTTCCAGAGTAATTTTTACACAACCCCAAAAATGAACAGCTGCACCCCCCCGTTCCCCGCCCCCCCATGCAGGAGCCCATGAGGGTCTCTTTAGCTTAATATTTAACACATCAGTCTCTGTTAGTGCATCTCAGAGAAAGTGAGAACAGGTTTTATCCTTAGGCTTATCACCACAAAGTATGATGGAGAAGGGTAGGAGTTGATGGGTGTGGCAAAAGAACAGTTTCCTCTCCTACAAAAAATTACTCTAACACTTTAGCAATTAACACTAACTACAGTCATGTTCTTTTAGGCAATGAAAATTAAACACTACAGAAAGTGCAAGTGTGCGTTATTATAAATTTTACTTCTGCATTACCATTTTTTTCTTGTGGTGCTGTAAAACATAAAAACATATTTTCACCAAGCTATACGTGTTGAAATCCTGCAGCTCTTCATGATAATTATCTTTTAAACTGTGAACCATTTTAACAGTATCTATATCCTTCTGGACATGTAGTCTCAAGTACTCCACAATACTCCAGGTAAAGTCACACTAGTCCTTGATACAATGGCATAATCATGTCCTTATTTCTATTACTAGTGCCTATACCTATAAAACTAAGTGTTTTGCTAGAATGTACTGCTGTTTTATTAATTTTATTTATTATTAAATTATCTAAAATAATTACTTCTAAGCCCTATTCCTTAGATGCTGTGGTTAGTACTGTATCCAATGTACTAATATTCTGTCTTGGGAGTTATACACATCATTTGCATTATTTTGTATTACTCAACAATAATCCCCACATACTCCCAAGTGGAGCCCCTGGTGACTTGAATTAGAAATCCCACTGAAGAGCTGAATAGTTGACTTTATGTTCTGAAAACAAGGGTGCATTCAAGCATTTTCCAGTGAGTTTGACAACATCCAAAGGGGTAGGAGTACCCACCAAACTGGGCCTAACCCAGGTCTTGAGATCATTTTTAAGGATTATCACCTGTTGGATAAATGTTGGCCAAGTAAGCCAATGTGAATACAACTCTTAGTGCTCAGAATGAGTTCTCATGTTAGGAAATCAGTCCCAGTGTACCAGAGCCTTAATTCACTGGCTCTGGTATGAAGTGCAATATGCAGTCCCTACCATTTAACTGAGCAGATGTGGTGATAGAAGTCAAAAATGGAATGCTAATTCAATAGTATAGATAGAGGCAGATAAAGTGCAGTATGTTTGCATACGTTTGCATATATATAATTTATTTTGGCCTGTATTAAAGGCCAACTTTAAAAAAATAAAAAGTGTGCATATAAGATACACATGAGACACTTCTGATATGGATCGGTAAAGCCGCAGCATTCTTTATCAACTCCTCAGTGTGGTATTGATGATGCAGCGGTGAAATTCCTTTGTGTTAATTGGTGGGTAGGGACCAGTGAAGACACATCCACCTCACCTCACTTCTAGGACACAAAAAACTCATTTCAGGTCACAGATTTCTTCCTGGTGCACCAGGAATAAAGCAGTGAGCCAAAGTGTGTCAAAGCAGGAGCCATAACCACACCTCCAGCACCCATCATGGATGGAAGGGTTGATTAAGTGGCAGTGGGATCCATACCGCGTATATGAATTTGGACTTATGCTCATGTCTCTGCAATATTTGTATACTATACCCTCTGTATTATTTAACTTTGAATTTTCTATTGATCTGTTCACTCTTAACCCCTTTGCGACAATGGACGTGTCAGGCACATCCATCCAGGAACTCAGTTCCCAACAATGGACGTGTCTGACACGACCTGTGGTGAAATGATTGCGAAAGCCGCTCTGACGGTGCTGGTCTATTGCCTGTCGAGGCAATAGCCAGCACCAAAAGTCGGGTCTGGGGCACCCACGATTGCTCCATGGAGCGATCATGGGCGCCATATTTCAGGAGCAGCGTGCTCATGCAAAATGGCTGTGCCCTCTTGTGGTCAGAGCTTCGGAAGTGAAAAAAAATTCACTTCCGTCACTCTGAATATGTTGCTTGACTACCCCTAGAGGCAGTCAGCAACATTGAAATGAGGAAAAAAGACAAACTTAATTAGCTTAAATCTTGGATTAGGGTTAAAATTAAATTAGGGTTAGCATAAGGGATAGGGTTAAAATTCAATTCAAATTAAAATATATTAAGGGTTAGCATAATGGTTAGAGTCGGGGGTTAAGTTTAGGGTTAAAGTTAAATTTAGGGTTCAGGTTGGGGTCAAAAGGTCAATATAGGAAAAAAAACAACACTATTTCTAAGCAGAAATGTCCATGAGGTCACACCACAAGCATAAATTACTATATGCATGGGAATTTAAAATGAGATGCATGGCTGTGAAATGTTACTTATCCAGTCAACATTTTATTTGAAAAACCCAAAGGCGTAGAAAATCCTGGAGGAAACCAGGGAGGTGCAAATTAGGCTATCAGAGCGGCTGTGCCTGTTACAATAAGCTAGCATTTTCCTACTAAAGGAGCATGAAAGGACCAACGTGAGTTGGATGCAGTACATCTGAGCACAGGCTGGTTAGCACTGCATGAATGTATAGGATGTCGCAACTGTGAGGCAAGTCCTTGATTGACCACAAGAAATCCCCTTACACATCTGTCATTCCATGGTCACAGTGACCCCTGGACCACATGGTCTTGAGCATTGCCAAAGTTTCAGTAAACTGCTGTGGTCAAGCAGATGCTGTGACTATAACTGCTAGCATGCCTAGTTCATTTTTTTATGCTAAAATCACCATGTTCAACTACCACCTCTTTTTTATATATCAGCGAAGGTTTTCTTGCTACAATCCCTTTTTTCTCTTCAATTCACTTACTGTATCCTGCAGTTATCATATATGTCTACATTCATACTTTTCCACCTTTTTCTATGTAACTGTTTTATAATTTGAATGAATTGTATGCAATGTAAAACAATTTAAACTTAATTTCCTAACAAAGTAAGTCAAATCACTGCATTGCATCAATTACAACCCTTTTTTTTTTTTTACTGTACAAGGACTGTACTTTTCCTCCCAGTCAATAGTTTCTCAAGCTGACATTCTAATTATTCCCAAAAAACGAGGCAGAAAGCGGAAAAGCAATTTGTCCAATACCTCCATGTATAGATCATCATTATGAGCTATAAATAGCTCTCACATGGCAACGTAATGAACTCAAAAATACTCAGAACAGAAGCTAAACCTTTTTTTAGCCTTATTCTTCGACATTACATAAATCTCATTAAACCGAGCATGAGAAGACCTAGTTAGTTTTAAATGGTTCTGGTCAGATCTCCACTAGTTTTTCTTGTGCTCGGTTGTCAAATGACTTAAGAGCCGTAATTAATCTATGAATGGCAACAGGAGCTAAATGTGGAAAAACAAATTAAAATGATCACTCTGAAGCCCAGCTCTGCTTTCTACCTATTGAAAAAAAGGTCACTGTTTCCAACGTATGCGATGATCACATCTGGTTTTTATTGTGTGTGTCTGCAATACTTTATTAGAAGTATTAAGGGCTGGGTTAAAAATTTTCATTCACCAGCTTTGGTATTTGGCCCACGAGCAGAATTCTAATATAAAAAAAATTGCCAGTGTATAGTTGCCAATTTGGAAAACTGTAATTCCAGAGACAAAGTACAGTTGGTTCACACCTGGAGTTGTCTTGGAGTTACCACCTATTCAGTGTGCTTTATTATATTTTTTTTTCTTTTTATTATTTTAGTATTATTTATGCACTTGATTATATATTATTAATTAAAGCAAAAAGGCCACGACTATACTCACCAGTTGGATGTCTGCAGGGAAGAGCAGCACCATTTTCTTGTGACATTAAGAAAGCTTTGACTTTGTATATATAAGCTGATTGTAACATCTGGCAGTTAGGTATCCAATTGGTAAACCGTTCTGGGAACATCATTTTATTGCATCTTTTTTTCACTTTTGAAACAGCCACTAATGGACTAATACAGCTTGGTTTCATAGGTTAGTGTTAGATTTTGTCACTATACTTTAATAAAAAATAAATAAAACTGCACTTATGAATACCTATGTGAGTACCATATCCATTTCACTTGATCTGTGCAAAAGGAATGGGAGAGGTCAAAGAGCAAGTGGGCATGTGGTATTGAACTGGCAGTGGCCTCTTTACTATATTGCATTCCATTAAAATGTATTTATAAAGTGTCAACAATTTACGTAGCATTTGGTATAGAGCATAAAGGGGAAATACATACTATGTTAGATGAACTGTAGGTTACTACCACCAGAGCAGCTGTGCTGAGGTTGTGGGCCAGGAATAATGGGAAATATAGTCCACATTTTCTATTACAACTTGAGTGCCAAAGTTTAGCAATTACTAGCTTAAGGGACAGCTGTAGAGAGAGATAGAGGAGAAAAGGGAATTGGTAATATTCAAGTGGCACTAAAAGATTTTTTGAAAGTTAAAAAACCTGTCTCCTGTCTAAGTAAAGCCTATGAGACAACATGTCATGGATTGTCCTGGATAGTCCTGCAATGAAACTTTATGCCCCAGGTCCCAGGCATCTTTCTTCTGTGACATTTTATTCTTGTATGTGCCTGTGTGTATGCATGTGACTGCATAATTGTGTTTGTGTGGCTGTGTGTGAATGTAGATGTGTCTTTATGACTGTATAACTGTGCCTGACTTCATGTGTGTAAGAGTGTGTATGGGACTGTATGTGTGTAACTGTGTGTATGTTCGGAAATATTTGAACACTGACATAATTTGCATAATGTTGGCTCTGTACGCCAACACAGTGCAAGTCAAATGGTGATTTTCACATTGCCTCCTCCATGTTTTTTTTCCTTTTATAAATCAAGTTTATTGAGTTTTCACATTTTAATCAACAACAATAAAAAAAAGGTATAAGGGGAAATAAAAGGGGGTACAGGTGACACAGCATGAATGGCATTAGGGTACACAATTAAGTTTGTAGTTTAACAGGTTCAGGTAAGGCATGAATGGTCTGAAGGTCCGCATATATATCCCCAGCAGACACGATATACAGAAATAACAAAATGTTAAAGAGAAATGTCGTCTGGCCTCCACCGTGTTTTACAGATAAAATGGTATTCTTTGGATCATGATCTGTTCCAAGCCTTCTCCATACTTTTTTCTTCTCATCATTCTGATACAGGTTGATCTTAGTTTCATCTGTCCAAAGAACTGGGCTGGCTTTTTAGATTTTGTTTGGAAAAGTCTAATCTTATCTTGACTGCTTAAGCCTGAAAACCTGCAGACCTCAAACCCTCACCCCTATAACAAATAACATAAACATAGGATTGGCCACAGCTTTATTAATAATAGCCAGCATAAACCTGAACTTAAACTTCCACCAGCTGCTCACCTGTATGGTTAACAAGTAGTTACTCCATACACCTTCCCATGAGCTCTGGTCATGCAGCGCTCTTAGCCAGCTTTAGGATGTGGCTCCACAAAGAGCCCGCAACTGTGCGGCCTTAA
The DNA here is from genome assembly GCA_036172795.1 of Pelodytes ibericus. Lineage (NCBI taxonomy): Eukaryota > Metazoa > Chordata > Amphibia > Anura > Pelodytidae > Pelodytes > Pelodytes ibericus. Next base: position 154,462,697 of record CM069858.1, read on the forward strand.
CTTTAACAGGAGCATGTGCTGGCCAGGAAATCTCTGCCACTGTGACAATAACCTAATGCACACAAAGAAACAGAACGAAACAAAAAAAACAAAAACCAAGGGGATGGGAGGGTGGCAACTTTGAGCTGTCAACTGCTTTGCTCTGGCCAATGGACAAGTCCGCACTATTGTATCGGACCTACACAGCCAATCATTTTAAACCTGACAAACTGCCTAACTTTGCCCCGGCAGCAGTCAGGACCCCTTTCTCTATTGAACCCTCTGTATTTGCTCTGGTGAAGGTTTCTCTTTATGGTAGACTTGGATAATGCAATGCTAACCTCCTGGAGAGTGTTCTTGGATGGATGTTGTGAATGGGTTTTCTTTAGCATGAAAAAAGGATCCAAGCATCATTCACCCCTGTTGTCTTTCATGGACGTCCAGGTCGTTTTGTGTTGCAGAGCTCACCAGTGCGTTTCCCCCCCTTTGTATGTACCACACTGTTGTTTTGGACACTCCTAATGTTCTTGTTATCTCTCTGATGGATTTTTTTCTTTGAGGCCTAAGGATGGCCTGTTTCACTTGCATTGAGAGCTCCTTTGACCACATGTTGTGGATACACAGCCACAGCTCCCAAATGTGAATGCCACACCTCGAATCAACTCCAGACCATTTACCTGCATAATTGATGAAGAAATAATGAATAAATAGCGCATATTTTTCCATGAAATAGCTTTTGAGTCAATTGTCCAGTTACTTTTGGTCCCTTTAAAAATAGGGGGCTACATTATTAACCCCTTCCCGACCTTATGATGAGTTAACTCGTCATAAGAGCCGCCGCATTAGCGACCTTATGACGAGTTAACTCGTCATGCAGTCTAGCCGGCGGTGCGCTCCGTGGGCACCGCCAGCTAGTCTGCAACGGGTCCAGGACTAAGCCTCGCACCCGAGGCAAAGCTCCTGGACCCGATCGGTCAGTTTCCGGGCATGTGATCGCGGTGATTGCTCAATCACCGCGATAACATGCAAATTAGATGGCAAAGTCAGTGTGTTCACACACTGACTTTGCCTCTAATTCACTCCCTGTGCTTCACATTCTAATAGTGAAGCACAGAGAGTGACCTGTAAGTAAAAAGAAATTAATTACATACACATAGGTAAAAAAAAAAAAAAAAAAATAACCCTTTCATTGCTGATCACAGTTTTTAACTGTGATCAGTTTCCTTTCACTTTATGGCCCTCATTTAGTTTTTTTTTAACAGATTTTTTTATTTTTACAATTATAAAGTTTTTTTTTAATAAATAAAGGTAATTTTAATATATTTATTTAATAAAATTTAACCCCTGCATGCCTGTTGAATGATTTTTACTGATCTGACATCGCACTCTTCAGAGTTTTTTTTCTGTCTTTTTTGTTATGGGGGGTTTGGGAATCAATATTTTTCTTTTTTATTAGTTAGTTAATTAGGGGGGATAAGTGGGTTAGTGTTGCACTAGTTATGTAGCTTATTATTGGGAAAATAATGGGGAAAAACTTTTTTTTCCTCAAAAATTTCCTCTTTTATATGTATTTTTTAATACTAAAATGTAAATCATTTTTATGTATAGGGTATCAAAAGAAAGCTCTAACTGTCCTCTAAAAAACAACATATAACTTGTATGGGTACGTTAAATGAGAGAGAGGAAATTTATGTTTCAAAAACCGCGTATTAAAAATTGAAAAACGCTCTGGTCCTTGGCCTAGGAAAATCCCTGGTCCTTAAAGGGTTAAAGAGCTGTAATTCCTATACCCTTCCTCCACCTTAAGCCCATATTCATTATTTAACTGTAATATGAATTTATTTTCATAAACAGCAGAAATAACAATTTGTGTCAGCGTCCAAATATCTATTAATTCCGATTGCGTTTAACAGAGTAACACTAAAGACATATAGTACCTGGGACTGTATGTATGTATGTATGTATGTATGTATGTATGTGGCAGATATAGAAATAAAAATATAGAATATAAAAATATCAAATTGGGTCATCCTAGCTGACACAGAATTTATTTGGCCGTGACCTACACTGGCAGGGTCAGCACACTTCTTTCTGCTAGAGAGGTTATTGTTTTTACATTCAATTTATAGAGGGGACCTAGGTATGATACCAGCGATCAGATAAGTTGACACAATCATGCTTCACAGTAAACATGGATGATGGCAGTCCGAGGATAAAATGGTACGCAACATAAAAAGTGCATCCTCATACTTGGGTCACCAGACTTTCTTTTGAATTAAAAAAAATTAAGTTTAGAGATATGGATACGTAAATTTATATAATCCATATCTCAATACATTTTTTACCGAATTATAACACAGAAACAATAACTTTGCCATATTTAAAATCCTTACTGTACTTGAGTGAAGGTTTGTGGCCAATGTATAGTCTGAAAACTAATAACCTGCAGCACTCTTAAGGTGTGCGGATTAGGCGTATTTTACACCCTTATACATAGTGTTGTGGTGTGGCAGCATGGGAACGTACTGATAGTTTATTATGTCATTTCTGGAGCATTACGAAAGGAATGCAGTATTACTCTCAGCAGATTAAGTGGAAAGTCCGACCTCTGGAAATTAAATATTGTCTGTCATCATCCTTATTATATACATATTAGTTTCTCTAAAGTGATAGTGTGTTATTTGTGTCGGTGCACCTAGTCGGATTTATTAAAACTAATTGAACATCCAAACCGGTAATACCTTACAGCTTCACGTGTAAAGTGCTCATTTGGGGATAGACCATTGGGACATTTTATGACAATAGAATATTACAAAATTCACATGGCAAAATCTATTAATTCCGACTGCGTATAACAGAGTAAAACTAAAGTCATCCAGTGCTCCTTTGCATTTTGTAATCTAACAGGATGTGTCTGTGGCATTTAACACTTTACACGAGAATTCGATCCCCCCTTAGGGAACCCTAAAACTGCTTTGTAATTGCATTTTCAGTTTCTGGTCGTGAAGTGAAATGCCATTGGCAACAAATGCTGTGCAGGTATTTGTAGTACTTAATACTGCATATTTTAGTAAGGTAATCAGTATTAACTTTCTATATCAAAAGGCTTTTTTGGTTTGAGATGATGTTAACCAACCACTAGGCATCAGCATTTACATAATTAAAGGTTCATTTTAAGGATACAACTTAATGATTTCACTGCAATGGTGTTTACTATATTTGTCCCAGGATTTTCCACCTGACATCAGCGCTGTAGCTAGCGCTTTCTGTGCCCAAAACAAGAACATCAAATTTGATATGGTTTTATAGTGCAGTGATGAGGATTAGTGGTATTAATGGTGATGTATGTATTTACCGCTTCATTATTATCATTCATCCACACAGGACTGGCCCTTCCATAGGGCAGACTGAGGCAACTGCCTCAGGCGGCACGCTGGCAGGGCGGCACTTTGCTGCTCCATGCAGAGTTTTTTTTTTTTCCTCTGTTCTGTACCCCTGGCTGGTACAGAAACACCATTGTATGCCATTATCTTAGTGCCAAATGTGTAAAGCGTTTCCACCGCACGGTACTTCTTGTTTGCGCTGTGTTATAGAATAAAGTCTGCACAATAAGAAATCTATGTCCATGAAATGCTGCAGGGGGCTTATTTTCCCACATAATCTTTTTCTTTGCTTAAAGTAATGGACTATAAAAGTATTAACCGTAGTTACCTGTGCTATTGTTTATGTATAAGAAACATCCTAAGTGAACCAATGTGGATTTATAATAATGATACATTTATACACATGCTTTTGATACTGAAATATTTTGACAGCTTCACACTATCTTTTGAAAAACTGGTGGGGCAACTGTGGCGCATTGTTAAAGACCTAGACTTAATCTGTGACATGAACTGTACAATTACAAACATAACCAAAGCACACAAATCACAGAAAATAGAATTTATTTATTTCTTGTTCAATTTTTTGTTAATTTGAGAGAAATTACTCACTTTATCGCTTTTTTAAACACTCAGAAAATAACATGTTGGCATAAGCAGAGCAAAGGTGATGCTAAGCCCCTTGATAGTAATGATTAATGGAGCTCAAAGCTTTCCAGACTTTGAAACATGGCTTCTCTATGTAATGAATTTTGGCCAAAATACCAATAGCAGACACAGTGTACAGCACTCAAAGGGTTTACGCATTGGAGAGAATAGTGAAATTCCATTGAGCATACCAAATATTTGTATTGCACTATAATGTACAGGGCTATAACACTGATTGCAAGCATATGCTCAGTTGTGACTCACACACAAATCTGCTGAATACTGTATTTAACCTTTATTCCCAAACCTCCTGGAAATACATGCTTTCACATGCTTTAGCACAATCTCCTTTCACAACAGGTCTGTGTTTTAGTGCCATTGTTACAAACAGACAAGTTGACATGGGTTTGTTTTCTTTTGTTCTACGTGAAAGAATGTTCAATTTTAACTACACGGCATGGCTGGCTTTACCATTAGAAGCCAGAAATGACAGAATCTGTTGTCTTGGATCTTGTTTGTGCGAACGACTAAAATTTTATTAGATGAACTGGACATCTTGATGGATGATGGGAAAATACAGAAACGTTTTCTGCCATTATGCCGTATACAGTTTGACAATGTTTTGATGCCAATTTTGTTGCTAAATGTTTGATTTCCAAAAATGTTTTAAAGCTCTGCAAACTACTTTTCTGATTCACACATTAAAGGGACTGTCTAGTGCCCAAAATGCATCTTCCAAATATGAATGCATATTTATGTACTTTAAAATGCATGTCTTACATTTTGCATTGCTTAAAATATAAAATACCGTATTTGCTCGATTATAAGACGACCCTGATTATAAGACGACCCCCCCAAATTTGTACATTCCTTTAGGAAAAAAACTAAAAGCCTGATTATAAGACTACCCTATAGGAAAAAAGTTTAACTTGTATATATGTAAATTGCTTTTTAATATTTAATAAAAAGTTTATATTATACAAATGCATTTCTTGTTTTTATTTGCTCTCTCCCGCTCCCCCAGCTGTCTCTTTCCCCCCAGCGGTGTCTCTCTCTCCCCCCAAAACTTCTCTCATTTCTATCTATCCCCCCTCCCCTTTTCTCTCTTTCCCCCTCCATCCCCTTGTCTGTGTCCTCCCCCTCTCCCTCCCTTTGTCTCTCTCTGTCCCCCTCCCTCCCCTTGTCTGTGTCTCCCCCCCCTTGTCTGTCTGTGTCCTCCCCCCATCCCCCTCCCTTTGTCTCTCTCTATCCCCCCCTCCCCTTGTCTGTCTGTCCTCCCCATCCCCCTTACCTCGATCCCTGGTGGCTAGTGGGGGCAGCCGGGGGATGTCTGAACGATACGTGCAGACATGCTCCATGCTGCCCGACACGGCAGTCTATTATGACGGACAGCTGGTCCGTCATAATAGACTGCCGTGTCGGACAGCATGGAGGATATCTGCACGTATCGTGCAGACATCCCCCAGCTGCCCGATTGTCCCTGGTGGCTAGTGGGGCAGCAGGGGACTTCTGTGACGAAAGCGGAAGTTCCCGGCTTCTTCACAGAAGCCCCGGCGGTCGTGCCGGGTGGAAGCAGGGGAGGCTGCGCTCATTGCGCAGACATCCACTGCTGCTAGAGAGGGGGATCCAGGTCCCCTGCAGCTCTGCTGGGGACCTGGATCCATGTCTTATAATCTGACCTCAATTTGAGGTCAGATTAAAAGAAGACCTCGAATGTAAGACGAGGAGGATTTTTCAGAGCATTTGCTCTGAAAAAAACCTCGTCTTATATTCGAGCAAATACGGTACTTACAGCTAGAAGAAATTGTGAAATGACAGCAGTTTGCAAGAAACAATGACTCCGCCCACACTAGATGAGTAAAAGTAATTTCCTTTTTTTCCTGCAGGAACCAATGAGAATAATGCCATTCAAATGAATGGAATATCTTGTCGCTCTAGTGATGTCATCAGACAATGTGTTACACTGTTAAGAGATCCTACTGTGTACAAGAGTAAGGTCACTCATAGGCCACTTAATAGACTCAATATGAGGAGGACAGGAAGTGACTATATGAAACAAAACGTTATATTCTCACTGTCTAAAGAATCAGTGCTGCTGTACCTGCAGTAAACATGCAGAGTAATCACTGGGGAGGGCTTGAGTCATATATTAAAAATGTGATTTATACAGAATGCCTGCATAAAATTGCACAGGGATAAAAGCCTGTGCATTATACAAGCAGTGATCTTCATCTTGCACCAAAGTGACTTTGGGGACTAGACTGTCCCTTTAAAGTCATATTGTTACTATCTAGAGAAGAGTCAACTGCTTTAAGTTTAGGGTTTAGTTGCAAAACTGGTGGCTTGTTTTGGTATTCAGTAAACATCTCTAGGGCCTATATGTAGAAAAGCTAAATACTGAACTCAACTAAAAATACTGGGCGCAAGTAGGGTTAAAATGATACCATTTATTGACTAACTGCGAGTTTGGTTGCAAGCTTTCAAGACCAAGTTGTAAGGTCCCTTCCTTAGTCATAAATGAGGCTAAAAGCAAATTCCTAATTACAAGACACAGGTAACAGCTTTTAAAACAGGGCATGCAAAAGATAAGGTATTAAAGAAGAATGTTTTCCAGTAATCCAACAAATAAAATCAGTTTGTCAGCGCATCTATGATCCCTCCACTCCCTGGTTAGGGGGGTATAAAATCATTAGACCCAAGCCAGATCCATGAAGGTGTGAAATGTTTGTAAATAAGGCCATTGCAGCAATCCAGAGCTTGTAAAAAAAATATTAATTAGTGAGGTTATATCTGGAGATAAATTCACCTACTATTAAGGTCAAGGATTAAGGCTTTAAACTGGCATCTTAATTTGACCTCCCATTTTTTAGTATGATCTCTAGAAATAGTAAGCCAAATGTAGCTGTTTATCTACATGAGGCAAGAATAGAAAATTGCAGACTTTCAATATGATTTCATAGCTGTTATTTTGCAGACAATAAAAAGGTACATAAATAAGAAGAACATTAATGATTTATTTAACCCCTTCGCGACAATGGATGTGTCAGGCACGTCCTGCGGTGAATCAAATGGTTTTCGCAATCAACGATCGTGAAAACCGTTTTAATGGTGCTGGTCTATTGCCTCGATGTCGAGGCAATAGCTAGCACCAAAATTTCCTTTCTGGGGCACCCACGATCACCCCACGGAGCGATCGTGGGAGCCATACTAATGGAGCAGCATGCTCCGTCAATATGGCTATGCCCTCTGGTGGTCTGAGCTTCGGAAGTAAATTCACTTTCGTCGCTCTGAATATGCTGCTTGACTGCCCCTAAAGGCAGCAACCAGCATAGCAATGTTAAAAAAAAAAAAGATTTAATTCACTTTAAACGGTTATATAGTTAGATTAGCCTACAGGGTTAAAATTAAATATTTTTTAGCATAAGGGATAGGGTTAAAATTAAATTAAAACTAAAATATATTAAGGGATAGCATTAGGGTTAGAGTTGGGGTTAAATTTCGTGTTTTGGTTAAATTTTGGGTTCGGGTTGGAGTCAAAAGGTCAATATAGGAAAAAAACAAAAAACACTCGCAAAAAAACCCGAAAAACATGAAAACATGCATATTTCTGACATTGGGACAACATTTACAAACTATTTAGATGGGGTCTTTTTTAATGATTGTATTTGTGTAAATTATATTTTATTTCAAAGTTAGAAAAGGTGTTTTTTTTTTAATCATATTTTATGATTTTTTTGTAGTAAATTATAAGATATGATGAACATAATGGTATCTAATGAAAGCCCTTCTTATGACGATAAAAACAACATATAAGTTGAGAGAGAAGAAAATAACAGCTAAACACAAACACCCCAGAAATGTCGAAACAGCCATTGTCACCAAGGGAAAGTCAAGGTGAAAATGTCTTGTCTTATTGGTAAATAGCTGGACAGACAATATGTATCAGTGTAATGCTCCCATGTGAGCCAGATATAGTAGCTTCTATTAGTTTATAGTTAGCCTGGGTTGCATTTTATAGTGTGTTTGCTTTATTATAAGGCAAGGTGTTACAGGAACTAGGCTACCCAACTGGAACCTAGCCATTGCCCCGGGCTTCCCTCTCCTCAGGACTGACAGGACAGATGTGGGGTCAGAGTTTCCTTTCAACCACTCAGAAATAACCACACAGCAATCGAGCTTGACAGGACCAAAATGAACACACTTTATTGCAATAAAACAACCCTTACATCATTATTAAGGGGATAACTAATTTAAAGACACAAACAATAAATACAACAAGTGCTTGATCATGAAATTCACACCAGACAGGCATGTCAACACTCCAGACTTGTGTGTGCATTGAGCAGCACACCAATATGCTACAACTGCCCCTCTAGACAAAACTGAGAGTACTTGGAGCATTGGCAAGTCTTGAGTAGCATTGACAAGTATGATAAGGCCAGGAACTAATAAAAGTATTTAGAAAATTGGGCAAACTAGATGGGTCAAATAGTTCTTATCTGCAGACACATTGTATGTTTCTCTGTTTCTGGGTTTCTGTGTTGTATATGCTATTATCTGGGAAGGCTAGGGGCAGATTGGCAAGTCAGAGGATGCACTGGTGGATCTGGGGACACATTGGCAAGTATGGGGATGCATTTGCAAATCTAGGGGCAGATTAGCTATGTGAAGGCATTTTGGCAAGTCTGTGGACGAACTGGCAAGTGTGGCACATTGGAAAATAAAGGTAAATAAAAACAAGTATTGCATTTTAATTTTTAATCATATTTTTTTTTATTAAATATGCAAACACTGTGTACATGTAAAATAATATTTACTTGTAAAACTTTTTTTCCTAAATTATTATCCAAAGTTTGGGGCGTTGTCGTATATTCAAGTAAACACTGTAGCTACTATTATTACATAATTAGCCATCAGTAAACAGCAAGACGGAGACCAAACCAGCTGAGTAACCCAAAGAAAGAATGCTCATATTTGCTTTTTTATTAAAACATAATATGGAAGATTTTTGGTTGACTGGGCATTATGGGATGTTCACAGCTAATTTCTTCACCAGATGACTAAAATTCCCATGAGGCTCAGCCAGATATGCTGCTCTCAAGATGTTGTAATTCAGGGGTGCATGCTCTCATCATTTCCCTCCAATGTGTTGCCTCACCCTCACTACTGCTCTGTGCAGAAACAATAGTTGTTAGTTGGTAGAATATATTTTCCATGCAGATATAATTAATACACATTTAATCCGTGTAGTTAATGACTTATTTATTGAAAAGTTCTGTAGACTGCTGGTAAAATTTAATAAGTATGGCCTGACAGGTCATTTACTGTTCATACAGACTCACAGTACAATATGGCTTTAAAGTTATGATTTTTGTTATTCTAGAGAATAATTATTATTATTATTCTAATAATAATAATAAGCAGAGCTATTTTTTTTTTTCAGTATGATTGTATGAAAAAAAAAAAAAGGATATAGCATTGCTAGTGAGTGATACACATTTGAAGTTGATTTAGGAGCTGTGACTCTTTAAAACCAAAATTAATTCCTGGAGGGAATCTTCTATCCAGAACATATGAGATGTTTTCACACCTTATTCTGTTTCTATTTGAAAAATAATGTCCTAGAATAGATGGGGTATTGTCTCCTTTCAATACTAGTGTGTGCACAGTGAATGACGGTTTTAAAATATTATATTTTTAAAAAGTATATGCTACGGAACCATTTTTGTATTTGCTTAATGGTGTTAACTATATAACTATCGAGCTGAGAGAAACATGGGTGTTTTTTTGTTTTGTAGACTTGGGTGTAATTTATATCTGTGTGGTGCATTTCAAACATTCTACTAATTGTAAACATATTCAGAAATGACAAATGGTGTGTCCTAGCTTACCCTCTTGGGATGAAGATGCTGCCTTTTCTCTTGCTGGTAAGGAAGAGGGAATGCTTAAATTATGTGAAACCCCTGTCCCCCCCCCCCCCCCCCCCCCCACATGAACAATGAACTGTGGTGAATTAGAAACCAGCTTCCCAAAACCATGCCAAAATAGCATTTATCATAATTCCAAACTGACTATAATGGCCTGATCTTTGCACCCAATTGTCAATTCACCACATTATGTCAATTCACTCATGAATGAGCAGATGATGTGTCAACATCGGAGCTCCCTTTTTTTTTTAAGATAGGCTTCGGAAAGGGGGAGAATTAGTGTCTGCAACATTTTGTACAGTTCTCTTCTGTTAGACATCACACACACTGATGTATAGGAAACATACATCACAAGATCTCCAACCTCTTTCTTGAATTCTGCAAACTTAACAAGCTTTGGTTCTTTAAAAGGATTGTCATATGTATAAATATTGGGTTTTTAGCAAAGGTTCTCCATAGTAATTTTTATTTCTGATATGGGGTCTTTTATAAAGCAAATCTTGGGCCAAAGTTATAAAAGTGGAGCAATCACCACAGAATGTTCCTGCAGTTTAGACAACTTTTAAAACTGTGAACCAGATTTGGCCTTTATAAATAACCCCTAAATATGTAGTTTGTCTGCACTTTTTTTCCTTGTAGTATCTCAAAGATTCCATGAGCCGTGGTAGTTGAAGAATATCAACCAGCTCAGAAGCAGGCGCACTCAAACTCTATATTATCTGCTTCACACATGATTTCTCACTGCCTTGGAACACCCCATTTTTCCATATGCTAAATTCCTCTTCTACGAGGCGATCTTGATCCCAGAAAAAGACTGATAATATAAAAGACTCTGGCTTTGCAGGGGGTGTTGGGGAAGATCCCTGTGAGCCTCCCTTCTTGTCAGATAGTCTGAGTTGGTTTCTTATAGCCTTATCACCAATCCTTGAATTGTTTAAGGGGAGTTAGGAAATCTGTTCCTTCATCTTCATCACTACAGTAATTATCCTCTTTAGGTTGATCATGGGTACCGGATGAAGTAGACCCTCTGTCCGTTGTGGGAAATCACCTCCTTAGCCCCCAATTACAGCTCAGCATTCACCCAGCAAGTCTTTCCTGGACCCTTGCTCTTAGTACCCAAATAGACAGAACATCTAGCAGTTAGGTACAGCAAGATTGAACAACTCTTTTATTTGTGTTTTACACAGCACATATACACCAAACTGCAATCAGATAACACTTGATTAAACAATAGAAAACTTAAACACATCACCAGTAAAGCAGTATCTAGCCACTTTAATCTGGAGCCAGAAGCAAGGTAGTCAGACTGGGTGCCTGACATAATTAAACAATGGAAGGCTTAAACACATTACAGACAGGGTCCATAATCTACAGGGAGGTGTTTGGCCCTCAGGCCCCTCCAAGAACCCCAGTAAGGCAGGCTGTCAGAATTCACTTCGTGACAATGGGTGTATTTGACAGGACTCCCAGATCCTGAGTCTCATAAGAACTGAATATAGTCTGGGCCCAGGCCTTGCTCCAGCCATGCTCTACACATGAAAAAAAGACTATAGTCCTCCCAGTTGATTCCTCTTTCCAGAACCTTTAAAGATGGAATTTATCTAATCCTTCAATCTTCTGTAAAGCTACATGAAAACAGCAAATGATGTTAGAGAGTATGTGGAAGATGGTCACCGCTTAATTTGGTTTCATAACTCATAGCCATCTCATGGACCTGGTAGGAAGTGGGATCATTTGGAGTAAATATGGCATCGCTGCCAAACTCCCAAATAATCTCAACAGTTCCTCAATCTGTAGCCTAAATTTCGTTCAGGATCTTCAGCCTATGTATGAGGTTAGGAGATTGGGACCTTCTCAACAGTAGTGTATTCACCCAGTGAGTAATTTATATACCTGACAAGCTTTCCAACATAAGTATATCCAGATGCCAGAATTTAATTGAATTGAATGGACTATAAAACATGGTATTACCGTGCAAAGCAAGCAAAAATATGTGTGTCTTCCAACTACTGTCCATGCGGACCCAACAATAACCAGTCACAAAAAATTAAAACAACTCACTTAAAAAGACTCTGTTGCCCATACCATAGATTTTACTGTAAATGTATAGAAAAAAAAAATCAAAAACTATCTATATATTATGTTAGCAGAGTTGCAAGTAAATGCATACATTAAGACACAAATGTGTTTTAAGTGTGTCTGTGGTGTCTCCTTTTTATTACATCTTTTTATGAAATATACTCAACAATTCCAACTTCGGTTGGGTCACCCTTGATATAACATCACTTTACTGTTCCATACTGCATGACAAGGCTCTGAAGGCAGTACAATAATTTTTGGACACTTAATCTCCACTATGAATACAATCAGACAATGTTATCTGTTGGACTTGTATTTGTCTAGTAATGCACAATTTTTATGTTTTTGACTATGTTTTTATACCTCAAAAGGCATGTGGTCTTGGTTAGCCTCATCCTATACATGGGGTGTTAGGAGTTTTTGGGGTTAACAGTCCTCTTCTGGAATGAGTCATGTGGCATGGAAGATTTATTGATGACCTACTGATTGTTTGTAGTGGTAGTCAACTTGAGGCAGATTGTCTTTTGGATTATTTAATTGACAACATATTGAACCTGAAGTTTACCATCACTAGAGAAAACAGCAGCAAAACTTTGCTAAATCATAAATGAATAGGTGATGTCTCAACTGTAGAAAATCAATGGCAGGAAGCAATTTAATTTTCATTATTTGTGCACATCCCACCCATGTTTTTCCCTTGGGTACTGATAGGAAAATTTCTCCAGCTTAGACAAAACTGTAACACTCTAGAGACTTTTGAGGAGCAAGTTGAAGACCTAAATAAACAGCCTACATGTAAGAAATTATTCTACGTGAACATCGATAGAGGTTTTCAGGGAGGCAAAAAAGGTTTACAGTATGTCTTTACTCTCTATAAAGAGAAATTAGGTGGCATAGAGTAGGACAGTACTGAAAACAAAGCAAACTTACAAAAAATGATAGCTGGGGAGCCAAAGCAGCAAACAAAAGCAAACACTCCGAAGGATGAAGTCCGAGCGGTGGTAAGTAATGGCATCTTAATGGGTTTCATTGAGCGGTTGTCCTGGCTTCATCAGGAGAAAAAAGGCTGTATACTGGATGTAATACAAATATACAGGTTTTCAGTGAGCCCAAATCCAAAAGGCAATCATCCTTATCTTTTGTCACTGAATTTAGTACGGAATGTAACCAAATAATACAGTGAGGAAATATTTACCAGTTCTATGTCTGGATCCAGCTTATGCACAGATATGTGGAAATGGAATTCAATATATAACCGGTATGGTAACAATTTGGGTCGAATCTTGTCATTTTTCAAGAAACAGGGAACTTAAACATACTGGTTATGTATACTGTAAATATAATTGTTTTATATATTTGTGTACTGCATAGAAGGTGCAAAAAATAGGCTATGGTGGGTGTGTATCTATTGATATGAATTGCGTATTGGTTTCTGATTTAAGGGATATCAATTTACAGTCTTCTGTGATCTGGGGAAGAAGCATTTTAAACTACTGAGTCTCTGTGTTTTCTTTGTGAGACATATAGCCTTGTGTCATCTGTTTTTTTTTTGTACTCTGCACAAATAACATGAGGGATACACTGTTTCAGTGAGTACCTGCTTATAAATCTATACGGATACAAGTATTCTTTACTTCTTTACTTATATTTGTAATATGTGTGTATACAAAGCGATCTACCATAACATTATGACCACTAACAGGTGGCATGACGGTTGAAGCAGTGTGGTTCCTTGGGCATTGTTCTGTTGGGAAGCATTGGGTCCTGCCATTCATGTGGATGTTACTTTGACACATATCACCTACCTAAGCATTGCTACTGATAATTTACACAAAATCTATTAATAAGGTTTTGAAACTGATATTTCAGTATCTTTTATGGCATAAAATGTATATTTTTATGTCTATATGTGTTTGTACAACAATTGTGGGGTTTTCTAGTGTTGGGATTTACTTGCTTAATCACTTGTTTTTAAAACGCTCGTAAGTAATTACTGGTGGTCAGTACTATAATTGTATTGCGCGTCTATTTGTTTAGTGTCTATGAATAATCTCCTTTAATGTGAAACGCATGGGGTGGTTGGTTGTTTAGAGTGGACCAGCCTTATTTAATTCGAATTCAACTTTGTTAATAAAGCTAATTTTTTTTAATCTTACATGAGCACTTCATCGTGTTTCCTTTTTTTTACAACTGAATGGTGTATTTGCAAGTACAATACCTGCGGAGCAGCTCCTCAAAAACATTACTTTAAGTGGGGTGAAATGTTTTTTTTTTTCTGCTTTACTAAACGAACTAAGCACATAAACATTTTTTTTCCTGGCCCTGACTTGAATCCTTCTCCAATTCAAGTCAATAAAGGAGTCTGGCTCCTTTATGGCTGCCACGCATGTGTTTATATACAACACGTGTATGTGTGAATGTATGTGTGTATATATATATATATAAATATACACACCGATCAGCCATGATATTATGACTGAGAGGTGGCAGGAGGGCAGGGCAATGTTCTGCTGGGAAACATTGGGTCTGGCCATTCATGTGGATGTTACTTTGACATGTACCACCTACCTAAGCATTGTTGTCGACCATGTACACCCTTTCATGGAAACGGTACTCTCTGATGGCATTGGCCTCTTCCAGCAGGATAATGTGCACTGGCACAAAGCAAAAATGGTTCAGGAATGGTTTGAGGAACGCAACAATGGGTTCAAGGTGTTGACTTGGCCTCCAAATTCCCCAGATCTCAATCCAATCGAGCATCTGCGGGATGAACTGGACAAAAATTCTGATCCATGGAGCCCCCACCTTGCAACTTACAGGACTTAAAGGATCTGCTACTAGTGTCTTGGTGCCAGATAACACAGCACACCTTCAGAGGTCTAGTGGAGTCCATGCCTCGACAGGCAAAAGGGGCCCTACACAATTTTAGGCAGGTGGTCCAAATGTTATGGCTGATCTGTGTATATAAACAGCAATGGAGGACCACTATGTGGTCTTCAAACTCACACTTATCATGGAACAAATGGTACTGATGGATCACTTTTAAACTGTAAACAATATTTGTTGGTGTTGTTGTATAATCAAAAATAACAGCAGATGAGTGGATTTATTTTATCATTGTAGTTTTTCAGTTGTATTTTAGTAGTCAACTTTAAAGTGAAAATGCTAAAAGAGAGAAAAGCTTATTCTAATGTCCTTGTGGGAAACATTACTGAACCCAAAAAATAATGTATTTATTAAATTACAAATAAAGAATAAATATTAAATGAAAAACAGTCTCTTTTGTACATAAAAAAAATATTGGAATATTGTATGTGTAAGCAATAAAAGCTCTGCCCATCAACAAATGTAAAATGGTTGGCAAGACTAAACAACCATGTCTAATAAACCCCAGAAAGAACATTTATGTCTTCTTCATTGCATAATTATTTCTGACAAGAGAGTTAAGATATTTTTGAAAAATCTGAAATAACAATATTCTTAAAGGAATGTTATATAAAAAAATAGCCCTGGCATAACAATATGTTCCTTTGTTTTGTTTTTTGCGACTACAATGGAAATTTAAAATAAATGGAATACAAATATCAAAACTATGACTTAAAGGGGTAGTAACACATTTGTTTAGCTTCTGCTCAATCCGTTGGCATGTTTCCAAAAATGCAACTAGTGGACTAACTGGTCTCATTAGTCCTTTTAATGAGCCAGTCAGACAGAGTGGTATAAAGCAGGAAAATAGAGCGAACACTTACTTTGTGCACACATCTATTTTTGATTCATGTCTCAATTATGCTTTTACGTTCCTGCTTACTGTAAGTTATATTCTGTACTTGCCGTTTAATTACCTTGAATTATGTATGTGTAGACTTGATAAGACAACAGATTTGTTTCTGCAATCATAACGTGTTACTGTAAAAAAACACATAAGACCCACTGTATTTTGTGTAATGCCTAGGTCCAATTTATATCTGAGTATGACTTGGTTTCAAGTTTGTTACCTTAAAATGCAGTGCATGATCTATATTATTTTAATGGCAGGTAAATGAATATGAATCAGTTTCCATGGTCGTATATTATTTGTTTTATTAGATCATGCTGCCAATAGTTGTTATAAAACGTTATTTGCGTTATAACTCCAAGGAGACTTTCCGTCTGCTTATGGCTGTTAGTAGAGTAATTGGTGGTTCACCTTCAAAATTTCTGTTCTTTTCTTTTCTGTAAATGTGAGCATTATTTTTATGTTGTGGCTTTCCACACGCCCCTATCCACATCATAAATATGGCCAGAAACCATCACCAACCACAGTGTCAATATCATAGATATGGGGCGACCACAGGAACAGTGTTTGGAGAGAGTACTGCTGGTTCCATTCCAATTTCCATTGGTTACTGTAGCACAACACATATACTGCTTGGCAAATAACGTGTTTTATGTATATAGGAAAAGGCTGCATCAGAATGCCCTCATGTCTATAAAGCAATTTGCAGACTAGACGTAGCTGCATTGTACTTTGTTAGCGTCTTTTCCGGGGAAATTGTTTTCAGATTATTCTAAATTAGATTACCATTGTTTAGCAGACTCGTACACCAGATTATCAAAGTGTGCTAAGAAATGTATAATACCAGTGCAATAGCTTGATAATTTTAAGAACCATTCCAAGATTACCAGCCATGCTAGAGGATAGAAAATAATCAGACTGAGTTGGACTAACTATCCAGCTTGCCTTTTCATGTCAGCTTTTTGTGATTCAGTTGTCAGTTCACTACAGTTTTCTGTTTATTGAATAGCTCCTATATATGTTTATATTTACGGGAGAGATCTATATAGGCAATTGATGTATCTTTGGCTCCATTCAACACGTCACTGAATACTATGGACTGCAATAGAAATATTTGTATTAAAAAGCTATGATTGATGATAACTTACTTTATTGAATAGCGCCCATTGAATGGATAAAACACTAGAATCACATGCTTTCTATGAAACAGGTGGAGATAAATCCATGTGAGAGGCTCTTTAATTAGTGTTGAATTACCTGGCAGCAAGTTAAAGTATCTTTTTGTGTTGGTGGACATTACCCATCATCACCTTCATAAACATGGATGTTTAAACATTCTAAAAGCGATGTATATCTGTTTTAGTCCTATCTATGTGGCCATGCTAGCAATATTGTAATTCCGAAGCATATCATCAGGTATATTGATTTCATTTTTGTCATTGGCTTTCCTACTAATTACCACTGTGCTGACAAAAATGTTACCTGATCTCCAAAGAATATTTCCGATATAGATTGGAAGGCAATGTCTGGATCACCTTTCATCTCTAACGAATTTAGTGTTTTCAAATACAGAAGGAAAAGAGATATATCATTAAAGGACAACTGTAGGCAAACAACGTCCATCAAGTTTAGACATTTTAAATAGAAAAGTTTTAATAAAATAATAGAAATAAAGAACCTTATTGAGCCCTCTTTGCTCCTTATAACTCTAACAGGTTGCAAACATCCACGGTGAAGGAAGATCTGACTCCTAATTCTAAACTACTCTGCAACCTCATAGCATAATGTGCAAAGAAGGCTCAATAAAGTTGTTATGTGTACGCTTATGTGTATTATTTAAATACAAATTATTTCCATTTTGATTTTTCTATTTAACATTTATTTCTTTGAGCATATATGTTTTTTTCTATTTAAAGGTTGGTCAATAAATCAAAATGTTCATGTTTGATTAAAACATAAAAAAATGCTTGTTTTTTTAATGTTAGAGACATGGCTAAATGTATAGAAAAATGTGTTATATGCGAAAACTTTACATCTTATTGTTTTTTCACATTTTTTTATTTGAACTTACAAACCCCTCCATGATTTGCCTTTCATCTATACAGTGTTTCCTTGTCAGTAAATGCTCCCATAGTGTGTATGCTCTGAATGCAACACAGACCTCTTCTTTCTCAACACCTGCCTCATCGCATAGCTTCAAAACATCTATTGAGTTGTCTCTTCTATCTAACACACACAGATCCTCCTAAAACAACCCTTTTACTGATCTTCATTTAAAGGTGTTCTGCTGCTGAATACAACTTATTAAAGAATCAGAAACCTTTATTGCTGTACATTTTTCCAATGCTCAAAGACTACTCACAAACATGTGTTTGATCTAGGTTTTGTTTTTACATCAAACAGTTTCAAACAATGGTAGCAGGACATTATTATAAATGACCTCTTAACAAGCTATTGTTTATTTTAGTAGCGGTGGGATGGGAAATAGATCAATACGCTCATGGTGCACATATGAAAAATGGCAGGTAATGCGAAACTCAGAAATCTTTTATTCATTAAAAAAGTTTGACTAGTTTTCAAAATGATGAACATAAGGTAAAATAGTATTTAAAGCATTGTTTGATGGCACAAACAGACTGACTTCAAGACTTTTGTGTTGTTTTCATGGAGCCTATTACCAAAAAAAAAGTGGATTGACAAGTGAACTGCAAATATCAGGCATTATTATTGAGCTGGGCAAAATAAATTGAATTATTTTCATGTGGCTTTTGCAGTTCAGTTGTCAATTTATGGACAGCGTGCTTGGAATTTTAAAAAGCGGAAAACTAACAAGCTTGCTTTTCTCTCTATTGTGTTGTCCAGTATTGTAATATGTGTTGGTTCTCAATTATTATGACAAGCTTACTTATTTAAAGCACAGGTTTTAGAAAATGTTTCCGCTAATGGCTTTTTTCTAACTTGTGTTTTGTTTTTACCACTTTTTTTTTTTATGGAATTCTACATCACAATATTAAATGAACCTATATGGAACTATTGTTTTTATATGAATGTAGAGAATTGAAAATGATCTATACCAAAATTGCAAGCAAATGCCTGAATTGTGAGAAAAATGTGTTTCAAATGTGTCTGTGGAATTTCCTGTCTATGACATCACCTGTGGCTTGAAATGCAAATGAGCTGCTTTTCAATGGGATGTGTAATTTGCATATTAAGCCACAGGAGATGTAATAAACTGGAGACTCCACAAACCCATTTAAAACACATTTTTCTAATAACTGCAAATTTGCTAACACAATTTATATATTATTTTCATTCATTTGTTTATCCTCTAAATTCACTGTAAAAACAATGTTTAGCGGATACAGTCCCTTTCAGGTAACACTCCAGGAATTGAGTTAAGCTACTGGTTCAATTGATGGTGAGAATGACATGCTGCCTGTTCCACTTTGCTTTGGATAAGGACCATGCACAGAAATGAATTTGATACCAGGTGTTCCAGTTTAGAGAATGTAAACAATAGTAAAGTGTTATGTTAAGTCACTGTAAATACGATGTCTGCATAATTATAAAGAATGCCAGGATTTGTGTTGTGACTTATTACACCATTGTGCGAAGGTAAATATTACTGCAAGAGTAAAACATGTTGGTAACTTCATTCATGAATAAGATTGTTTTGGACACATTTTTACCCTACAGCATGTTTAAAATGTACAAGTTTAGTAGTGACATCTTGTGGCCATTATGTTCAACTTCAGTTAATTCATTTACCCTGATTTTCACTAACCTTAACTTTGCTTCTTTAATGTAAGAATTATTTTTACAGTTAGTTAGTTAAAGTGGAGGCAAAATTACATATACTCTATTAGTATATTGTGTCATTTCCCCCATTATTAGAACCTATATTCTTGTACCAGGTTATTGCAGTGAGTGATAGGAAGTATTGGGTGCAGTTGGTGGAGGTGATGCACTCATCTGCCTGACTACTCAATAAATGAGGTCATATAACTTTAAAATCATATCACCTGATGGCTACTAGACGTGTGACATAAGGCTATCCTGGATATAATAAAATGCCAAGGACATAATAAGGTACAGGGATTTTTTTTACAGCAGATAGACATGGGCAGCCAAGATGGACTGAATGATTCTTATCTCTGGGCATACTATATTCTTCTATGTCATACAGTATCTGTTTTTGGAGCTAGTTTACATTGTATTATTTATTAGGTGTGATTATAAGTTGGGCTCCTATTTTTATATATAAAATATACATAGTATTATGATGATCATTTACTTCCCACCGACTAGAAGAAGATAAATAAGTGGGTCAATCATCAGCCTTTGATGAACATTAATGGCTGTTGTTTTAAAATAGTAACATGCCTAACTTGCAAATAAATCAGTCATCAGGACCTTTTCTGTCTTCCCATCAACATTTAAAATGATGATGGACAAGATGATTAGATTAGTGTCACAGGAAACTTGCTTGATCCAGCCTAATAGGTTGTGTAGAACAAGTAATAGAATTCTCTGCCTTGCTCACAACTGCAGCTATAAGCATGTTTTACAAACAGGAGAAGCAACAAAGGAGAGCTAATTCAGTGTGGTTGGGTAACACTAGATAACTATTTGCTTTTTACATCTGTACTGAGAGCAAGAGAGACTGTATCCTAGAGGCTTTATTTACCAACTGATATCATCAGGGCCGGCCTTAAGTGTCCCAGCGCCCTGTGCGGGCTTCCCCCTGTTCTGTCTGTCTCTCTCCCCCTCCTCCTGTTCTGTCTCTCTCTCCCCCTGTTCTGTCTCTCTCTCCCCCTCCCCTTGTTCTGTCTGACTCTCTCTCCTTGTTCTGTCTGTCTCTCTCTCTCCCCCTCCCCCTGTTCTGTCTGTCTCTCTCCCCCTCCTCCTGTTCTGTCTCTCTCTCCCCCTGTTCTGTCTCTCTCTCCCCCCTGTTCTGTCTCTCTCTCCCCCTCCCCTTGTTCTGTCTGACTCTCTCTCCTTGTTCTGTCTGTCTCTCTCTCTCCCCCTCCCCCTGTTCTGTCTGTCTCTCTCTCCCTCTCCCCCTGTTCTGTCTGTCTGTCTCTCTCCCCCTCCCCCTGTTCTGTCTGTCTCTCTCTCCCCCTCCCCCTGTTCTCTCTCTCTCTCTCTCTCCCCCTCCCCCTGTTCTGTCTCTCTCTCCCCCTCCCCCTGTTCTGTCTGTCTGTCTCTCTCCCTCTCCCCCTGTTCTGACTGTCTCTCTCTCCCCCTCCCCCTGTTCTGTCTGTATCTCTCTCCCCCTGTTCAGTCTGCCTCTTCTTCCCCCCTTGCCTGCAAATGTTGATCAGGGAAGGGGGCGGAGCTAACCGGCTGAGCGGTGTAGCTCCGCCCCCACCCTGTGAAGCAGAGCAGCGTCTTCTTCACGGGGAGCTGTGGGCAGCAAAAGAAAGTGCTGCTCAGGCTCCCCATGCTTAATGCAGGCATGGGGAGCCGAGCAGCACTTTCTTTTGCTGCCTGCAACTCCCCGTGAGTTCAGGAGCTTCTCTGCTTCACAGGGTGGGGGCGGAGCTACACCGCTCAGCCGGTTAGCTCCGCCCCCTCCCCGACACAGCAGAGCCTGCCGAGCAGAGGGCTGGTGAGGGGGGATCTTTTGATCTCCCCAATCCAGTGCCTCTACCGGCTTTTTTTCTTGTAAAATTTTTTTTTTTTTTAAACTTGCGGGCGGCGCCCCCTGGGGTGTTGCGCCCTGTGCGCTCGCACAGGTCGCACACCCCTAAGGCCGGCCCTGGATATCATCTAGGCAAATCATCAGCCAAAGTGACACAGATTAGTTAAGCAAATAGAAATTGGTACCCCTACTGCCTTCTTGAATCAAGTACACATTTAAAAAAAATAAAAATCATTAATCAGCTGCAGTCAAACGGAATGATTTTGCATTGATTTCTTAAAATGTTCAGGAATGGAAATAAAATATTCCCTGCTAATCATGTGACAAGTCCTGGGAGCCATGGCTACTAAAATCCCCACTGCTGGATTGGAGCATTGATAGGTGTCCAAACGATCTAGGCAGAGCAGTAACCAGGGTGAGGCGACTGAGGCACTTGTCTCAAGTGCACACAACAAAGGAGGTGCACCGACACTGATGTCATCTCATGCAATGGAGCTGCAAGTCTCTGTCCCTTCTTGCCTGCACTCGAGTGTCACCACTGTACCCAAGCCCAACATATGACAACTTTGGCTTCATGGACAAATGATAACGATGAAAAGGCAAAGACCTAACACTTTCTCAGCACAACTGATCATGATCCTATTTTCACTATGAAATTATTTGAAAGGGAGGCACAGTATTCTGTTCTTGCCACAGGGGCAGTAAGAGCTAGCTATGGCTTTGTATCTGGGGTTAGAGCCTGGTCAAAGTTTATATACATGCAGTATTAAAGCTGACCCACACATGCATCTATACACAAACCTATATCTATATGCATGTAGAGACGTACATTTTATAATTTTCCTCTGTTCTCTCTCCCCCCTTCCTCAGTTCTCTCCCCCCCCCCCTTCCTCTGTTCTGTCTTTCCCCCTCCCTTTCCTTTGTTCTGTCTCTCCCTCTCCCCTTCGTCTGTTCTGTCTCTCCCCCCTTCATTTGTTCTGTTCTGTCTCCCCCCCCTCGTTCTGTTCTTTCTCTCCCCCCTTCCTCTGTTCTGTCTGTGAGGGGGCAGAGCTCCCCAATCCAGTTCCTCTTTACTTTTTTTTTCTTGGCGGGCACCCCCTGGGGTGTTGCGCTCGCACAGGTCGCACGCCCCTAAGGCCGGCCCTGACTAGTATCTGCAACTGCACTCACAAGGACTTGTCACTGCACCTATACTTCACCCAGTAGGACTTGCCAGACACCATGTTGCACCCAACAAGGACTTGCCACAGGGACATGTAACTCACTGTGGGAGTTACATGTCCCTGACTTCTACAAATAACAAGACCTCCTCCTGAATTGGTCTCTCTGGCTCCTAAAGGCTACAGAAATTTGTCAAGACCTGATTTAGGTGACCCTAGTCCCATTTAACCTTTGGTCGATCACACAATAACAACCGATGACCCATGTGAGGTAGGAAATTAACAATGATCAAATTTATTTTTCGGCATAAAACTCTTAAAATGGATTCTAATATAATAAATTCAGACAATAGATGTGAATATTAACTATGGCACTATCCCATGAGAAATATTTTTATTATCAGATCTTAAATCCTACTGTGACATTTGTATCGGCCGGTAACTGATTGTTTCCTTATGAGTTCTAAAAATGTCATTGTGTTTTTCTTGGCACGGAGCAATGTTTTAAGATTATACATGACCTCTCCCAAGTTGATTAGTCACCGCAGTATGCAGTGCGACTATGTTCATTGTTTAGATTTCTTCTTCTAACTGGCTGACTTTATGTATACGTTTTGTGAACTGTGTTTTAATGAAATGTGGAAATCATTCTGGGTTAAATCAGATTCTTTGCACCCACCATGTAATTTAGATGAACATCAAAAATCTTTCATGTGCCCATATTATGCTAATTTCCATTTGTTCGTTTGGGGCTAAACATTTTGTATGAGTTCTTGACAGCTCATATAATGTTTACTTTTTTTTATATAAACTTTAAAGTTCAATATTTTCACAAACAATTCAACACGCCACCCTATCGTTATGTAAATACCAGCTGTACATAGACTTCGGTATACAAATCCCCCACCAGGATTTCAGTGAGGGATAAACATTTGAAAGAATAGATACTTGACAATAATTTTCTTTATAGGTGTGATGGCTATTAAAGGCAGTACTTGTTTGTTCCAATGCTTATTGTGTTGTCTTGCTTTTGTAGTTGCAGCATCCTGGCATTTACAGAATTAACCCCTATGTGCCAGGGTTCTGCAGGTTATCCCAACTTACTGCCTGTTGTAGCATTGCCCAGAATAAAAAAAACATTTCAGGTATTCCCTTTCAACTTTTCAATGATTCCGTTTCAAATTATTATTATTTAGATTAAGACATCCAATAAATAAAAGCTTGTCATAGCAATGGATTTGAGAAGATCTGAGGAACTGGGTAATACGATTGAACCACTACTTGTACTATTTCTGTGTAACTTTTATACATGACCCTAAATATTTGTAAATCAAATGCAAAAGTTTTTTTTTTTCCCATTCATGGCTATCTTATTATAATTCCTACTTTACACAACATAAATAAGTTCTTCTTTCTTATAGCACATTTTATATGATCTCTTCTAACTAGGTCTTCTCATTTGATCTCTAGGTAAAGGGACTTTGAAGTGCGAGTTGACATGCAGAGCCATGGGCTACAGGTTTTATGTGAGGCAGGCTGACCAGGTAATAGACGGGACACCTTGTGACCTCAACGGCACAGCAATTTGTGTTTCTGGACAGTGCAAGGTAAGCAATACATTTTTACTCAATTGGCTAGGTGTTGTGTGTTTTATTTTGCAATGTTGTCATTCAAGATGACCATGTGATATTGTGTGACCAATTAAGTCGTACTAATATGATCTGTCGCACACTTTATTACTGGGTTATTTTGCTTGGTTTGCCTGTAAAGGCTGTCAGAAAGTTACCAACCTTTTCCTAACTGGGTTAAAAATAAAGTTTTTTTTTAATGTGTTTAATACAGTTATATTCAGTGAATTGTATAGATGTATTGTGCTATATCACTATGTTACTGCACTAATTGTTTTCATGAATTGCACTTAAAAAAGAAAAGCCAACTATACCTTCCATGTAAATGTGGTGTCTATGATTAGATGTTTGCAGGTACTTTATCAGACCTTTTGTCAAAAACCAAGGTCAATAACCAAGTAGAGGACAGAGAAGAGCGGTTCCAGATTTGCGGATGAAAAAAATCAGATGAGGAAACACCTCTCCTGTATGCTCTCCCTTCCTATCGCTGCTCATCTCTGCCAATTATTTTGTCCACCTCCATGTGCTGTATTTATTTATCCTTTACAGTTATCTAGCATACACAAACAAGGTCCACATGTCATTGGCAGAAACCCCACTGTCATTCACCACTAGTGAAACTTCACCTAAGGCTGGAGGTTAAATATTGAATCAGGCACTTGTTCTGTGTGGAGATCTGTACACATGTGGAAGCTCCCTTTTTGAGCTTCCAGAGCTTTCATAAAGCACAGCAGAGACTCCCCAACAAATCTCTATCCTAACCCTGGCGCTTAATTCACTTGTTTAGTAGAGCCAGCACTGGGAACAGACTTCTTGCAGTTAACAGTCTTGAAACATTTTAAAAGTATAATAGAGAAAGATAATATGGTTAAAACTATAAAGTAAACCAATCATAATATAGTTCTCTGAAAATTCAAAACATTGTAAGGTTCCCCCCCAGTAATTAGTATAACTCTTTTTAAAGGTTTCCCATACATGTGTATGGATATTTCTATGTAATAAGTCACATAGTTATGGAAATATAGGTGTCGTTCTTTTTTTGAATGCGAATCATTTTTCTATATAAAATGAATCCACAGACGCTTTCATCTTACTGGTCGTTGATTAGAATCAACAGTTTCAAAAATGACAAAGTATTTGTTGCAAATATTTCACCAAGTAATAATAACAAAATCATGGCACATGCTTCGGTTTCCATTTAGCTCCACTTCTAAAGTAAATGTTTGGGGGAGGGGATTTTTGTTCTTGCCGTACATCTACACCATGCCATAATGAATCTGTAATAATGGAAATTATCCATCAACACAATAGTTATTTGAAAATCTATGCCAAAGCTGAAAGAAGAAGTTGAAATGGACCATCTGTATCTGATGTAGAAACTGATTACCTCTACAAGCAATGGATGTATAGCAAAGTGAAGGGATATGGTGTAGGATTGTAGATTATATATTTTAAAGGAATATCAAATATTTTGGCATGCAAAATATAGACAGTATTGAAGTTGGTACCCTAGATATTCATGCGTTACTAATTAGCAAAAGGTCAGGCGCATACTGGTTAATATCATTTTCTAAGCAAACAACAAGTGCTATAAGTTCAAATATGACAGATATCTAAACTAATCTAAACTATGTATACATGTATTTATAATCTACTGACTAATGAAATATCCACTTACCGTATTTTCCGGCGTATAAGACGACTGGGCGTATAAGACGACCCCCCAACTAAGTCATCTTATAAGCCGGAAAAATCGCATCTATATTTTAACCTTTTAGGTTAAAATATAGAGTTTGCCACCCTCCTCCCCCTTTCCCCAATACCCAGTACTTACCTATTTTCTGCTCTGTCTCCCCGCTGTTAAGCCGGTCCGTGGCTGTGAGGGAAGCGTTGTGAGCTCCCCTCCAGCCGCGCGGTCAATAATATTTTGTTTAAAAAAAAAGTTTAAACAGACTTTATTGAAGCCGCGCGGCCTGAGGGGAGCTCACAACGCTTCCCTCACAGCCACGGACCGGCTTAACAGCACTAGAGGAGACAGAGCAGAAAATAGGTGAGTAAATCCCAGTACCCAGCGTATAAGACGACCCCCCAACTTTTGAGAAGAATTTCAGGGGTTAAAAAGTTGTCTTATACGCCGGAAAATACGGTAAGTGATAGGAGAATTCTAAATTAAATTCACTTTTTACCTCTTCACTGCAATTAGTATGTTTAACAGAAAGTTCTATTGTATGGGAAGATGAAGTAACACAACTTCACACAGTAACGGAAAAAGCAATACATCTTTTTCAAATGTTCGGCAGTTCAAGGAGGAAATCAGTGAACTTTCTTAAAGGTCCATGTGCTCTGATGATCTCAAAGCACAGTTTTACATATTCTGATTGTGAAGCTGTTAGGGGTTGTATCTGGTATCTCATTTTTAGTTTTTATAAGAGCCATTCTTTTTCGGCATAGATTTTAGTAGTCCACCTTACTGCATCAGGATTTTTTCCTAATGCTAACGGCAGAGTAAATATTTCAGCAGTTATTCAACTACCGTATTTGCTCGAATATAAGACAAGGTTTTTTTTCAGAGCAAATGCTTATATTCGAGGTTGTCTTATAATCTGACCTCAAATAAGACTTATCAAACTATAAGATTCTGATCCAGGTCCCCCGCAGAGCTGCAGGGGACCTGGATCCCCCTCGCTAACAGCCAGTGGATGTCTGCGTGATGCGCACAGACATCCTCCGCTGCTGCCCTGCACGTCCGTCGGGACTTCTATGATGAAGCTGGGACCTTCCGGCTTCCCACCACACAATTTTTGTGCTGACATTAATAGCAGTGGATGTTTGGAAACAGCAGAGCATAGGTGACTTTTATACACCATATGCCTCAGCATTCGGTAACCCGGCTCTATGAGTTTATGTGGTCTTCGTGGCTGAGTTGCTGCTGTTCCTAAAAGCTTCCACTTTCCAATAATACCACTTTTACCATGGAATATCTAGCTGGGAAGAAATTTTATGAACTGACTTATTGCAAAGGTGGCATCCTATCACAGTAACATAGTAATTTAGGTTGAAATAAGACACAAGTCCATCAAGTTCAACCCTTCTACCTATCATTCCTGCTTCTGATCCAAAATAAGGCAAAAACCCCTAAGTATTATGCTCGAATTCACTAAGCTCTTTAGAACAACACATTTTTTTTTTCTACAAATGTTTTGTAAATGCAGACTGTGTGGCTAGGTGCTAAGGTGGTAAGACAGAAACATATGGGGGGAGATGAAAATGGGGAAGCAGACAGAAATTGAAACCTGTGGCTACACTATACGCTACTTTCAATGTAAAATGTGTAATTTGCATATTAAGCCACATGGTTTTGTCACAAGCTGAAGATGGCACAGACACATTTAAAACTCTTAACTTATGCATATCAGTTGACAAATATATATAAACCTTTATACAGTGCTGCACTGACCTCTGCTGTCCACTAAGTTGCAGTATAAAACAATTTCACAATATAATTTTCATTTTTTTTCTATTATGAAATGATGTAATACACAGCAATAGTACATGTTTCTAGAAAATTGGTGACAAAATGTAAAAATATATATAGCATGCTCTGTTAGAACCTCTAGTCCTGGTTTATCTAAACTTGGAAAATGCTGTTCCCATGCCCTTGTTAGAACTGGAAACTGTGTTGTAAGAGTTTAGTACATAGGTTTGGAGTTGAACTGTTTTTAATAATCTTCAAGTGCTGACCTTCAGAATAATCAGTTGTGACGTTGATTGTTTTTTTTTCTATACAATCTTTAAAATGTTATTTTAGCATTTACTGCATTTGATTTACCCTCTGGTACAAAGACATGTTTCATGTGGAGAAACATATTAAAGGTTTAATACACCATATGTATAACATACATTGTCTTTGCACTGTTCTACAAAGCAGTGAATGAATGAAAGTTTTGGCTGTGACATCATATCTAGTATCCACATTTGTTGCGATACTGTGGCCTAATCAATAGAAGTGTCTGAGCCTCAACTGATGTATGGGTACATATGTATGGGGATGAGACCTCAGATTTTTCAACAGTAAACCTAACTATTTTCTACAGTAAAATCGATCTCTTATTAATGTACATTTAAAACAACATGAAACATAAAAAATAACAAAATGAATGTTCAAACACTATTGTCAGTTGTGTGTTTGTGCAACTGTGATTTAAATGTGTGTGGAACACTGCACACAAACATTTTATAATGAAAAAAAATGGGGGTTATAAATTTCAAAGCAGCTAATTCGTGGAGGTAAGTTTAAAATTTTAATGTTTGTCACAATTCAGCGGACCTCCAAAAAACGGTTGCTTATCAGACCAATATTGTATTCATTTTAAAGTTGTAATTAGCTTACAGCACTCGGCAATGAAATGTCAGATAAAATTTAAAATGTTGAAATAATAAAATGCTTAGCAAAGTGAACATCCCCTGAATGGACTCCAACAAATACAAATATTAATATTGTGGCCGGTGATAAAGCAGGAGGTGAAATGTTGCATCAGAATGTTGCTTGATGTGGATTGTTATGGCGCCCGTGGGATCCCTTTGCCTTCCTGGGCTATCTTTTTATGTTTTATTTGTCGTATGAGATGTCTATGTGACCGTGAGGAAGTTAACTTTAAAGGGACACTCCCACCAAAAAATGAAAAGGGTTTATTTTTTTATTTTGCATTGTTGGTTTCAGATATGTCATTTTTTTTGTTATGTGAGTTTATTTTATGAAATATTTTACTAAACAAATGGGACTGGACATTACCATTTTGTGAAATATAGTGTTATTGGGTGTCACCCCCAGTGAATTTACAGCACTAGTAAATCACTTTGGGCCTGGGGACACAGAATGCAGTCTACAAGTCTGAATTCTGACCATAGACTTGGACTGAATGGGAGGGTAATGTAACTATTACATCACAAGGGGGCAGAGTTCTTATCCTATTTGATCAGGTCAATCTCCTCTCTTTGTGTTGGAAGGCACAGCCAACTAGTCCTGCCCACTATGATACACAGTAGCCAGCAAGAGAGCAGGGGTGTACCTTACGACATCATCATGCAGGCTTTGGCCACAGTTGTAAAGTGAGACTTGCTGGAAGATTTTGGAGACTGCTGCATTATGGGTGCAATTCTCAAAATGGATGCTGGAGACAGACACCTCATTTAATTTTTACTTTCATATGCAATTAATTCAAACAGAGAAAAATCTTAGATATGTGTTTGTTTTAAATGCAAAGGTAATCTAGTTACATCTTATGTAAGTGGTAGTGTCCCTTTAAGTGATACTGTGGGAGGCATCTTCGTATGAGAACTACTTATTAAAGTGACACCGTGGGAGGCATTTTCTTACGCAATCTACTTTTTCATAAAACGTTAACAAAACAATCCTCAACTAATCGATTCAGAAACTAATTGGATGTTATTGGAAAAGATGGAGATTTAACCCATGATTATAAGTAAAAAAAAAAGACAATCATTCATTTTTATTGGGTTTCTGACAATCTAGTGCAGTCATATTTATTTATAAGAACTGTTCAGGGCTGCACCAGCTAATTAACTCAGGTTAGGGTTGCCACCTGGCCGGTATTTTACCGACAGGCCGGTTAAAAAAAATTGGCTTCAGGCCAATGTTAAGTGTATGGAGATAGTACCAAGGCCGGTATTTTTCTGAAGAAAAGGTTGCAACCCTAACTCTGGTATTTGCTCACTCTCACTGATGATCCACACCATGAAAGACAAGTCTATTTGTGTTGTGGCCTGAAATTCAGACTTTATGAACAGCCCAGACCAATGTCAATGTCTGCTCTTCCTCCCTACTCTTTCTGGAAAATGTTCCCATACTGTCGTCTTTTAAACATGCCGTAACCTTTTAATACAACTCAACATCCGCAAAACCTCAGAGTTTACCTCCTCCTTAGTTTGGCAATTATTTCTTTAAAACTTATCCCTCTAGCAAGTTACATTGAATGTATAGTACATGCCATTGCAATTTCTTTGAACTGATTAAAGGTTTGTATATAGAAAATATTGTGCAGTCAACCGAGTCTATAGACCTTAGGCAACTCTTTATACATCTGTGTCTCTGTCGGAAATTAAATAAGGATATCTACTAATACGTGTTTGATTGCTTCTAAAATCACTTGTAATATATAAAATCTCTTCATATAAACAATAAAAAAGAAAAACAACTCTTTGGAAATGTAATTAATGCATAAACTATTAACTACTATTTCTAGCTCTCATTTTAATAGATGGCCTTAGGAAATATACAATCTGTTAGGCTGTATTTTAATTTATGCAGTATGTTGTTTTATCAATGCCCAATATGAAACATGGTTTAAATTAATGATTACATTTCATCAAACCTAATAATATATATAAATTGCATAGTACTGACACAAATTTGAATTTGACCTTCTTTTGAAATAAAATCTGTTTCCAGAATTACCGTTTTAATATAGGCCTTGATTAAGATATAGAATAACTGGCACATCAGACACCTTAAAACATCGCATTATAATAAAAACGAAGCACTAACTATTTATCTCCCTAAATCTTCCCTAAAATCATATTTTCTAATTTTAGGAAATATCATAATACTTTCAAATATGCTTCAAATTCAATATATGTGTGTAGTGTGCCTTTAACAACTACATAAATATAACAAAAATATGAGAAATCACAGTTGCATTCAGGCGAAGATGTGGGCTAGCACTAGCTAAGTTCATTTCCATTTAAAGGGGCAATGCCAACCTATAGTGTCCAAAACAATATTTGAGATAATCACTGAATCTTGTAATATAAAAAAACAATCTGTCTTTGCCATTTTTCCTCACTTTTCCTATGTCTTAAAAACAATATGAAGTTTAATAGTTACCGATGTAGCTACAGTCCTGCCTGTTTTCCTAAGCCCTCCTTCTTGTGTTGAATTACAGCACACAGAGCTTAATGAAACCATGTCTCCCCTGCATTCCACTGACTTGAAACAGTGAGGCCCTATGACATCATTTGTTAAACTATCACAAGTCTGCTATGTTTAAAACATATACCAAAATGCACCAAAATGAGGTACCAAATACAGTAAACATGAACACTTTCATGTATGTTGAAGTGCACCTTTCTTAGGACTGTGAAACAGGAACCATCTGAGATATCAGATTTCAAGTTTATCAGGATTTTAGAGTGATGTCACGGGTGGGATGTAGGGCTGTTTTACTGGCAGGTTGCTAAAAACAATTACACCAATGTTAAGTCTATGGAGGCAATTTCCTTAGTGGAATGCAATGTGAAAATGTCAGTCTTTATAGATCTCTTTTTTTTGTCAGCTTTGTGGTTGAATCTTCTGTGTAACTAGGTGTGTATATTTTGATCTGCATTTGTGTAGTATTTATTTAGAAAGTATTTTACCAGGAAGGATACACTAAAGTGTAAAAAAATGGATTGTAGTTTAATAGTGAAAACCAACAAAAAACATTATTTGGTTATGTTCTTTTCCTTCTGAAATTCTGCAGCTTTTGGTTACTTTCCATCATACTTATGTTTGTTTTTGTTCTTTCCTACTAGTTCTCCACAAGTTAAATTCCGTTTAATAAATTTAATAAAAGCTTATAAAAATGCATACACTAGAAAAATCTTCAGTCAATAGAATTCAAAGTGTTCACAGATATTAAAAATATGACCATACAATTAAAGCTTTTGTCCGGTCCTGAATCTGTGTATTAATCAACCTGACGTGTTTTGTCCATAAGGGCTTCTTCAGAGGTAATTGCATCTTTGGATAAGATGATAACCATGGGAAGGAATGAAGCAACATAAGAGAGCAAAGGAAGAGGGACTATAACAAAGTGAATAGTGGAAGCCAGCGTAGTATACACAAACAATTATGAAATATACGGATAATGATGAATGAATGAATGAAGAATGTATATAACTCACTGATACCAATGAGTACAAAGCAATAATGGTTTCTATGCTTGCTTGCAATTCTCACAGCCACATATGGGTCGTTCTTATACATGTAATGCATATAACAAACAAATAACAAGACAATACACACTCAACATGAAATCAAGAGTAAGTAAACTTCCTGTCTTGAATATTACAAAGAAACTGAATCTTACATTGCATGAAATTGTGCATATATTGGACAGTTGTCACAGGACGATATTTTATAACCAAGTTGTGTATCTGCATAGATAATAAAGTGTAACTGGTAGTTACTTGTTGTGAGCAACAAGGATTCATAGAGACCCAAAGAATGGAAGATGACAGTTCCCAAATAATGTCTGTAAACTGAGATGGAAAAAAGAAAGATACAAACTATTTAGGAAAGTGCAGATGTTACCAGATGAAGAGGTAGGCAGCATGCCAGATATGGAATAAATAATATATACATAAAAAGTACTCTGTGTTCCAGCTTACTGTAGTACATGGGGGGAGGATTTTACATACAAAAGGGATCTAATACAAAAAAACATGAAGTTCAAACTCATTTGGACCAAAAGGGAGACATGAATCCAGAACATTTCCTTCCCTCCTTTAACTTGATTGACTGCCTTCAGTGTTTGGACACATGACCGAAAGGTTGGAAAGAAAGAAGAATGGGGTCTTTATTAACGATGTGTGTCTATCCTGTATCTATAACCTGCGTCCACACCAGTTCTGTTTGTTATAACTAGGTTTTCTCTTTCTGTGCAATAGGGAAATTGTCCTCTGGTAGTTGGCAGTCAGGGTTGGCCATTTCTTCTGTTACTATCTTCACTATATTCAATTCTGATTTCATCCTCATGTACAAACAGCAAGTCATAAAATTACTTGAGATATTTGTCAATCTATGTTTACAAAAACAAATTTCAGATACTCAATAAAATATTAGTAAATAAATATAATACATTTGAGACTCTTTTACCAAAATATTTAGATGCTACAGTGATAGTCACTGCTATTATAATATGTAGCAGAGGCTATTTACAATATAAAACAATGTTTTGTGTTATTAATGTATCATTCATCAATACAATAAAACTGTTTTAAGGGAGCATCAATGTTTTGCTATGTATACTTTTCACAAGATTAGGCTATATATTTTTGTCAGGGAATCCCTCTGGGATGTTCACTTGTTAGTAAAGATCTGTGTTTTATAACTTTTTGCTTTTACTCCATTCATTAATAATTTTGGACCACACTTGGAAATCGTCTCAGCTTGACCTGTAGTTTCCGGTTCTGGCAGCTTATGGCAAATAGATTTTGGGTCAACTCTGGTGTTAAGGTAGGTGCCTTGGAGCCAATTTCTTGGGATGTGCTGGACAAACAAGGCCACCTTACAACTTGCAGGATGTTAAAGGGTCTGCTGCTAATGTACAATATAGTATTTTTTTCTTGACACAGAATACATGGTCAACCTTTTTTTTAAATCGAATACTAAATAAATAATTTAAAAGATTCCTAGATATGACAACAATAGATAAAAAAAAATTATCAGAATGGTTTATTGTGGTCCATTGTGCGTGATCTGCTATATGAAGTGACTTTGAGCAATCTCTGAGTAGATATTATTTGCTTTACAATTCTCTTTCTATCTGATATTTAATAGCTTGGCTGCTCTTCTAAGAGCTGCTTTTCAAAGAGTATATTTAAGAGATATTCTGGAGATACTCTGGAGGTAGTCTGAGGTATACAAGAGGTGAGAAAAACTAAAAGATCTTTTTGATTTAAATTCTTAAAATGGCAGATTTGGTTTACTGTGATAATTGTTCTGCATTTGTTTCACATTCCATTTTTTGGAGGTTTGGAGGCTGTCTAATCTGTAGACAGTTCTCAAGATTGCAGCAGGAGATTGCATTTTTAAAGTCCGAGATTTGTAATTTATCTGTAAAACAAACTCGGGCTGAGACTGTTGCAAAGTCACTGCCACAGAGGCCATTGCCGCAGAGGCTTCCTAGGAATGGCAGGTGGATTACTGTTGGATCTGGTAGGCTTAGAGTTGTGGATAAAAGGCATGTCCCACAGTCTGTGGCTGTCCAGAATTCATTTTCAGCACTTGCAGAGTGCAGTGGTGTTGTGGAGGCAGGCTCAGACGCAGAGTTTGAGGAACCACTCTCCTATGTGGCTAAGGTGTGCAAGGAGAAGGTGAGGCCTGATAGAAAGCAGTTGTTGTTGGGCGATTCTATCATAAGAGGTGCGGAGTTGGACAGTATTGGCTTAGTGAGATGTCTTCCTGGAGCTACTGCTCGCAGAGACAGGAGGCGTATTTCTAAGATTGTTAAGCAAGCAAATCAGGAAGGAGAATTGGATGTACTGGTTCATCTAGGGACAAATGATTTGGCTTGCAATGAGGTTTCAGAGGTGAAGGAAGCTTTTCGTGTTCTTGCCAATGATATACGGCAGGTTGTGTCCACACTGTCCTTTTCTGAAGTTATGCCTGTGCACAACATTCAGAATGATAGACGGATGCGTATTAGGAACTTCAACTTGTGGCTTGGAGAATGGTGTCGGGAGCAAGGATTTGGCTTTGTTTCTCATGGAAGTTCACTATGGGATAGAAAGGAACTGTACAAAAAAGATGGTTTGCATCTTTCTCAAAAGGGAACGAATGTTCTCAGTGAGCAGTTCAGAGGTTTTGCTAGGAGGTTTTGAAACTAAAAGAGGGGGGCAAAATGGCCATAAAACATCAATCCAATTGCCCCCCAAAAAAGGTACAGAAGTTACCTGTAGTCAGTGTGCTAAAAAATGATAAGCTTAGGGTCATGTCTACAAATGCTCGCAGTTTAGGGAATAAGATCCATGAACTTGTGACAATATTGGCAACTGAGAATGTAGATTTAGTGGCTGTTACTGAGACATGGTATAATGAAAAACATGACTGGGACATTTCAATACCAGGGTACTCTTTATATAGAAAAGACAGAGAAGGTAAAAAAGGGGGAGGGGTGGCCCTGTATGTGAGGGATAGCTTAAAATGTAACGTAATACAAGTTAGTGAGGCGAACATAGAGTCAGTTTGGGTTACATTAGAATTTGGTAATCATATGGTAACTCGGGTAGGTGTGATTTATAGGCCCCCTGGACAAATAGATTAGTTAGATAATCTACTAGTTGAGGAAATAGCTAAAATGACAATGAAGGGAGAAGTGATCATCATGGGTGACTTCAATCTTCCTGATGTGAACTGGAAATACAAAACAGCTACTTGCGCCAGGAGTACGCATATCCTAAACTCCCTACTGGGATTATCTCTAAAACAAGTAGTGGAGGAGCCAACTCGAAAGCAGGCCATACTAGACTTAGTGTTCACAAATGGAGATTTGTTATCAGATATTAGTGTAGGTGAAAGTTTAGGATCTAGTGATCACCAGACAGTGTGGTTTAATATAAGAACAGTGACGCAGTCACACCACACAAAAACAAAAGTTTTAGATTTTAGAAAAACAGACTTTTCTAAAATTAGATTAGATGTGAAGGAGTCATTATCAGACTGGAGCAATTTAAATGGAGTCCAGGAGAAATGGGATTATCTAAAAGTTGCACTACTGAAGGCAACAGAAAATTGCATAAGGCTTGTCAGTAAGAGCAAAAAATTGAAGAAACCACTGTGGTACTCTGCAGAGGTGGCTAAAATAGTAAAAAATAAAAAGCTAGCATTTAGTAATTATAAAAATACTCAGAGTGAGGAAGATAGAAAGATCTATAAGAGTAGGCAGAAAGAGGCAAAGCAAGCTATAAGAGCTTCCAAAGCACACACAGAAGAGACTATAGCCCAGTCAGTGAAAAGGGGGGATAAAACATTTTTTAGATACATAAATGAGAAAAGGAAAGTAAAACAAGGATTAGTTAGATTAAAAACAAAAGAAGGATGCTATGTAGAAGAGGATAAAGGCTTAGCAGACTGCCTTAATGAATATTTTTGTTCAGTTTTTACAAATGAAAATGAGGGTAAGGGACCTCATTTAGGGAAAAAGACTAATGAGTCTTTTGATGCATGTAAGTTTACAGAGGAAGAGGTTTTACTTCAGCTGTCTAAAGTAAAGACAAATAAGTCGATGGGACCTGATGGGATACATCCAAAGTTATTAAAAGAACTTAGTGGTGTACTAGCAAAACTGTTAACAGATTTATTTAACCAATCATTGTTAACGGGAGTAGTTCCAGAAGATTGGAAATTAGCTAATGTTGTGCCCATTCACAAGAAAGGTAGTAAGGAGGAGGCGGGCAACTATAGACCAGTAAGTCTTACTTCAGTAGTGGGGAAAATAATGGAAACCTTGTTAAAGAATAGGATTGTTGAACATCTAAAGTCGCTTGGATTTCAAGATCAGAGACAGCATGGGTTTACTTCAGGGAGATCATGCCAAACTAATCTTATTGATTTTATGAATTGAATAATAGATCAGGGTGGTGCAGTAGACATTGCTTACCTAGATTTCAGTAAGGCTTTTGACACTGTCGCACATAGAAGGCTTATCAATAAACTGAAATCTTTGAGTTTGGATTTCAATATTGTTGAATGGATTAGACAATGGCTGAGTGACAGGCAACAGAGGGTTGTAGTCAATGGGGTATATTCGATTCAAGGTCTTGTTACTAGTGGGGTACCTCAGGGATCTGTTCTTGGACCCATTCTCTTTAATATTTTTATTAGCGATATTGCAGAAGGTCTTGTTGGCAAAGTATGTCTTTTTGCTGATGATACAAAGATTTGCAGCAGGGTTGATATTCATGGAGGGATAAGCCAAATGGCAAATGATTTAGCTAAACTAGAAAAATGGTCAGAGCAGTGGCAACTGGCATTTAATGTGGACAAGTGCAAGATTATGCACCTTGGGCGTAAAAACCCAAAAGCAGAATATAGACTATTTGGTACAGTCCTAACCTCAACATCTGAGGAAAGGGATTTAGGAGTAATAATTTCAGAGGACTTGAAGGTAGGTAGGCAATGCAATAGAGCAGCAGGAAATGCTAGCAGAATGCTTGGTTGCATAGGGAGAGGTATTAGCAGTAGGAAGAGGGAAGTGCTCATGCCATTGTACAGAGCACTGGTGAGACCTCACTTGGAGTATTGTACGCAGTACTGGAGACCGTATCTCCAGAAGGATATTGATACTTTGGAGAGAGTTCAGAGAAGGGCTACTAAACTGGTACATGGGTTGAAGGATAAAACTTACCAGGAAAGGTTAAAGCATCTTAACATGTATAGCTTGGAGGAAAGACGTAACAGGGGGGATATGATAGAAACATTTAAATACATAAAGGGAATCAACACAGTAAAGGAAGAGAGTATATTTAAAAGAAGAAAAGCTACCACAACTAGAGGACATAGTCTTAAATTAGAGGGGCAACGATTTAAAAGTAATATCAGGAAGTATTACTTTACTGAGAGGGTAGTGGATGTATGGAATAGCCTTCCAGCAGAAGTGGTAGAGGTAAACACAGTCAAGGATTTTAAGCATGCGTGGGATAGACACAAGGCTATCCTAGCTATAAGACCGGGAACGGGGGACTAATAAAAGTACTAAAAAAAAAAAAAAAAAATTGGGCAGACTAGATGGACCGAATGGTTCTTATCTGCCGACACATTCTATGTTTCTATGTTTCTATGTTTCTATAAGTTTAAAACTACAACTACAGATATATCCGTTCATTCATCCATTCTTTAGCCCATTCATCATGAAGAATATTGATTTCACAGCTACCTTTTGGTGTTAAAAACAATTTTAGCAGCTATTCCATTTGAAGCTGGCTGCTTTTCATTATTACTGCCATGGGAGGCATATTGGACAGCTGTTGACAAGCTCATCCAGGGATAATGTTAAGTAAATATACACAAGCTTGGCAAACATACAATAGCATTTTCATGGGCATGGTTAACAAAACAAATACATAAAACGTGAGCTTTACTTATATCTTATTTAAAAGCAGTTTTCTCTTTGAAAAATATGTATCACATTCTTAAAGTATAAATGTTCTAACACCTTATTTTAATATTTCATATTACGTCAGGGTAGTAGCCATCTTGAATAACCTTACACTAAATTAATTAAAACTAATGCTAAAAAAAATTGTAGAAAGCCTGGGATGCTCATAAGGTCATTCTGATGAAGAAATTAATTAGCGCTTTTGTTATGTGCAAGCATCATGAACCACTTGGTACAAATCTCCAGTGATGATCTTTGCTTGTATTTTAGGCTTCCGTTGTGATCTTGTGGATGAATGGTTGAAAAATGTCCAGATACATTGTATGTAAAGAAGGACGGCCACTTAAGAGATTAAGCAAAATATGTTAAGGTGTGCAATATTGCAGTACGTAATGGTTGCCATATAATGTGAATGACTCCTCCCAATTTTTTCACTGTAGACTGCTGTCTTTTTTGTGACTTTAATGTGTCTTAAAAATTAGTTAAATGTTTTATGTGGATGTGGCTTAGTTCATTTGTATATTTGCAAAATTAGTATATCCGGAGAAGTTATGGAAAATATGTCATGGACCATTGTTGAGAGCACAATCATTTCCTCTACTTGTGTGGTGTGGAAAACAATTACTCCAAGGATCTTTCTTTAGCTTGTGATGACATATGTATTATCTGGACCTCAATAAAAAGTATAAGCAGGATCTGTTGCTGGCTGTTGAGGCAGGACCCCAGATCTCATGGTGGCCATTTCACACATATTTGTATGGCTGTATATATTTACAAACAATGGGAGCCATGCTGAATTCTGGCTGACCAGATTCTCCTTTAACACATGGGGTTTACTTGAGACTGTACTGTGCAGCTGAAGAAGGGGAATCTGATGATACAGCAGAAAGAGATACCATCTCTGAAATGGAGAAAGAAACCTGCAATACATTTCCTTTAGGGGATCTAATCTTAATGTGAAATGGACTGAGTAGAGGTTGGATACAATTTTCGTTGGGCTGAGGAACTGTCAGATGACAAAAGGGAGTTTTGTTTGTTATTCTGTGATAATTAATATAATTGTGTCACATCATTTCACCTAGAAAGTGCCAATGAGTAATTTTGACCAACGTATAGCTACCGTATTTGCTCGAATATAAGACGACCCCCCAAACTTTGTATATTCCTTTAGGAAAAAAACTAAAAGCCTGAATATAAGACTACCCTATAGGGGGGAAAAAATGTTTAACTTGTATATATGTAAATTGCTTTTTAATATTTAATAAAAAATTGATATTAAACAAATGCATTTCTTGTTTTTATTTCCTTTTAGGTGCCAATGCTGCCTCTCTCCCCTTCCCCCAGCTGTCTCCCCCCCCCCCAGCGTTGTCTCTCTCACCCCTCCACCTCATCTCTATCCCCCCTCCCCTTGTCTCTCTCTATCCCCCCTCCCCTTGTCTCTCTATCCCCCCTCCCCTTGTCTATGTCTCCCCCCTCCCTCCCCTTTTCTCTCTGTCCCCCCCTCCCCTTGTCTATGTCTCCCCCCTCCCTCCCCTTGTCTATGTCTCCCCCCTCCCCCCTTCCCCCTCACCTTGTCTCACTTTCCCTGGTGGCTAGTGGGGGCTGCTGGGGGATGTCTGCATTATACGTGCAGACATCCTCCATGCTGCCCGACACCTCCGTCTATTATGACGGACAGCTGGTCCGTCAAAATAGATGGAAGTGTCGGGCAGCATAGAGGATGTCTGCACGGGGTCTAGGACTCTTCTTCGCCGAATCTTCATCGCTGACAGTTCAACGCGGCAGTTAGAATGCTGAACTGTCAGCGATGAAGAATAACGCTGCCGTTTCATCGCGGACGCGGCTATGTAAGAGCTGACAGTTCAGCGCTGAACTGTCAGCTCTTACAAATGTAAAAGCAAAAAGAAAATAACCCCCGCTAATAAGTGATTCCCCCCCAAACTGCCCCCCCAAAGTGACCCCCCAAATCCCAATACTAAAATGAACCCCAAAACCCAATACTAAAATTAACCCATAAAACCCCAATACTAAAATTAAGCCCCGAACCCTAATACTAACCCCGACCCCTAATACTAACCCCTAAACCCTAATACTAACCCCTGAACCCTAATACTAACCCCCTAAACCCTAATACTAACCCCCGAACCCTAATACTAAAATGAACCCCCTAAACCCTAATACTAACCCCCTAAACCCTAATACTAAACACCGAACCCTAATACTAAAATGAACCCCCTAAACCCTAATACTAAAATTAACCCCTAACCCTAAAAACTAATTCTAACCTCCTAAACCCTTATTCTAACCACCCTTACTAAAATAAACTAAAATAGCTAAAATACTGAAATAAACGAACCTTTAGTGATGAAATGTCCCACGATGAAATCTCCAGCATCGAGCTGTCTTGTGATGCAGAGACGGCGGTGAAGCGGATGCAGCCGCAATTAAGTGCGACATCCCCCGCTGCTGCCCGGCACTTCGCCGGGACTTTTATGATGAAGCCGGAAGGATCGTGCAGACATTCACCGGCTGTTAGCGAGGGGGATCCAGGTCCCCTGCAGCTCTGCAGGGGACCTGGATCACAGTTTTATAGTCTGACCTCGATTTGAGGTCAGATTATAAGATGACCTATAATGCAAGAAGAGGGGTCTTTTTCAAAGCATTTGCTCTAAAAAAAATCTTGTCTTATATTCGAGCAATTACGGTAATTAATTTATGTTTAACTGTAAATAAATTGTTTGTATTAAGTAATATTTAAATGTACCGTATTAACTAAACTTTGATTGCACTAAGAATGTAGAGCAAAAAAAAAAAAAAATATCTCCATTATATTAGCATAGTTGTAGATTAAAATAATGGACCAAATTTACTTTATTAAGGCAAAACAGGTGCTATTTTTTTTAAGGTGATGAATTTGGAGCTAATTGCCATGAATTTCCATTGGTTTCCATGGTTACTACTGTTTTAACACTTTTTCCTGAAATACCACCTATTTTGGTAAATACGACCCTAGGGTGGTCATGTACTCAACAAGTGTAGTGGGGAAAAAAGTAGGTAAAGCATGAGTAAGGAGCAATTTGCGACTATTTTAACATTATGCGCTTGTTTTCCCTGATTTGCACCTCTTCTGTTTATTTTTAAACTGTACTATTTGAGTGTTAAATGTTTAGAACATTGCAAAATAGTTTTGCACATAAAATATATCTGCAGTTTTTTAGTACATGCCCTTCAAAATGTCTTACATGTGCCTGTGTGCCTCCTGTTTGACAACACCTTGTTGCCTTATATGCAAACTAATTTTATGGGGATGCCATAAATAGGACGCATTACAGTCAAATGTAGAACACGTTTCTCTTTATCCCTGCACAAGGTTTATTTAACCCCTTCGTGACGCATGGTGCTTGCGTCCCAAACGACGCAAGCACCAAAACGTCACAAATTGTTCCTGGCCACCGATCACAAGGTGATCGGTAGCCAGGAACACTCTGGCAGAGTCCCGATCAGGGTCTTAATAGGGTCTTAATAGACCCTATGGGTCCCTGCCAAAAGATCGCGAGACCTCCAGACGTCACGTGTGGTTCGGGCACGGCGCGATTTAGAGAAATGTAGCCGGCTACATTTTCCCTGTCAGACTGAGGCCACTCAAAGTGGCCTCAGATGACAGGTGGGATCCCGCTGTAAGTGCCTGCAGCGGGATCCGAAAACAGCTCATCGCGGGGAGCCGCAATGAGCTGTTTAACAAAGGACGTACTATGCCGTCCTAACGACTTTAAGGCACTTAAAGTCAGGACGGCATAGAACGTCCTAACGTCACGAAGGGGTTAAATTGGTAAGATGAAAGGTTCAGATCACCTTAACTCACCTGCAACTCACTTTCTAGTGAAAAGCCCCCTCTGTGTTTACACTAAAGATAATGTTTAGATTTTGGAGTACCTATATCATTTGATAACAAAGGATAGCTACATGATTTTACTAAATTGTGGCCTAATGTTCTCTCAGTTATGATGGCTCTTGTGTGTAATTATGCCGAAAAAAGGTTATAAAGAGATGAAGGTTTTAAAAAATAAAATAAAAAAACATAATGATCTAAACAGAAGCACAAATAGTCCCTAGTACATACTTGAAAATTAGGAAA
Source organism: Pelodytes ibericus (assembly GCA_036172795.1). Lineage (NCBI taxonomy): Eukaryota > Metazoa > Chordata > Amphibia > Anura > Pelodytidae > Pelodytes > Pelodytes ibericus. Next base: position 154,504,989 of record CM069858.1, read on the forward strand.
AGTTGAACATATTCCTCCTGGTGAAACGTTATGAATAAATAAAAGAACAAACAAATTGAGAGGTTCTATGCATTAAAAAGCCACATGGTGGCACTGTTTACTGTACAGTTTAAATAGTAACCGTTGCTTATTCTATGTCTATTGCTTTAAATAGAGATTTTGACTATTTACAGTTAATTGATAAATACAGTTTACTATGCCAAGAATTATATACACACAAAACCTTAGAACACTTGTCAATTTAGTACACTGAAGCCTTTTCTGACAGATATATGTTTGCTTAATTTATTTTTGAATGAAGAGTTGATTATAATGTGTTCTAATACACGAAGAGGTAGAGACACATGCCAGCTATTCCTCCAGTCACTGATTAAAATGCAGCACTCGCTGACCTGTTAATTACCCCCTCACATTTTTCTGCACCTTTTGTACCAGAAGGTGCTATTTTGGACATTTTGACTAAATTAAGTAAACAGAGCTTGGTGGCATTGAAGCAGAGATAAATTAAACATCCCTCATGACACTTCTCCAATTAATATTACTAGTTAGAACACTTGGCATTTGTTAGATAAGCACGATGGGAGCTGCAGTGCACAGCCAGTGGTATTATAAAGGTGCCTGATAAAGGACAAATGCTGCATCCTAACTAACATCAGCTCTATGGTGAGATCTTAGCCACGCCAAAACACTAAATCTAAATCATTTCAGCTAACAAGATAAAAAAAATGTACCCTCTGTGAATTAAAAGGATTATTCATTCCTCTTATGTGACGTGCCATAAACATCCCACTTCTATTTCGGAAAGTGTCTGGTTATATTAAATATATTGACCATTTTACCGTATTTAGCAAGTTCACATCCAAGTATATGTCATATATTGAACTGCATGTGAATGAGATGTATATCTCCAGTCTATCTCCCCTTCCATCTAACCAAATGATATATGTTTTAATCAGAGATTTCTGAGGACTTCTGCTTTATTGGGTATGAAACTGGCAGAAAAAAACCCTTTTATTTGGCATTGCTTAAAAGTGGATATATGCCACTTTCCTTTTATAGTACGTGATTGATTCTTCTGAGCAGCTTTAACATGTTTCTCTTCCAAATCAATATTTTACATATATACATTACATTTACATTTATTAATATAGCGCAAACAATTCATGGAGAGCGTGGGTACAAAAGAGGAGTTACAGACAAAATTAGACAGATTCAGACTGAAACATGAAGTAGTGCAGTTGCTTTTGGTTTTATGTCTCCATGAATTTTTCTTATACAGAGCATAAACCAAAACCCCTTTTCTGTTGAAATTCACAAATCTTGACATGCATTTATGTTGTGCCTGTATGTGTATATATATATAAATCCAAACTTGTGTACCCCCATGATAATGGTTCCTGGTTGGAACCGAAACGTTGATTTTTGATGCCTTGTATGTTTATACTGTAATATATCGACATCTATATCTTTTGCCTAAACCCTGTGAGTGTGTGATTTTTTGGTCCCCAGTAGTGGGGTACACAAGTTTGAATTTTTGTATATCAGCGACACAGCACCCAGGTCCTTCAACTTAGCTGATTTTGTTTGTGCTGAGTGCTCCAATTTTGGATATATATATATATATATATATATTACACTGGACAAAATTATCCGGGAGGGAGTCCTAAAACCAGTCAGTATCTGCAGGGCTGTCTTTTGAACTGTGTGGGCCCCTGGGCAAAACAAGCCAATGGGGCCCCCATGACCCCTCCCCTTAACCCGCCCATAACAACATGACCCCACCCATAACAACATGACCCCACCCATAACACGGCCCCACCCACAATGGATGTGCATCAATAAAAAAAATCACCCAAAACTATGTAGTTTAATAGTTAAATTATTTATTAATTGTGTATATTAAACAATTAATCATCATAAAGTTGGTTTAGAAACAAACATTTCAACATATATATGGCAATGACAACTGGTGGCCTATAATGAAGTTCTGATACATTGAAAGATTGCATAAAGCAAAGACATTTTAAATAGACCTCTTTGCTCTATTTAGTGCCATTAGGGAGCTGGCATGTTAGACTATTTGGAGACAGATTTCTAGTTGCCCTAACATGTGATGAATATTCCTGGTCACCTAATGTTTCTCATCAAGAACTACATGGTTCTTGCCGAGAAATGTGAGCCTCTCCCTCACTGCATTGTACAGATAGCTTAAAATATTTGGAGACAGATATCTGTACAATGCATTGAGGGAGAGGCTCACATTTCTCAGCAAGAACCATGTAGTTCTTGATGAGAAACATTAGGTGACCAGGAATATTCATCACAAAGTTTTAAACATTATAAGGCCTGAAAAGCACAAACATTTCAACACATAAACAGTGATTAAAGGACAACTGTTGGATGAAAATGAAGTTTTCCTGTACAGTTTGTCACCATCATGCACATGAAAATTCTGACAGCAATTTTAACATTAAGTTGACAAATTAGGTAATCTGGACAACACAGGGTGAGTCACGTTTATTCAGAAATAACAGTGTAGTGCTTAAGATGTTTGCATATATTTAGAAGGTAACCATAAGCTAAGTCTTCGTAATATAAGCTAGACAGATGCTCACACTTGGTTTAGCACTTCAAAACAAACTGAAAGAAGATCACATTTTCAAATCTCAGATAGGTTAATGTATGAACCTCCTTACAGGAATCTCAACATTGGGAAACAGATTTCAAGTTTCCCAAAAACATTATCTGTACAATGCAGGGAGAGTCACAGTTTGCAGCAAGAACAATACGGTGCTTTAGATGCTTGCAATCATGTAGAAGGTGGAAGGATAGGCATCATGTCACAATCATGATTGCAACCTTTTGAACTTTTTCCATACATGTTAGCAATATGCTCAAAATTTGTTTAGCTCATCAGAACCAATTCGTCCAATTGAAAGAAGGAGATCAGATTTCTGAATATTGAATAGGCTTCAGCATGGACATTGTGTTAATTTCAGTATTGAGAAGCAGATTTCATTTTTCCAAAATAATAATGCTTTACATTGCTTTGAAAGTCACACATTTTTTCAGCAAGAAGATGATTGAGATAATTGCATTCATTTAGGTCATCATAAGCAAGAAGCTCATACTTTATTTTAGCTTCTCAAAACCCATGGAATGAAGAGCCGTTTCCAATCCTTGAATATTCTTCTGCAAGATCCTTCTGACAATTTCAACATAGGGAATCACAGAATTCTAATTGCCCGAAATAAGTTATCTGTGCAACGTTCGGAAAGTCACATTTGTCTGTAAGAATCATGTAATTCTTAAGATGAAAAACATGAGGGGACATAAGGATTGTGCTCCAAAGTTTTGAACATCAGAAGTTCCGGAAAGCACAAACATATCAACATGTAAATGGCAATTAAAGGACAACTGTTGTCCCAAGCAAAGGACAAGATGGCAGTGCATGCACAAACAGTAGCCACTGCATATAAATGAAAGAATTAAATATGCCTGAGGAAGAGACCCAACAGGAATGAATGTTTCCACCTTGAATTTCTCACTTTTGCTCAAAAGTACCTCTTCTCCGGAGCCAACATATCTAGTAAGACGAATACTTCGGATTCGTTCCCGTTTCTTTACATAACTATAATCCAAATGGGGACACCTATTCCTGGCCATCTGTTCATATTCACCAAATCTTTCTCTAATATCATGAAGGTAAGATTTTTAGAGATTCAAGAAGATTCACAGCAACCACCATGTCCATATCCTTAGACTGAAGGAACTTACTAGTTTTCTGACATCTTTTGAGAATGTTGTTCCAAAGAATTGTAAGAAAGATAGTTTCCAAGTTATCCATTCTATCAGCTCATCCTTCTGCCTCTCGTCTTGTGTTCGCTTCCTGTGTTCGCTTCCTGATTAGGGTCAGCTGATAAAGAACAAAGTGCATCTTTAATTTTTTCAAAACCTTCATGCAGAGCATGGATAGCATCAAAATGTGATGACCATCTTGTGTCAGAAAGATGCTTGACCACAACATGTTCTGCTAAAGATGATATCAGAACATTCCATTGATGTGTAGAAGCAGAGAAAAAACAATACAAATGCTGAACAAAGTTAAAGAAGGAGACAACCTGTGGACAACACTTCATTTAGTCGACGGATCCGAGCTTGCAATCTAGTATAGCACCCAGACATATTTGAGGCATTATCGTACGATTGACCACGACAATTTGATAGTGGAATTTTGTTTACATTCTGGAAATCGACAACAGTGTCTGCTAGATCCTTTGCTCCATGACAAAAAATGGTTATAAACTTGAGGAAACGCTCCACAGACTGTTATCCTGCAATGTACCGGACAGTAAAGGTTAGTTGATCAATGTGTGAGATGTCTGGCGTAGAATCCACAATTATTGAATAGTACTTTGACTCTTTTAGTTCTTTCAGAATGGTACAAAGAACCTGTTGTCCCATTAAATCTATAAATTCTTCACATATGTTTGCTGACAGATACGATGGGTTCCCCTTTCCCGGATTTCCATAGAGTTTGAGATGACCTTCCAAAAAAGGATCAAACTCACTTAAAAGCTCAAGAATACCTAAAAAGTTTACATTTTTTGATGATCCAGTTTTTTGATTCTCTCCACGAAAAGCCAAACCTCTGGATCAAGAAATCGAATGACAGAGACCACACGTGTCAACACTTTATGCCAGTATTCCTCCTCTGAGCGATGTTGTTTGAGCAATAAATAATCTACACATCCAGTTTCTTTATGCCGAATTGAATATGTCATCATGCACTTGTGATGTTCTTCTCCATTTTCATGTTCAGCAATAAGATTGCAGTGTTTCCAATCATTAAATCCTGATGTAGCAAAGGGAGATGCTTTATTGGACAATAGGCGACATGGAAAGCAATACAAACAACCTTTGGATGGTGAATAAAGTAGCCACTCTCGTTTTACAAATTCACTATTTTGCATTTGACGTTTGAAAATTTTCTTTGATAAATATCTTGTCTCAGTTCGAGTTCTCTCTCCACCAGCTCCATCATACACTCGCCGTGAGAGGAAAGGTTGCAATCATGATTCTGACATGATGTTGGTCCATTTCGAATCCAATAATCTACTGTACTACTACTCTTAATGTTCCATAGTCCCGAATCTGTGAATCGCACACTCGCCGACACACTTGTGACACTTATTTGCTGCTTCAGATTCCTGTATTTCTTCTTCTTTAATGTTAGCAGCATCTGGAGCAGGCAATGTTATATCTGGAACTGGATAATCGGATACAGGATTTGGTGTAGAGGATGTATTTCTAGGATCAATACTTGCAACTGACACTGCATCTGGGATAAACCAAGATGTTAATTTTGTTAGTTTTGAAGTTCTCCGCTTCTCCATTTGTGATCTTTTTCTCTTCTGTGCACCACTCAAATAAGTTGGCTTCATTTCAAGAAATTACAGAACCTATGCAGCAAATGTGAAATCCCCACAATTTCTTCTTCTTCCCCCTCTCTCCTGCGCACCTTTCAGTCACAATTCTGGTTGTGTAAATTGTTGGTGCTGTAAAAAGAAATGTAGAGAAAGAAAAAATAAAACACATTAATATTTGAAGTTGAGATGCAGGGGTGGATTAGAGAGGCATGTACACTACGCTAACTTACCTGTCAAATACTGTCCTTTGACAGCAGATGTAAAATCACACAATTCTTCCTCTTCTCTGCTCTCTCCTGCGCACCTTTCAGTCACAATGCTGGTTGTGGAAATTGTTGGTGCTGTAAAAAGAAATATAGAAAATTACTTGTGCAATCAATGCACTTTATTTGCTAAAAGTTGAAAAGAGGGCTTGCAAAATACTATACATGTACAAACAAAAACCATTGCCACTGTCAGCAAATCAAAATCCAATCACGTGCCCTTTTTTAAACAATAAATTAGGACCGGTGACTTGTTAGTGATAATCTTTGCATTGCACCCAAACTGCTGGACCAAATAGTACAGCATTATGTGCAATTCAATGATCATCGTTAAGCAAGTCACATATATATTTCTGGAAGAACAGCCATGTAAAAAAAAAAAAAAAAAAAAAAAATCAACATAACAAGTCACATATAACATGATTTTCATACCATTCTGCACATATCAATGCACTTTATTTGCTAAAAGTTGAAAAGAGGGTTTGCAAAATACTATACTGTTTTGCAAGCCCTCTTTTCAACCAGCAAATAAAGTATATTGATATGTGCAGTGAGAATGGGATGCATTCTAATGGCATGTCAGGGGAAAAATGTATAATACAATTTTTGACAGTGGTATGTGGAATAGGTAAGTAAGACAAGACAAGTAAGTCTTGTCTTACTTACCTTACCTATTCCACATACAACTGACACAATAATACATATAAAAACCAACATCAATGTAAATTTTTTTCTATAGTACTTTTTAATAGAGATTTCAAGGTAATGACTTGAGTCACTACACTTGTGTTGTACTTACCCAGCCCCACTCCAATGATCAAAACGGAGAATGGTGAAGCTGCCAGCCTGCCACTGCTGCCTGCTGTAATGATGTCTCTGCTGTCTCTCTCTGTGGATCCTAGAAGCCGCTGCCACGATAATGTGCCCGTGCGTGCCGAACATATCATGATTATCTTCTTCCCGCGGTTTGCTTCGCGCCTTTTGCGCATGCCTTTAAATACTGCTGGGGGCTGGCTGGGGCGGAGCATCTGATTATTCCCACGCAGCTCAATGCGAGCAGCGGGAAAAAGGTTTCTCTTCTTGATCTCGAGGCAAAGTAGGCGGGGCTAGCAAAGGATTACTGCATTTCCGTGTCTGAAGATGCGGAAATGCTTACAAACGGAGCAGTCACCGGAGTGTCGTCTTTCTGAACTGTTTTTTGCAGTGGGGACACCGGGGCCCCCCAAAACTCGGGGGCCCCTGGCGATCGCCAGTCTGCCCATGCAGAAAGACAGCACTGAGTATCTGGTGTGCCCAACATGTGCCTTACGCAGTGCAGCACATCTCCTTCGCATAGAGTTGATCAGTTTGTTAACTGTGGCCTGTGCTGGATATTGGCAGGACCTGGAACATGCTGTCGTATATGCCGATCCAGAGCATCCCAAACATGCTCAATGGGTGACATGTCCGGTGAGTATGCTGGCCATGCAAGAACTGGGATGTCTTCAGCTTCCAGGAATTGTTTACAGATCCTTGCAACATTGGGCTGTGCATTATCTTGCTGCAACGTGAGGTGATCATGGATGAATGGCACAAAAATGGGCCCGTGTTCGTTGTCCATAACATACACCTGCCCATTCCATAACCCCACCACCACCATGGGCCACTCGATCCACAACTTTGACATCAGCAAACTGCTCATCCACACAACGCCATACACGCTGTCTGCCATCTGCCCTGTACTGTGAAAACCAGGATTCATCCGTGAAGAGAACACCTCTCCAAAGTGCCTGACACCATCGAATGTGAGCAATTGCCAACTCAATTCGGTTACAATGACGAACTGCAGTCAGGTCGAGATGCCTATAAGGACGACGAGCATGCAGATGAGCTTCCCTGAGACGGTTTCTGACAGTTTGTGCAGAAATTCTTTGGTTATGCAAACCGACTGTTGCAGCAGCTGTCCGGGTGAAGATGCTGGATGTGGAGGTCCTGGGCTGGTATGATTACACGTGGTCTGCGGTTGTGAGGCCAGTTGGATGTACTGCCAAATTCTCTGAAATGCCTTTGAGACAGCTTATGGTAGAGAAATGAACAGTCAGTTGAAGGGCAACAGCTCTGGTGGACATTCCTGCAGTCAGCATGCCAATTGCACGCTCCCTCAATACTTGCGGCATTGGGGTGTGTAATCAAACTGCACATTTTAGAGTGGCCTTTTATTGTGGCCAGCCTAAGGCACACCTTTGCAATAATCATGCTGTCTAATCAGCATCTTGATATGCCACACCTGTGAGGTGGATGGATTATCTCGGAAAAGGAGAAGTGCTCACTAACACAGATTTAGACAGGTTTGTGAACAATATATGATAGAAATAGGCCTTTTGCGTACATAGAAAAAGTCTTAGATCTTTGAGTTCAGCTCATGAAAAAAAATGGGGGCGAAAACAAGTGTTGCATTTATAATTTTGTTGTGTGTGTATATATATAGTCCACTAGAATTCAAACTACACTGTAGCTTCTAATTTGCAGCAATGATGCCATCACCAGCGCTGTGAAATATTTTCATCCTCTGTACATCTCCTCAAAATCACTGTGGATTCCAGTTTGAATTTTGCTTGTTTATTACATACTGACAGGCGAACACTCATTTTCTTTTCCTCTGTCCTCTGCCATGATAACGAACAAGCTGCACCACAGTTGTCAAAAACTGGGGGGGGGGGGGGGGGAGGAAACAAACTGTTCAGAACAGGGATGTCAGACTCGAATATTCATAAGCTTTAGAAACATTAGTTTGGTGGTTAATATAGGAAGCTAATTATATGTTTGAGAGATCCTGTTTTAGTGGTATTTTATACAACGAATAGAACAGATTATATGTTTCAGTTTACTGGATGTCCTAATGAACACAGGCCTACAATTAACTAGACAACAATGCCTAAGCGCCAGGACACTCCAATGAAACAAGGATGAGTGTCAATCATTAAAACAACATCTATGTATTGAAATCTTTGGACAGAAATAAAATCAAATGGTGAAGTACCATTCAAAAGATATCCCATAGCATTTGTGCAAACAAAACAAACAATAACAGACCTAGGAGAAATCATTTTGTTTAGCTGCTGTGACTTGAGGTCATTTGTTGTGGTTTGTCTGTGTGTCAATCATGTAAACTGGGAGAAAGGTCCTTTTTTTTATTGGTGAATGCTAATGTGAACAATTAGAAAGAATCAGGATTAGTGCAAATATTTTTGTCTCCACTCAGGAAGGTGCATTTTGAGGCATCCCTCACTGCCAATCGTCCCCACCATGCCACTCCCTTGTCCCACTACGACACCACACTCCCATACCACATACATTTTTGGCATCCAGATTGCACTGGACTTTTTCCAGCACCCAAGACTTACCCAAGCACACAGATTGCACTCATAGGACTTACCCCCGCATGCAGATTGCATTCACAGGACCTATCCTAGCACCCTGACTGCAGTCAATATTTGCCTTCCCAGCCATGAGTTGCACTCCCACAAATAAATACTCTCAATACATGAATACAAATACAATTACAGCATCAATAAGCTTGCAGCAATTACTCAATAGGTATACTTACTCCCTTGTAAGCCACAATTTATAAATTAAGTGTAAGCACCTACCATTGTCCACCTGGCCATGTCACTTGGTCAAAAACAGATAGACCACTCATTGATATAAATAATCATGTATATTTATATTTTTTTAATCAATGATTATATCAGTGAGTGGCATCTGGTCTTCTAAATACCTGACATATTTTGACTCCTGGGTCAGATTCTATATTCTTCCATTTTTACCTCTATCAGCTCTGCACATGCTCCTCACATGAGGCAGCACTGACTGACGTCTGAGTGTGTTTAACAGACAGACCTGATGCTGCCTGTGGCTCCCCAATGAACCACACATTACTTCACAGGATGGGGTCAGACTGGTACTGCTGTTTACCTCTGCATCCGGTGCAGTTCACCCCCACGCCCCCAGACTAAGAACACCACTGCTGCTGCCACCAATGCATGGTTCTGTTCCCTGGAGATGCCACTTCCGGCAGGTATTTTAAAAATGTGAATCCCCTGCCAGTGGCTGATGATTTGGATATTTCTGCCCCCTCATGCTTCAGCGCCCTAAGGCGACTGCCTGTGCAGCAATATGTTACTACATATGACACTGCAGAAGGTGGGAGCAGGGAGATAGTGACACAAAAGAGACAAGATATCGGAACTGTAGTAAAAGAAGGAGCACAGAACAGGCTGAAGATTTATAGGTAAGCTGTTTGTTCCAGCACATTAGACAAAGGCAAAATGTAAGAATTAGGAAAAGCATTTTATATTTATAAGGTTTAATTCTTCTGTAAGTAAAATTCCTGAAACTTTTGTCAAAACCCTAACAGTTCACAGTTTTGCTTACTTAAAGATCGTCGTTCGTTCTTTTCCTGTCTTATTTATCTAGATTTCTTAAAATAAATAGTATGTCTCTCTCCCCCTGTATAAATGTATATATACATATATGTATATAGCTACATATCAATGTATGGGTGTATATATATATATATTACAAATATATTACTCAAACACAAGATTTTCTTTATTTTTATAGCATTCTAGCAGACTAATCAATGTGAGCTGTGAAACTCTTTCAAATGTGCCTGCAAACTTGTTAAATTCAACACCTCCTCAAACTATACTGCACATCACAGTAAATGAGAGAGACATAAAAACCTAGGAACTTAAAAGAAGTCCTATTAGAAGTGATATTAATCCAGAGACTCTATATTATGCAGAACACAGGGGATATTTTAAATTTATCCTGGCTAGAGTGTGCGGAATTATACTTGTGAAACACTGGACCGATGGATTTAACAGCATTCAAAGACTTCACTAGCACAGTTAAATGTGTGCCTCGGAATGTTTTTCAAGGCTATTGTGAGTGAGCTAAGGTCAGTCTTCTGTGTTGTGGTCATTAAGGAATTTGCACTAACACTGCACTTGGGTAAGGGACTGCTTTTGAAGTTCCTGAGCCCCTCCTAAATCATTTTCTAGGCCTTTAATGCTTAAATGCTTATGGCTAAAGAAAGGGAGCATGTGGCAGTGACAATAAACCCAAAGATAGAAAGCAGAATGGTTTGGTCTGGGATATGGGCATTGTGTACCTTTACTGAACCATGGCTCACTCGGACACAATAGCAGGAACCATTTCATCCAATGCAAATTCCAGCAGTAGTTTAAAGACTGCATTAAAATGCTCCCAGCTATTTAAGCGGAGTTTGATCAAATTGCAGTCAGGAGTGTATTCATAATGAATGGGAAGTATGAGAAACTGGTCCTGAATACAAATCTTTATAGTATGTTGTTTTGTTCCAATTTCTTATACAAAATCAGGAGAGCTGAAAAACATCTTGTACGAGATCCTGTTCAAATGTCTTCTAATAGTTCCTGAGAAAAATAAAATATGATTTTGCTAAATTGATTAGAATGTAGATTTTTTTTTTTTTGACTGCTCTGTGTTTTTGATTTTCTCCTAAATCTCAAAGAGAACAGTGTAAGTTAAAGAATCAGTCTACATAGGTTTTTTTTTTAAGTATATAAAAATGAATATGGATTGTATCAATCACATTTTCAGTACAAAAAACTGAAGCTCTAATTAATTTATCATGTTTATACAGCTGTGACACAGGGCTCTCATGATGAAATTAGCTTGATCACATTGTGAGTCCCAAAATATCGCATCTACATTAATGTGGAATGTAAAGCAAAATCTGGTACCCTGATGGCTCCATCTACAGGGAAACAAATTGTAATCATGTTATAACAAGGTTTATCTGTATATAACAGGTCTCTTAGAAATGCTGCTGTACCTCGAGCAGGTTGTTTGGGTCCTATCAATACAGAAAAACATATGCTAATATTTGTTTGTTAATCTGTTCATTTTGTCTTGCGCAATGCTTTTAGATTTCTATCAACCAGATTTATTTAAAAACTCTTGCATACAGTACGTTAGTAACTGTTCTTTTTTTTATTTTTTTTTACAAAAATGGATATGACATCAGTCACTTTTTTCATGCACTATCCATACACTGCCTTCAGTGTTTTAATGTCAAACTGAGAAAAATCCTTAGTTGGTTTCCTATGCATTTAATGACATTTGCGACATGCAGCCTGTTTCCTGTAGAATAAGGACTTTCATTCTTACAGCTGGATTTTAAAACTTTGGCTTCCTAAGGTTTCAAAGACATTAAAACCTTTTTATAGATTCTCATTCTCTTAAGGTTCCGGATAACTGAGATTCATTGAGCTACTTTGAACCCACATTACTAAACAGGTGATTTTCTTTTGGCAGTATAACAGTCAAGGGATGAGATGGGCTGCATTTTAAATTATAGTTCAGAAACTGGCCTTTTTTCTAGTAATGTATGCTATCATCCAGTTTGTGTACTCTACCTTCAATTGTTCCAGAATTCTGGTTCAGTGTTAATAATAGCAGTCTAAGTTCACATTAGACTCCTAAGAGTCCCTTAGATATTAGTGGTGTGGACTCAGGAGATACCCTACTTCTGTCGTGGCAGGTGCGGGAAATAGGGGACCCAATCATTTTGCTTATTGAAATGACATTTTGTACAGCACCTTGTATCTTTAACGGACACTCTAGCCACCAAACGTACTTTAATGTACCCAATAACATTATTAATGTGGCATTTGTTATATGTATCTCAGCTAACGTCAATGTCATATTGAAAGTAAGACTAGAATTGGCTGAAGAAAATCTGGCCTTCTCAGTCATAACACTTAAATCTAACTGGCAATTTCTAATAGTTTTTTTTTGTGGTAGTAACAGTTGCCACCTTTCTCCAAAACATCACTGGCCATGCCATTGCCTCAATAGACTTGGCATTGACATCAAGCACATTTTTTACAGGCCTGTGTGAGGGAAAAGGATGTTATTTATATGCGTTATGTGGTATTTTAGAGGAAGTTATGCTTGTTTGTGTGCTCTTGCTGTTGTACAGAGCACTGGTGAGACCTCACTTAGATTATCGTATACGGTACTGGAGACCTAAGGTACAGTAACTGCAAAGGCTTTTAACATCCTTTAATTAGAGGGGCAAAGGTTTAAAAGTAAGATCTGGAAGTATTTCTTTACTGAGAGGGTCATGGATGTATGGAACAGCCTTCCAGCAGAATTGGTAGAGGTTAATACAGTGAAGGAGTTTAAGTATACATGGGATAGGTACAAGGCTATCCTAAATATAAGATAAGGCCAGGGACTAATGAAATTATTCTGACAATTGGGCAGACTAGATGGGCTGAATGGTTCTTATCTTTTTGTATCACATTCTATGTTTCTGTGTTAACTATTTCGGTGCTTTAGGAGTGGAGAGAATGTTGTCCTCTCTCAGACTCTGAAAGGATTAATATTTCTGAAATTATCATTTAGCGTTTTCTCACTTTAATTGCCTGGGAAAACCAACCAGTTTCAAAACAGAAGTCTACAGAACTTGATCAGTGTTTCTATGCTACATAACATAGTAACATAGTAATTTAGGTTGAAAAAAGACAAAAGTCCATCAAGTTCAATCCTTCTACCTATCATTTCTGCGTTTTGATCCAAAAGCCATTGCATTTTATAAATAGAATATCTTAAGAAAACAAAAGCTTTTGCAATAATGAAATATGCATTTTAAAACGTCTGTTAGCTTTTTTTGCACTGTGCAAACCTAGGCAGGTGTGAGAAAATGCTGCCCAGTAGGAATTATTTAAAAAATAGAAATGCTAACAGTTTATTTTTATCAATTAATAAAATGCAAAGTGATGATCATTAGCACCTGTTTGATAAATTTCTTTAATCATTAATTGTGTAATCATAACTGACTTTTATCCTTATAAAATCCCTGACTGTGTGCAAGGGGACCGAGGAGAATTCTTGCTGACAGCAAGTTTTGACAGCAAAGGGTACTTACCCCAAATATTGATTTGATTTAAATTGTTGTTCTGTTCTATCACTTTGCATTTTGTTAGTTGCCCCAAATAATAATAAAGATTTCCATATTATAAAATAGAAACTCACACCTTAAAGCTAGTTTTGTTAAACATGGTATATCAGTTACTCTTTCCACATTATTAGGAAAATTATATGAAAAGGACTTCTTTTTATTAGTGTGTAATATGAAAATATAGGAGAAAATAAGTAAAACTGCACTTCTCTCCTGGTGATGGATGTCAAACAATACTGCACACACAGACATCTTGCAGTTGAAAATCTTACTTCACCAACCGGTGCAACCACAAACCATGGCAGATCACAGCCTAATGCGTTTCACGCTACGCAGAGCACTTACTCATAAGCATGTGTAAAAAAATACATACAATTATTATTTTTATTTATTTTTTTATTGTGGTTTTCAAGATCCCATACAATCAAATGCTCATGTAAACACAGACTTGAAATATCCATGTTTAAATGTACATAACTAAAGGTTCAAGTGATGCCCGAGTAGGGACAGATCAGTGGTTCCAAACCTTTTTTGCCCCATGCACCCTTCTCACCATGTCAGAATGTCATTCCTCCCTTACCAAGATTCTCTGAATGAAAAGTAGCATTCCATATCATTTGCATATACAGTTGCATTCCAAATAATATGCATATCATATTTTTTTTTTTTTTTATATATTGTTATATATACATTTACTTGAATTAATTATATATTGGAGTTTTTCAAATTTAATAGCAATAGAAGATGTTGATATATTGTAAAACTTGAATTTTTTTTATTCATGACTAAATACTTAACAGGCTAAACTGAAGCATACTTCAAGAAACAAAACGTTCTAAAGAATGCCAGGTTATCATAATTCAGTTTATTCAGATGAAGATTACAGTCACGGAGAAACCTGTGATTGTTTTTTCTTGGCTAGGCGTAGGAGTGCTGGAATGGCACAATGCAGGTTATTTTGAACTTCCAATCTACTTTGTTGCTTTGTTATCACGTGCAACAGAGTTGAAAAGCCTGACGCAAAGATATGTCCACACAAATGGAAGCAATGCATGGCTAACTCTTTGTGCCATGTTTGAGTAGGAACCAATGGCCACTATTCTTTGATTTGATGTCTCATCAACATATCACTAGATCCTGAGTCTTCAGTTTCTCGAAAAATTCCAGAAATTCCTTTTGACAGTAGACAAGAACGTTTTCAGCTTTGAATGGATTTTGCATTAAATCCAACTCCTCATCACTGAGTTAAGAAAATATTAGCTGTCAAATACTTTATTGTCAATTTAATTTACACCATACAATAAGGTGTGATGCTCTGTAGATGTACAATATGCAGTACTGAAGTTTGTAGAAAGATCAGTATTCCAACAGTTTGAGTCTTTGGTTCCAGTTCCCCCTATAAATCCTAAACTTTCTCCTTGGTTTAGAACCCTGAGATAGAGAAAGGTGAAAGGGGGTGATTGGGGTACTGGGGGAAAACTATAGAGGACGGTCAGTGGTAACAGGGATAGAAAAGAGGGAAATGGGTCATTATGACATCCTCATCAGATAACAAGGGTGTTTGAATATCATAGAACTAGGGTAATGGCCAATCAGAGGCAGCTCTAGACTTTGTGAGGCCTTAAAAGTGAGGCGAAAGTCAAACATGAGGCCCTCACGGACACACATTATTAAATAAAATATATGCAAGTGATAATAAAAATTAACTGTATAAATAGCATATTTTAAGATCAGATTTAAATCCCAGCTTCTAGGAATGTATAGCTCCTTGAATGTTATTTGTCTCATAATTATTCTACAAATTTATATAAACATTTGGTATAGATAAAAAGTGTGTGGCTAACTAACTCACATTCTTATTGCTGTGTCCTAAATGAGAACACATATATACACATTCATATGCTGATCGTATACACACCCATGAGCACACACATACACACTCATATGCTGATCAAATACACACACTGGCAAGCTCATAGTGTATGTGTATCTGACCAGTGTAGATATATATGTGTTAGTGTTCACATTAAGGAGACATCTTATTAGATTCACAGTGTATCTGATCAGGATATGAGTGTGAGTATCTGATCAGTATGTGAGTGTGTATGTGTATCTGATCAGCATACGAGTGTAGGCAGGGGAGGGCTGGCAGCCTTAGGCCTGGGGGGCAAATCCAGTCAAGTGGCCCATTGCACCATCGAATCGCCTCCCCATCCACGGCCATCTTTTCCTTGTTTTATAACGAATATTGCCAGGATTTTCCCCCACAATATGCCAGGATTTGCCATTTAATATGCTAGAATTTTCCCTTACAAAATGCCAGGATTATGCCCCTCAGTATGCCAGGATTATGCCCCTCAATATGCCAGGATTTAGACACCCAATATGCCAGGATTTTCTCCTCAATATGCCAAGATGATGCCCCCTCAATATGCCAGGATTTTCCCCTAAATATGCCAGGATTATGATCCTCAATATGCCAGGATTATGCCCCTCAATATGCCAGGATTATGCCCCTCAATATGCCAGGATTTAGACACCCAATATGCCAGGATTTTCCCCTCAATATGCCAAGATGATGCCCCCTCAATATGCCAGGATTTTCCCCTCAATATGCCAGGATTATGCCCCTCAACATGCCAGGATTTAGACACCCAATATCCCAAAATTTGAGCACCCCCCCCCCTACCCACGTTGCACACCTACGACATGACCCATAACCCACGTTGCACACCAGGACATGCCCCATCACCACATTCACATGCATCCATCACCCCATTACATACACATTTCCAATATTATTTGCCATTAATATTCCCCAGCCAATTTGTCCCATAATATGCCAGTGTTATTTTGCAATTTAATATGACTCAGTAAATTTGCCCAATAATATTCCAAGGTTATCTGCAATTTAATATGCCCCTGCTAATTTGCCCAATATGCCAGAGTTAATTGCCATTTAATATTCCCCAGCCATTTTGCCCAATAATATGCAAGTCTTATTTGCCATGTAATATTCCCCAGCCAATTTGCCCAATAATATGCCAGTCTTATTTGCCCTGTAATATGCCCCAGCCAATTTGTCCAATAATATGCCAGTCTTATTTGCCCTGTAATATGCCCCAGCCAATTTGCCCAATAATATGCCAGTTTTTTTTGCCCCCCCCCCCCCCCCCTTACCTGGCAGGACTTCCCTGGTGGCTAGTGGCAGGAGGACTTCCCTGGTGGCAGGCAGCATGGTCCCTCCACGCTGCCTGTTCGGCCTCCCGGCGGTTGTGCCGACAGGTCACGTGATCGGCACGCGTCTGACGTCAGAGCGCCGATCACGTGACTGTCGGCACTTCCGTGTCGGCACACTGCATGAGGAGCCGAACAGGCAGCACGGAGGTTTCTCTGTGCTGCCTGTTCGGCTCCCCGTGCAGCTTTGCAGGCAGAGCGGAGGTGAGAGGGGATCTTCCGATCCCTTCTCACCTCCGTCTCTGCCTGCAAGCGCGTTTTTTTTTTTCCGTATTTTTTTAATAAAACTGGCCCAGCGGCCGTGTTTTAAAAACCGTAGGGCGGCTTGGGGGGCAATTGCCACCCTGCCCCCCGGCCCAGCCCGCCCCTGAGTGTAGGTATATATGTGTTAGTGTTCACATTTAGGAGACATCTGATCAGATACACCAGCACCTATAAACACATTCATATGCTGATCAAATACACACACAAATCACAGCACCACATTGCAGCACCTGCAGGACTTGCCAATTATTATTGCAATAGTCCAATAATGTACCCACAAGACTTACCAAAACACTCTTATTGCATCTAGAGGTATTTACCACATCACCAATTCTGCACCAACTTGTCACATTGCCACTTGAAATGCTATATTTCTGCCCAGACAGCGTATCACTGCCATCAGTGTCCTCAAACATGACACTGCCCTCACTTTTCTCAAATAGCTTGGCAGGGCCATATCTTTTCCCATACAGCTTATTGCACACACTCAGTCAGAACACACTCAATCACAGACATGCTCAGCCAGCACATACTCATTCATAGACACAATCAGGCAGCACACACTCAGCCACACTCAGCCAGCACTCTCACTCACACTCAGCCAGCACGCTCTGACTCCCAGACACACTCAGCCAGCACGCTCAGACTCAGTCATTCATAGACACACTCATCCAGCACACAGTCATTCATAAACACACTCAGCTAGCACACACTGACTCACAGACACACTCAGCCATTACACAGTCACACTCAGTCAGCATACACTGACTCACAGACACACTCAGCCAGCACACATTCACACTCAGTCAGCACACACTCACAGAAACACCCAGCCAAAAGGAGAGGGGCTCAATGTTGAAAGTGGTCTCATAGACCACGATGTGCTGGCGGCCTGGCGCTTCTGCGCTGTCCATTTGATCTTCCTCACAGCACCGGATGCACTGTGACAGTGGGGGTGGAGCGAGTGCCCACGCCTATGGCACCAAGGTTAGTGTAATGGGGGGCTTAACGGCAGCGTTAAACTCCCCTGTCACATCAAAGGCTATTAGGCAACTGCAAGGCCCCGTGAGTGCGAGACCTTAGGTGGCCGCTTAACTCTCCTAATTAGAGAGCCGTCTCTGTGGTCAATACTAGCTATCACAGTCTCAAGAGACTTACTATCTATAGGCTGTCACCTAGTTTTTATGCCGGGACATTTTGACTGAAGCATCATAAGCAGATGTTTTTGTGGCGCATTGTGATTTCTATATCTATACCAGTTTAATCGAGAAAGTGTCCTGTTGCTTCCTAAAGACTAGTGTGAGTCTCTCAAAAGTACCACACTTGGCTCTGGTCTCTTATTTTACAGTCTCTAGGGTAATGAACTTGGTTTCAAGTGAGAACCTCCTTGCAAGTTTTCACAGTGCCATTTTTCATGAAAATTTATATTATAGAACACCAAATTGAAGTTATAAATAGTGACAATAATATTTAGTTAACCACTTTTGGATTTTTTTTATGTTAAAATAATTATTCTATCTCTTTTGTGCTTCCTGCATAGGGACAGAGCTGCCATTTCACTCAAGCTTTTTGTTAATCTGACCCAAAATGGAGCCTGGCAGCGTGTGCTCAATGGAAGTTAGACAAAAAAACTGGAGAGTGATTGAGTATAAGGTGCTTGCTTACATTGTCATCCAGTTTTTTATTAAAAAAAGAAACTGTACTTTATTATTATTTAATTCATATTGTTTGAAGATCTGTATTTTAAAAATAGGGTTTCAGTTTTTCATCACCAATTATATTTATAGTTCCTATATTTATATAAAATAAATTCTTATATTTGTACTTTGGGTTCTAAAATAAATGATGCCAGCAAAACAATGGTAAAACTTAGATTTTAGAAATCCCTTGAACATTATGAATGCAAAGCAACCTGAAACGTTGCTTATTATTGCTACAGTAGGTGTTTACTCGTAACATTCATAAATAATGGAATGCACGTTCTTTCTTTTTGTAAATACCTAGTTAATTGAAAATATGAAATCAATTAATAACCATGTATTCACTGTAATATTAAAGATATATTTTGTCCATATGCCATTCACCACACTGTTTTATGCAGTTGTCAGTTGTGTTTTCCCTTTAAAAAATAATTTGTTTTTGCAGCGACCTTCAATGTACAGAAATTGCCCTTCTAAAATAAATTGATTACCATAATTTTACATAATAACAAGTGGAAATGCTCTATAGACCATGACAGCAAAGATTCCGTCTTCTCACTTTAATTGCCTGGGAAAACCAACCAGTTTCAAAACAGAAGTCTACAGAACTTGATCAGTGTTTCTATGCTACATAACATAGTAACATAGTAATTTAGGTTGAAAAAAGACAAAAGTCCATCAAGTTCAATCCTTCTACCTATCATTTCTGCGTTTTGATCCAAAAGCCATTGCATTTTATAAATAGAATATCTTAAGAAAACAAAAGCTTTTGCAATAATGAAATATGCATTTTAAAACGTCTGTTAGCTTTTTTTGCACTGTGCAAACCTAGGCAGGTGTGAGAAAATGCTGCCCAGTAGGAATTATTTAAAAAATAGAAATGCTAACAGTTTATTTTTATCAATTAATAAAATGCAAAGTGATGATCATTAGCACCTGTTTGATAAATTTCTTTAATCATTAATTGTGTAATCATAACTGACTTTTATCCTTATAAAATCCCTGACTGTGTGCAAGGGGACCGAGGAGAATTCTTGCTGACAGCAAGTTTTGACAGCAAAGGGTACTTACCCCAAATATTGATTTGATTTAAATTGTTGTTCTGTTCTATCACTTTGCATTTTGTTAGTTGCCCCAAATAATAATAAAGATTTCCATATTATAAAATAGAAACTCACACCTTAAAGCTAGTTTTGTTAAACATGGTATATCAGTTACTCTTTCCACATTATTAGGAAAATTATATGAAAAGGACTTCTTTTTATTAGTGTGTAATATGAAAATATAGGAGAAAATAAGTAAAACTGCACTTCTCTCCTGGTGATGGATGTCAAACAATACTGCACACACAGACATCTTGCAGTTGAAAATCTTACTTCACCAACCGGTGCAACCACAAACCATGGCAGATCACAGCCTAATGCGTTTCACGCTACGCAGAGCACTTACTCATAAGCATGTGTAAAAAAATACATACAATTATTATTTTTATTTATTTTTTTATTGTGGTTTTCAAGATCCCATACAATCAAATGCTCATGTAAACACAGACTTGAAATATCCATGTTTAAATGTACATAACTAAAGGTTCAAGTGATGCCCGAGTAGGGACAGATCAGTGGTTCCAAACCTTTTTTGCCCCATGCACCCTTCTCACCATGTCAGAATGTCATTCCTCCCTTACCAAGATTCTCTGAATGAAAAGTAGCATTCCATATCATTTGCATATACAGTTGCATTCCAAATAATATGCATATCATATTTTTTTTTTTTTTATATATTGTTATATATACATTTACTTGAATTAATTATATATTGGAGTTTTTCAAATTTAATAGCAATAGAAGATGTTGATATATTGTAAAACTTGAATTTTTTTTATTCATGACTAAATACTTAACAGGCTAAACTGAAGCATACTTCAAGAAACAAAACGTTCTAAAGAATGCCAGGTTATCATAATTCAGTTTATTCAGATGAAGATTACAGTCACGGAGAAACCTGTGATTGTTTTTTCTTGGCTAGGCGTAGGAGTGCTGGAATGGCACAATGCAGGTTATTTTGAACTTCCAATCTACTTTGTTGCTTTGTTATCACGTGCAACAGAGTTGAAAAGCCTGACGCAAAGATATGTCCACACAAATGGAAGCAATGCATGGCTAACTCTTTGTGCCATGTTTGAGTAGGAACCAATGGCCACTATTCTTTGATTTGATGTCTCATCAACATATCACTAGATCCTGAGTCTTCAGTTTCTCGAAAAATTCCAGAAATTCCTTTTGACAGTAGACAAGAACGTTTTCAGCTTTGAATGGATTTTGCATTAAATCCAACTCCTCATCACTGAGTTAAGAAAATATTAGCTGTCAAATACTTTATTGTCAATTTAATTTACACCATACAATAAGGTGTGATGCTCTGTAGATGTACAATATGCAGTACTGAAGTTTGTAGAAAGATCAGTATTCCAACAGTTTGAGTCTTTGGTTCCAGTTCCCCCTATAAATCCTAAACTTTCTCCTTGGTTTAGAACCCTGAGATAGAGAAAGGTGAAAGGGGGTGATTGGGGTACTGGGGGAAAACTATAGAGGACGGTCAGTGGTAACAGGGATAGAAAAGAGGGAAATGGGTCATTATGACATCCTCATCAGATAACAAGGGTGTTTGAATATCATAGAACTAGGGTAATGGCCAATCAGAGGCAGCTCTAGACTTTGTGAGGCCTTAAAAGTGAGGCGAAAGTCAAACATGAGGCCCTCACGGACACACATTATTAAATAAAATATATGCAAGTGATAATAAAAATTAACTGTATAAATAGCATATTTTAAGATCAGATTTAAATCCCAGCTTCTAGGAATGTATAGCTCCTTGAATGTTATTTGTCTCATAATTATTCTACAAATTTATATAAACATTTGGTATAGATAAAAAGTGTGTGGCTAACTAACTCACATTCTTATTGCTGTGTCCTAAATGAGAACACATATATACACATTCATATGCTGATCGTATACACACCCATGAGCACACACATACACACTCATATGCTGATCAAATACACACACTGGCAAGCTCATAGTGTATGTGTATCTGACCAGTGTAGATATATATGTGTTAGTGTTCACATTAAGGAGACATCTTATTAGATTCACAGTGTATCTGATCAGGATATGAGTGTGAGTATCTGATCAGTATGTGAGTGTGTATGTGTATCTGATCAGCATACGAGTGTAGGCAGGGGAGGGCTGGCAGCCTTAGGCCTGGGGGGCAAATCCAGTCAAGTGGCCCATTGCACCATCGAATCGCCTCCCCATCCACGGCCATCTTTTCCTTGTTTTATAACGAATATTGCCAGGATTTTCCCCCACAATATGCCAGGATTTGCCATTTAATATGCTAGAATTTTCCCTTACAAAATGCCAGGATTATGCCCCTCAGTATGCCAGGATTATGCCCCTCAATATGCCAGGATTTAGACACCCAATATGCCAGGATTTTCTCCTCAATATGCCAAGATGATGCCCCCTCAATATGCCAGGATTTTCCCCTAAATATGCCAGGATTATGATCCTCAATATGCCAGGATTATGCCCCTCAATATGCCAGGATTATGCCCCTCAATATGCCAGGATTTAGACACCCAATATGCCAGGATTTTCCCCTCAATATGCCAAGATGATGCCCCCTCAATATGCCAGGATTTTCCCCTCAATATGCCAGGATTATGCCCCTCAACATGCCAGGATTTAGACACCCAATATCCCAAAATTTGAGCACCCCCCCCCCTACCCACGTTGCACACCTACGACATGACCCATAACCCACGTTGCACACCAGGACATGCCCCATCACCACATTCACATGCATCCATCACCCCATTACATACACATTTCCAATATTATTTGCCATTAATATTCCCCAGCCAATTTGTCCCATAATATGCCAGTGTTATTTTGCAATTTAATATGACTCAGTAAATTTGCCCAATAATATTCCAAGGTTATCTGCAATTTAATATGCCCCTGCTAATTTGCCCAATATGCCAGAGTTAATTGCCATTTAATATTCCCCAGCCATTTTGCCCAATAATATGCAAGTCTTATTTGCCATGTAATATTCCCCAGCCAATTTGCCCAATAATATGCCAGTCTTATTTGCCATGTAATATGCCCCAGCCAATTTGTCCAATAATATGCCAGTCTTATTTGCCCTGTAATATGCCCCAGCCAATTTGCCCAATAATATGCCAGTTTTTTTTGCCCCCCCCCCCCCCCCCTTACCTGGCAGGACTTCCCTGGTGGCTAGTGGCAGGAGGACTTCCCTGGTGGCAGGCAGCATGGTCCCTCCACGCTGCCTGTTCGGCCTCCCGGCGGTTGTGCCGACAGGTCACGTGATCGGCACGCGTCTGACGTCAGAGCGCCGATCACGTGACTGTCGGCACTTCCGTGTCGGCACACTGCATGAGGAGCCGAACAGGCAGCACGGAGGTTTCTCTGTGCTGCCTGTTCGGCTCCCCGTGCAGCTTTGCAGGCAGAGCGGAGGTGAGAGGGGATCTTCCGATCCCTTCTCACCTCCGTCTCTGCCTGCAAGCGCGTTTTTTTTTTTCCGTATTTTTTTAATAAAACTGGCCCAGCGGCCGTGTTTTAAAAACCGTAGGGCGGCTTGGGGGGCAATTGCCACCCTGCCCCCCGGCCCAGCCCGCCCCTGAGTGTAGGTATATATGTGTTAGTGTTCACATTTAGGAGACATCTGATCAGATACACCAGCACCTATAAACACATTCATATGCTGATCAAATACACACACAAATCACAGCACCACATTGCAGCACCTGCAGGACTTGCCAATTATTATTGCAATAGTCCAATAATGTACCCACAAGACTTACCAAAACACTCTTATTGCATCTAGAGGTATTTACCACATCACCAATTCTGCACCAACTTGTCACATTGCCACTTGAAATGCTATATTTCTGCCCAGACAGCGTATCACTGCCATCAGTGTCCTCAAACATGACACTGCCCTCACTTTTCTCAAATAGCTTGGCAGGGCCATATCTTTTCCCATACAGCTTATTGCACACACTCAGTCAGAACACACTCAATCACAGACATGCTCAGCCAGCACATACTCATTCATAGACACAATCAGGCAGCACACACTCAGCCACACTCAGCCAGCACTCTCACTCACACTCAGCCAGCACGCTCTGACTCCCAGACACACTCAGCCAGCACGCTCAGACTCAGTCATTCATAGACACACTCATCCAGCACACAGTCATTCATAAACACACTCAGCTAGCACACACTGACTCACAGACACACTCAGCCATTACACAGTCACACTCAGTCAGCATACACTGACTCACAGACACACTCAGCCAGCACACATTCACACTCAGTCAGCACACACTCACAGAAACACCCAGCCAAAAGGAGAGGGGCTCAATGTTGAAAGTGGTCTCATAGACCACGATGTGCTGGCGGCCTGGCGCTTCTGCGCTGTCCATTTGATCTTCCTCACAGCACCGGATGCACTGTGACAGTGGGGGTGGAGCGAGTGCCCACGCCTATGGCACCAAGGTTAGTGTAATGGGGGGCTTAACGGCAGCGTTAAACTCCCCTGTCACATCAAAGGCTATTAGGCAACTGCAAGGCCCCGTGAGTGCGAGACCTTAGGTGGCCGCTTAACTCTCCTAATTAGAGAGCCGTCTCTGTGGTCAATACTAGCTATCACAGTCTCAAGAGACTTACTATCTATAGGCTGTCACCTAGTTTTTATGCCGGGACATTTTGACTGAAGCATCATAAGCAGATGTTTTTGTGGCGCATTGTGATTTCTATATCTATACCAGTTTAATCGAGAAAGTGTCCTGTTGCTTCCTAAAGACTAGTGTGAGTCTCTCAAAAGTACCACACTTGGCTCTGGTCTCTTATTTTACAGTCTCTAGGGTAATGAACTTGGTTTCAAGTGAGAACCTCCTTGCAAGTTTTCACAGTGCCATTTTTCATGAAAATTTATATTATAGAACACCAAATTGAAGTTATAAATAGTGACAATAATATTTAGTTAACCACTTTTGGATTTTTTTTATGTTAAAATAATTATTCTATCTCTTTTGTGCTTCCTGCATAGGGACAGAGCTGCCATTTCACTCAAGCTTTTTGTTAATCTGACCCAAAATGGAGCCTGGCAGCGTGTGCTCAATGGAAGTTAGACAAAAAAACTGGAGAGTGATTGAGTATAAGGTGCTTGCTTACATTGTCATCCAGTTTTTTATTAAAAAAAGAAACTGTACTTTATTATTATTTAATTCATATTGTTTGAAGATCTGTATTTTAAAAATAGGGTTTCAGTTTTTCATCACCAATTATATTTATAGTTCCTATATTTATATAAAATAAATTCTTATATTTGTACTTTGGGTTCTAAAATAAATGATGCCAGCAAAACAATGGTAAAACTTAGATTTTAGAAATCCCTTGAACATTATGAATGCAAAGCAACCTGAAACGTTGCTTATTATTGCTACAGTAGGTGTTTACTCGTAACATTCATAAATAATGGAATGCACGT
Organism: Pelodytes ibericus; assembly: GCA_036172795.1. Classification (NCBI taxonomy): domain Eukaryota; kingdom Metazoa; phylum Chordata; class Amphibia; order Anura; family Pelodytidae; genus Pelodytes; species Pelodytes ibericus. The sequence continues at coordinate 154,530,460 of CM069858.1, forward strand.
TCTTTCTTTTTGTAAATACCTAGTTAATTGAAAATATGAAATCAATTAATAACCATGTATTCACTGTAATATTAAAGATATATTTTGTCCATATGCCATTCACCACACTGTTTTATGCAGTTGTCAGTTGTGTTTTCCCTTTAAAAAATAATTTGTTTTTGCAGCGACCTTCAATGTACAGAAATTGCCCTTCTAAAATAAATTGATTACCATAATTTTACATAATAACAAGTGGAAATGCTCTATAGACCATGACAGCAAAGATTCCGTCTGCAACTTTCAAAGTGAATGATTAAAAGAAGATGAACAGGATAATCTCAAATGTAACAACATCCATCTGAATATATGATATACGTATAATTGCTAATGGTTACTATGTCTCACTGGGATGTGCCTATACCTAAGCTTTTATCTTGTATAGATATACTCACCCCAAAAAAATAATATTTAAACAAAAACATTTTTAATTTCTGTTTTCTTTCTAATAGTTCACAGAGTTTATTATTCACAAAATGAGTAACTATCTTTTAATGGGTATCACCAAAATCCTGTCAAATCTGTCCAAGCTCCTCTGCCCTAGTGCTATAGGCCTCAACCAGCCTTAAAACTAATTTGCTAAAGTTCAATATTCTGATCTAACTGTCACCTTTCTCTTCCAACCCCTAGCCTCTAGCTTTTTTACATCTTTCTTCCATAATCATGATTTTCCTTCCTCAACCAGCCTTTCCGCTTTAGATCTTTTTGGTGGCTCTATCATTGGTCATACTTTCTACATGTCTGAATGACCAGATCTGGATGCTGGTACACATCACACGTTTGGTTTGTGTTTGATTGTATCCTTCTCCTTCTGCTGCTCTTACACTTTCTCACTAGAACAATTCTAGAACTTTGAATTGATGTTACATAATTAGAATATTCAGGGATTATAGAAAGTCAGTGTTATTTTCTTGCAAAAGAAACACTGTGACTCGGGTGCAGGACTCCTAATTGCCGACTCCATGTGGTCATTCAAAAGAGTAATTTATATCCTGTCAAATGTTCAGCACAGCTATGCAAAACACCAGGAAGTAGCTACCTACAATGAGGTCCACCACCTAGACGGATGAAATGCGTTAGCACTGCACTGTTTCTATTGATGTTCAGTATGCTGTGCCACCTGGTTTTGACATATGATTAAATTTGTCCCGTGCCATGAATATTGGATCACCAAGTATCATTTGCTCTTTCTTTTGAATTATGAATGGAGTGAGCTACTGAGTTCTACCTTTTGTTTATAGTGTTATTTCCTTATCTAATCATGTCGGGTACATTCACATAACTGTTTTCAAGGAATGGATCACTATTAATATGTACCACACAAATTCAGTAGACCAAGGCAATATGTATTGCAATATTTTGTCTTTTCTTTTTTTTCAGTGCCTCCCATTTCTCATGTTGCTTATTAAAACCATGTTTTCGAAAATCTGTTCCACTTTACCTGCATGTAACTTCATGTCATAAAATCACTTTGGGGTATTTTTTTACGTCTTCATGTTGCTTCTGCAGTGAGTGGAGGGTCAAATTCCCCCCAGGAAATATAAACTCATGGTTAACTGTTCATAAAGTCTAAGGCTGCAAGGCAAATGGGAGTAATGCAAATAGTTATTATGCAGTGGGTTTGTTCGATGAACATAATGTTCCTTGCTTCTCTCTTTTCTGTCAGAAAAGAGGTACAGAATTTGCATGTTTTGCAATGACTAGGATGCCAAACTTCACCCATCCCGTCAACTGCATAAGTACCAATATATATTAAATATGTTTTCCATAATAATTGTATTTGATAGACTAATGCCACACATGTTTACATTATAATTAAAAATAATAATAAATACTCAGCACGCCAATTCAGTGAGAAAAATGTCTTTAACGTTTCGACCTGTTGGTCTTTCTCAAGCCATGAAAGTACTCACAGGTCCAAACGTTCTGGATTAAAGACATTTTTCTCACTGAGTGCTGAGTATTTTCTATTATTTTTCATATTGAGGGCCCTGGTGAAGCCCTGCTCGTGCACCGACCCTTTGGAGTGCTGCTTAACCATTGGTGTATACATTGTAATTAAGGCCCCAACTTCTAAAAGATGGCTGTTTCTAAATTTAGCAATCAAGTTCAGATTTTTTTATAGGTAGGTGGTGGCATTAAAGCACCTTGGAATGATCAGACTCCACAGTATGTGCCTTTACACCAGTACATGCTTAAAGCCTAAAATGCCTACATAGGGAATTTTGGGTCCTACACTGTAACCAGCACTGACCACAGACAATCCTTCTTAATCATTTGCTTACAAACTTGCAACTATCTTGCAAGCTATGTACAAACTTGCAGCCGACGGGATGTGGAGTGCTTGATGGTTCATAAAGCATCACAAAATTAATGGTGAGATTAACAAAAGTCTGCTACTCTGCTAAATTGCAAGCATACTTCTGAATAGGCAGTCACTAATAATGATTTGCCTTTACTATTCCTTTTATATCTCACATGTGTGATGTCATTGCCTATGGAGAAGTGCTATTACATAGACTGAAGAACATTAGGAGGTGATATGTCCACCCATGCTTGTAAATCTTTTATTATATTGAATACATTATTGATTTTATACTACATCTGAAAATAGATTTTTTTTTTCCTTTCTTGGATTTTTTTTTTTGTGCTACTTCTTTTTTCGTTTTCTGGTAAATTTCCCCAAGTCATGAAACTCAGGTGGGTACTCTCTTTGTTTCAAATTAAACTCGCTAATATCCAAAGCTGCATTTTTTTCTCTAGGCTCAGTTGTTATTGGCGAATCTTTGGAATAGTCAGTGAAATGTAACTGCTATAATTCCAATCCGAAATATATCTACTGTACTGGCTTAAAAATAATAGTCAAATTAGTTTAATTTCATAACAGAACTGTAGAGAATCAAATACAATTTTGAATTCAATAATTACGACCCCAATTGTGAATCAAATGATGATCTATTTGGTTATGGGGTAGAAAAATAGTGAATTGGTGACTCATTTTTTTAATGCAACGAATTCACGGTTTAGTGTTACATGGAAACGCAAAGGTGGGCGTGAATCTTCTCCATTCTACCAATGCGAGTTCAAATAATGTCAAAACAGATATTTTGTAAAACCTCATTCTGTTATTCAACAGGAACAGAAACAACATTAAAAATGAGTTGAAAAAAAAAAATCCTGTGTTCCATAGGACTTGAAAGACAAGAAATTCTAAACAAAATCGAAAAAGCTTTTCTTTTTACTAATGAGATACACACTGTAGCCCAGAGGGACATCATGCTGAGTGCACTGAAATTGACAAGCATAAGTTACATTTAATACGTTTCTCGTTACCAGCAGGGTGTAACTATATAAAGCAAAAAAAAAAATGGAGGCTGTAGTTAGGTTTATTATGTCTAAAATATAACTGCTTTCTGATATAGTCATTTTTTGCTGGTGTTTTCTTTTGCTTCTGTTACAAAGATCTATTCTGGATGGTTACATAATTAAGAAACATGTGTCTTTACTTCACCCAAAGTTTTGGCGCCCCATTCTATTTTTTAAATGAGCCTTGCTTAGAATTTCAAAACAAATAATCAAAGAGCAAAAAACTAAAGCTTAACTTTCAAGAGCAGAATATACAACATCACCACATAGACATAAAAGTACATTAGACAAGGCACTGATAGTTTTGGCTTAAATACCATGAATCCAATATTAAAAAAATATTTAATAAGAAACAGAGAAAGGTTTAGCCACCAACTCCTCTTGTAATAACATAATAAATACAAAAAGTATAGTTTTGTTAGGGGCAGCAGAAGTATCTAATAATACAATAATATAAATTTAATCAGTTTGATGTCTACAATCACATAAACCTACATATTTCCACAATAGGTTGATTTATATGTCAGAAAGACTGAATAATAAATAGTAGTAAGGTTAAGCAAGGAATATACTATTGTCGTACCTGTGCTTGAAACAGCAAATGGAAGTGTCAAACCAAGGATATTATAATGCAGATAATTAGTTCCAATAGGTTGGATGTTATGCTGAAAAAGTAAGTGAAATTATGAAATTGATATGAATCACACGTGTTTGATACCAATGGTGAAATTCAATAATATTATTAAAGCTAAAATCTAATTTTCATTTAAAAGTTACAGTTGCAGGAGCCCTGAAATTAAGCTGAGGACATAAACTTCACAGGCTGTGATAAGCAGGAATAAATTGAAGTAAATCTACTTAGCAGGCACAATGGCCAGAGGTGTAGTAAGCTACTAAATAGAAAAACAAACAAAAAAACTAAGGTCTAACAACATTTAATGGAGTTGGTACTAACATTCCACCTTATAAAAAGAAAGTAGGTCATGGTGTCTTCTCCTACAGAGCTTCTGACATGTTGAATACCGTTCTACATTTCCATGGTTCAATAAAACAGATGTAGCCATACTTGGTGTACCTTTTTTCCACTAATATTTGTCCTTTTTTGAGCTAAGTAAACAAAGATCCCATGCCAGTCAACAGAGACTGTTTAACAGACAGAGATGACTTAGCTCAGAAAGTGAACAGTTAAGCACATCTACATGAAACTATCTGTTTCACTACATCTAAAATAAAAATGCATTTGTTAAAGAGGAATTAAACCTTACAGATAAAAAAAAATATATGACACATTCAATTGGTCTCCTAATGCTTAACTTTTGTCCTAGTCTGATATGCCTCAGTAAACAACTTAACAATGAATCTTCAGCATGTTCTGTCCTTTTTATACTAGTGCTAATATCATTCCTAAGGTTCTTGCTCCCTATCTGCCTACTTCCTCCTACCTCACTCTCATTTTTCCTAGTTGTTTACATTTGCATTCACTCCTGCTTCACTGCCATCGTTCCTACCTGTTCACATTAACATTCACATTACCATTCACAGATGCTATTCTCTCTCCCAGATTGTCACACACACTCACAACTAGGTCCCTGGACCATATCGATGAAGAATCACCTTCACAAAATGATTACTTCCCACTTCTCTGCTTCTTTTTAAAAGACTATGGGATATGTTTTGAATGGTATACCGCATGAAACGGAGAAATGGCATTGAGGAAGTACAATTCTCAAAGATATAAAACAGGTCGTAATGTACCATTCACAAAAATATAAAACAGGCAGTAATTTAGTACAATAAGCTAAGTAAAGTTTTCTGGCATACTCTGCACTGCAGTAGAAATTACTTCTTAAAGAAAACTATTTCGGTTTTCAAAGTAACACTTTCAGCAGGAAAAGTTAATAGAGAACTAAGTTTTTTGAAAACTGAAATGTTAGTTACCAGCCTTGGGTAAATAATTTCTACGTTAATAATTATGTGGACTTCTTTGCCTAGCAATCCTCTAAAACAATATTGGGTACATCATTGTAAAGATCTACAGCTTACCATTCTTGTTTATTTATCAACATTTCAAAATATATTTCAAAGTATATTTTTAATAAAACTAGTTTTATCCTCTTTAGGAACCTAATCACCCTCTTTGAGACTTCTTGACTCCATTACTTGGCAGTGTTGATTGGTGTGCAGTGATTCTTCTCCTGGTATTGGTTGTGTACTGTATGATTGTGAACAGTTCTCTGTACTGCCACACAGTCATACTCTGTCAAATGGCAGCCTCTAGTTTGACAAAATAAGTAATGATCCCAAATAAGCAAAGTAACTTAAGTGTCTGGGATGGCTTGACCGCACTTAAACTTAGATTTTATTCTCATATCCATATACAAATTTAGCAGTTATGGACATTTAATAACAAATGTAACTTATGTTGGCAAACTGTCTTTTCCAAAGACTAGTGCCTCATTCAAAAATATTAAAGGGTTTTGGACCTTTTTAATTCTATTGCTGTTTTTCCATGTAAATAAAATTAATGTTGGTCAAAGACACTGTGCTTGCAATCACAGAAACAGCATTTGTTTTAAAAGGCTGCATTTGAAGAACCTGGATATCACATGAATTTTATTCTTATATGCTGCTTGCAGTTTGTCAAATTGTGCTGACCTGCAATGTAGAGAACATATTAACTGATCTTCTATGTGCCTGTCAGTCGGGTATTTGCTAGCCTGTAATTTTGTTGGCTAACATGGTGCATGCTGGTTAGAAATCTCACATTATCTCTGCTTACTGCACATCTGTATATTTTCTTTTGCAATTTTTACTGCTGTGCATTCTGGTTCCATAGCAGAAAGAAATGCTACATTTACATTCAAAGCTTTGTTGTAACTATGCATAGGGACACTACTTCCAGATTTATTTGTGTGAATTAAGTTTGGTATTTTTATTTTACTGGAAATGTTCTAAGACTTTGTCTCTTTACAATCCCTGCCCTGACAATGACAATAGCCAAAAGGCTTTCTGTCTTGCCTGCAAGGACCGCTACATCGGAAAACCCACTCACTGTCAATTTGTTTGCTACTGTGATATACTGAGAGTATGTCACACAATGAGTCATAATAACAAATAAAACCTCTAGTGGGCATTGATGTAGCAGCTGTGGATATATATTGTACTAAAGATCATATATTTCTATTGCAAGTGCTCAAAATGTAATATTTTTATATAGAAAGCCTGTCATTTCACTTCTGATATTAGGTTTAAGGCATTGAATTCTGCTGTTCCGTGGGGCTTTATAACTATAATATAACTAAGGATCAGTTCTCCAGAACATGTGTTAATGAGTAATCTCAGGTTTACCTTGAGGTTTGTATCTTAATAGCATTCATTCCTGATACAGATGAATCTTAGCTCTGAATTGAGCAGTTAAATTGCATAATGAGAAGCTAAGCTCTTTATAGATTTTAAATGGACTTCTTTCTGTACTGTATGTAGCAAATTATCATGGGTCTTTTGAACCCATGGGCATGTTTATGCAGCATAGCGGATTGATATTCAGTCACTACTTACCCTGTGATTGCTCCGGACTAACGGGTATCCCACAGTGGTGTTTGCTCTGTGCGTGCTAGGTGTGAGGCGCACAATCTCACACTGAAAAAACACTGAAAATATGCAAAATAGAGCAGAGAGGCCGACGGCAGCAGGAATTCGGTTTCAGAGTCACTCACTCTGTTACCGATTTGACCAGCACGAAAAGTATACAAAAATTCATATACTTTTCAACAGAGTAAGTGAGTCTGATGCCGAAATCATGCTGCCGTCGGCTCCGTTTGGCGCACACCTATCACTCATGGGCAGGATATGTCTCTGGTATCTCATTCCTGTGATACCACACAAGTAGTGCACTAACCCTGGCAGGGATGCTCAGGGGCCTATCTTATGTGTGTGTCATGCAGAATTAATTGGATGCCAGGAACTCTATACATTAAGCCTCATTCAGCATATTTAGTTTTCTGGAAGAACATTTTAACCACAGTCTTCTCTACAAGAGCTTCAGTACCGAAGGTGTGTTCAACAGTCACAGTAAATCACATTCATATTTCATCTCATTACACAGACGCCAAGCAAATCAGTTACTAGAGACAGCAATTCACACTTCCTATTGCACTCGTAGGATAGCTGGAGCATAAGTTCAGCCAACTTCATCATGCTATTTGTATATTGTCTTTAAATTATTTGTATAAGTACTTTATGCATTTTTACTGTGTGATATTTACAACTAAATGTTTTACACCTACCACCTATATACCTCTGTCTCTAAGTCAGCGCATATACCAGCTACACTGACATATCTTCAGCCAGGAAGCCATGTGTTTCTTCAGTTATTAGGGTGTAATTGATAGTACACGTACAACTGACTGGCTGGGCTCACCCAACCTTGGAGTAGACACATTTTACACAAAACCTTAACTGACTCTAACCAGCAGGGGCTACATCAGGAAGATAGAGAGGGTCTGCTTTCACTGCAAAAAGACAAGCTGTGGGGCATCCCAAAGAGGACTATAACAAGCATTTTCCCACTTTAAAAACAGTTTTTGCTCATTATGCAAATTAGATTCTCAATTCAGAGCTAAACTTCCTATTTGCCTAAATCAAAAAGTATATCAATTGTATTCACTAAATTTACCGTATAAATAAATTATAGGTGACCTTTTTAGGTTTGGAAATAAAATGTAATGTACGTTGTTACAAAGCTTGGGAACAGAGGGGGAGCTGACTAAATGTCTCCTGTTTAGAATAAAGTAAGTTTTGGCTCTAGTGTGAGTCATAACAACTATAGTTCAGGAGAAAACAAAATCCATATCTATTCTTAAAACAAATGAGTCCATTCAGAAATAAGGCTGTTTTGTGTAACTTTTTCTATGCTGGCTCAGTTTAGATATTCTGGCAGTAATATAAAATAGCCTATTTGGGGAAGGAACAAGGCAGAAATGGGAATTTTGTTTGGAGTCAAAAGCACATTGTCCTGCCTGCCTGATTAATGCCATTTGTGATTCTTAATTGAATCATATGGTCTGTTTTTCAAATCTGAGTGATTTAGAATTTTAGGTTATAAATAGAAGTGTGTGGTTTCTGGATTGATGTTGTTAATCTGTGACTCTTACTTTGTCTTTACTTTGGTCAATTCACTCAAATAAATGCATCTTTATAGACAAGGTTGCAAATGGGGCAGTCCTTCTCAGGTCTGCTCAGCTTTGTATGCACCATTACTGGTACTTAATCCTAGAAATACTGAGGGGAGGTTTCTATGCACGTTGTAAATCAATCAAGGGAATAAGTAATTAACAATGCATCCAATAAAAATGAACAGTGTTATTTTCTCTCATGTGAAGGATGTGAATCCCTTGACTTTCTGGATAGAGAGTACCCTCTAGCAAAACAATATTAAAAGATACAAAAATACAAAATTGTGAACAATATAAAAAAAGAAAATAGGGAATATTATAAATAAGAACAATTATTTCTACATTTTATATGATTTTAATTTATGTTGCTATATATTAAAAACAAGCATTTCTTACTATTTAAGAAAAAAGGAGCAGTATTTGTATGAACAGATTTTGATGTTGTATATAACAAATGTTTTATTATTTATATCATATGTGGTGAATCTCTAATGATTTATATCTTAAAAAATAGTAACATCATGGTTAGAATTTAGCCCATTGGGAAAGGGAGTTAGTAGAGTGGAGACCCAGTATTATATTTCCCAACATTTCTTGTTTTTATTTCCTTTTATGTGCCAATGCTGCCTCTCTCTTTCCCCTCCCCCCAGCTTTGTCTCTCTCCCCCTTCCCCCCAGCGTTATGTCTCTCTCCCCCTTCCCCCCAGCGTTATGTCTCTCCCCCTTGTTGTCTCTCCCTCCCCCCCAAACTTTTGTCTCTCTCTCCCCCCAAACTTTTCTCTCTCCTCCCCCTAAACTTTTTCTCTCTCTCTTTCCCCCTCACCTTGTGTGTCTCTCTCCCCCCTCCCTCCCATTGTCTCTCCCTCCCCCCCTACCTTCCCTTGTGTCTCTCTCTCTCTCCCTCCCTCCCACCTCACCTTGTCTCTCTCTCCCTGTGGCTAGTGGGGGCAGCCGGGGGATCATAGAAATCCCGACGGATGTGCCGGGCGGCAGCGGAGGATGTCTGCGCACATTGCTGAATCCCAGTCTTATTGTCTGACCTCGATTTGAGGTCAGATTATAAGACGACCTTTTTCAGAGCAAAAAACTGGGAGACAGCTTGCTTCCAAGAGACTGTGCTCTCCTGGCAATACACCTGATTTTGTTAAAACAGAAACGTGTACATATTGAAACTAAACATGATACTGGTAAATGTTGATTGATAATATCTTCACTATAGTGTGTACAGAAAGTTATTTGATTCTTCTTTATCAGCAACATGTTTTTTATTTTGTTTCCTTCTCAAAGTTTGGTGAGAATTAGAGTGCAGAAGATCACCTCTTGACTTGCTTTTGCACCATTATATCCTCTTTGTATGTTAAATGATGAATAACCTATTTTTCAATCTTTGAGATAAAGAGGCAATCCTCTGAGCTGTTTCTGTGAAGCCTAATGAATTCACCTACTGCTCTACCACTAAAAGTGTGCTTTGGGTGACAACTTTTAGCAAGAAGAGAAAGATTCCTGCGGTTTCTTTCCTGAAGTTGTCAGTAATTATTTTTCCTTTGTCAACATCACCAGTCATGTCTCAATGGCATATTTATGGAATATCAGAATCAGATATAGTAATATTCAAATCAGTATTACATGGTAAATTATCAATCTCAGTTAAGTCTGTAACATTAACTGAAGGCAGAATAGCAGAGTAAAAACTCCAACTCTCATTATTCACTATTTCTCCGTTTCCGTCTGCAGACTCCAGTCGATTAGACACATCAAAACCCAATTATTTTTTATTGTGAAATCATTTACTTTTTTATGTTAAATCTCTGAATTATTTATTTAGATCCAAAATAGTATCAAAAGATTAAACCTAGTAACAGGTATAAAGCTCAATCCCCTGAGAGAGTAAACTCAAGTGTGGCTGATTTAAAGGGAAGTTCGACAAGTTTACTACATTCGTTACATTCACTTCTTGCACTTTTTCTTTTATTCTCTGTGTTGAGCTAATGACAGGTCTGTCGTCTTCTTGGACTTCTCTTTGTTTTCTGCAAAGTTTTTTTTGTACCTTTTTTATTTGACTTTCGCTGAGGTCCGTCAAGTGTGGATGACTGGTGTATCTGGAGCTAGAGGACGAGACTGAACGTGGGGCTTTTATTAGTATCGATTTCTTGGGTCCATTTCTTCTGAATTGTTTGAAAGAATAAAAATTATTGTTTTCCTAGACCTGTCTATCTTATTCAAATGTTGTTTTCTTCTAGTCAAAAACCTTGTCATCCAATTTATTCCTCTTACAAATACTGCTCCTTTTTTCTTACTTAGTAAGAAATGCTTGTTTTTAATTCACAGAAACACAAATTAAAATCTAATGAAATTTAAAAATAATTGTTATTATTTATAACGTTCACTATTTTCTCTTTTAATATTATTCCCATTTTTTTTGTATGTTGAAATAATCTTTTGATATAGAAATTCAAGTAATTTACATCCTTCACATGAGAGAGAATAACATTGTGATTGGATGCATAGTTCGTTACTTATCCCCTTGATTGATATAAAATGTGCATAGAAACCTCTCCTCAGTATGACTATGATTAGGTGCCAGTAAGGTGCAACAATTTTACTGCGTGTGTATTGGCTCCATCTGCAGAATCCACTGTTTTTCTCTCCACAAATGCACCATTGTCATACATGTCCACACTGATGAGGCTATACACCCTTGTTTCCCAAAAGAAAGTTGGATAATATGGCTAACTACAGGGAAGTTTTGTTTCATTCTATTATTTTGGATTACCTCTAATAAATATAGCTCAATCTGCAATAGTACTTTTTGAGTAATTTGGCTCCAATTCTTGGAATAATCCCATTTTATTAGATGGTCTTTAGGCGTGGGAAAACAGTTACTGTCTGATAGAGGTTTGTGTTCTCTGGTACAGGTGTTTCAACAAAATCTGTCTGTCCATGTAGAACCATTTAAAATATCCGCTCTGACGTGCATTTCCCTTCCTATCCTATAAGCATCTAGCAAATAACACATGGATGATTTAACCCCCCGCCCCCCACACACAAAGACGGCATTATAACTGTTCTGATTATGACAGCTGATTCACAGATGCATGCTGTTGTTCTCATGGAAAAACCTATATTTTGGTTTAAAAGGTTCCATGTGTACATTACATAACTTCTCTTTATTGACCCAGTACTAATTTAAACTGTGAAACAGATCTGCCAGCTTTACAGAATGTTCACGTACAATACATTTCCGCATGACACATTGGACTTTCCTGACTGCAAATAGATATTTTAAAATTCCATGAAACATCGCCCCAATAAAATTTCTTTTCACGCTATGTGATAATGTATCTTTCCACCTAAAAATGTTAAAACCTGTTTAGGACTTTTAATCTCTTCGTATAGAAGTACTTTGTATGCCGGCTTAATATACAGGGCTCAAACACCTTTAGGATGGCATCGAACGTCCATTACTTAGCAGCTCATCACCGCCTCCCACGATAAGCTGTGCCACGGATTGCGCTGCATGGGACTACAGCGGGATACCACCTGTCAGTGAGGCCACTTTGAGCGGAAAAATGTAACTGACCCTCAAATGACACGGAAAAAATGACATAGAAAATTTAACTTCGCAAGCTCTCACAATGTTTTCCCAGACCATGATCGAGCCTCTGGCTCTGTGATGGGGGCTTCTGGCTCTGTGATCGGGGCTAGGTACACAAAATCACATCTTTTTGCCCTAAAGGACAAAAACAGCATTAGATGTTAATGGGTTTAAATTAAAATCCATTTTCTCTCCATAGTAATTCAATTAAATTATTTATACTGACAATTTAAATAAATTACGCAGTATGATGTCATTTAAGGAACTTCCTAAGATAGTTTTGTATTTCCTGAGTTTGTATCACCATGAATGGAATGGATGTCACATTTATCAGCTTTTAAAGCACAATTTTATTTTTTTTTAATGGCCTCGCTATTTTGTTTACATTCATTACGTCTTTGTATGCCTTTAAGGGTTACATTCTAAATTCTCAGTTCAATAGAAAGTATCACTTCTTTCTACTGTGATTTTTTTTTTGTCTCACAACAGGTGGGAGAGTTACTAATTCTCAGTCATCTATGAAATGTGTCCCTGTGTGAAACCTGCAATTTGGTCATTTCTTTCACAACTTCAACATCACACAGTGATTTATACTGCTGCTGGTTCATACATTTTGGCAAGTTTCCTTTGTTAATCACATGCAGAATAAAAATATGAATCATTTCCAGATTATAAGTCTACATTTCTGTGAACTTTTAAACAAGGGTCCATAACGTGCTAATTGGGAAAGTGAGTGTTCTGTGGTTCTGGATAACCGTAATGGTGACTAACAGTTCAGTCATCTCTGAAGCCAGACATTTTCCTTTCTTCCTTATTTTCCTCCCTGAAATCCAGGATCAGCAAAATGTTTCTGCAGCAAAGCAGCTGCTTAGGCTTGTAATCCTCAACAAGTGGGCTACGGGGAACTGAGACCTTGCTGAGGTTAGCTCACATAATAAAGCATGGAGAAGCAATTTGACATGAACAGGGAGTTTCTGCTAGGTTGTCATGTGAGTGTGGCTAATACTTAATTATATTGCCCTCTGTTGGCCTAAACTGAATTCATTGTAAATCCGCCTGCTAGTCTGATGTTCTATGCCTTGATCATTTATTCTGCATATAGACACAAGGTATGAATGCAATAAGATCAGTAAGAAATAAAAATGTAAATAGGTTATATAATATTTGACTGTGTGGGACTCTTCTGATAAGACTGTGGAGCCAAGGTTATATAACTCCCACTCTGGCCATCCTTCTTTTTCTCATAACTTGGACAACTTTGCAGCTGTTTCTGCTTATCACCTGAGAATGAGTTTGATGGATGGGATGCTGTACCAGAGGGATACCGTTCTCATTCATGGTGATGCATGGTTGCAAGAGAAAATGGAGGACATTCTGAGATCCCAGCCCTTTCCTTCTACTTCTCAGAGCATGTCCAATTCCACATCTCCTCCTAATATGTCTACCATTGCCAGAAGATCTGACCCTCCTGTCAGATGGATCCCTTAATATCTTAGCACTACACTTCTTGACCGTGCTACTAGTTTGGCTGGCAAGAAAAAGACCCATGAGAGATCACGGTCCCACCCTTCTTATGGTCAACCTACATCTCTCCCTCATAGGGTCTCTGTCACTCTACCTCTGAGGGTCAAAACCTGGTGGTACGTCATCAACAACATCCACCCATCTTTCGGCTGATAGTACTCACATGGGATCCATTTCCACAGTGTTGACTTTCCTTTGGCTTTTAGGGACCAAAGATGCTCTCTCTCTCCTGCCATGATGGATAGCCAGGCCGCATCTGATGGGTCCGCGCAGCCCATCTCTCCTGCCGAAGATAATTTGATTGATTTCAGTTCATCGTTCCCAGGAGCTGCAGGGGCACTATCCGCAAAAAAAATGTGTGCAGTTTCCCACCGGCCAGGGACATTGCAAGTCCTTCATCTTAAGCCTTTGGCCTTGTAAGCACTGTGGTACCCTATTTCTGTCTATAATGTCTCGATGATTGCGTAGAATTTAGCAGGGCTAACCATACAGATATCTTTTAACAACAATATCATATAGATTGGTAGTTTTCTCTATTTATATTTACAAATACTTGAAAAAACAATCAAAATAGGGATTTGGAAGCAATAACCTTTTGTCTTTTAAAGTATTTTATTGAATATAAATAAATATAGACAATGTGAAAAAACTACTTAATAGTCCATTATAATAAAAGCAGAGTAAATAAAGTTAAGTGTATATGCTTGCAATGAGTGAAATTAAATCACAAACCGTCCTGGTTTACAGGTGAATCTCTCATTCTTGTGTTAATGTTGTCACATCAACATAGTCTCCTCATTCTGTGTCAACTAACTAATAATTGGTGTTTAAATAGATTTTAGATAACCTTACTTCCGGTCATTTATGGACAGGAAAAATACCAAATGATACATTAAAACAGGTAACTATGGTTTGCTTTGGGGTAAATCTCGGTCAATCAAGAAAATATTAATTAACCTTAAGTATTGATATCTTGGAAAATAGACAAGGCCATGACAAAATAATAAGGCACATGTCCTGGCCTTAAATATCTTACTTGCGAAGCTGGGCATGAAGCCAGTTTGATAACAGAAAGAACACAATGGAAGCTACACAATTTTCCACTGTAAGTAACAAGGTGTAAGAAGGGGGGAAACGACACCTGTCACTTCTGCAAGTGCCCATAACAGCCTTACTAAAGATCAGGCGTTCCTGGATCTTTTTTCCCCATTGTGGTTTAATTTGGTGTTCCCAACTATGCAATAAGAAGACAGAAAAGATTTTTGTGCAACATTTTAGGGGTGGTTCTGGATATAAACAATATATTTCTGCTTCTCCTCCTCCTGTGATTTGCCTTCTGCTCCAGCTGATCCAGCACTGCCTTAGGCTGAATGTATGGATTCCTGGGTAACTATACCAGACATCTTATTTTGTTTTACTGGGCTCCTTTTTACCATTGTTGTTTCTGTTCTAGGTTTAAACCATAGAATGGCTGCTATTTCTTCCTTTTCTAATTTCCATGGCTGAATTTGCACCAAGTTTATGCACATGAGAATATTAGGTTTAGATCTTACACATGCCCTTACCTCTCAAGGTTTTTTCAAAATTAAGAAAAAGAAGGGAAAAAATAAAATACATTAGACAATATATTGTTGAAACAGCTACCATATTTTGTCAACAATATTGCAATTGTTTCATCACCCTGTTTTACATGTAATATGTTTTAATCATGGTTTATGTTTTCCATGCACAGATGATTCTCCCTGTGTGGTCTGGGTTTTGTGGCACTCCTCTGTAAGAGAGCAGTGATGCGCCCTAGTCAGAGCAGCTGGGTTTTTCTTCTCAATTGGTCAAGATGACCTAATCTTCTCTGCCTGAAACAATGGCGAATGGCATTCATGTTTGTGGACAGCCCCATGTCCTAGTTATACATTTAGGTTGTCTGTGCTACCCCGGTAAGGAAACTAATACAAAATATGAGGCATGATTTGCTAGAATTAGGTGGTTTTATACAAATGGCCTGATCCTTACCTGGTCTGAAATTGTGTCCCACAGAGACTCGTGTGTGGATACATCTCACACCAGCTTCGATAGAAAAAAAACTAAATAACAAAATCTACAGATTTGTTGCATTTAATGGAGGCTTGGTGGCTAAAGGTGGGACCTCAATATCCAAAATTGTAGCGAGAAAGCTGTGCAATGGGGAGGGACCAACAATGAGCAAGGTGGGTCATTCATGTTGGTTGTGCCAGGGAGTCGCCAATGTACAGCCATTAGGGAATTGTAGCTAAGAAAGCTACAGGGGTACACTAGTAGACCTTTTTAATTTACCTCTCGTAGACCCCAGTCCTATATGGCAATGCTTATATTGCTCTGATGTTTCATACTAAGTTAGGATCAGGTCTTACCTGTTTAACAATTATAAATGTTACAGTGTTTTTACATTAAACACTGTGGCCTATTTAAATTCCACCATGTGTCTGTATTTATTTTCTTGTGTTACTGTATTTATTATGCCATTGTAATGTCTTTCATTTACAACATGGAGTCCCAAACCTTTTAACTCAATAATGACGACTGAAGTTAACTGATATCAAAAGAGAAAACCACTCTGTGTGTACAAATAAAAGGGAATACATATTTATAATAAGGTACCTTTTAATGTGCCTAATAAAGGCCTATGAATGTACTTAACATAAAACATGATGATGTCACTGAGATATCATTCTATCACAGATTCCTCCAAACTAGGGCAGGAAGTAAGAGATATGAGAAAAGTGTACAAGCAAAATAAAACTACAGAACAAAAGTTATGGTTGCCACCTTTTCCTAAAAAGTGCCTCCTTCTATCAGAGCTCTCAATCCAGGACTTTACATTGTCCCAGATTGAGGCCCCAGCCACAGAACAGAGGAAAAAATGCTGCTGCATGGGGCAGCAAAGTACCGGCCCTGCCAGGGTGCCGCCTGGGGCAGTTTCCCCATGGAAGGGCCAGCCCTGAGTATGGCCCTGAATGGAGACTGCTGTCCTTCAGCAGAGTTGCCCCTTAAAGTGCCGGCTCTGCTCAACAACAGCTGTCTCCATTCTGGGCTATGCAGCAGAGATTCGGGTCTGTAGTCCCAGTAGCCCACCCCTAGCGACACCACTGCTGCTAGCCATCTAATCTAACAGTTTCTTTCAAAGTTCCTCCTCTATTGCCCTGTAACTCTCATGATTCTCAACTAGCCTATGTCTGACAATTATGGACATTATAATTCAATCAATAACATAGTTACCTCTTGGATTCATAGATGCTTTAAAGTTTTGCGACTGTGATTTCGCCCCTCTATATTATTCAATGGTCAGTGAATTTTAAAATATTGTTAAACCATTTTTAGAACAAGTCATATCAGATGTTATAAAATGATAAAAACATAATTTAAGAACATTTAAATTAAGAAAGTTAGATTACTTTATTTCACTCTTGCTAAAAAAAGAAATGAGCTTTCAGATTCCATCAGATGGGTCAGAAAGATGGGTTGAGAACTGGTATGTACACTGTATTATCAAAAAGACATTGCTGATGAAATTATTATATGTAGCAAAGTACGCAGATAATATCTGACTGTCTTTTTTTCACAGCAATATGTAAGATGGAAACAAGCTAAAATACAATTAATTTGAAATGAAAACCACATTTAAGAAGCAATTTCATGAAATTGAACATCCGTTAATCTCAAATGAAGGGTTTTACTTTTATGTCTTAAAACACCTACAATACATAGAAAATGTAACAGGTGTCAGCAGTGTATAGAAACAATGGGTTTCTACACTCTACACCAGTGACGGTGAACATTTTTGACCTTAAATGCCCAATCATCTGCAGGAAGCCAAGATGAAGCTCTCAAAGTGCCCTCTCATCTTGCTCTCCTGCACAGAAATGTAATATACATTTAATGTAATGGGAAAAAAAACCTGGATTTTGGTAATCAGAGCCAAGGATATTGAAGGTGCACAACATTAACTCAGATGGAGAACGGACTCCCAAACTGCTCTGAGTCAGGGCACAGAAGAGCGAAACAGTAGCTATACTTTCTATAAATCACAGAAGCAACACTTAGGATCAAGTAGCCAGAATGTAAGAACCAAAAACCAGTAACAAACAGGATAAGGTCAGGAAAAGAGTATGGGATTGATGTATAAACATGGTGCACACTGTGATAGCTTCAGTATTAGGTGTGTCTAGGTATGAAGCAAACTCCTGACAGATGCTCAGAGTCTGCACCTCCTCTGTGGTCCCAAACGTCTTTGTTTCATCAGCACTCAATGCACCAGTACAATCAATCAATATAAAGAATCAGGCACATTTCAGTTCCTGATTAATGTTGGAGCACCTTCGTCAAACCGGTGGTTTGGGACCGGCAGAGGAGGCTCAGACTCCCAGCATCTGTTGGTAGTTTGCTTTATACATAGACACACCTAATTTTCTACATACCCTCTATGTCTTGGGTACTAGATTGCAGGAGAAACTGAGCACCAGGCTATAGACTTGTGATGATGCTTTACTTTCCTTTTGAAGCAGACATTTACTGCAGCTTAGTGCATTTCATTTAAAGAGATAATTACACAAAGAACATTCATAGATATTTAAAGAAATATGCAGACACATACTAAGCATTTTTGTGTGTCATCAAGCAATTACTGGTGCCACAATATGCCGTATTGCTTTTTGTGCCAGAAAATATAAAGAATCTTTTCTAATGTCATTTTTATGTGACATATGGATGAATGCACAGTTAACTTTCAGTTAACTGACAATCTTTCAGTAACTGATATGGAGTGTGTTAATGTAAGAAACATACTGGCCATTAGATTACTGAACCATAGATAAAGTTTACTATAGTTGTTCTTTGGGCTATTCTTATGTATCAGTATTGTTTATTATGGACAACTATCTTATATTACATTATATTTTTGGTAGCAAAAAGATCAAATGTTTACACTGACTATCACAACTTCTAACAAAACAAATAGTACTGCAGATACTTTTACAAATATTTTCTTTTAAATTTTAATAACCAATGGATTCTTTGGACTGTTGTGGCCTAACAACTACTCTCTCTTAGTGGATTTATAATTGAAATATTCATAAAGATTCTGCTTCCCTTTTTCTTATTGATATTGCTGGTAATGTATAACACAATCCCATATTGGTCTGAGTCCCTTTGAACTTCCACGCTGCCTTAAAAGTTAAAAAAAAAAAAAGTAAAAAACATTTTAATTGTCTACGCTTTAATGTAGCATCTGTTTTTATGCAGCCAGGACATAAAAAGCTACAAAAGGAAAACAATGTTAAATAAATTCACATGCTAACCAGCTGTTGTTCAAAATAACAACTGTAAAATGGAACTTCCAGAAGCTTAGAGGTGTAGTTAAGATTATGTAGTGATCTGGCAGCTGCCTCACCTACTAGGAGTTAGTGGGAGACCAAGATGATTTGTTCACTATATAGGTAGCCCTCGGAGACATGGCTTACATATCTATGCATATACAAAACCATTGATCACTTGCAGAAGAGAAAACAAAATGAACGTGATGGGGAAGTGTTGAGAAAGTATCATTTATACACCACTCACCTGTGGTATTCACGTGTAATACCCTAACCCTAAAGTTACCATAAATCTACTCCCACCCCTTAATATAACCCTTGTTCTAACCCTAATTCTAATCCTAACCCACCTGTAACCCTAACCCTAATTGTAACCCTAACCCTAGATCTAGGGTTAGTAGATCTAGGGTTAGCTGTCTCTTCTTTTTTTTTTTTTTCTTTCTAACAACAGTTTCAGATTGACAGAAGAGATTTTTTTTTTTATCACTTCTGTTGCTTTCTGCTGGGCACGCCATATTGGAGGAATATACTCCTCCAATACGGCACCTGCAATCACTGGGGGGCAGAGAGGGTGTTGCACATGTGTTGCATCATTGCAACACCTTTAACATATAGGCAGTGAAATCTGATCACTGCCTATGTGTGTTTGAATGCATACAATCACATTCACGGTTTAAGAGGATTTCAACTTATCATTCTCGATAACCTCTTAAAAAAAATACACGCTCTGACCTTTCTAGCAGTAGCCTTAATTTACCTTCTGATAACACTACCTTCTTTTCATATAATTTCCCAGTTAAGGTCCCCCTGCTGATCCCATGCAAAAATGAGGGGCTCTCTGCGCTAACTGAGGGAGTCGGTCGCCGACCAGACAGCTGCCTGCTTCCTATGGAAGCATGACAGCTGTCGGTCAGAGGATAAACTGGCGTGTACTATCAAACTTATATGCCAGTTTATCCTCATACTAGGGACAACTAACTTTTCACTTGTGCTTCTATAGTAGAAGCACAAGTGAAAAAAAAGTTTAGTGTCCCTTTAAGAACCTCTTTGCAATTGGTTTGATATTGTAGCCCTATTGTTGTTAATCTGGAAAAGGACCCAATGCAGCTGCAGAGATTAGCATTGTGCATGTGCCTGGCAGCAAGTATCAGCTGCTCATCCTGTGAAATGAGCTTCATAGGCAGACTGACAGGCACGCTTCCTCTTACTTCGTAAACATGAGAGGAACCAATGGGAGTGCAGTTTTCACGCAACAAATCAAGTAATATCACACACACACCCTCAGCGCCCCCACAGAGTGGGGAATGGTGCACATGCACATTGGGCAACTACAAGCTACTGTAAATATGGAACATCATTCAGCTGTAAGTTTCTTAATGTTTAATATAGTCAGCATGTAAAATATACATATTGAAGTTAAAATGCTCTGGTTACCAGAATCCAGGCTTTGTATTAAACATGTATTATTTGTGTGTAGGCATGTTGGTTTAAGTGACCATGAGTATTACTAATCACCTCTCTGTCATACATCCAGAATAGGAAGTACAGGAAGGAGATCTGTACTTATATTGAAAGCCGGACATATGGTATATATTTGCTGACACCCAGAACTGAACAAATTATTGATAGAAACTACAGAATGTCTTTTCTTTTTTTACCAACATATCAAAATGCGATATTCAGTACTCGGTTCTTAGACGTGAAAATTAACAGTATATAATCTTTTTGCACGCTGTCTGACAAGTTTCATCATATTGAGTCCTTATAAGTCCTAATAAGGAAATATCATAGTAAGTGGACACGCAGAATTACTAACATTCTACTTTGGAGGTCGACTTTCATTTTGAGAGTTTGGCTTGGAAAAAAAAAACCCAGATTCAAATCTTTTCCATTGAAAGTAATGGGAGGGGAAATGATCAAACCTATTTTTGAGACTAAGTCAAATTCGGCCCTGAAATGGTGTCAAAAATATCTTTGATCATTTCGCCTCCCATTACTCTCAATGGAGAAGATTTGAATCTGTTTTTTTTTTCTCTGGCGCCGAATTTGAATTTTGAATTGAATGGTGAGTTCTTATGTTTAATTTTATTGAATAGATCCAATAATCTTCCTGTGAGTCTCTGGCTTTTTGTTCAAGGGGAATTGTGGTAGGTGCATTGACATAGCCGTTCTGTACCTCCCTGTGGAATAGGAACTTCTTATTTGGACAAGACCACTTTCTTCCAATCATGGACTGATAAAAGTATGTGTATTTTATAATGTTTGACTGCTATGCCGGTCCCTCCGTTGTATGTTTTAATATGACAATAAAGATTTTTTTTGTTACTTTTTTAAATTTAATTTTTTACATTTGCTTCTTTAATAGACATGTATCTTTAGAGATGTATGCCAGGTGTACACGCTACCATACCCCCGAACAAGCATGGCGTGGGAGTTAGTGTCAGCACTGCTGGACATCGGACACTAGAAAATAAAAATCAGGACCGCAAGATAGCAGTACATACTGGGAGTGTCTCGCTTATAGCAGAAGAGTTGGAGTGCACTTGCTCTGTGTTTTAGCAGAGGCATTGCTGATTTGCCTGCATGTGCTCAGCCAGTAAGATTAAGTGCTTCTGTGCTTGCCCTTCACATCTGCTGTGTTTAATATTATCTTTAAATAACAAAATAGTTTGACCATCACATATTAAAAGTGCTTTAACTAGGTTCCCTTTATTGATTACATACATGGATGTTTGACTGTACTAATTGGTGGTAGTCAAGGTTGGGCAGAGTTTATTAGTATATGGGGTGTTTTATGCTTCATTTACATTATGCATGTAAACTATTAAGACATATGTACATACTGCATATTCATCATAGTGCTGAAGTACATTTTGTTTTTCCTTATACTGCAACATCATAACAATAAATTACAGCAGGTGGAGAAAAGACACATCCCCATTTGGTAAACCTTTCCCACTCTTCATGTTGTTTATAATCTTTCATGTTTTTAATCTAAAGGAATCTTACTAATTAGTATGAAAACAATGCAAGTCACGTAAACTTGCCCATGTAGCATCTTTGTTTATGGTTAATGGTAGACCTGTTTATTTACAGATTAGGTAAATCCAACCCACACATTTTGTTTGTTAATTGAGATTGCAGTTAAATAATTATGATACATTTGGGCATATTATCCTGAGTATATGTTTTGTATAAAGCATATATGTACATAGAGAAAGTGTTTCATTTAATGTTGGTGTTGACTTGTCATCGATTCCTGGTAGTACAGTTATTGCAGTTACGTAGAAATAAATAAATGTGGTCTTGGTTAAAGAAATCAATACATCACATTGAAATGCTTCATTCCCCCCATCCTAAAATGTATTGACCCACCGGAGCTCCTTAAAGGATTTCTCTACAGTGATGATTGAAGTTCTATGTTTTTGATTTTGGACATAAAATACAATTTCATTGTAACAGAAATATATTTACAGAACATTAAGACTGAATCATCATATTTAACTCCACACTGTTCAGCTGTCATGGAAGACAGAAGGTTTCCTTCCTCTTGAGTAACCAACACTTATTTCTCTCAAGCGGTGACATCTGCAGCATCTGTTTCACTAAGATATATCTCCAGTTCAAGGTCAAGGGTGACTGTGTGGGTGGGGCAATCCGAATACACGTTTGTTCTTGTCCAAACAATTTAAATAATGAAATTATCAGTTCAGGGGTAAAATCAGTGCTTGCCCAGGGGTCAAGTTGACCATAGGGTCAAGGTGTATGGTTTAGGTAACATAACAGTAGATGGGCAAGTCATATGGGAAGACCTGATTATGTTACTTCTGTGTGCTTACTTAGGTGACTGATAAAATACAATTCTATAATGTGAAGCTTTTAAAGAAAGTGTGGCACCACTGGCAAACCCTGTATTTTTATCTAGGGATAGACAAGGTGCACAATTACACCACCAGCTTTAACAGCCACCACAATGAACACTAAATGGGGGAGACTACATTCATTTATTGCACGCTCAATGTTAATATAAATGTTATCCGTTTCTTGGGGCTGTGAAGTGTTATTTGTATATGAATTGACTTACAGATAAGCATTAAGTTAAACAGGTTACTTTAAAGATTTTATATTTAGTCATAATAAATTATTGTTCTAAAATACTTTATCAAAAGTATTATTTAGGGTTTAGATATAGGATGATGCCCAGTACACTTATTTTTGATTTTCAGCAGGTTATTCACATAGTTTCAGATATCATCACTACCATCACTCCATTTGTCAGCCAAACATAGGGATCTTTAATAAGAAACATTTCCCTAATACTTCTGGGAACTCTTTTCCCTGCATACTTTGCTTTATGCCTCTACTACCCACTTAATGCAGTCTGCAACCCATTTACAACTGTGTGTGATTGTACAAATATAAAGCTATGCGTTTGGCTTGTTTACTGCTATCATTTGCTTCACCTACTAAAAGCTTATTTACAACAGCACATAAGTACAAGAGTCGAACGTTCTGCAAGACTGAAATCTCCCTAATGCAGTGATATTGCCCTTGTTATAATAACATTTTGCTGCTAAACCTATTATATATCTGTACAGCTAAACCCTTTAGTGCTATCCACTATAAGACAATTTAGTTTATAACACAGATTCCATGGAGTCATCTGGGCACCGGATCTAACTAAAACTTAAACAATAAAGCAGAAGTATAGTGAGATCTCACTGTAAACGTCGACAGTAATGCGGGAAGTATACTGTTTATTATTTATTTAAGGGGATATATATACTGTTAAACGTATATGTAAATACTGTTAAATGTTTATTTAAGAGGATTTTGTGCTTTGGAGAGTAAAAATGATCTAAAGAAGCATTATTTAAGTTTTGATATATTTTTGTAATCTCCATACTTGTAGCTTTCTAAAATCCAAACTTTACATGTATGAGGATTCAAATGAAAGTTATGGATCCTCATTATTGTGTAAGTACCGTGCTATCCAGGGGATGACTGGTAACTTGTGGCTCGGGAGTAAAACAATTTAGAGGCCCATTTTACAATTTCATCAGCCCCCCGTTCTCATCATAGACAGCTAAGATACAGAGATTGATATACAGAACAATTAGATAGAAAGTGCTACACACTAGGACATAGGAGTCCAACTGCAACCCTAATTCTGTTTTTATACTACAACTATCATAATTCCCTGCCATTCTAGAAAGCTGGTTGGAAATTACGGGTTTTGTAGTTGTGCAGCAGCTGGAGAACCGCAGTTGAACACTTAGGGCATGTAGAAGCGAAAAGTGGTACAGCCCCAGCCTGATTGGTTAAGGTAGAGAGCAGTTGGTACTACAGTAGTGTTTTCTGGGTTCTTCAATTCAACTCTGTTACTGACTTCTCATACCTCTCCTGCTTTCTGACCACTGGCTTGTTCTTGACCTGTTTTCTACTATCAGTGTGTGGAGATCTCGTGGCTCCTAGTGAATCATCACATACCCACAGACACCAGCACCCCGAGGCACAACGCGCTTTGGATCGGTGGTTGGAGGGCAAAACTCTCCAGATAGGTGCGTTGAATTCCCTGCTTTCCTGCTGAGAGTTAAATCCTGCTCCAGGGTTCCCCACCAACATACAACTGTTACAATATGATACGCTTGGTATTTGTCAATGATGGTTAGAGACATTGTGTTGTTTTCCCTTAGATAAAGACTTGTTTCAGACAAACCCATACAATCAAATCCAACAGCAAACCTGTTACATCTATGATGAAATGAGTGCATACTTTGGGTATATTCTTTTGTTTTTTTAACAGATGCAGACTATTTGCAAGACAGATGTGATCCACAGTTATTTTACAGATAGTCCTTATTTTACCTAGTGCAAATCTAAAATACTCCTGATTAACAAGTATCTCTAGTTAAAGTGCATGGTTCCAGGACTAGTGTTCTGAATATTACACAATCATATATATCACCCTACCCAGTGCATCAATAGCAAATTATTATAATTATTACGTTGTCATGTAAAGTAAATTGTAATTGGTTCATTAATTCATCTACATAAAGGGAATATCTGTGAGCAGCTGAACTTGGCAAATGAATCCAATTACTGTTACGGAGTGTGAGATGTAACTGTATGATAAAGAGTCTCGCTGAAGTTTTACATGATCTGCCACTTGTAATCTTGCAATTAAACATGGCCGTGGTTGAAACAAGTAAGGTACAAATTAGTTGAGTAGAGTGCCATAATTCTCCCTCATTATAATGATTCATGATGAGATCATTTTAGCTCTCGTTGGGTCACCATTGTGTCCATGTTTATGTTGAGTCTGCGGCTGATTATTTTTTAATAGAAGATGTATTTGTGTTACCTCTAGTGTGAGAACATTTGACACATTACATGAATTGCATTCAATTGCTATGGATTTTTGGGGTGGAGGCAACTTATATTGGGTGCATTACACCGAGACAGCTTCAGTGTTATAAAGTGCAAGTTTGTGCCTCCATTAAAATGAGTTGTTCCTCATACTGCTCTGAAAAGGTTCCTGGGAAGATCTTCCATGAAGATGTTCGTGGATGTTGACCTCAATGTGCAGAGATGTCGGTGCACAAACTACCGAGGCACATAGGTAACAAGCAGTTGTTATCTATAAAGATTGAGTTGTGTGTAGGGTTGCCACTTTTTCTATAAAAAAATACCGGCCAGGCTACTGCCTCCATAGACTCAACATTGGCCTCAAGCCAATTTTTTACTGGCCTGCTGGTAAAATACCAGCCAGGTGGCAACCCTAGTTGTGTGGCTGTAATGTGTGCAGAACTTCTAAATGACTAGAACTTGGCTAGGGTGTATGCAGCTTAAAAGGACTGTATCACCTAAACATTGGTTATAATGTGGATGTAGATAATAAAAATGACTGAAAATTATCTATACATTCTGTTAGCAGAATTGCAAGAAACTGCCCAGATTAGGAGAACAATGTGTTTTAAAAGTCTGTGGAGTCTCCAGTGGATGACATCACCTATGGATTGATATACAAATGACACATTTCCGATTTGATACCAGTTCCTTTGCATATCAAGCCACAGATGATGTCAAAAGCAGGGGACACCACAGACAGATTTAAAACACCTTTTCTCCTAATTTAGGCATTTGCTTGCAATTCTTTTAACATGCTATATAGATAATTTTCAATATTTTTTTTTTATTCTGTACATTCACAGTAAAAAATAATGTTTAGGTTATATAGTCCCTTTAACTTAGCCCGTGGGATTTAATGTTCACCTCTCCTTAAGGTCAGCCCTGTATATAGCTCTACAAGCAAGTTTTACATATTTTGTCAGGGTTATTTAGGGAAATTGTCACGGAGAGATGTTTTGGAATTGGTAGCAGTATGAAAGGTTTGGGAATATTTATTATAATCTGTCATCTTTATGAAGTACAGATTTAAAGTTCTCTTTCCCTTACACACTGATGATTATACATTACCACCAGCTGAAGTTTGAGTTTTCTTTTTTGTTTACGTTCCAGATTTTTTGGGGAGGGGAGTAGAAGAGGGTAAATCAGATGGCTCTATTTATTGTTACTGAGTATCTTTAGCCACAACACCACAGACACTATGCATGATTAGAATTAAATGTCATGATTTCATGTACAAAGCCTCTTTAAAAGTGTTTATTTGGTGCCTAAGCCCCATAACCTAACAATAGGCAGAGCCGTCTAATACTTGTATAGACAGTTACTTCCCTTTCTTACATATCTAAAGTGGTTAACCTCACTTAGGCTACATCAAATGTAGCCACTCGTAGAAATAAGATGCATGCAACAAATCTGCTAGATTGTAAGCTTGCAAGCTCTGTTGGGATTTGGGGGTCTAACGTAGTATGTAATTACCTTTTGATGCTTTACATCAAGTGCTGTGTAAATTTATTGTCACTATATAAGTAAATGTTAATGCAGTGTAATCTAAACCTGTGATATACAGTGATAACATTGCTTGGCAATCATGATACACTTGTTTCCTTTTCCTTACAGTGGGGCAGTTATTTTTATATAATATACTTTTACCCTTCTTGCTTTGTCGTTGACAATGTCAGAATAGTATAAAGCAGGACATTTGATCCATTTCATCCATGATATGTATTTTCAACGTTTAATATTTGTCCTTTATACAGTATCATATTTCTTATAACACAGCTATAAAATAGGCATTGGATAATGTCCATACATTCCTTTTATGATACTGGTATTCAGGAACTCAAATTAATATTAATTGGCATCCATGATAGTGAAGGAGGGTAAATGAGGCAACAGAACCTTCTTTGTGCTGTATAATTCAACTTTACATATGCCATAGAAAGTCAGATGGTTTCAGTTGACATGAAACTCCTGTCACTGCTTCAGCTTCTGCCATAATGAACAATTCTACTACACTAGCCTATAGAACTTATGATATTTCAAGCTAAGGTTTTTTTGACGTGCTATAAGTAGCTCTGTTAGAAATGTGTGTGTTGACAGTAAGGTCACACCTACGGCATGCAGAATGTATCTGTGTGGCATGTTGTGTCTGTTTATGGTTTATTCTGAGCCATCAGACATTTGTTTTTTAATTATAGAGTGAAGGTTAATTTCCCTTTTGCTTTTAGGGAGCTCTTGCTCCTTTCTAGCTTTGTCTGGTCCCATTAAAAAAAATCTCATATGGCACCAGAAAATACTGACGATATATGAATCTTGGTCTGTGGAGCCAAAGTAGCTTAGTGTAGAAAAGTCACAAAAAAAACCCAAAAGCTATAACAACAAACAATGTTTCATCATCTGTGTAGAAAACATAACATGTCTCTCATCTCCCAACAAAAAATACATTTAAAATATTATGGCATCCATAGACCACTTAAAAATCAGGAATAACTGATACATCTGACCCTTTATCACCACACCACAAACATTATAGACTCTAGTGGTACCCAGGATGACAAAGGGGTACAGCTGAGTACTTCCCATCTTTCCCAACCTGTGTATCAAACTAGGCAGTATTTATAGTTGTAATCTATCAAAAACGCTCTATGTAAAATGAAAGCATGAAAGGGGTTAAGGAACATCTGCACTTATTCTTTAAAAAGTAAACTACTTTTTTCACATGAATACTAAAATGACAACTGCTTTACAAGAAGTCTAGTGACAATCCTACAAAGCCAAATCGCTACTTTCTATTGTAGCTTAAGCGCGTGAATTAATTGCTATTAAAGTGAAATTATACATTTTTTAAATGTTTTCATTTAAATTAATATGTCCTTAATTTTGACCTTTTAGCAGTGCACGAAACATGCTAAACTTTACCTCATTTAGATTGATAACCTAGCAAGTGATAACTGTCACCTGCTATAACCTCTGGTCCATGTTAGAAGGTCCTCACAGCCGTTATTTCATTGGACTTTTTGAATACATGCTCCAAAACTCTGTGTCTTATTGAACGTGCATACTCACCCATTACTCCTGCTTCTCAGTCAACTAAAAGACACAAGGGACTGGAAAAGTAGAATACAGTTGTTGTACAGTTGAACTTTATTATTATTTTACACCTTTTTTGAATTAGCAAGCTTGCAGAGCTGCCTTTTGATAAGAGTAGTTAAAGTAACTGTAGAATATCCAGACCATTGCCTTGTGCTTTAATGGAATTTCCAGCCGTTTCAGACATATGTGTAGCTAATATATTTCATTTCATATGTTGTTGGGGTTTTTTTGTCACTTGTTTGCCTGGAGCTTTTTATGTTCAAAGAAACATGCTGCAATTGTAAGCACACAGGCCAAACAATATCCCATGATTGTGTTAACATTTGTCCATGGCAGAGAATAAAAGTAAAGCAAATAAATATTGCTGTTTAAAAAAATGCCCTCACTGGATTAAAATTCCACAACAAAGGGATCATTCTAGTTTATATTCAGATTTATTCTTGTGAAATGAATATTTTGTTTTTCGCTGACTTTCTTTTAACTGTTAGTCAACTTTTTCCCAATCTCAGGCAAGTCAATTTGTTGCATTATGTATGGAATACTAACTTTATTCGCCAGAAGTGTTTAAAATGCATGTACGGTAATATAAATCTACATATTTACGCATTCTGCTAATGTGTTTTGTCCATGATAGGGCACCAAGGCTGTCCATAGTCGAAATTTACGGGCCTTTGTGACGGACAATTTAATGATGTTCTGTGAACATTCACTGAGTTCCCCATGGACACCTGTGTCCTCGTAGCGACACTTTGCCTGTCACTGTTTCTGACCATAGCTTCTCCGAATGACACTTTAAACTGCAGTCTGTTAGGGAGATGTGCTACTTATACAATTTGTTTGATTACTTTCTCTGGAATTGCACCTACTTGGCAAACCAAGACATATTTTTTTTACTCGATATGGTTCACTTTTGCAAATATTCTGCTTTTTAAAAATAAATTAACTGGCAGAGTGTGAGTAACACTTTTCTTTTTAAAACATATATTTTTTTGCAGTTTTCAGACCTTTAGATGTACACATAGCTCTAAATGCAGTACAACCCAGCACCCTCAGAGTTGCCTACATATAGGGGGTAATTAACTAGTGCTTGAAATAATTACACTTTCCATTTCAGATGTATCCTTTTATAAATTATTGAAATGTAACCCTTACTATACTATTTAATTAACCCTTTCACCACATTGCATGTGCCAGGCACAGAAAAAGAAAAAAGAAACTCTTTTGTCCATACTGGACGTGCTTGGAGGTGAAAGGAATGGTAATAGCGATCAATGTTCGCTAACACTGCTCAAGCGGTATTGCTGTAATGCCTTGATGTTGAGGCATTATCAACATCTAAATTTAATGCCCAATTCACCAGAAATCTCTCCACGCATCTAATGTGGGAACCATATTGGAGGGCAGCATGCCACTCCAATATGGCGCTCCAGTGTTGTAAGCAAGAGCTTTGGAAGTGATCATTGTTCACTGCAGCCTCTCTGCTCCACCTGCTAGACAGCCCCTAGAGTGTTAGTGTTAACATTAGTGTTAGCATAAAGGTTAGGATTAAAGTTATGTAAGGGTTAAGGTTATTGCTAGGGTTCTGGTTAGGATTGGGGTTAAAATGTCAAAATGTTGGTGATTGCCCTATAACTTGCAGAAAAATAACAGACATGGGCTATTTCTAAACTCATGACAAATATAATCTATTTATCAGGTATTGTATGTGCGTTTTGTAGATGTATCAAAAAAAACTTCATGTAAAAGTTCTAAAAAGTGTTTTTTTTTTACATTTTTTGTGATGATGATTTTTTATAGTAAATTATATGATAGAATATATATGAAGAAGATAACAGTATCTATAGAAAGTCCTTCTTATGCTGATAAAACAATATATAATTTGTGTGGATACAGCAAAATGACAACTTGTAACCTCTGCTGGGATCTAACCTTGGGTTCCTGTGTTTGTGATACCTTGTTTGGTGTGTTTGCTGCCAGAGGACTTGGTTTTCCGACTTACTATAAATCTCCTGCCTGTATCTAAGTAACTGCTCAGGTGTTCGTTCTCTTTCATTTCTGCCCTGTTTATAAAAACCTCCTCCTTCCAGCAACATTTTGACTGCCTGACATTTGTTTGCTGTACATTTGGGATACTCTGACTTTGGGTATTGTCTTGTATCATGACCGCTCCGTCCTTCTCCACTTCTGACTCATCTTGTACTCTGATTTCTCCGTCCTTCTCCAGTCCTGACCTTTTGGCTTGTTACCCCTACTACGTTTACTGGATTTTCCCATTTATGCCTGATTACTCAAGATGACCAAAATGGAGGGCTAAAACCCCTGATTGTGGCCACTCAAGACCTGGGGCTCCACCCTTGGGGGAGAGTGGTCACCCTGCACAGGGTACTACAGTTGCTCCTGCCCTTGCTCCTGGACTTCAGCTGGAACTGGTTCCCAGAAATATTAAAACAGCCCATGTCCCTAGGGTAAGACACAGCAAAAAAAAAGTCATGCCACTTTGGGGTTAAACAAACACCTGCACTGAAAGT
This sequence comes from Pelodytes ibericus, assembly GCA_036172795.1. Classification (NCBI taxonomy): domain Eukaryota; kingdom Metazoa; phylum Chordata; class Amphibia; order Anura; family Pelodytidae; genus Pelodytes; species Pelodytes ibericus. The sequence goes on from CM069858.1 coordinate 154,561,528, forward strand.
ATTTGAACCTTGTATAAAAACCAACATAACTCAAAACCTCATTAAATAGATATTTTAATGACGGTATATTTTCTAAGTTTAATGATTTAATTACGTGGCAACTGACATTATACAATTAACGTGCAAAGCAACACATTTGTTTATTATAGTGTAACAAGAGAGTAACCCCTTGCATGCTCATAAAATATCAAATATAAATTTATAGCAGTTATTACAAGAAAAGAGATACAGTTACAATACAACCCTAATCAATATTAACGAACATGCACCCTTGTCCCATGGGAAACTATATAATAAAAACCACTATTTAAAACAATGTTTAAAAATAAAAAAAATATTTTTTTCTCATGTAAGGATTGTTGCACTGCGCTTACTTTAAATTATGTGTTTACTTTAAATGATCAATGTCCCAATATCCACATATTGGGGCATTTATAATTTAAAGTAAACACAAAATAAGCATAGAAACATAGAAACATAGAATGTGTCGGCAGATAATAACCATTCGGTCCATCTAGTCTGCCCAATTTTTTTGAGAGTACTTTTATTAGTCCCCCGTTCCCGGTCTTATAGCTAGGATAGCCTTGTGTCTATCCCACGCATGCTTAAAATCCTTGACTGTGTTTACCTCTACCACTTCTGCTGGAAGGCTATTCCATACATCCACTACCCTCTCAGTAAAGTAATACTTCCTGATATTACTTTTAAATCGTTGCCCCTCTAATTTAAGACTATAATATCAAAGGACTTATTTAACTCTGGAAGCCAACAACATGGGGTGGGAGTAAGTGTCCTCCAGTTTTGGTAGTTTTTCTTCTTTTAAATATACTCTCTTCCTTTACTGTGTTGATTCCCTTTATGTATTTAAATGTTTCTATCATATCCCCCCTGTTACGTCTTTCCTCCAAGCTATACATGTTAAGATGCTTTAACCTTTCCTGGTAAGTTTTATCCTTCAACCCATGAACCAGTTTAGTAGTCCTTCTCTGAACTCTCTCCAAAGTATCAATATCCTTCTGGAGATACGGTCTCCAGTACTGCGTACAATACTCCAAGTGAGGTCTCACCAGTGCTCTGTACAATGGAATGAGCACTTCCCTCTTCCTACTGCTAATACCTCTCCCTATGCAACCAAGCATTCTGCTAGCATTTCCTGCTGCTCTATTGCATTGCCTACCTACCTTCAAGTCCTCTGAAATTATTACTCCTAAATCCCTTTCCTCAGATGTTGAGGTTAGGACTGTACCAAATAGTCTATATTCTGCTTTTGGGTTTTTTACGCCCAAGGTGCATAATCTTGCACTTGTCCACATTAAATGTCCGTTGCCACTGCTCTGACCATTTTTCTAGTTTAGCTAAATCATTTGCCATTTGGCTTATCCCTCCATGAATATCAACCCTGCTGCAAATCTTTGTATCATCAGCAAAAACACATACTTTGCCAACAAGACCTTCTGCAATATCGCTAATAAAAATATTAAAGAGAATGGGTCCAAGTACAGATCCCTGAGGTACCCCACTCAGGGCAGCCTCTGATCTTTTAATCTGATCAATATAAAATTTCTAAGAACTATACCCAACAGCAGTATAGCGGCCCATGGTGTGTTCGCTTCCTGTAAATTAAAAAGAACGGGGGATGTGGCAAGGCATTAGATTTTCTCACATTTTTAAATTTTCAGTTATCAGTTCATTATTTCCTGACTTATAGACAATTTTTTTTTTTTAAATACATTTCTTAAATCTTTAAAAAACACTCACAGCCTATCAGATATGCTGGATATTCTGACCTGCAAAAAGTTGTAGTACCATAATTATTCATTCATTAAACCACCTGGGGTCTGACTATGTTATATTAACAAGACCGTTATAGCTGAGCTCGAACAATTCTCAAACCTGCCCATCTTTCCAACTTCATTTATCAATACCTGATTTTTTTTTCTATTCCCCTGTAAGTGCCACACAGTTAGTTCATTGTTTTAGTGAATAGACCACAGTACTTTGAAGAGTACTTCTGAGTTCATAATGGGGCAGGGGTTTATTGACAAGCATCCTGAAAAGATTTAACCTACCATAAGACTGATTGCACACTATATCATGTTTTCTATAGACAGACTGCTGAAAAAAATTGTACTCATTCTTCCTTTATTGTATTGTTCTCTAACACTGAGCATACATTCAAAGTATGAACACTTGAAATCCCCCCTTGATGGCATGCCTACAGCTGGACATTGTATAAGTTTGGTTAATATGTTATTTCTGGAACCTCTATAAATGACCTCTAGTATGTATTAGTAAGCAGGTGTTAAGACAAGTTACTTGTAAAGAAAAAGCTGAGTAAGCTCATCGTAAAATCTGAGATGGCACATAGTGCAATGCCATGGGTATCTTGTTCTCCAATGCCGAAAACTGGATTCCATTAGAGATAACAAGTTAGACGCAGAAACATACCATCCATTTACATTAAAACTTGATCAGCACAAAAAAAGTTAATCAGTGAAAGGTTCACACCATGTTTATGTTACATGTTCTACTATTGGCCAAAAGTGACTTGCTCACTTTATTAGATGTATAGTAAGTTCCACATAACTTGGTTCTAGATATATGACATGTGTGATTTACATCATGTAATTCATGGGATTTTACTTTTCCCCATGCCCATAGCTAGATTTGTCCATGACACTTACCAGTTGGCAAGGGTGGAAGAGACCACACAGTGGCACAGATTAATATTTGGCTGGAATGTAATCCTCTCCTTCCTCAGATGAGGGCTCTCATAAAACACATATAAAACATTACTTGTCTGCAAGTCATCATTTAGCTGGGGAAGTAAAGATTTTTACACTAAAGAAGCAAGTGTCATGTCTATAAATGTACTATAATGATTTTAAGAGATGCTGGTATCCACTGCAGAGTAATGGCAAGTGCCCCAGAAAAAAAAAATACTTTTTAAGTGAAAGACATGGGTTCTCAAGGACAGTAATGTCTATTCAGTAAATGGGGGGGATTATTAAGAGAATTGCAGAAATCAAGCCAAAAATACGCGTAGTACAAAATAGTCCTTAGAGTAATGTATAGACCACACCTAGACATGTATCATGGCATCTTTATTATCTGGTTAGATAAAACAATTTGCTTTGTAAAACCTTAACCTTATGCCACCTTACACATTATAAATGTTTGTTTTGGTACAATGTTTTTTTTTGTTCATAAAATGAACCATTACAGTGTATTCTAATATTCTGATGGCCAAATGGGTGCACATCCCTCAGCTATTTAAATAGTGAATCTTGATTACTTCTCTAATTTTCTTGCACTTGAGATGCAGGAAGCCATTCCTGGCCAGTACTGATAGGTGTAACTATGTTTTTATAGCTGCGAGACAGAGAGAACATTCTGAATTTGTTTCTCTAAAACCTTTGGCAAATGTTGGGAGCATTTAACCCTTTGATTGAAAGATGTGTGATCAAAGCATTGCTTTAAGACCGGGTTAAAACAGGAAATATTTCTAGTTGCTATGTAAACTTACTAATCTGGAGCAATATTAGGCGTTGCACCCTCTGTAGTAATTTACAGATGACTAACTTAGATGTGTGATGATACAGAGGAAGGGAAACACATAATTATCAGAAAAACATGGATTCAATGCTATAATGTTTCTGCATTGTAAGTTATTTATTTAATGTGTGCACTCAGGTAAACAGCCTCTACTGCTTCTACACTGGATTTTCTTTTATCACCTTGCTTTTTTTTTTCGTGATGCTAAAACACATTCCATCCATTATTTGTTTTTGTTTTTCCAGTCAATATTGTATGTTAGATATAAGCATAAAAATGCAAGAAAAATGAAACAAAACAAGCATATCATTAAATACACATCCAGTATGTTACATTTGTGACAAAAAAGCCTTTTGTAATATAAAATTCAAATAAATCTTATAAAAAGTAATGATGATACATATTTTCATTCATTAAATAATTATTAATTTCTATCCTGTTTTTTTTTTTTTTAATAAACAAGAACCCTAAAACCCTATCAAAATGTGCGTGCTGTAGGGTTCAGGTGGGTTTGTTTTATGTGGAATGCCATTACATTTACTGGATATTAACCCCCTTTGCGACAGTGGAAGTGTCAGGCATGTCCAGCCTGCAACTCTGTTACCGACAATGGACGTGCCTGACACATCCTGTGTTAGAACGAGTGGTTTTCAGTGATCGCGAAAACCGCTCTGACGGTGTTGCTCTATTGCCTTGATGCCGAGGCAATAGGCAGCAGCGAAATCTCAGAATGGGGCACCCACGATCGCTCCACAGCGCAATCGTGGGCGCCATATTGCAGGAGCAGCATGCTCCTGCAATATGGCTGTGCCCTCTTCTGGGTAGAATTTGGGAAGTGAGAAAAAATTTACTTCCGATGCTCTGATGCTGTTGTTTGACTGCCCCTAGAGGCAGTCAGCAACATTGCAACAAAAACTTAATTAGCTAAAATCTAGGGTTAGGGTTAGAATAGTTGTTAGGGTTACAATTAAATTACGGTTAGCATAAAGTTAAAATCAAATTAAAATATATTAAGGGTTAAAGTTGGGGTTAAATTTAGGGTTAGGGTTAAATTTAGGGTTCGGGTTGGGGTCAAAGTGTCACTATAGAAAAAACCCCACTATTAATGTTAGCAATAATATCTCAAATTTCAGTCCTAAAGGTTTTTAAACACTTGATTTAAGTACATTTTAAGGTAGCAAAAATATTATATATAACTGTAAGAGAGGAAAATTCAACACATATTGGTATAATAGGCTGCTAGGTAAGCAAGTAAATTAGTTGAGGTTCAGACCTTGGCATTAATTGAGTGGACCATTTTTCCTTTCTTGACTGCTGCTTTTTTCAGTCAGGTGCTCAATGATATCAGTAGCAAAAGATTACCTTCTGCAAGAAGTGTATATCTTTATTTACTAAATACACACAGTCTAATTCTCTGATTTTTTTTTTCCAATAGAGAATCACAGATATGCTCTATAAAATGTCTAGTATCAATGCACTAAAACAAACATAGTGCTTTAACGTATCATTAATAATTTTTGTTTATTATTAAATTGACGTCCTTTAGATACATACATAGTGTATAATTTGCCAGTGAAAACAGCTATTTTCGAAATACATGTATTGTATTTACCAAATTTTTCAAATGTTTGTGTAAAATAAATGTCTATGTAAACTGTGACTCCTGTTAATCTGTCTGGACTGTCAGGCCGGGTGTCCCTACCTCAGACGGCATCTCCAGGTGCCGGATCCCTCCGTGCGAGGCTGCATCCCTTTCCTCTAGTTGCACACACACACTGCACTCGACAAGCGCAAGTGTGCTAAAGTTGGCAGGGCATGTCCTAATATTCGGGGGTTGTGTATATGCAATGTGCTTATCTATCAGCAGTCATGATCTCAGCATGTCCATGAGAAAAAAGTAGTTAAACATGTTTTGTAGTGTACTTTAGAAAACATTAAAGCTGAATACTTTATTTTTAGAATAAGAATTTGGCCTATAATAACCAAATTCGAAATGTGTTCGAGGGGTGATCAGCACAAATTGGGTAACCGAAATTGTATGATTTTTGTAGTGAAAATGTCCTGATCAGAAGGCTTCGGATGTTTGGTTTCCGAATGGAAAACCAAATGGCAAAGAGCTGATGCAGACCTGAATGGAGGGATATTGAGTAGTCACATTTCTGGGATTTGTGAAGTGCCCGATCCATATCCAGTTTGGCACGAATTCGTGTTTATTAAGAAGACCTTATTATATCACCCAGAATTGCAATGAGTAATGCCAGCAACTAATATTGCTAATGTTGGTTATAGCAGAAATTGAGTAATACATAAGGATGAATAGATAGTTGTTAGTCAAGTGGCAACCACAGTTTTTATTTTTTTTACCACTTTGCACACACATATACACTGGCTCACTGGTGTACACAATCTCACCTACATTCTTATGTATTTCTCACTTCCAACCATCCTTTAACAGTTTTTGTTTTGGATTTCCTTTTATTTTGTTAGGTAACACATTTTAGCAATAAATGTTAGCCCCCATGTGTTAGTTTGTTAAAATTGGAAGAGCAAGCGCTTTTAACACCGAAGCATCCCATACAACATGCACTTGGGTTTAATGTGCCTTGATTTCTGTTCTTTATATGATGGAGTTTTAAGTCTTCACAATAAATCACATAGAAAAACATTCTTCACGGTTTTGCAAACCAAATAAGTTAGTAATGCTGGAAAAATACTTAAAGCGAACTTGTGTTTCACGAAATGTTGAGTAATATAAATATGAACTTCTAAATTAACTAGCGTTTTACATGTTACTCAGGCATTTTTATAACTTAAATAATATTTTTTGAAGTTTAACAGTTTTTTTTCCTATTAGTGATTTAAGATGGTTTCCTGCGGAAATTACAGAGCCTGCAAATAAAATGTATTTCCATAATACTTTCTTTAAATCTCACAGTTATGTCTTTCCATGTAAAAACCACATCTGTCCATTGAGGCTTCTATGGTAATGACATCATCATTATCATTATTACCCCAGCAAAAGCTCATAAGTACGCCGTGTTTTCTTTCTTGTTATGGTATCAGTTGAGCAAGTACAATTCTTAAAGTGACAGTAAAATATCTGTGTACATACTTTATATTGTGTAATCCATACAGACATAATGGGCTAGATTCAGTGCCGCACTTTGTCATTTAAAATACTTTTTTTTTTTAACTGCACGTTACTCCGAAGAATAATAAAAAGCACTGCTCCGAACTAATATGCTTTAAAGAACTTGTTTGGCAGTATGGGAGTAACAGCATTTTCAAAGGACCCCATAAAATGTTTCCATTTTAAGGGTTAACAACTTCAGTGGTGTAGGAGAGTGCTGTTTGTGCAAACAATGTGAATAGTTTAGGGGGTTTTTTCACCCGTAATAGTAACCGGCTAAATTGATGATTTTTTTTGTCTGTTACTTTATAACTGGGAGATTGAATCGCTTTTTTATTTTATTTTAATTTTCATTCTGTTAAGTGTAAGGATAGGGCTTTGAAAATGGGTCTGGTATTGATTTTACTGCATGCTGTTAAATGTATTATTGGAGAGCATTGAATCACTTTTGCCTGTTACATTAACAAACAATGCACTTTTTAAATTAACCACCGACATTGAATCTGGGTCACTATGTACTAGATATAGGTCTGTTTTGTTCAGGTATGCCTATAAAAATTACATGGACAGGGATCATTGGGTAAAATGAATATTTCAAACTGTCCTATCTTATACTTGGTACAGTTCTACAGCTTATAGTTTTAAAAAACCTCCATGAAACATGGCAATGTTATTAGCCTAACTGGCGACCATTTTCTGAACATCAAAGTGTGCTCAAAAGGCAGCTTCCCATCTTCCTATCTGACTTGTGCTGCTACAGAAAGGGAGATACATGCTAGGTGTCGTGTACCAAGGGATGGTGGAGTGTAGAGTAGGCAGCCCTGTAAGGTCAATGAAGGGTGAAGCAAAAGAGTTGTTGAGGCACAGTCCAAAGGTCGAGGCAGGCAGCTGAGGATCATAAACGAACAGGCAGGCCAAGGTCCAAGGGTAGGAGACAGGAGGATAAACATTGGAGGAAAGCCAGGTGCCAAAACCAGGGAGACAATACACAGCAGGTAATAGCGAAGGGGAGTAAGGGAGTACACCAACTAGATCAACAAGTAAGCAAGCAGTTAAGCAAGTGAGGGGTTTAAATAGGGACTGACCTCCTAGATTCCCGCCTCCCAACACCAAGTAACCCTGTCTCCATAAGCTATACAGAGAAATACCTCTCCTCCTCTGCCTGGTCCTACAGGACCTTCCTTGTGATGCGACACTTGCCGGATCCAAGACTTGCCCACTAGCCATCAATGGGGTGGGCGTGCTAGACAAACACAGTGTGTCCACAACTTGAGACTGGGGATGCTACCTACCTCGCGGCCGCAAGATTGCAAGCGCACCCTGGCATTCCAGGTGCAGCCCTGGGGGTGGACCCTCGGTGCGGGGTAAGCGTAGGTCTCCGGGTCTGACACTAGGTATTTATAAATGTATATTGACATGTAATTGCAGCAGAGTATTTGAAGTATTTTTTCGAAAAAAGACATACTAAAACAGAATAGAATTTGGATGCTCATGTTTCCAATGATGGAAAAGTTTTCTTTTTAAAAGGTCACAAACATTTCCTATTTTGTAGAACAAAACTCCTGGAAATGCAGAAAATAAATTAAAGCGCTTGTAAGCAATTCTAAAAAAAGAAAGGGGACTTAATTTATTTTTACCTACATATACAGTGGAGCTGTCGAAAGAACAACACCGCAGGCAACAAAGAAATCCATTGGACAGGTGAAAAACAGCCTTGTATTTATGGGGTCTTCTTGTGGGGTCCCCAGTCACTGGAATATGTATAGCAATTTATCTTTTACAATATAGTACATTGTAAAATGTTTCACATTTTGACTTCTGTTTTCCTTGTACTCTCAAATCCACCAAATGCTGCTGTGCCTGGAAACCATGGCTGCACTAAATGGAAAATGTGAATGAGAATGTTAAATGCTAGATCAATTTGGACTGCCAATATAATTGTGGCATGACTAATATAATGAATGCAATCATTTGAATGGGGTGGAAATTGGGAGGAAGACCACTCACCAAGAACCTAATGATTTATATTCCCTCTATACTAACCTGCTTCTGGACTAAACACCCTTTGCTGTAAGAATGCAGGTTCTGATTTAGGATGATGAGAGTTGAATTTGAAAACCTAGTGAAGAGATGCAGGTTACACACCACTGTTCTATACTTGCATTCTCAAAAATTTCAGTGCACTGACATATATGTTGGTACATTTTTAGAAATGCACAAGCAAATTTCATATTTAATAATCAATTCAAATATGTTTTGCTTTATAAAAACATTTTCTTTAATTCTGCAAGTTTTTAATGTTGTTATTGGCTTAAACAAAGACGTTATAAATACATTTCACATAAATGCTAAAATATTGATTCATCAAAGGCCAACCTTTCCGTTATTTGAAAGAAAATGAGCATAAACTAACAAAATATAGAAAAACTAACTTTATAATGTACCATTTAAAAAAAATTCTACTCATGTATTTATTTACTTTGTTAAAGGTTTGTTTACATTACATAATGATAAAACTTGTTTCTGATCAAATTGTTATATAATTCTTCCATTTATATTATGTTAGCACCCCAGCTTGTCTGACAGGATTGCATTATGTTGGTATAGTTGGCAAACCTCTAGTGTTCAATAAAAAAAAACCTGTGCCAATATAGAAAAAGCATTGGGGATCCACATACTCACTTAACCTTTTTCCACTGGGTTGATTCCGTGAACATGTGATGTCAAACAAAACAGGCAAGGAAGCCGGCATAGGCATCAGTGTTTATATGAGGACAACAGTGTCACTAGCAAAATATGTAAAGGTCCACAGAACATCACAAACTGTCTGTCACAAAGTTACTTCAGCCCATTTGAGGAGGATTTCGGCAATGGTCAAAATCCTCCCACTGACTTCTATGGAAGGTTCAGTTATTTCTGCTACAGTCAAGGCCAAAATTAACCAAAATCCTTTCACTAAAACTCTATGGGGAGGTTCGGAGCTACTATTTCTGTTCAGAGGAGTTTGGCTGCTGACATGTTGCCCATTGTGGCCAATAATCCTGCCAATTCAGGACTAATGGTGATCCATTAGTAGCCCAAATAAAAGGGCCATTCAGATCACGAAGTGATCCGATTTGGTCAAGATTTTGGAGTTATAATTTTCCCAGAGCAGCCAAACTTCTTTGGATTTTCCTAAGGAAAATTAGAGCTCCAAACCCTGACCCAAATCAAATTACTTTAGTGATAAAGTGTCCCCTAAATTTGGGAATCACTGAATTGTGTCCGATTTTCGTGCTGACATTTGGTAGCCGACCTCATCTGGATTTTACATGGGAAAATCGGAGCTACATCTGACCCAAATTGTATCAACTGATTTGCGCATTAATTTGGGTTCCAAAGTGATCCCAAGTCAGCACAAAAATTGGCACTTGTGGCCAAAATAGTAGCCTCTATCGCGTAGATGGGGAAGATTTTTGCTCACTTTAGTGCAACCAGGAGGGCTTTGATTATAGCAGAAATTGTTGAAATCCTCCTAGAGAAGTCAATGGCTATTGCAAAAGTAGCCAAAATCCTCACAAAATGGAGGTAAATCTGAAGTAAAAAAAAAAATTTGAAAAATTATACAATAAACATTATGATAAAGCAAAAATTACAATTTTAATAAAATCCTGTGGATTCCTCATGCTAAGTTCCCCGAACTAAACATGGTCGGAGATCAAAATTGACAGAAATTTTAACTTTTGGGCTGAAATTACCCAAACTGAGTTCCAGAACTGCGAATTTGTGCCAGATAGGAGGTAGATGCCTAGTAAATGTCCAACATGAACAATGTTAATTCCTACCCATTCATGTGGGATTCATGTGCTTTAAAAAAGGATTTTTTTTAAAGAAAAATAGTTGATAATTATGTTCATTAGGACCATAATGATACATGCACTATGTTTCTACCGCAAGCAATTTGTACTTTATTAAATTGTACTTTAGTCAGTATTACTTCTGCATTGACGAAACTGAGTGTAATGTCTAGATAATATAAAAACTAAAGAAGTGAAATAGATGATAGAAGTAAGATAATATAAGACATGTCTATATAAATGAAAGGTTTGGGTTTGTATTCACTGAACCAAAATCTCAAACCAAACAGCCTTGCTCCTCAAACAACACACAAATAACAACGAGAGCAAAAAGGAGTGAGACGCCATGCAGAAAAAAGGTGGCAAATCGCACACATTTTTTTTCTTTTTGGTGCTGTGGCTCATCCTTGGCTTTCAACCAAACATAGAGTCTTCACTGCAGTCTTTATAGAATTCTAAATATAAATTATAAAGTTTTTCACCGTTTTACTCCAATTAACAATAGTGCATTATTTTGGGATTTGGCACTGATGCATAGTAATGCTGTGAAGGTTTATAAGCAGTTCTGCTTGAATGTTTGATAAAATCAGGGAATTTGGTAGATCAAGATTTCACAATCAGAGGAGAACTGTTAACAAGTAATAATTACACCACCCCAAATGACCCAAGGGGTGTACCCTATAATTGACACAAGCCTATTTCATAGCTTACCTTATATCCCTACATTTTACTTTAAACCCCACAAATCATTTAATTTGTTTATTCCATTTAGCTGGATCTGTACCGATTTAAAGAAATAGAAGCTGGTTTAGAAAGTCGCACTGAGCGGTGGCTGCTGAGAGTTATATGTGATGTCGCTAATCTGGGGCAGTTTTAAGAAAATGGCAATAGGCTATTGCACTATATTATAAAATAGAAAACATATATTTGAGTTTTACTGCTGTGGTACACACACTACACATTATTGTGGGTTTTTGTTGATGTGGCTCTTTGTGATGCAATCACACACTGCACATTACTGAGAATTATATTGATATGGCACACTATATAGAGCTCTGTGATACACTGTCACAACACACGTTACTATGAGTCTTATTGCTGTGAAGCTCTGTAATGTGTAGTGTGTATGACAGCGTACATGATGGTACAGTAAATGCCCCATCTGTGTACAGTGCATGCTATGAATTATACTACCTATGATGCTTGGCCAACATCATTAAAACATTTAAACAAAAAACAAATTTGAACCCACCTTTTCCAGGTTAGTGGACTCATAACGTCTATGGTCTTCTCCCTGGTATGGATTACACTACCTATGATGCTTATCCAACATCATTAACATTTGGCTGGCTTGACATTATGAGAATGTAGTTAACAACTAACACATGTCACCCCACATGGTGTTAAATACAGTTCCCATGATGCTCCGTTAAACATTGATGAAGTCAAAAGCAAATTAAGATGCAGATCTTAGCTGTAAACTATAGTCATCCTTAGCCAACAGACTCCATGATGTGAAGGGTGGCCCATACCAATAAGAAGGATATTAATTTTAAACAACAAAATCGTACCCCACCTTATCCAGGTTCCCACCTACTTATTGGGCTCATCATGTCCAAGGTCCTCTCCCTGGTGTGGAGGGAACTGATGGTCTCTGCCTCTTCCAGAGTCCTACTCCCTCCATGCTGGGTTACTGCCATGGTCAAAGCTGGGTCAAGGATATAAGTTCACATTACACACCCACCTTTGACTGGCCCTACTAGCATAAAAGATTGTCAGAAGCAGGTCTCTGCCGTAAGAGGCCACTGCTACAACGAGCACCACGTTGGCTGACAATGTGCACCTCCCTGTTACGTGGGGGCTGCGCACTAATGGCTAATATTGCACTGCGTGGTTTTTTTTTATACAAGAAGGTAAGTACCTTCTAACATTAACTCTAAGAGACTCATTTAAATTGTATGGCCAAGAAATGCTCCTTATTGAGTTTGATACATGGGTCCCAATATATAACGCAACAGCTGTTTCCTATCAGATATACTTGGTATTTGATGGACATTACTTTGCCAGACATAACGAGAACTTCACACAACTTGTTGTAAGGACTTATGTAACCTTTAATCCAAATTGAAATAAATAGCATACGAAGACCTACAATCTAGAATAAACTGTTTTAAATTATTAAAATTATTGTTGTGGAGCTGTGACTACATTTTATAATTAATTTGCATTAGACTAACAATGAGCAATAACTGATCCCTGGTAACATAGTCATGGACAATGTACTGACTAAGCTGAGATCTAGGACTGCTTCAAGAGTGTTCCTAAATAGAGAGTTTTCACTAAAATAGGTACCTTTTACTTATATTTTGGCTCACAGAATGTTAAAATAAAAATGTGGTCCAGATTCCCTGTAACGAATAAACTGGGCAGTATTCAATAACTTTCTTTTTACATTTATTTAAAAACCACTTGTATGTCACTGACCTTAACGCTGTATTATGTACTTATTCATAAGGAGGGGGAAAGAAGAACTATAAAGAAAAGTAGAGGTGTGGAAGGACTATGGAGGACGATGGAAGGTGCACTTATGGGTTAAGAAGGATGTGATGGAAAGTAATTCTAGGACTATACATAAAGATAGGGTGGGTATAATAAAGACATGGGTGGAAATACTGGGCCACCCTTAAATTGCCTTCCATGTATTTATCATCCTCAACCTATATTTCCTTTTGCCTCTCAGTTCTTATATTTAGTCCTAGAACTAATTTTCATCGCTTGTCCCGTTGAAACTTTTAAATTAGTACTTGGCCCCCAAATGACCGATGATCCTGAAATAAACTGCCAATATAAATCACTTAAAGCTATGGTTCTTAAGATGGTAAATCGACTTGTACGTGAGGAAATGGGGTGCTCTTTAGCGTTACACAATTCAGAGTGCAAATAGAGGGTACGAAGCAATATTAAAATGCCCTTAAATGGGTGTGGTAGAAGATGGCTGGATAATGGATGACATATAACACTGCACTTCTTTGATATGCAGACCACCTTTAATATGCTGCTTCTTTTAGCTAGTAGGTAAGTATAGATTAAGGTCCAAAGCTCATCCACCCTCAAATATAAAGTAATAAAATAAAAGCTCTAAATTTAGGAGAAGAATGGGAACCAGGCATGAACTAAACTCTGCGGTATGGTTAAACCTCAATTTGTTAGTCTTTTGGCACACTGTGGTTTAATGTTGTATGTATATCCATTTCTAGATCCATTTTTTATTGTAAGGCAAGAACATGTTTCCATATTTATAGTAGAGACTTGATTTATAGGTATCGTGTGGAAAGGTGATGTTATCTTTTGGTTTTTTCATGTGTATATGCTGGCTTTACACTCTGAACCTGCTTATGTGATTCCTGATATATCCATTAAAGCAATTTTCAGACAACTAGACTGAACGTTTTCTGTTGCCAGATGACTGAATCATCAATATAATGGGTTCATATCAGACATAAATCTTTGATATGACAAATGTTTCCTTTATGCGTTAGCAGAAAGAAGGGGTGATGTATTTGGCTAGGGTTTGAATACTCTACATTGGAAGTGCCATGTAATCCTTTTCTTTCTCGTTCATCAAATATGATCTGAGAATAAAACCAATCAGTTACTCTCTTGTATTCCAGTGCGTGGACTGAATGTTAGCTCAAATTATGTGTGATATTATGACTCTTTTCTGGATTTCATAGCAGAGTTCTATTCCATAGAAAAATAGGATGCAGATTGCATTGGACCACATCACAAAGTCACATAAACACAATGATCCTTAAAGGGAACATTTATTGGGGGAGACTTTTACATGTTATTTTTTTCACTTTTAAGTTGGCATGCAATTTCATAGTGACCACTGTGGTCTCTGCCGGTCACAGAAATTAGTTTGTCTATCAAAGTCTAAACCACAATTTTGTGATTTGGACATATAAAGCAACTCTCGATCAGCCTACTTGTTGTATTTTAAATAGCAGATTTTTTTTTACATGAAGCTGTAGCTTAGTGTTTTTCGTTGCTCATTACTCTAGGCTTTATCTTGCTAAATCGCTTCACACTCAACCAACTTGTGAGAGAGGAAGATAGAAGTTGTGCGTAAAACATCTATGTTTCTATGCCAACCCTTGTTCAGAGGTCATATTTTAGGCAATTTAAGTACTAGAAAATCTAGAGTGTCCTATCATTTAAATACTCTATATAAAGAAGACAATTTTGAATGCTTGTTGATATATGTTGCCCATAACATACCTTTTAAATTCTTGATGCACACATGAACTGCATAATTGAGAATACTCTTTACATGTTTCGTGGATACTGTCAATGATATTACCATGTGACTTATATTGAATAACATACAGGAAATGCTTGTTTGACATGGTTTAGTGGAGGATTTTGAATGGAAAAATGTACCATTAGTCATATTATCCAATAATATGTATCCAATTTAAGGTGCTGCTAATTTCTTTTTTTTTTTTCCTTACATGGGCTTAGAGTTGTAAGCCATCTGGTATTTTACCATCAGGCCAGTAAAAATTGGTTTGAGACCAATGTTAAGTCTAGGGAGTCAACAGAATGTCTGTTTTTTTAAGAAAAGGTGGCAACCCTTCTTGTGCTTATGTTAATATTGTATATTCATCTGCATATTTAAAGTAAATCCATCATATATATGATATTTTAGACCCTTGATGTTTCCAAAATTGTTAAAAAATTTTTTTTCAATTTCTAAGATAAAGTTCCAGTAGATATTCAAATACATTCAGTTACCCAAAGGCACTTTAAGAAAGTGTAAATTCTAGCATTGCAGCAAAACGGTGAATTTTGTAGTTAAAAAAATTATGAATTGATGCTAACCACATTTTGGGGTCTTATGTAATTTTTTTTTTTATGATCTTTACTTATATTTGTTTTCTCTATTAGCCATGTGCAAAACTTTCTGTTGTTGATAGCATGGCATGCGGGTGAGTGAGCAGGCACACCATACACTTCTTTGCGGCCAGTGTCGCAGCAGCAATGGCACCTGAAACAGGTACCCTACATTTTATTTTAAAATAACTCTAAATCAATCCTCTACAATGTATCCTCTACACTAGCACATGCATAGATTAAATCAGGAATATATTCTATCGGGAGAGACCTGATAATATTATAAATGATCATTTCCCTTTAGAAGCTAATGAGTTGAACCTGCAAAGTAAAATAATAACCTAGAAAACATAGTTTCTTTTTTTTCTTTCTGTTACAAGTAGATACAAAATAAATGTAACATGCCCACCTATGCATTGCCATTCTTTTAAGAATCCATCCACTCACAAAGAGTTTTGAAAAATTCATGAGTAGTTAAACAATTAAAATATTGCTATAAATTTAGAAACTTGTTTGATTTTTCTCAGTGTTTTATTGTTTCACTGTATTAAATTAGGTTACTGTAGAGTTTTTTTTATTTTTTATTACTTTAACGTTTTTTCACAGTCCCCTGGCACAATTAATCCTGGTCAGACTTTTGGGTTTATTAGAGATATTCACAGATGTTTTTTGAATTGTAGGCAAAGCCCATAAGGGGCAGTAAATCTCCGACTTAGCATTTTGGAACACATCTTGTGTGGGCAAGGAAAAAGAATATAGCCAATTTAAAAACCTGGATCTTTCTTTTTTTCAATATTTATAAGAAGTCATAAATTTCATATTTCATGCATTCACCAACAAACGAGAGACTACAAATGAGAAATGGCAAATTACATATTTGTTAATTTAAAATGCAGATTTGTTTTGCATTGTTTCTTCCAGTAGTATATATATGTTTTGACGATTGTTACAAAGGAGCAAGCTAACTTCTAGCTTTGTTTCCCCATAAATATAAACTGAATTGTATGACATATCCAACTTTCCAATCATCACTGCATTGCATAATGCAGCTCCATGAGTTCTAAGACTTGTTTACAAAGAGGTAGAAAAATGATCACTCCACCTTTTAGTAGTTGTGGCAATAGTGCGGGCTAAACCAACGTTTACCATGTATACTGACCACGAGCCTAGAGCCGCATTTGGTGTTACAGCCCACACTAACTTTAAGAAATTTAAAAAAAAAACATATTTAAAGAATTGCCTGAATGTAATATTTCTTGAAGAAATAAAAGAAGGTTTTAAAACATATAAATATTTATGGCATAATGTGTATCCAGTTTCTCTCTTTTTGGTTCACTTAGTATAATTGTGTACTTTGTTTCTTGAATAGACCTAACTTTGTGGTCTGCTTGCGGACAGCTATCCCCAAATAAATAATCAATATATCTATAGAATTCCAGGGGTTCCTTCCTGTGTGCTAAAACATATATTGGCCAGGGCTCTTATTGGAGAGTTACTATGACATCATCTATAGGTAACTTGAGATAAGGTTTTTCAAGTATTTTGGTTGGTTCTCTCTCTCTGGAAGACTATTTCCAAGTCCAGACAAATAAAAAAAAATACAAATTGATATTTTTTGGAAACCAGCATTTATTCCTGAGACTTTATTCGCAGTGTTTGAAACTTGGGCACCTTGTCACTGAATTTGTATATATTTGTATATATTTTACTGATATAAATAAAAGGTTTTAATCATTTTTTACAATTATTGAGACTTACGCTCTATTTGTCTCATAAGTGAAGTATCAGGGTTACAACCTTTGAAGCTCTCAATCTATGGAGGTTTATAGAGCTTTTTTCTATGTGTAGCAGTGCTGGAAAAAAAACGGATGTATATAAAATATATTCTAAGTACATAAAAAGTCTAGCTCAGTCTTTGTGTGTTATGTAATGTTGGCTGTCGAAAACAAGTGACTTCTAAAGCCTCGCTCATTCCCTGTGGATACCGAGGAGCCAAAACTCTTCTCTCTGAGAAAGTGATTAACCCTCTCTCCAACTGACATTAATTCGGTGTCATAAAATTGGAATTTATTGTAAAAGAAGAACAATGATTGCAATGAGGTCCGAGAATTTAATATCCCCCCCCCCCCCACTTCCTAGGCCTTTCAGCCTCACTCTTTATTACATTTTTATGATATTGTTATTACTTTTAATATTATTATTGTACCTTCTTCTGCTGTGTATAAGGTGACGTCTCCACTTTGTGAAATGACCCAGTCTTGTCCTTTTCTACCATGCTCTACTATTTAGAAAAAATGTATGCAGAACTTAGTAAAATATTTTGAAGAAGCTTAGCACCCCAATTGTTGAAGTCTTACAGCTGCACAATGTAGAACTTTTCACCTGCCACCTCAAATTGTTCACTAACACGTTTGTGGCATTTAGGTGGCTCTGAGTAGTAATGAGTAAATCTGCCACCTCAGGAGACTTTAGACTTTCTCACTTTAAGGCCCAGTCTTTCTCCTCTGTCCTCACGGTTGCTTGAACTGCCATCCTGGGGAAGGACTCTTCTTATCTAGTCTCTCGCTCACCACCAAAACAATGTAGAGCCTCCTGCAGAAGGACTTTGCTGTGACCAGACAGACCAAGGTGAACTCTCCAGGCATTTGTTAAATGTATAATATCTCAAGATGGAATTATTTTATTTATTGAAATTCTACCATTAAAAAGTCATAAGATAGAAAAATAGTAAAAAATGTGTCAAAAATGGCAACCCTTTCCAAAAACTCATCCACTTCCTAAAACCTTGTAAATGCCTCTTCTTCCTGACTATGACTATTTGTTTTGTTTAAAAATTATCAATTTTATTAATTGTTATTAATTATTAATGTTAAGAGAAAAATGAAAAAAAAAATTAGTTCAACAGTAATCATTTCAAATATCTTTGTACCTAGTTGCATTGATTTCTTGTGTCTTCATGCATTATAATTGTAGTTTGGCTTCTTCTGCACTTGAATGCTTTCCAGCAACCAATTGTCTAGGTGACTAATTGCTGCTTCAGAATTAAATTAAGTCCCCCCCCCACACACTGATTTGAAATACATTGACTAGTCAGAAGTGAATGCTATTTGGGCATGTCAGTTGTGATTTCTTCACCTACATGAAAGGATTTGTATTTCTTTGCTAAAGTACTTGACCTTACATGGCCCTGAAAAAGAATAGATGAGGTGTGAAGATCTAAACTCTTGAGAACTCTCTACAAGTGTTATTAAGATTTCGATACCTGCTCAAGATAACAAAATTGTATAACTTTCACAAGAATAAATGTAAACATTAGTTACCATTGACAGAAATGTATATACATCCGAATCCTGGTGCTACTGCTTTTGTGTCACGTCTGAGAAATGTAATGTGTTATTGGAAAAACCACTAACTGACAGTATGATCTTTCAACACTTTGCAAATCACGTTATCATCAAAAAGAAGAATTATGTACTTGAACTTCATATTCTTAATCTTGATGTGTGTACTGTGTATGTATACCCATGTACATATACAAAGGAGTTTTTTTCCTGAACTCAATGGAATTTCAGTTATCATAAAAGAATATCAACAAATTATTGATAAAAAATATGATATTCATTTCTTAAAAAAAATGAAGACCCATCAAGTCGGTGACTAATGATGTCCTCCCAGCCAATAACAGGGTAACCGTCAGGCTCTGGAGCTCTGTGTTACAGCCAACAGGTAAGGGAGTGTCCTGGTGTTCAAGGGAGTGATACCATTAAGGGGAATCTGATGAGGTGGGGAAGGGGGCTGATATGACCCTGGTGTGTTCCTTTCAATGTATTCTGAGGAGGAGCCAGAACCCTAATGCTGGTGGGAGTGCCCTCAGTCCACAACCCTATAAAGCCCAGCACAAATTTCAGTCTGAGATTGTGTATTGAGCTGCTAAGTTTCAGTAATTATAGTCTCCTGTGTTTTTCCAGTGCCTTGTGCCTTTTTTTTTTTTATTTCGTGGTTTATGACTTTTATCTTATTGGACTATCCCGACCTCTCCTGTCCTGACCCCGGCTTATTTAACCATTTGTGACTCATAGCCACATTCTTTGATCTTCTGGACTGCCAAATAGCCTTACCTTGCTATCCTCTTTTTTTTTTAGCATTAAAGATTGACATCCCTGCTCCCCACTCCCATTACATTCCTGACAGTAACCTCATAGACTGCAGGGATTTCATGAAATAGTGATGAAGAATGCAGGGTTTCCAAAAACAAATTAGCAATTTATAAACAGGTCTTCTCCTAGAGACTACTTTCAAATTTGATGGATTCTTTTCGTTTTTATTTCAAATTATTTCTATCATTTTACGTTCCCTGCAGGAGAAAAAAACATTTAGATGTACAGATAATTATGCAAACTGGAACTGGTCTGTTCATCTGTCCATCCATGCGAAACCAGGTCTAATATAGTAGTGACTTGCATGATGTTTTTCTGGGTGAGGAATTTTTTTATTTTTATTAAATGGGGATGAATAAAGGCAACAAAAGCAGTACAATAATTCTATGTTATCTATGGCTGTTATATTGTTTCCCAGAGCCTGACTAAGCAATGGATTTCATAATAGTATTTTGCTTACACTGTAGCGTTACCAGAGAACACATATACATGAGGTTTTAAATTGTTATATGCCATTAGGATGTACTGTATGTGTGCTATCAATATGAATTGTAAAGAGGACTTTCTTATTATGGAAGGGGCTGAGTTATTTGGTTCTTGAAAATATATCTCAAGTGCCTGAAGATCTACTTATGTCAGATGACGTAATCTCTCTTCATGGGCCAGATGGTCTTAGTGTCTATGAAATCACAATGTCGGATTTCCTAACATTACCCATTTATAGCCCAGTTATGTACATTGCAAACTGTTATAGTTAATTATTTGGGCTAGGAGTGATTTTCTTTCATGTTGATGGCTAACACAGGCAGGGAAAAGTTCAAATGTGATTTGGGAAGGAGCAGTCCCCATTGCTGTATTTGTGGCTTATGATTCTTGTATTGCATTCATGGTCCATTTTAAGACCTTTCAGATGACCACTGTTGCATAGATAAATATGTTGCAAAATAATTTAGTTTTTTTTTTAAATTCTATTTTTTATTGCAGAAGAACTGTATGCAGCATAAGATACAAATTGTAATATGCCATTGTCAATGCAGACGCAGCTGCCTTCCTCACATATACATGAAAACGATGCAAATTTTTAGTTTCACTTACATATGTACATTACTATTAAAACTAAGTGAGTAAAATTGTAGGAAAGGACACATATAAAACAAATATATCCCATGTGTAAGAAATGGGCCAACCTCCACTGGGTGGGAACAGGTATACAAAAATATAACACATCGGGGAAATACGCACCATAGTACCAAGAATTTTATCAGTTTTAGTATTTAGATCAATTAGAGTCTGTACTGAAATAATTGTATCAACTCCCCATCAATATAGAGAATGGAGCACATAATAGTATACAAGCAACAGCGAGACTCTTCAATAGATTGATATTAGATAGATCTGGGGGAAATGAGTACTAGCCCTATAGACAATCTAGTACATAGGGGGGAATGAGTGAGAAACGTCTCAGATATGGGACATATAGAACACGTATTGTGTCTGGGAGGGATCATACGATCCTGAGAATAAGAGTTACAATACTCGGGGCCAGGCGTGGTCTATCATCAGTACAGAAAAAAGTTCACTACATATGGGAAGGAGAGGAGCACTGGCTTGGGTTTAAGAGCCGAGACGGCCCCTATTAGATCGCATAGCCGGGAACCTAGTGCACAGGGGATCTAAGAAAAATAACAGAGAGAGAAGGACAGAAGGAGCTGGGAACGAGAATAGCAAGGAAATAAATGCAGAGGGAGAAGGGTACCCCCAAGAGAGGGGGACCAGGCAGTACAAGAGAGCACCACCACGGGCCAGGACAAGTGGCCGATCCACCTTCCGCTCAACTTTTGGAGTGGGGATGGTCACCCTCGGGGGGGGGAGAGAAACATATGTGCATGTTGTAGGGGAGCCTGAGAAAACTTATGTATATACAGATGAAGCAACAAACAGGTAAGATTTTGTCCCTATTTGTCCTAAGAGTCACAGCAGTTTTCAATAGGGTGTGAGCTATGGTGTAGCTTTTCCAGCCCCCTCACTGACATCTGGAACCGGAGCCTGCAGTGTAGGGAGTTGTGGAAGCCCCAGAGCATCCAAAAACTGTGGGGCGTCCTCCATAGATTCACTTTACCGTCTCTTTGGACAATCAGTTTCTGATGAGTAAAATAATAATTTAAAAAATAATTTAGTTTTAACACGTCAATAAACTAAAAGCCTGTTTTGGATGAGTGCAAGTGCTGCTACTGTATGCATACCTCCCAACATTGCCCCCTGGCGAATCGGGTCACCGGGGGTGGTATCAGGGGAGGTGAGTGACGGTGGTACCGGCCATGCACGCAAGCGCTGTCACTTAAACTGACAGCGTTACATGCATATACAGAAGCACTGTTGCGATGGCTTCAGATCCTGGCATCTGAAACCAGGATTGCTAATGCGCATGCGCACAGGACCGCGGAATTTTCATCTTGAGTCCCACTGTTCCACTGAGCTCTACCTCTGTTCCTAAAATTGGGACAGAGGTAGATCTTGATGGGACAGACCTCCCAAAGTGGTAAGTAACATAATATGCATCATATGTAGTCTAAATACATAGGGGGCCATGATTAAACACGGCGCACGCGCATATTTTGCCCAGTAGTAGCACTGTCAGCATGTGTGCCTATGTATAAAGCAGACTCCCAACTGTTTGCTGTTATACATAACAAATGGTTATTTCACCTTCATATACCTCTCCCAACACTTTGCAGTACAGGAGTTTTTATAGATGACCCCATCATGTCAAATCAATTGCATTATAAGTCATAATAATGTGCCTTTTCTTTACAAAGTTTTTAAACACCACTTTTGGAAAGCTCATCTTTCTTAAATAGGCAAATCATGTTAGGGGTATAGAATATAACATTACACCCACATTTTATATGTCTGTCTGTCTATTGTGACACACACATATCTATACACATACTCATTAACTGTACTGTGACTAACAAATGAATTGCAAAACATAGTTGGAGATTTTTTCCAACTTAGCTATTGGAGCATGGTTTCTGCAGTTTGCAGGGGATGATCATTCCTTTTTCGTGAATCAATGTCTTATATACTGTGCGAGTATGTGCATTCTTAAATTTGGGGAAAAATACATATAATTTACTTTACATTTACTTGTAAAAATGTAAAACATTTATTCTAAGGAATAGTGTATAAGGCATAAGGTACAAAATACAGTGTCAATCTACAGCTGAAATTGTATTGTTTATATTGGGTATTTAAGTCTCATTTATAGGTTATGGTCAGACCTTGGAAACATTAGGGTTTGCAGAAATCTCTAGGTTCATGGTACACACTAGTGTTTATATGCCTCTGACAATGGCATGAAGCATGCAAACACTGGATGGAAGACAGGACACACATGTACAGCAATAACACAACAGAGATGGATGTCATGGTCAAGCTGCATGTGGCAATACAAACCCATATAAGCTGTTTTCACATATATTGTGGTGTTACCTACATTTGAATTGTTTCACTCAAAACATTTCAAGATACTAAACTCCGGTCCACGAGAGCCACACAAATAGTTGGCTGCATAATGACATAGCTGATAAAGAAGTTACACAGCCTTACTTTATTTATTATATGACAATTACAGAAATTCTAAAACGTTATCAAATTAAAGCCATTCTGTTGTACCATTTCTTTTTTTAAAGGATCATTTAAAAATGTGCTGCTCACTAGTTGGGTCAAGTCTGTTTATGTTTTAATTCAATTTATTGTTCTATTAACGTTAACTCTAAACTTCATCTTAATATATGATCTGTTGGGCAATTAATATGTTATCTGAAGCTTTCTCTTGATATTTTGTGTGTGTGATATTTTGTTACAGCTCTAACCTCCCATGTGTTTGCATATTATAAAGATCCCTAACGAGCCCTCTGTGAGTGTTGACACTTATTTTTGCCTTTCTCGAGTCTGCAAATATAATGCATCTTATGGATTTAATAACCATTGGAGAGGGAAAAAAACGAAACAAAGAAATCTCTTATGAATCCTAATTAATGTCTCAATGACATAGCCAGCTTGGATCCTGAGCTTGTGGTTTTACACTTTCATCATAGCCTCTATGTTAGAATGGTTTTATTTAGTGTACATTTCTGTATGTTTTTACAGTCTTTTTTTTTCCCACTGCAAAAATAAACTGCATGCTCTATTAAAAGGTGTTAAATATCAAGTTACAGTCTCTCGCTATATGGTAAACCAGATGCATATGTAAAGAAATGTTGCAGGTGCTATACATTAGCAAAATAAGTATTTCCTATTTTGTTTCTTTGTTCCTTTTGGTTACAAGTCAAGGTGAAGGTGCAGCACCTTTCATTTCATAATTATTTATAGTGTATCTAACCAGTTAGTAAACCGAATTAAAGAAGCACATTGTGTCTGTGATTTATATCTGATGTTAAGCTGACTATTTTGCCTAATTAAATCACAATTGTGGCAGGAAGGTTGGCCATAGATATATAGTGGTTATGTCCTAATGACCTTTCAGCTTTCTCATGCTAATGTGAGCAACTGTGACCTTTGCACAAATATATGCTTCAACCTACCAAGCAGTGAGAAAAACCACTAAAAAAGTTGACCTCTTGGTAAAATCGGCTCCATGCAATAACTTTGGCTTGTACTATGAATTGCTATGCAAAGCATTTTATACTGCTTGTTAATCTTTGACACAATGTTGAGTTTATGTTGCATTATAACTTTTTATATTTATTTTTCCTTCTTCTGGTAAGTATGTGAAGTCATGATTTTCTGTTTTCCTTGAAAAGCATGTCATAGCGTAAATATCATATGTTTTTGCACCTGTACAATGAATACCAAGAAACATAATGGTAGGTGGAAAAAAAACCTAATCTAACATTAATTCAGATCAACATAGAAACATAGAATGTGTCGGCAGATAAGAACCATTCGGTCCATCTAGTCTGCCCAATTTTTTTTGAATACTTTTATTAGTCCCCCGTTCCCGGTCTTATAGCTAGGATAGCCTTGTGCTTAAAATCCTTGACTGTGTTTACCTCTACCACTTCTGCTGGAAGGCTATTCCATACATCCACTACCCTCTCAGTAAAGTAATACTTCCTGATATTACTTTTAAATCGTTGCCCCTCTAATTTAAGACTATAATATCAAAGGACTTATTTAACTCTGGAAGCCAACAACATGGGGTGGGAGTAAGTGTTTTGTAATTTGTTTTTGTTTTTTTCATTGGGAAATAACATACTGAAAATGGACATTAATCATACAACTTGGACCAAGAGATATAAGCAAACGTATCTACATTTACAGACTTTGCACTAAACTCTCTCTTTTTCAGAAATCTGGAATATTATATATTTACTACTCAATTTTTTAACAGATATTCCTAACTCTGTATATGGATATTGCCTTCAATGAAATGTGTCTGTTCACACAAAAGTATGGAATTATATTTAATTGCTAAGCAAATGTATTGATGATTAATTATGTATCACCAGGTAACACATTTATTGAAAATAATGAAGGTAGAGTGGTCAGAATATTCTCTGGGACTGGTTAATTTAAACAGGGAAATATTGATACTGCTATATTACCTTGTTTGCTCGAATATAAGATGGTTTTTTTTGCAGAGCAAATGCTCTGAAAAGGTCCCCTCGTCTTACATTCAATCTTCGACTTATAATGAGACCTCAATTAGTGTTCTGTGATGCGCATTGACATCCTCCGATAATGTCCCACACTGCCTCCACTAGACACTAGGGAGTCTGGAGGTGCATTGGCAAGTCTAGGGGTAGATGACAGCAGAATGGAAAGAGGGGGCGGGGAGGGGGGGAGATTGGCAGCAGATTCTTATGTGTGGGGGCAGATTGGGAGCAGAATAAAAAGTGTAGGGGCAGATTGGCAGCAGAATGGCAAGTGCAGAGGCAGATTGGCATGTGTAGAGGCAGAGAGACAGCAGATTGGCAAGTGGGGGGCAGATTGACTTGTGTAGGGAGTAGAAACGGCAGATTTGCAAATCTGGGGGCAGATTGGCATCGGAATGGCAAGTGCAGAGGCAGATTGGCAACAGATTGGCATGTGTGGGAGCAGATCGGCATGTGTGGGGGCAGAGAGACAGCAGATTGGCAAGTGGGGGGCAGATTGACTTGTGTAGGGAGTAGAAACGGCAGATTTGCAAATCTGGGGGCAGATTGGCAGCGGAATGGCAAGTGGGAGGAAGATTGGCATGTGTGAAGCCAGATTGGCAAGTGTAGGGGGGCAGATTGGAAAGTGTGTGGAAGCATTGACAAGTCTGGGGGTGCAATGTCAAATAATAGAAAATAAAAACAGCAAATGCATTTTTTTTCAATCAGTTTTTATTAAATATGAAAAAACTGTTTACATATGAATTAATATAAAAATCTAAAGTAATCAGGATAGTGCAAATACAGTATATTAAAGCATAATGCAGGGTTGTTTTTTTTGTCTTCCATAATGTTTGAAATCACTCACTTTAATGGTATCACATACTTTATATTCAGGAATGTGAATAAACCTAGAAGTGCCCTATAATCATAACATATTGCAGGGCTCACATTGTTTTATCTATTTACCAGCAAACGGTACACTCAGAAGCATTCTGTGTCCTAATGTCAGTCCCAACATATTGTTTTATTTTTTTTATAAAACACATATTTTTTTTTAACTAATTGGTATGTGGGTTTAGACCCTGCAATGTTAAACTAACAGCCCATTCCCCATTTTTGAGAACTGTATTGAAGTGTTTCGCAGACTGCACTTGGAGCTTCTGTCAAGATAAAGGTTCTTAAATATGACCTAGCATGAACCCGTGCACTACAGGGCTTTTATATACTACTGTTTAGTAATATCCAGACATCGTTTTATGGTGTTGAACTGTTGATGAAAATAAACTGTACTTAACAAATGTAAACCCAATACAATATATGTTTACTTTTCCAAAAACATTTGCAAAGCATGCTGCATCAATTAAAAGTCACCTTGCCTTAGAATACACTTTTTTTTTTATCTGTCATGCTCCGCTCTATTTTTCCAGCCTTGTATTATTTGTTACTTTTATTCATAACAAAATCAATCAGGAACAGTGGAATCTGTCCCGTAAATTGCACCCAATACATTAACAACTTGGAAGGAGTCTATCAGATAATAATAGAGGAGAGCAGTACAATTTATTATATCTTAAACATCTCCCCAATATTCACACTTAATAAATTGTACTAAGGCAACCCTGCCAAGAGACATTATTTACCAAGTTCTATTCTGCCTTCAGTTATTCCAATGGATTTCTAGCAACTAAAACATTTGTAGCTTTTTTTTTCTTCATTTTCCTCTGATGAATACACATTTGACACTGTTCCATTTAATGCTACATTAACTGAACAGTCCAGCCACATTTTATAATTGTATATGGAAAGCACAAAGTGAGTTTCCATTTTTCCTTTGTTCTGAAAGCTTAGAGAGTTTTTTTTTATTTTAAATTATAAACACCATGAGTGATTATTCAGATATTTGATGGCTCAAGCCATGGTCATGTTTTGGCTTTTGTACCATTTACATACCGAATTCACACTGTACAAAATCAAATAATATTAACAAAGCCAGTTATTTAGGTGCACTATACAGTTCTTAGATGAAGGTAGATCTAAATAGCTTACTCGTTACAAAATAACACAATCCTGTTTTTACTAATGACTGTCAATAGGGTTAATTTATTAAAAATCAACGGACATGTGAACTTCTACAGCTAGGCATCTGTAGCTAACACAGAAACATAGAATGTCAGCAGATAAGATCCATTCGCCCCATCTAGGTTGCCCAATTTTCTAGATAATTTTATTAGTCCTCGGCTCCCTATCTTATATCTAGGATAGCCTTGTGTCTATCCAACGCATGCTTAAACTCCTTCACTGAGAAAGATAGGCAAATTGGATACGTTTTTAGCCACCACGATTATTTCCTGATTTTTGAGTTTCATTTGAGGTTCTTGGTGACTAGCCCCTATAGTACTTTCAAACAGGTCTATTTATTATTTGTAAGAGGTTATTAATGACCAATATACATTTTTCTATGCTCAGTCTTTAAAACCATTGATTTAAGGCATGCATTATTCTTTTTTGAAAGCCAGGTTGAGGTTTTGGTAAAGTATTCATTTTTAAAGTGTAATAACTTGGAGGACACAATACTGTAGATCCAAAGAAAACATAATGAGATATCTTGGATATATAAAGTGATCAGGTATTTATCCTGACAAAAGATTATTTCATCTTGGTAAATATACTAGAAACTGTAAATTGAGAGATTTAAAATATGCTAGTTTTTCAATGATGCTATAAACAGTTTTACAAACACTCATGGCCTTAGAAGGCCTAGACATATTGTGACTTAGTTTAATTATGGTTTTCCTAGTTCATAGTTACTTTGCAGAGATACTTGAATATCCCACGTAAGTGGCTCTCATGATATCAAAGCAACCATAGAGACTAAAGAGCTTGTTTTAATTCTTTGGAAGCATAGATTAGGTGTGTCTGATTACTGAATTGCAATTTCATTTTCACAATGATAATGATGGTATATAGAATGTGATATATTTTAATATCTGAAGTGTATGGATTCAGTCACCACAGAGTTTATGTGATACGTCTTCCAAACAGTTCATTTAGAGGAACGTACAGTTCATTTGTCAACAGGGCAATAACATCTTTACATTTACCTTATGAATGTATTTACAACTAGCTTACTAGCACTTAAAAAGGCCAGCACAACTAAGAAACGTTATTAATCAGAGATACTTGTCATCCTATTTCTCTACTGTTCACAACTTTTCCATCTGAAATCATGAGGTTAAGTATCCGTATTAATTTCAGGAATTTTAAACAGACCCAACTAGAAATCGCCAGGTGGCTGTAATAAATATGACTTTCTCTTTGTAGTATGATGTAGCAGGCTGGGCGTATGTCCCTGGCTGAGAATGGAGTCCTGAGCCAAATTAAATACCTTTTGCATGGCTCCAGATAGGTTCATATATAACTTTGACTAGAACAGTATATCGGGAGTTAGGGTAAGATACTTATACTTATAACTTAATGTCTAAAACCTGGTGCAGATGTAATGTGTCCTTATGACATGTTCTACAAGGTTGGCATGCATGGTTCCTTTCAGTAACGATTTGGAATCTACAAATTCAAAAGTATGTTTCTCAAGTTTCCATAATCACTAACTCCTTATTTCCTCCAGGAATACAGAAACCATACCTTGCAAACTAAATTCTTATTATTTTATTTGGAGCACACAAACAAATTTCAACATCCCCTGAGATGAAGATTGAGATTGTCCTTTCTTCTGTGATGGGACTGCGGCAGTAATGAATAAAGTGCAGCCTTGGCAGAGTATGAACAAAATCCATAAACAGATTTGATATATATATATATAGCATTTGTATAGGTTGCCAGAATGCCACATCGGACAATTAAATATAATTAACATTTATGTGACATCTGTTATGTTTGAAGATCAGGCACAGAAGCAATCAAGGGATGTCAGCTCCCTTCTTCGTGAATGCAGATTTCATTCTTATCTGGATGACTCTCAACCACATTCTGCCCAGCTGTCTCAGTTTCCACCAACCACATAGGAAGCAGTCAAATAAATCACACATGTTCTGAATTCAAAATGCATGACAACTTGTGTTAAGCCCGTCATAATAACAAAGATTTGTCTTTAATTCCTACTGCACAGGACAATAGTGAAGGACCCAAAAAGAGGTCTTGCAGCTGAACCAAATTTAGATAGTATTCTCCATGCTCATTTTCAGCAAAATTCATTCTTTTATCTTTAATATCTCACATACAGGCTAGTATCAAGTTGTGTGAAAATCCCATCTGGTTAGAGAAGATACTTTCTTCTTCCTCTTCAGCTATTCTTTACTGATTCCAGATGTTCCTTCTTCTAGCTGAGTGGCTTGCATAGCTATGACCTTCATGGATAACGTTTTGACTTGGTGAGCAAAGTAGATTTGCTGGAACTTGCACATTTCTCTTAAATAACTTTGTCACCAAGGCTAAAATTAGAGGCGTATCTAACATATTTGGAAATATCCTATTTGACACACCTCATGCCCCTTGTCCCTCATCATCTCCCACCCATCCTCACAATGTCTGCCTCCTTCTCCACCCCATCCACCCCGTATCAGTCTCCTACACTCTCCCAGTGTTTGTCCCCTTAACCCCCAATTCTCCTAGTGTCTCTCCGTCTCCCCCATTTACTACTTCTCCTTGTTTTCTTATGTTCTTACACTGACAGACCTGCCTTATGCTCTGTGTACCTAATGATGCCTCAGATCATCATCTTCCGATGCTCTAAGTGATTACTAGTGTGGGGCGCATGAAGCCACTCTGACACAGACCTGCAGGCTGCATCTGTCTTAAGTTTCCTAGCGAACCCATCAAGTGTTGGTGCCACTGACAGACTGAACCTTGGCCAGTGGCACCCCCTGCATTCTTGCACCGGGGGTGGACCATACCCCTACCCCCTCTTAGTACATTCCTGGCTAAAATGCATAGAGTTTATTAGATCCTGGGCACCCCAGCAAATGTCACCCATAACCCATCAGAATCCCTCCCTCCTCAACCCTGTGCGTGACATCATGTGGGTCAGGGTCAGAGTATGTAGGAGTGAGTCAGACACTGTGTGTGTAAATGTGAGTATGTGTTAGTTTGACTCTGTGTGTGTAAGTGTGAGTCTGTGTAAGTGTGACACAGACTCACACTTATACAGGGTTGGGGTGGCGTGTGTGCGATAAACAAGGTCGGCACCCTGGTGTCTAATGCTCTAGGTATGTTCCTGGTAGAATGTATCGTCTTCCATAATGACTTGCAAATTCACTGGGCCTACAATTATTTCCTTAAGCCATTTTGACCAAGGAGCTTTTTTAGTTGTAGGTACTAGGTTTAGGCTCCATGTTGTGTCAAGGTTTTCCAACTATACAGCTAACTGTATTGCTGGCAAAACATTGTAAGTGCACTTTGTAGGGGAAAGGAGAGCCAAGTATACAGAGATGTACAAAAGATTTACAGAAACAAAATGTCCACATTTAATAAAATGATCGTGTCAAAAGGGATTTTTTTGAAAAAAACCAAAACCCTGAAATGGGGTATTATTGTGCATTTAGAATACCCAATAAATCAAATTTATAGTATTGAGTGCAAAAATGGATAAAAGGAGTTTATCTTAGGCTTTTGTTTTGTTATCATTTGTAGGCAATTCCTTATATATTTCTAATTAGATATTATTGTATTTACCCTATGCTTAGCTGTCACCTACACTGGTCTAGTGCAATTACATAGATCCATGATAATCCTGACAGTAGCCTGGTCATGTACCATATATATAGTGTACCTGGGAAATTAGACCAGGTCAATTATTTTGGTCCCTAGGACATCTTGAGCTTGATTATTATTATGTTAGTATTTTATTAATAGACTGTTCCTAGGGTTTTTGCTATATATAGGGTTTTGTCTTCATAAGTATAGCTTTTCGGATCTCCATTCCACCCTAGAGCCTATGTGATCTATACTAAACGATTTTGACATTTCTGGTCAGAGAAACAGTCCCCATATGATAACATTTTAACCTCAAACATACTATTTGAGTTGTGTATATGATACGATATTTTGAAATAGTTATGAAAATAGTAATTTTTATTTGGGATCAGATATCCCTGAGGTCTAAGAACCCCTTCAAGGGAAAAAATTTAAATTGCAGAAAATTTATCCAATTTCAATCCTGCCTTCTAGCATTATAGCATACACATAAAAATGGCTTCCAAATCAAACACAATGCTGAACTATAGTTATGTCTACCACTGACTCACTAGACATGAATATCTGCTAAAACGTAAATAGCTAAAAATTTAAAGTATCCACAATTAGTTTTATATATTTGAGGGGAAAAACAGCAATTTAAAGTCTGCTGTTAATTCACAGTTATCCAATCTGTTGTTAATTCGGTTAAGATGTGTCTCCTGTTACTCTACACACTGCCTGTTAGAATCCAGAAATCTTGAGTTAGTGAAATGTATATTGTAGCACATGCTGTGGATGTTAATGTAGTTGAAGGAAAAAGAACAGAAACATTCATTCCAGCCAGTTTTTTTTTTTCAGCAAAGGATTTAAACTGCTGTGCTTATTAACCATATATCAAATCATCAAGTTGGCAGACAAGACAGAGCTGATGTTGGTTTTCAACATTACGATCCATATCGAAATTTGGCAAGCGTCGGGGTACTTGTAATGTTTTGTCCCCGCTCCTAGCTATGTTGCACTGCATGCTACTGCAAAATATATTTTGTTTAGGGTGAAAGTACATAAGAAGTTTATTTCAGTTAGACTGCAAAACAAGCATTAGACTTTGGGTTGCCACCTTTTCTTAAAAAACATACCGGCCATGCTGCTATCTCCATAGACTTAACATTGGGGTCAAGCCAATTTTTTACCGGCCTGCTGGTTAAATACCAGCCAGGTGGCAACCCTAATTAGATTATGTGTCATTCTGCTGGGTGACTGGGTGCAGGTGGGATGATTTTAATTTGTGGAGCAACATAGAGGCTGAAAGTGGATAAGAACCAATGGGCTCTTTTGACCCTTAAGTGCTTATTTTATGAAGTATGTATTCTGGTAGGGCAAAATGCTGAGTTTAACAGACGTTAAGACAAGATCTATTCATATTAGAACGTAGACTCTATCGTCATTAGAAAGTGGGCTTAGAGGTTGCTGATGCCATGTTCCCTGATGATTATAAGCACTTAAATTTGAATGCATTGCAACAAAAAAAATACTGGGAAGCTGTAATTACAATAGCGATTCCGCTATCAGCTGTTACTCTTACAATTATACCTGCCCTGTAATTATAAACTATAGTCACTTTCTTGGT
The DNA here is from genome assembly GCA_036172795.1 of Pelodytes ibericus. Taxonomy (NCBI): domain Eukaryota; kingdom Metazoa; phylum Chordata; class Amphibia; order Anura; family Pelodytidae; genus Pelodytes; species Pelodytes ibericus. Next base: position 154,594,062 of record CM069858.1, read on the forward strand.
TTTTTATAGGCATACAGCATCACAACTTGCTATGTCATATATCAAGTACAGCCAAAGGTGTGCAGATTTGAGAGTTAGGATCTTCTGGATTCAGATGTTGATGTGCCAGATCCCATAATGTAATTTAACAAAGACTATAGATTCTCCAACAGGTACAAAAAAAGGGACTAAAAGTTTCTTAGAATAGAATCAGAGGATGTTTGGAAACCATGCTAAATATAGTCTGTGTTTTACTTGAATAGTACAAACCATTATTTTGAGGAATCTGAGAGCGTAAACTTCACCACATCTGTCTAGTGACATAATGTGAACTATCACACATGATCAAGACATGTTTTCAGGTTCCAAAATATAGTCAAAAGAACATCTCCTACATTCATCCAAGATCCGCATATTGAAAACCCATTGTGAAGTAATATACCGTGGGTAATAATATGCTATCATGGAAATACATGTGTCTCACAGTGGGCCTTTCCTTTTGTGATATCTAACTGCTTGCACTGCAGACAAGCTTTCCTTTTAAGTGACTTATGAACAAATTTGAAAACTGGGAAATTCTACAAAAATAACTTCAAACTAAGCTTGAGGGAGTTAGTTTCATTTTCGAAACATCCAGGTGTTCTTTGCATTCTTCCTTTATATAATGGCTGGTAGTAGGTAAATTGGTTTTGTACGCTGTTAAGCAATAATTTAAAGGAAACGACAGGATGAAAAGAAACCTTTCGTTTTTCCAGTACCAAAGTAACAGCCAGTGTCTCATCCGCTGTATTTCCTTCCAGATAACACAAAACATAAACTGTTTCGAAACAAATGAGACACAAAACATGACTAAGTTACACAATAAGTGGCAGATCCCATGTGCTATATGAATGTTTCACAACCCTATAAAAATAGCACTTTCATGTAAGTCCAGTCATACTAAAATACACACAGGAAATAACATTCTATGTTCGTCATCACCAGAAAATGTGAGGGGTACCATCAAACTCCTCATGAGAGCTTCACAATATGCTTTGTAGGGGTCACATGCCAAACTCTATTTTGATGATTAAAGTCCCAAGCACAGTGATGTTTAACCTTGGCAGTGCAGAGATGAGGGAACTACACATTCCATGATGTTCAGTATTTTGACTGACTGACCATCATGGCATATGTAGCTTAAGGAGAATACATAAACTTAAAACATTAGTACCTCCTTCAAATGTTCTAGCCAAACCAATAGGAATAATAACATTGCTACCGGTTTGTTAAGAGAAGCTACACAAAACTGGTATTGCAGGTTGTAAACATTGCTGGTAAACCTGTGTAAAAAGGGGTATGAGTGATATTAACATTGGCCGTCCGATTTATAAATCACTTTAATAGTAGCATTATTACAAAAACTACTTCTTACATAATCTGCTATAAAAGCAAGATGGCCAAATTAAAATTCAGAGGATGATCACATGGATAATCACTAAAATGCTCAGATAGATACTACAGGTTACTGAACCTGAGGAAACTGGAGAGAACATGACATGAACTTAGTTACAGTGAGTGTCCCATCAAGCCAGCTCATGAATTAGGTCCCATCAAGCCAGCTCATGAATCAGGTCCCATCAAGCCAGCTCATGAATCAGGTCCCATCAAGCCAGCTCATGAATTAGGTCCCATCAAGCCAGCTCATGAATCAGGTCCCATCAAGCCAGCTCATGAATCAGGTCCCATCAACATCACTAGAACACATTTACATGTTAGCCCTAGGAAAACAGGAGACAGAGTCAAGTTGACACCTTTTTACACTTTTATTAGATCCAGAAAACTAATTGCAAGACTGTCTACATTTTAGATTGAGGTGTCTCTTTAAGTATGTGAATGTGTGTTTCTTAGGATCTTCTCTTACTTTTTCTTGTTATTGGGTTTAAGCCTTGTAATTCAGTAACTAAAACCAACTTTTTAACCACTTTGCGCATAAGGCCTAAAATTCAGTGTTCAAACACCCATTGGATGGCATTGTATGTCTTTTGCGCTGCAGCTCATTTTTTTTATATACTTGTGTTTCTAATAAAAAAAAGCACAAGTGAAATTTGTAATGCCCCTAGCAGGAGGATGAACTTTTGATAGTACATGCAAATGTATTCTTTGACCAGCAGTTGCCATGCTTCCCTGGGATCCCCTTTGCACTAGGCAGAGACCCTCACTTTAAAGTGGATCAACAGAGGGGACCTTAACTAGAACCTTTTAGAATGCGGGTCTCTCTCTGCACTAACATTAAAAGACCCCCTCTCAATACAGACAAGCGGGCCAAGCCGCTGCTTTAATAGAATAGCCGCGTGCGGACACTGAGGCAGAACCAATAATAATTCCTTGAAAATGACAAGGTGGGTTTGCTCTTGAGAAGAGGACACAACTTTTAACCCTTGTTTCCTCTAAGGAGTCAAAAAATGTTTTAGTTCTTCTTTTTAAAGGTAAAATGCATTTTGTAATGAAACCTGTCTGGCATACATGGTTGAATGAACACTTGATTACAAAATACCACAAGAGTGAAATTGACATTATAATAGCCAGTTAGCTGTGACATTAGATAAAAGTTGGTGCAAGCTGCTATTATTGTAAGACAGAACAATGACGCACTGGCAATTTATAAAGAAACATATTTAATTAATTTACTACTGTAGTCAATATATTGATGGCATTTTGTTTTAGTTAAGATAACTTTAATAGGAAGAATACATTATTGTTGAGCTTATATGTCTTGTAAAATACAGCTATTGCAGACAGCTATTCCTATGTAAGACAACTACACAGTAATTGAAATACATATCGCCTCAGAACATGACATATTTCTGATATACAAGTTCAAACAGTTTAAAGCAACTTTAAAGAAAAGTTTAAAGGGCTAATGAGAATATAGGTAGTTATTTGGGCCGCACCTTGCTGTCAGATGAGCTACAAGCTGGATGCCCCTGATCTAAAGCATACTGATTTTTAAGAACATTATTTTTGCATATGTTGATTTAAGTATTTGAAGATAATTGTGTATGAATTGCCTGTACTAAAATCTGTTCTATCCTCACAATATTATATAGAAAAGTTCTTAAAACTACTTTTTTTTCTTTAATCCAGTCTCTGCAACTTACATCTCTCTTTTATTAGTTTTCCAAGACATTTCTCTATGTAGTAATACAGTTACAGGTCCTAACCCTTGTCCTTAGAAAATGTACCTTTATAAGAGAATTGATGCATATCTTGGCATGGACCAATTCTGTCCCTCCCCTTCTTTGCTTTATATGAACTACAACCCCTAGCTCACTGCTGTCTCCTTCCCCCTCCCCTAGCAGAGAGAACTTATTCCATGTGGGGATCAGCTTTCTAGTTGTCTTCGGAGCTGTGGCTGAAAGCAAGTTCCTTGTAATGAAAGAACTGGAGGCTGAGTGAGAGGGAGTTTAGTGCCTAGCAGAGATATTGAGGCACAAGTGCATCTGTTAGTTGTTAGTATTTGGCAAAAGGATTTTCTCCTGTAGGATAGCTTTGACATTAACTTGATAATGTTTGTCAGGTACCTGTTGTTAACTTTCCTCTCCTTTCAAGACACCCTTTTAGCAAGACCTGGGGTAGAGGTAAGTCATATTTTGTCATCATTTTTTGATAGATAGATGTTTCCAAACAAAAGAGTCTAATGATGAGTAAGTTTCCTGAATTTGGATATTATTTGACAGTGCTGACATAGTAATGTTGCTGTTTTGAAGAATTGTGTAGTTCATGCAATTCTTCAAACACAGCCTGCAATTGTTTTTATATATGATATATTTGTTAACCATCATGCTTACATATGATATACAGGAAGGGACTTTGTGTACGTACACAAAATGTTAACTTTTCAAATAAGTACGTGTGCCTGCTTAAACATGTTTTTATAGAATTTTATCTTTTTTCTTACATGATAAGTGTAGATATTAAACATTTTTTTACCTAGCAAACTGATTACTATATAGAATAGCAGGTTATTTTTATTTAGTGATCTGTGGTACCAGCATACTAGTAAGCTATGGTAATAGTGTGCCAATTAACCAATACAAAATAACATTTTGGTAACTTAACTTCATGAATGAAATGTACTTCCTTTAAACCATTCCAGACTTAGTTTAGCTATTGCCTGAGTTGCAGGATTAGAAAGATGTGTTAAGGGTTAAGTTAACTTCATTCTAGGGCTTGGTAACAAGAATATGTAAATTGCAGGTTACTATTTTTTTTTAAATATTTGCTGTAGGTTTCCACTGTGTTTTGGAATATTGTTACTATGACCATGGAGTTCAGTAGACCATAGGACCAGCAATACAAAGTAATTATACAGAATTAAAAGTAGTGAGGTGTATGGATATGATAATGTTAAATTTAGTTGTGGAAGGTTAGGATTGCAGTCATTCATCAGCAACTTTACTACTTTAAATTACTTATTGGTACCTAGGGTCTGCGGGAGGGTGATTTTTTTTTAATAATCTTCATGTTGATACTATAGCTAATATACAATTTAGTGTTTTAGGTTGATGGATAATAATTTGTCAAAGATCACCAAAACACTACAATTTATTATTATAAGTACTTTTAAATGATAGGGATCATATTGCTTGTTTAATTAGGGATGCAAATAGAAATTGTGTACTGAGAGGATGACTTAAAATCACTGCTATCCTTTACGAGTCTTTCCTAACTGATGCTATTAATGGTCAGCAAATCTACAGACCTAGTTCTTTAAAAGGATGCTTTGCATTTGTGTAAGACTATAGACTATATCAGATGGGCCTATGTGCAGGTATATTATACCCTTTCCCACCCTCTAAATCTGTTGTTCCTTTGTCCACTAAACTTGATTTTCCATCTCCATCAGCAATCTTTCATCTCTATCTGTAAACATTGCCCTTAACAATATCCATAGTTAAAAAAGTATTTTGTGTTTGGTGTTACTGTTCATCAGTACCAAAAACTCATCTTCTGGACAACACTATACATTTCTCCATACCCATCACTTTTTTTCTCCATCCTTCTAATGAAAATAATCAACAGTGGTAACATGATTCGGTATGCATGCGATAAGTATAATACTACCCTGATAAGACCAAGCACCAAATAAGGTATGAGGATGTTAACACCAGGTAGAATTATGGACAACCTAGATAGGCCAAATGGTTCTTATCTGCTGGCACATTCTATGTTTCTATGATAGCTGTCAAAGCTGAAGGAGACACCCAGAGACTCAGTTATGCAGTAAAGCAGCTACTTGCTGTAGAGTTTAACGATGAAGCAAACCATTTAAGTGCAAGATCATATTCCCAGTCAATGTAACTCTGAACATGGAATGTTACACAACATAATATGGCATTGGGTAACACGACATTAAAATATATACACAGGAGGTGGACAAAATAAAGGAAACACCAAACAATATATTGATATTAAGGTCCTAATATGGAGCAGATTCACCTTTTAGACTTTATGCAGAGAGAAATGTTTTAGATGGTACTTAGAACCCCAAACTGTAGGTAATGGAAACCAGAATTTAGATTACCTTTTTAAACACTTTTTTGTGCATACACTTGGTGTTATTTTTTTTTTACACGGAGCCACTAATTGGTCACAGGACAGGATTAGTGTTTTTTAATTTTTCACGTCAAATCACAGTTTCTAAATGTTGAATTTTGAGCCAAAAGGCGTACGTGTTTTTAATGTAAAAAATCGAAAGGGTCACATTTTACCTTCAGAACAGCTTCCATCCTTCATGGAATAGTATGATACAAGTGTTGAACCATCTGTAGTGGGATATTAATTAAAACATTCTTTAAGAAAAATAGCCTACAATTCTTGAAATCTACTACATACTATGCATTTCAGAACTTCGCATAATGGTTCCATGATGTTTAGATCATTACATAAAACCAACATGCATTTATATAGCGCCAGCAATTTACGTAGCCCTTGTTACAGAGCATAAAAGGGAACTATATACTAAGTTAGGTAAACTAGAATAGACTGGTACATAAGGTAGAGAGTCCTGCTTGCAAACTTATAATTATGTGTTTTAGGGAAGGCATGGTGTTCATGAAACCATTTTAGCAGTTATTATTCTGGAATATGGGAACATAACAGGGGAACGGTGTTCTACATCCATGCACAGCAATCATTGAATATAATATCTCCCAAAAGAGATGGCGGCCCACACTCCTATGGCTTCCTGGCAGTTGACATTGTGGGGTAAAGGCATACTTTTGCTCAAAATGTAGGAAATAGAGTGAACAATGGCTTACCACACTGTATTACATTTTTCAATTCTGCAGGAGTCCAGGGTTTGTGCTCCTTAGACCGTATTGTGTGTCTGTCTGTGTTAGCTTTTAGTTAAACGTAGTCCAAATACATTCCTGCTGTAGCTCTTAGCAACTATACTGTTAAAGGCCAACTATTATGTTACTTTCTAGAATAAATAAAAATAAACATTTGTGTTCTCTCAATAAGTGACTTTTTGCTAATTTTTGCGATGCGGTTTGTAGTGTTTGGCATATTATATGTCCCGCTGGACTCTTTACATAATTGTGCAGAGGTTGTGCCTGATGCACCTGCAATATGGTCATTGACTGTTTGGCCTCTTTGATGTATGTGTAAGTGATAATTGCCAGACTTGTTACTGTTGACTTACTTTACATATCAATATGAATTTAATGGTTGTTTTAGAACATCCATCTCTTCTATATAACCGTTTTTTATTCCCAAAATGTTTCTTTACAACATTATTAACTTTTTTTTATTTCAATCCTCTAATTTCCTCTAGCCACACATAATAATCCTTCTCATTATCTTTCATTTGTTTCTTTTATATTCATTCCCATATAAGCCTCCCTTCTTGAATCATTATCCCTTCAAAGCATTTTTACATAGCATTATTCTGTCCATTCTATTAATTATCTTTCTCTAAGACCATTTTCTTTTCTGAAGCATGGAATGACTGTTCTCATTTATCACAGCCTGATATTGCTCAGATGTTGACACCACATAGATCGCTAATTGTGGTACCCATACCACTCTACTACACAAAGTGCCTTAAAATGCAAAGCTACTTGTATAGAAAAACAATCCACTTTCCTAATTTTGGCTAAGCAGAAATTATTGATGCTGTCAGGGAGATGAGAGAAATAAATATCATTTGAACAGCAATAATAAATGTGCACTGAATCTGGTGACATCTGTACTGTGAGTCTTCTGTTAGGTAAGTGTCCAGATGGGGACTCTTATTGGTGACTGTGACATCATTTGCATGTTAGGTTTGCCCACTATTCCTATCAGTGTGCAGTCAGGCCTACTACATTATGGAGTACATAGAGTACATGTCTGCTATAATGAATAGGAACGAGAGAGAGGGTTAATGATAAAGTATAAAAGAGGGGTGTTCATGTGATGGTAAGATGGGAGTGATGACTTGATGAGCTGGAAAGAGGTGCTGACACAATTTGGAAGGGAAACGTGTGACAGCATGGGAATTATAGGAATGCTGAGTTGGTGGAGAAGAAGCGTTCTTAGATGATGAGAAGAGCACAGCTTGTGCTAGCATGATGGGAGGGAAATAGAGGTGTGCTGTGATGATGGGAAGAAAGGTGGTGCTGAGACGATGCAATGGAAAGGGAGGCTAAGGCAGGGCTACTGAGATGAAGGTATGGAAGGAGAGCAGGAAGGGTTTAGAGTGAAGCTGGAAGGGAGAAAATTATGTGTTTGGGGAGAAATTTGGAATGGAGATACATGGAGAGATCAGGATTCGGAAATTATAAGAAATGGTAACTCAGCTGGAGAAGGATTGATGATCTGGTTGGGGGTCTAGGGAACCATATGGCACTCACATTATCTATGTATGGTAAATAAATTGAACATCCTACTGAAATGTGGTACACCCTCAGGGAATAAGGATCTATATGGTAAAAATATCTAATAAATGATCTAATTGCTGTGTCATAGAACAATCTGAAAGTAAATTATGAAGGCAGGAATAGGCTGATGCAATACCGCCTGTTAGGTCAGGAGACAACACTTAAATACCAAACAAGAAGTTACTTAACACTATCACTAAACCTATCCAACTTGCTTCCATTTGGTAATATATATATAGATATTGCAGATATATACAATATATGCTTGCGGATAAATGTTTCACTTATTTTATTTAAAATGTTCTTATTTCTTGTAACACATTAAACATTTCCTAATTAACCAAGATATAAATGCAGTATAGCTGCCCATGAATGATGGGTGTTGAGAACAGGTCTACTATGTTTTTCCTTTAGTATTACAATATTGCAGACACCCTTATGGGTACTCTGTTAAAAGGACTTAATTAGGGAGTTTTCAATGTATTATAAGAAGGTTGCAGGGCTATATACATAGCCCTGCAACCTTCTTATAATACACTGCAAACTCAGTGTAAGAACCGTTTAAATAAAATAAGTGAAACATTACACTTGTGATCACTTTATATATTCGATGTATTAATATAACAGGAAAAGGTGTTGGTTTTCCAAGGCCCACACCAAGCATAACCTGTTTTGGATTCTTTGATTGTTGTATTTTTTAAACACTTTAAATGCACTAGCAGATGCTGGATAGTTGAGTGGAAGCATCAGTAACAACTGTTAACTTGATATTTGTAAACATATTTTAAACAGTGGTGAATGCTCCATATGTGCTAGGTGTGCACCGCACACCTAACACCGAGCACCCGCGCTGTGTATTTCTGGGATTTGTGTTCTCCGAGCAGAGAGCACACAAACCTCTGAAATACATCCGAAAGGCGACGCCAGCTACGAATTCGGCAACAGAGTCACTCACTCTGTGTTGCCAATTTGACAAGCACTAAAAGTATACGAATTTTCGTATACTTTTCAAGCTTGTCGAATTGGCAACAGAGTGAGTGACTCCATTGCCAAATTCGTAGCTGGCGTCGCCTTTCTGATGTAACTCGTAGATTTCCGGGGGTGTGTGTGCTGGCTGTTCTCAGCATACAAACCCCCGGAAATACATGAGAGATGTTGTGCCTCCGAGTGACAGTCATGCTCCAGGCTGGTAGCACGCCTGTCACTCAGGGGCACGATACACCCCTGATTTTAAATACATTTAATCAAATTATACTACACATACATTTTATTACTATTGTACTTTCAACTAAAAAAGTAGGTTATTTTTAAGTTAGAGTTGTCATGATCATGTTCATTGAAACATAAAATTTTGCAGTGATAAACCTGAGGTGTAATGGAAAAACCTTGGTGCTGCTTTATGTTTAACAACATTATGTGTTGTGGCATGACTAATCAAAATGACATTATGTCACACATTTCATGCTTATGTAGAACACCTAAGCATTGTGTAGAATCTCCGATTTAATGGTTGAGTGTTAGGCATTCTTTATACTATCTTCGAATTCTATTTGGAACGTGATTTACTACCAGTGGTGGCTAACGTTTGGCACTGCAACCCTTAGGGATAACATGTCATATGACACTCAGCCAGCATCTTGTCTGGATGAGTTTGCTGGAAAACTTAGTCTACAACAGCTGGAGTGGCAAAAGATAGCTATCACTGATATAATCTTTTAAAGCCCATTGTAGTCACAGAATCTACTCTGGATCCTGTTAACATGTACACACATATCAAGTTTCTTAAGAAGCAAAATGTTTCTGTGGCCCCCTAGTAGCAAATAAAATCCAATGATGCTTTTTGGAGGAAATTTAAAGCAGCGTCACTGTAGTATGGTGCCACATGTTGCAGTTATCACAGGAATAAAAACCAGTAAAAGGCAGTTACAAGCTAATCTGGAAAAGAATTGTCACAGTAGATGTCTTGTAGACATGCATGTTTTTTTACTCTGGAGCCTGTAATGTTTAACACATGGCACACACTACCTTTCTGTTTTATTGTATTATGGAAAACTCGTCGTTCTCCCAAAATTAAAATACTCTTTAATGTTCACAGGAGTATTTAAAATAAACTTTTCTTTTTCATTAAACAAGTAATACGTCTTTGTGTTTTTGTTTAAAAGCCATTATTCACTAAACAACCATCCCTCTCAATTACACTTTCTAAATGAGTACTGTTTTCTTGCTATTAAACTGAATAGATATTGCCTTAACTCCACCTACTTCTGATTCCACATACAAATGTATGTTCGGCCATTTTGTTCAGGAAGTCGGGCTGCCCTGCAGAATGTTTCCCGGGGAAGTCAGTTAGCAAAGAAATGTTTTTATGGGATTCTTCCTTGGTTAATTAAGATGCATTCTACATGCTGCAGGGGAAGCAGAATGCTAGAAAAAAAACTAAGTATATGTGCTCTTCATAGGCTCCTGCGCAATGTATGTGTGCACATATTGCATGAATATTTACCATTTCGGATGCTTTACCATTTGCTATTTCAAAACACTTTAAATATTGCTTTTGATCGTTCCAGACTCCAGCCAAATACTAAAGAGCTCAGTTACTCAGTCAGTTGAGGTTGCAAACCTGATATTTTCACATGCATTAAATATATTAACAATATAGATATGCTAATTTGAAGCGCAAGTAAAAAAAAAAAGAAAAAAGAAGTTTATTGGCTCTTTAAGTACTTTATAGTTGCGTTGGAAAGGAACAATATTCTATCCTGAATATTTGTTTACTTCTTTTTTATTTTTTTTGTGCTGCTTTACTGACCAACCTGTTTAATGGGTGATATCCCAAAGCATAATGGCCCCACTATACTGATGGCATCTCAGGAATATTTCCAAGCATCCATGTGTAATGTTATGATGAAAATCCTTTATCTTCATAACTGTAAAACTTTCTGCATGATCTTATTATTTTATATATTCTTTAATTTAGTGTTCAAAAAAGGAAGTATAAATACAAACAATAAAGAAAAAAAACTCATTAACTCAACAGTCATCCATACACATTATATTATTGAACAAGAAAACTATCCCCCCCCCCCAAAAAAAAAGTCCTAATATCCCAAATTTCATAGGATGATAAAAGAAAAAAACGTGCTGTATGATGACATATTACATGAATGTCAAAATGTCAAATGGCCATTGATGGAAGCCAAAGAGTAAACAAAGTAGGCCTGGTTCTCCTAGCTAGAATTAGTCCTAAATAATAATTTAGTCCTATTGTTTTGTATATATTGTCTGTTAACACCAAATGGTGTCATCATTGGGCTAAATCTAATGGGTTCATGCAAAATCATTAGCTAGTCTTTGGCTTCTAGACCTGTTAAGAATCAATGGAGTTATAGTTCAACACCTGTTAACTCACCCCTGGAATAGAGATTCCATATGTGTTATTTTTACAGGTTGTTCCTGTTGCTGTGCTGTACTTGATATACCACCAGGAACTAATGTGGTATTTCCAGTCAGAGGCAGTCTTTACATGGCATATCAGAGCAAATCAGATAGCAAGCAATTCGGTTCTCGATGTGCCCCGAATCATTCCGGCGCATATTGAGTAGATCCCTATATATATTAACTAATGATCTGCCTATTCAGCAGGCAGCATGGTGTCTGTGGGTTGCCCATGTGCACAGACAACCTACCATTCTGCCTATCACTCTCCCATTGCAGTGCTCTGAGGTCAGAGCTCCAGGAACACCTGATCTGCCCGGCACTCAGACTTCAGAGCTCACGGAGCGTGAAAGGAAACATGTGATGGGGAGTGATGATGGGGCATGTCCTGTGGTGCTGGGAATAGTTCTGGGAGTGCTATGTGGGTGCTGGGACATGTGCTGGAGTGCAGGGATAAGTCCTGGGTGTGCAATGTGGGTGATGGGGCATGTCCTAAGGTGTATCCTAGGTGTGCAATGTGGGTGATGGGGCATGTGCTAAGGTGCTGGGGTAAGTCCTGGGTGTGCATTGCAGCTGATGGGGCATGTACTGAATGTGTAATGTGTGATACAGCGTGTCCTGCGGATACAAAGTGTGTGCTGGCTTGGGGCAAGTGCTTGGTGTGCACTGTGGGGACAATAATGAAATGAGTGGGGGAGGTAGGGACCCAGACCATTTGGTCTATAAGGGCCCCACAATTTCTGGCAACCCTGGTGTTCCATCTTTATTGACTCTTTTACACTGCCCAGCAAATGACCATAATGTGACTGTCACATCTGTTTGTTTCATTATATTCCTAACACAGATTGTATTTCTGTTTATCTGTTGTCAGTAGCATGGCTAAGGAATGGACAACATATTTTTTGCCCCAAGTAACTGGTGCTGACAGACGTAGCAATCAGATAATTGTCTATTTACCTTATGTTCAATTTGGCTTATTTAAATGTGCTTTTTGCAAGAACTTCCAGATGGATTATGAGTGTCAGCTACACTATCTGTTCCATCTGCATGCTATTTATTTATTTAAAGATGTATATTGTACAATACGTTACCAAAACTCACATATGTTAAGAAGTACATATGCAATCTTGTAAAATAGTGTTATAAATATAGTGACGTGCATTTGTAGAAAGAATGTATGTACATTGCAATACATCAGCATCATAAAATGACAACTGTCTGATATATAATGTGTGCTGGATATGAATATAATTCAGGATGTCTATAGTTCTCCTTATGATTACTTTCTCACACAAAACCTCTAGATTGGCTAAAGTATGTGGTACAAAGTATAATAGAGTGTCTGCAATATGCAGAATGAGAACACTTTTTATGGAAATTAAGGTTTAAAGGCACAGTAAACAGGACTTAACTTGTACCTTTCAACCCATGACTTTTCTATGGCTGCTCCCATGTTGTGGAAAGCCCTATTACACCCTGGTAAAGGTTCGCACTTGTTTCCAAACTTTCAAAAACCCAATATATCAACGTTCAGATGGACTTGTTTTCCACCTCCCTCTGCCTTACCTCAACCCTACTATTCCTTGTACTCTATAGCTGTCAAGAGAATCAAAACACAGAGACTTCTGGTTAGAGTTTGTACACTCAAATCTCTTTGGAAATTGAAGAATGGTTCACCACCTATGATATAATGATGCTTTATAACTAAGTAATAACAATAAATAATTGTACCTGCAAAAACATATTCACAGCATGCTGCATCTCTGGTATTTCGAAGTTTTAAGCTCCTCACCTGTATTATTAGAGAGTGAAAGACTCCACATCACATTATCTGCTCTGATGGCCACTAAATGTTCCTCCTCCGTCTGGGTAGAGTTGGTTAACAGGGGTTTGACAGTGGATTGTCCTCCTATTCTTTTCTTTTCTGTATTATAGTGACATTGTTTAATTACAGCTGTAGCTGAGTTTATTGTGTATCTTGTTTCATGCACATTTTTAAATTTCACAGCATTTTGGTCTCTTTCCTTGTTTTTTTTTAATCTCCTTTAGGAGGCATACTATACCACACAGTAGAACCTACTTAAAGCTCCTGCATCACACACAGACTCCACTTGTTGTCCCTATGACCCCTAGCTGTATTGCTCACCCGCGTGGCATAACCATCAAACAGACCTCACTAATCACTTCAACGGCACGTCATCACACACAGCACCAATTATCCTAACAAAAACACAGCACCCTAATCAACAGTGGAGGCCTGGCAACATTTGGCCCGAGGGGCAAAAACTATTTAGTGACCCATTTTACAAATTCATCACCACAACTGTTCTCATCAGAGACAAACAGACAAAGATAAACAGGCAGGACAGATAAGGTAGAGAGGTAGACGGACACAACAATTAGATTGAAAGAGAGAAAGTGCTAGATGCTAGGGCCTCAGCATATAACTGCAGTCATCCAGCTGTTTCCATACTTCAGCTACCATAGTTGGCTTCAAGATACCAGCCTAGGTAGTTTAGAAGACAAAAATGGTGCAGCCCCAGCTGATTGAATTTGGGTAGAGGGCAGCTTGGGAATAATAATGCTTCTCTGCCAGCCCTCCCCTGCTAGTCACAGTACCTGTCAGACACGTAACAAGACTCGGCACCCATACTACACACAAAACACCCACCAGGAATCTCCATCACATTCTCAGGATTCACAAGGCACCCCCATCACACACCGCACCTTTTAGACAATACCATCACACACATGGCAGCCATACGCTATTGGGAACTAGTTTCCATGTTAATAAATTATTTATTGCCTTTTAAAATTTCTATTTTCCTCTTTTTTTGTATTAAATGATGTAAGATATTGTAGACCTGTGACTGATTATATATCCTATGATGTAAACCTTTGAGCGAAAGCATTTTGCTCTATTTTATGTATATGAGCCCACTTGTGATTCTCTAAAGTTACTAAATAACTATTATGGTTATCATCTGTTCTGCACTTCTGAATGAGAGGCTAAAGAAACTCCAAGGAACAACATTTAAGTACATCAGCACAATCTTCTGTGCTGTCCGCACTAGATCTGGGAGTAATACGGTGCAGTGGAAAGAAAGGGATGTGGTGGCAATCTGACATGTCTGTAAGGTGTGTGGGGGCCATTTGGTGTGGTGGAAAGTTTATGTGATGAGGGGTGCAAGAGTTTAGTCAGGATGAGTGCAGCACATAACTTAAATACACTTCTGGGTTCAAATTCCATGCATAGGTCTCTTGAATGCTACTGTGAGATGCAGAGCACTAGGTTTAACTTTGAATTCCACTGCCCTGCATCAAAACACTGCACAGGAGCAACATAGACAGAGATCCTTACTCCCTTGTGGCTACTGCCCCAGTGGTATATTGGCAGGACAATACCAATATTATACCAATAGCAATGCTATTCTGCCTTTAAGCTTAACATTTTGCCTTTAGCAGCACTTCTCTCTCTTTCATGTACATTAAGGGATAAATAAAAATGAAAATGGAAAAGTGTTCAATAAAAAGTGATGTACTAGAACAAGAATGTTAAAAGAATTTAAAGTTAGAGGTTGGAACACAGGGGGAATTTGAGAAAATATTATTTTATAGAAATAGTAGTAGATACCCAGAACATCCCTCTGGTGGAAGCTGTAAAAGTCAATCCGGTGTAAAGTAATTCAAGAACAGAATCTCAAGCACACAGAAAATTCTATTACTATCCTTCTTCATAGCGGTTACTCCATTTTCAAGTCACGATATGGGATTATCCACATTCATATTTGTAAATGTTAAACAAGTGTTTTTCTTTTTCTACATATGATTCTGCTGAATCAAAGATTTGCTTAATCCAGGGTGAGTCTGACTGCCTTGGATATCTTCTATTTTAACATTAATAGAATCTCAGTGGGGGTTTTGCCTCCTGGATCAACAAATATGGGTGTGTGGAAGCGTTGAACTTGATGAACTACATGTCTTTTTTCAACCTTATCACCTATGTAACCATCTCACTTGTTTAAGGCCAGCAGTGAGCTCAAAATTGTCCTCACCCTGAGATAGAGTCTGAGATAGTTGATTGTCGGTTTTAGTTTCAATAAGCAGACATTGTGGTCTGATAGTTAAGTTAACTTAATATTGCTGTTTTATTTAGCAATTGTTATACACATGCATTTTCCAGAAATGTTACCCGTAAACTATTTTCCCAATGTAGCACTGAATTATAAATACAAGGAGAGCGGAAAATAGAGAATAAATAAAAAGGGATAAAAAAAAAAAAAAGAATTATAAATATTTAAGTGTCACTTAATAAATGGTAATGTGGTTACCCTACTATTGTGAATTAAAGTTTATCTGGATAAAAAAGACAGTGTGAATGTGCAAAGTGGCCATATTCTTCCAATATTTTGTAAAATAAAGAATAGTTCGTAAAACCATCTATGAACTTAAAGCCAGGACAACACACAAATCGTTATATTCATGGGAAACCTGACCTGTTTTGAAGTCCTGCTATGTTGTTCAACTCTGCCCTAACACACCCACCAATTCCTCTTTCTGTGCCATCAAACATACTTTGTAGTTCTTTTAGAAATTCCTTAACATCTATCATATTTGTGGTCAAAATTAACTTCTCTTCCAAGAGCAGGAACAGGGTTGGAATTCATACGTATTTTGATCTTTGCAAAATGGAATGAGTAGCAAATACTGTTTCAGCACTTTGTAGCTATTTTTCTTTCCATAGCCGTTTGTACTCCATATCCAAGAAGTCCATGTTTGTGAGCTTTGTATGCAAGTTAATAGCATCACAGCTTTAGAAATCATTAGCAGTAAAGCACAGAAACAGCCCTTTTGCGGCTTTTTTTGTTAAGTCATTTAAGCAATTGATATTATTCCGTATCCACCACCAGCATCCATCCCTATCATTTATCATCCTAAATCCTTATGAAAATCCAATCTGTCTCTTCGCAACTCTTGGATTCAATCCAAGGGTTTTGGTTTTGCCATCGACCTTCCAGAGTGCTGGGCTTTTGGTGAATGTAAAACAAATGGGAGACATGAAATGATTGAAATCTCATTAAGATGAAGGATGTTGAACAAGTCACAAGATGGTGTTCCTGTTGCTATCAATAACATCACATGTAATGACAATCTGCAAAACTTTTTTTTTTACTTCATTTTGGCCCAGGTAAATATTACAACATTTTCCAAGAAACCTTTAAGCTCTAAATCCCACATAAATCCTGCTCACTTCACAGAGACATTTTCTAGTGCAATAATTGTATCCAGACCAATGATTTAAATACCGAGTGGCAGGCTAGTGAAATTTGCATTTTCTGGATTAATTCATAAAGCAAATCAATCCTAAAATTCCTTCTTCCTATTAAAGCTCCTAATATGAGCCTCCGGGGCATTTTTTTTTTATAGTTCAGGGTTTTTTTTTAACTGGAATTTTTTTGTTAGGTTCATACACACAGTAATGTCTTTTGTTACTAAATGTTATATTTTAGAATGGGAAACCTATAAACTTCCATGCATGTTCTGTAACTCTTTTTATTAGTGGACTACTTTTACATGGGTGAAAATGTCATGTCTGCTTTGACTAGATGCAATAATTATGCCCTTTTTGTGCCAGTGTCACTGCTAGATGGGCACTGTGGATCTGCTGATGTTTTTACAGGAATGCATTTAATAGAACCATATAACACTATAACTTGTTATATTAGGGTTACCCAATGTCCTCTTTCCCCAAACATGTCCACTTTTTGAGGATCATTTAGTCCATCGTTTTTTTTAATTTTTTTATACTTCCAAAAATGTCCTGGTTTGCATGTAGTGGTTTTTGTAAAGATAAACATGCAACATTAATCAATAACATGCTGCATGTTAACCTTTTTTAAAAAAATGCTACTTGCGAACCCAAATCTTCTTCTAGCCGCAACTGACACCGCATAGGCATGAGCACACTAAACCCCTATAACCCCCCTTCCCTGATCAGCAGGGACCTCTGACAAGTTTAGAAAAATGACACAACACAGTCCCACCATCCGCTCTCCTGGTGCATGTTCTTCCGGTTCAAAGTTGCTTTTCCTATGAGTGCAATAGGTTTTGGGGGCAAGTCCTGTGAGTGCAATAGGTACTGGAGCCTGGAGGCAAGTCCTGTGAGTGCAATCTTGCTGTTCTGACAAGACCAGTGGGTGCTACAGTTCCTATGAGTGTAATCTGGGTGCTGGGTCATCTGTTATATGGGTGGAATCAGGTTCTGTTGGTGCAATGGCAAGGGATGTTGGTGTGTGTCCTCTGTTTTAGTCACCAGGATATGAAAACCCTAGTTATAATTAGTTTGAAAAGATATATGGTCCATCAGGTTCAACCTTTCCACACACCTTTTGTCGCTCTAGAACATTGATGTCCAATTGGTGTCCCTTGAGGGCTACTGTGTGCACTCTGTCCTGGCTAAAAAAGATCATAAGTAATAGTATGCAATATAAGTAACACTAACCAACAGTATATCAAGTAAAATAGATGCAAAAATCACTATAACTTCTTGCTTAAGCTCATGACTCCATAGTATATGTATAAATATAACAGTGTGCACCTGGCAATGATAGCCCATCCTATAATTTGTCTCTCTCTGCCCCATGATTGCCAGGGACTTATTGGCTGTCACAGCATCCTGAGGGGGCCTCCACATATATAGTTAGAGGCACTGCCAAGGCACCCAGCCATATAAAGCCCAATCACAGCACTTAAACAAGCATATAGTGATCAGAACCCCAGGTCCCTTTTCAGTCACGTCCTGTATTGGCAACCGCACTGTTTTCGTGATATGTCTGTCACATCCATAGTCAAGGGGTTAATGTAATATAGATCCATGTCTCCATATATTGTTGCACTTATCCTTACTCAACTAATTGGAATAGTACATAGTTTACTCGCAAAATAGTTGTTTTGCTAGTAAACCTGTTGCTAGTAAGGTTACTTCCTACCACGGTCTTCCTAATTTACATTTTTGTTAGCAATCTTTGCCATAAACTTTCTTCAAGAGTGTTATGGCCTATGATTGTCTCTTTTATGACCTGTAATAATAGATACATGTGGAAGCTTCCAAAATCCAACAAAAAATAATTGCTGCATGTTGAAAACAAAGATCCCTAAAACAGATGTGTTCCATCTGATTTACAGCTACCCTCACTAATTCATACATTTGTTTGGGTTTCACAGGGAAAGGATTTATGAAACCATTTTCCTTTAAACTGTATTTTGTGACTTAAGACATTTGTGGTCTGTAGCTTTGGGTCAAATAGCAGAGTCTGACACCAGATTCTTTACTTATGAGTTTTATGGTACATGATGACTATGTTAAGTAGAAAATACATACATACTGAGTATTTTTTCTCTTTTATACATAATGGTTTTCTTTTGGATTTAAAATAAGTATGTATTCAGATTGAAAACATGATGAGGGTAATACTCCATCTCGTAACTAGTCATGTAACAAGATGTTGGAGATGGTTTATCATTGAATGGACCAGCATTTCTCTTACGACAGTATTAGAAAATGAGGAATGACTCTTGAGTGAGAATGCTCTACTCCATATGGGAAATTACAGCTTATTAACCCCCAAAAATGTGAAAAAAAAAGGAAAGTGTTACTTATTGAAAACGTTGGAATCATTTCCATTAGGTGTAACTACAGTGGTTGTGGACAAAAAAATAAATAATGTTTTATTGAAAGATTGGATCCACTGACGGAAAGCATTTGAAATAGAAACACTTTAATAAAAGAATACAAATAACGTACCTTATTGAGCTTTTTCTGCTTTTACAGCACTACAAGCGGGAATACATCTTGGGTCATATGGATAAGATCTTCCTTCATTTGACCCAAGTTTCTGTACTCTAAGTATGGAACATACCCCTTACTAGAGTACCAAACGACTTACTCTCTGCCAAGTCTAAAGCCCACTTATCCCTACTAATTCTAATAAATCTTTCTCCCACCTAGGACACTGCTGATCACGGCACCCATCTTGATCAGTGGTGTATCTTGATTTTGTGCTGCCCTAGGCAGACAAAATCCGGGCACCCCCCTACCCAAGCTGCACACCCACGTTACACACCTAAGACATGCCCCATCATTCAGACTCACATCAAACTCACACTCCCATCACACTCAGTCACACACTCCTACTCCCATCACACACACTCCGATTCCCATCACACTCAGTCACACACACTGTCTCCCATCACACACACTCTGACTCCCATCACACTCAGTCACACACACTGTCTCCCATCACACACACTCTGACTCCCATCACACTCAGTCACACACACTGTCTCCCATCACACACACACTGTCTCCCATCACACACACTCTGACTTCCATCACACTCAGTCACACACACTGTCTCCCATCACACACACTCTGACTCCCATCACACTCAGTCACACACACTGTCTCCCATCACACACACTCTGACTGCCATCACACTCAGTCACACACTGTCTCCCATCACACACACTCTGACTCCCATCACACTCAGTCACACACACTGTCTCCCATCACACACACTCTGACTCCCATCACACTCAGTCACACACACTGTCTCCCATCACACACACTCTGACTCCCATCACACTCAGTCACACACACACACACACACACACAGTCTCCCATCGACACTTACCTTTCCCTGGTGGCAGGCAGCATGGTCCCTCCATGCTGCCTGTTCGGCTTCCCGGCGATTGTGCCAACAGGTCACATGACCGGGCGCGCGTATGACGTCAGCGTGCCCGTCACGTGACTGTCGGCACTTCCGTGTCGGCACACTGCACGTGGACCCGAACAGGCAGCACGGAGGTTTCTCTGTGCTGCCTGTTCGGCTCCCCGTGCAGCCCGGCAGGCAGAGCGAAGGTGAGGGGGGATCTTCCGATCCCCTCTCACCTCCGTCTCTGCCTGCAAGCGCGGTCTTTTTTTTTTTTTTTTTAAAGGGCCGCGTTTTTTTTGTTTTTTTCTAATAGTTTTTTTTTTTCAGTGCTGGGGGGCGCTGCCGCCCTAGGCATCCGCTTAGGATGCCTCGCGGTAAATACAGCACTGATCTTGATGGGTATAAGTGGCAGTGCTCTTTCATGGGTTTATTCATATCTATTGGAATAACTCCTTCTGTGTGTCCTGCTCTACCATTCTCACCAATTCCACACCCCATTGTTGTCCTGTAAGCGACATACCTCGGCCCTCAGCTGTTCTTCCTGTATTTGCCTTCTTAAGGAAGCTGGTTTGGTTTAGTTTGTGTGGAAGACAAACAAATCTACCTCACCCCCCACCATAGGCGTGCGCACGGGGTGTGCCGGGTGTGCCTGGGCACACCCTAATCCAGGGCCGGCGCCACCAGTAAGGCGACCTAGGCAGCTGCCTAGGGCGCATCTTGGCTGGGGGCGCCGGAACCCTGCTTCCAAAAATAAAAAAAAAATCCTCCTCCTTACTTACCTCGTCGGCGTCGCTGCGTCTCCGCGTCTCCGGTGCTGGGGCGCCTGTGGCTGAGAGGGAAGCGTTGTGCGCTCCCCTCCAGCCAATGCGCTTTCAGTAAAGTTTTTTTTTTTTAAACTTTATTGAAAGCGCATTGGCTGGAGGAGAGCGCACAACGCTTCCCTCTCAGCCACAGGCGGCCCAGCACCGGAGACAGAGCAGCATCAGCAGCAGCGACGAGGTAAGTAAAGGAAGGAAGTCCTGGCTGGCATATTGGGTGGCTAAGCCCAGGCATATTTTGGGGGAAAGTCCTGGCTGGCATATTGGGTGGCTAAGTCCAGGCATATTTTGGGGGAAAGTCCTGGCATATTGCTGGGGAAAGTCCTGGCATATTGCTGGGGACAGTCCTGGCATATTGGGTGTTTAAGTCCTGGCATATTGGGTGTTTAAGTCCTGGCATATTTTGGGGGAAAGTCCTGGCATATTGAGGGGCATAATCCTGGCATATTGGGTGGCATAATCCTGGGATATTGGGAGGCATAATCCTGGGATATTGAGGGGCATAATCCTGGGATATTGGGTGGCATAATCCTGGGACATTGAGGGGCATAATCCTGGGATATTGGGTGGCATAATCCTGGCATATTGAGGGGCATAATCCTGGGGTATTGAGGGGCATAATCCTGGCATATTGAGGGGCATAATCCTGGGATAATGAGGGGCATAATAATGGGACATTGAGGGGCATAATCCTGGGATATTGAAGGGAATAATCCTGGCATATTGAGGGGCATAATCCTGGGGTATTGAGGGGCATAATCCTGGGGTATTGAGGGGCATAATCCTGGCATATTGAGCGGCATAATCCTGGGATATTGAGGGGAATAATCCTGGCATATTGAGCGGCATAATCCTGGGATATTGAGGGGAATAATCCTGGCATATTGTGGGGCATAATCCTGGGATATTGAGGGGAATAATCCTGGCATATTGTGGGCATAATCCTGGGATATTGAGGGGAATAATCCTGGCATATTGGGTGGCTAAATCCTGGCATATTGCGGAGCATAATCCTGGGGTATTGAGGGGAATAATCCTGGCATATTGGGTGGCTAAATCCTGGCATATTGCGGAGCATAATCCTGGGGTATTGAGGGGAATAATCCTGGCATATTGAGGCTTAAGTTATGTTACTTATTCTCCACCATTCTTAATAGGGGGCTTTATTGCAACATGTAACTCTGTTAACTCTCTTTTAATTTAAATGCTGAGAAAGGGGTGGAACATGTGATGTCATGATATGGGAAAATAATATGATAATTGGGGGGGGGGCGGCAAATTTTATTTTGCCTAGGGAGGCAAAAATCCTTGCACCGGCCCTGCCCTAATCAAGCCTCAAATTGAGGCTCTCTCACCTCCGTGCTGCACTGCCGTCTGCCGCCCGAGTTTGTCTCCTAATCCGATCCTTCACTATGCGAGCGGAAGCGCCGCATAGTGAAGGACGGACTTTCTCCTCCCTCAGACCTCCCCTGTAATGTACGCGTTCGCGTACACGCGTTCCGTGACGTCACGCAGAGGCGGAGTCACGGCAACGCAAGGGTGAGGCCCAGCCGCAGTGCCAGAGGAGAGGGTGCAGAGCAGAGCACAGGGTCTATGCGGGTCTGTATGTAAGTATGCAGAGTGCATTTGTGTATGTGTGTGTGTGTGTGTATAGATATATAGATAGATATATATCTATCTATATATCTATACACACACATGTGTGCGGCGTGTGTGTTTGTGCTTTAGGGTGCACACCCTAATGCAATAGGCTGCGCACGCCTATGCCCCCCACCCTGAACTTTCACCTTTTCTCATGTTTCAAGATGCCTGTTGTAATCTTTTCCTGGGTGTCCAATCACTACCTAAGACCTAAACTACCTAAAACACAACTGATGATGTTCCCTTCTTATAGCTGCACCCCTGTACCTAGTTTCACCCTTATAACTGTTAATACCACAAATACTGTGATCAAGACTTGGGGTTATTCTTGACTCAGCTTGCTCCATCCTCCATATTGAATAACCATGCAAATCCTTATGTTTACACCAAAATAACTTTTTTCACCTTCCCCTGTTCTTTGGAGAGAGGCCACGAAAATGCTAGTACATGCTCGTATTATCTTCTGTCTCCCTTTGTCTGGAAGTGCTCTGCAATATATCCAGAATGCTGCTACCAGCCACGCACGACAATTCTACACAACCTGATGTCTATATATCCATATGCAATAATCAGGCAACCTATTGAGGAATGACATATCAATAGTGAAAGCTTTAAAATAATTGGGGAGAATAGGTAGCTGTAGAGATACCTTTGTCACCCTTGGATCAATTCATGATGAAATTGAAATTGTGTTAACAGAAGGTGTCTGGAAAGTATAAGATATATTGAAATATATCAGTTTTCACATAATATCGACATTCTGGTCTGTGACTACAGATGAAAATATAATTTATTTAATATAAGTGTTAGTGTTACTTTATTTTCTTAACTGGTGCAGGATTGGGCATGGGAATCATTAACCCTTAACAAGCCAGTAACATAATAACATTTAGGTTGAAAAAAAGACATAGGTAAATCTAGTTCAACCCTTCTCACTATCAAAAAAAAACACTAATTAAACTATTTTTTTATTTTGCTGCTTAAGGGGAAAAACATCCAGATTTCTACTTGGATCAGGAAACTCCAAAATATTAATGGGTATTCTATTATATTTAGTAATACCGTATTTGCTTGAATATAAGACGACCCTGATTATAAGACAACCCCCCAAACTTTGGATATTCCCCCCCTCCCTCCCACGTTGTCTCTCCCTCCCCCCAAACTTTCCTCTCTCTCCCCCCCACCTTTTCTCTCTCTCTCTTCCCCTCCCTCCCCCTCACCTTGTCTCTCTCTCCCTCCCCCTCACCTTGTCTCTCTCTCCCTGGTGGCTAGTGGGGGCAGCTGGGGACATCCTCCATGCTGCCTGACACCTCCGCCTATCCCCCGGCTGCCCAAATATCCCTGGTGGCTAGTGGGGGCAGCCGGAGGATGTCTTATATGATCCCAGTCTTATAGTCTGACCTCGATTTGAGGTCAGACTATAAGACGACCTTGAATATAAGACGAGGGGTCTTTTTCAGAGCATTTGCTCTGAAAAAAAACCTTGTCTTATATTCGTGCAAATACGGTATATGTCCTGGTTTTCTAAAAAAAAAAAAAACACATACAAAAAATCAGCTCTAGCTGAAAAAGTGAACAGCTCCACCCCCCAAAAATTGGGGCTCTCCCCACAAACCCTCACAAACAAATGCAGACAGTGCACACAATACACAAAAGGTGCTGTTGTATTTGATATTGCCACCTCTCTTGTCAGTGAACTTTAAAAATAACCTTTTCTTTTTAAACATAAGAAAAAAATATGTTCTGATAGCCCCATCTTCGAGGGAGAAGTGGCATAAAGTTTAAAAGATGCAGAGAGAACTCTGAGAACCTATCAGATGTCCTATGTTTGGTAGCTGTCAGCTCCGTGCAGGTAGCCATGGTTGTTATCTTTAGTTACAATGAGAGGACAGATCGGTGCATATTGATTAGACTATTTAATGCATAAGTGGCACTTTATTGTAGTAAAGGTTTCAGGAACAGAATCCACTTTTCACACGTTAAAAGAGAATTAAACTGTTTCCAAATGTTACAGCCCATAGCACACTGCTTAGGCTATGTTCATGTTGGATTTCCGTTTAGTAACTTTATTACGCGCACACATCATCACACAGCAAATCTCAAGATAGGCAAGCACTCTGTTATTAAAAGCCTTGCAAATCACTATGCAACACTGTGCTGGAAATGTGCTCATTAAATTATATGAACAGCCTTGATCTCTGTACAGTTTGAATGGGTTATTTGCTTTTTTGTAACCTTAGCAAAAAGCCAGTCATTTTTTTTTCTGAATTCGTCCAGCTGCAGCCTCATAAATAGTTCTACATGTCCCCAGCGTCTGGGGTTTCCCTGGTAAAATAGGCGAGAAGAAGTGCATTGGTGCTAACAAGCTGATAAAACACAAAACAAATGAAGTTACCAGACCCGCAATACATAACAAGACGAGATACGAATATACAGTTAAAGTACTAATTTATCTGCAATACACACCAGAACTTCACATTCATTAAAACTGTAACTTTACCTACTGTACTTTAATCATATATCGATATTGCTGATGTCGCCTTTCTCACACTTCTCTGTACCTTTGCGAAATCAAGTCTGTACAGCCAATATACGGGTCTTGGCTGTCATGGGGGCGATCCAAGCCAGGCATTTTAGTCATTACAATACTCTTCCCGCACTGTGTTCTCTGTGTTTTTCTTGTGTGCACACACGACTGCAAGCTTTGCCCATATAAAGCCCAGATAGTTGCTGCCGCTCCCTAATCTTTGACATCCACTCCCTTTCTCATCAAACGGGAGCTCATGCTTAGGGCCAGAAGAAGGAACCAACATTAATCATGGTGGACTTTGAGACAGACTTTTTTGCCTATCCCTGCTTTGGGAAGGGATGGGTGGCTGCAGAGAACATGCCTCCACCTTACTTCTCTACATGTGACCTGTGGAGCATTTCTTGTGTAAAATACAGACAATCAGACCGTCATTCTTATGAAGTGCTTTCTTCTATGGTTTGAGAGAGCTCAGCCCCTAAACACGTGATTGCTTTTGTTTAGGGTTAAAAGTTGCATTGTATGAATTTCATTTCTTTAAGCTTTACACCAGTTGTTTATGGAGCATGTGGATTTGCAATTAGAGCAACTATAGCTACTATTACATAGTTTAGTATGTGCAGTGCAATAAATGTTTATCACGTTGGACATGTCTGAGAGCTTCAGAGGCAAACAAGGTTAACACCAGTAGAGACATGGCATTAAAAAGGAAAATATGGTAACATAAGCCTAAAAGGAAGATTTATATTGTTTTACATGTGCCAAATAATGCATCTTTTTATCCAATTCCTCCAAACTTGGATGTTAAGACATACATAAAAAATGTAATTTACATTATAATTTCCTTTCTCTTTTGTTCCCTTCCAAGCACTTTAACTAATTTCCCAAACTATAGGTTTTCAAAGAGACAATCACAGAATAGCTCTTTGGCAGTTGACTGCAGTATTATTTCTCTGTGTATTATAGGCAGTTAGGAGTTATTCGTGAATTTTAAGGAGGGAATATTGTAGTTGGAATAAAAGGTCATTTTCATTAAGGGGGGACAAATTTGTAATGAAACATTATCTTGGGGTATTGTTTTAATCTTACTGCCTACTGTGTTAAAACATTACATGAACAATACATTTACAAGGTATCACATTGGGGGTGTATGGTGATAGGATATTTGTTTTGGGAAGGAAACAAAACAAAATGGAGATCTGTGCTTCCGCCACTTTATTCAGTGCCTTCAGTTGAAAAGGTAGGATTGGCCTCCATCTTACGTTAGAATTTGATGATAATTGAGCCTAACACGTATTGAATATTGTGCAATGTTACAGATAAAATCCCTGATCTTAAAATCTTAGGCCTATTAGAACCAATGTCAAAAATATTTGGCTACCTGAGTGTCATAGAGAATCTTTGTAATAGCATACAAAAGGGTCTCCAAAGTCCCAAACGCTAACAACCAACATAGTAATGTATGTCCTTCTATATTCCATTCAGGAAATAATTTGGAGATATCTATTTCGTATAAAAGTGCCTCGTCTACAACAAATCAGATTGAATCTGGAAAAAACACTGCTTGCTTTTTACTAAAACAGGAATAATGTTTCCACTGATTATACTTTTGGAAGCATAGTGAAATTTTAAAGTCAAATTGAAATATGCTCCTAAAAGAGATGTTTGTATGGCTGGGATGTGTTCAGTGCCAAGCAGTGTATTCAGTGTGCCACTCTGAAGCAAGAGAGTCAAAAGCGGAAGAAATGAGAAGAAAATATAGACATTAAACACAACTGAATTCTGAACAGGACAGACTGCAGCCAGTTACCTGACTATGGAGATGGCAAGGAGTTACAGACCATTAAAAGTAAACTATCTGATAGGGGGGATCAGTTTAAACAGCACTGTTGTCCCTAATTGCCAACAGGGAAAATACATTAAGATCCTTTTTTCAAAGCTCTAATAAAGAACATTTCTGAATGGTCCGGGGAGGTTTACAGAAATAAAACACATGGAATGCACAGTGTCCTTCTGATGTAAAAGTGTAGCATGTCTTATATTACTTGGGGGAAGAATGTCATAGTTCCCAGTCTTGAATCCAGAAAGTGATCATCACTGCGACATGGCCATAAAGGGGGAACATGGGCGCTCATGTCAGATGTAACAACTGTATATGGTTGGATTATGGGAGTGAAGGGCTCTGGTTCGAAACAGGGATAATTCATGATTGGGTTGCATGATGATTGAACATACATTCTCAGTGAAATTGTGTTATAGTGAACAGTATTTTCCCATGGCCTCTGTTTATTTACTATGGTACAGTTGACTTTTGTGATAATTATATATTTGTAGCCCAGGGTAGCTGTATAGAAAATAAAGTATTCAAACTCTATTGGAGATTTTGATAAGGCTACAAATGGTCTTTTCAGACAGGTCACAATATATGTTGCAATGTTCCAGCCCTGAGTTGAGGGTGAGACAGATATAATCAAGAAGACCTAATTATAAGAATGGGTCAGGTGTGGCACCAATTGTTTATGGCTAAGTTTGAACAGACTCCTCATAAAACAAGGTATAGTAAATGTTCATGTATAAAGTAACAAAGCCAACAGGTCATATGTTTGAATCCCAGAGGTTCCTGACACACCCAGGTTTAGGCTGACATAGGGGAACAGAGGGACAATTTCCCCCCGAAGTTGCGTCTACCCAAGCTCAATAGACTGGGGCTTTACCACTTTTCACTTCTGAAAGCCTTAGTGCCTATATTGCTGCATCACTCTAGCATAAATACCTCTGGCTTTCTAGAATGGCAGGGAATTAATGGCAGTTGTAGTACAGAAACAGCTGCAGGGCTGGAGTTGGATGACTCGGCCCTAGCGTGTAGCACTTTCTATCCTATTTGACGGACAGACTTTTGCATTGTTTACATTGTTTTTTCCCCCTTGGCCAAAGGTTTCCAACTTCCCCTGAACATAACCACAGAAAAAAAATATTAGCATGTATGCTACCCTCAATATAAATGAGTGCAGTATCTAGTCTGTAATTTGAGAGTGTATTTTTTTTTTAAAAATGTATCCTTTTGATGGTCAATACATTCAACACCACTCTGACCCTGAATCTTATGACCTTGCATAGCTTTTGAGTGCTGAATGCCTGAATATTCAGCTATCTAGACACACCATCTCCAGGTCTTTATTAACTTGTTGGCTGATGGTATGTTTTTTTGCTACTGTGTTAAAAGATGAAGCCATGAGCTGGGCCTTTTTCTATATTACATTTTTTCCCATATTATGTATTGTCATTTTTCATAAAGTACTATAGTATCTTAAGTTTACCAGACATGCAATATTTGATCTATCAATAAAATAAATATATGGGGATGTACGAAATTAACTTGGACTTGGACTCCAGGCTTGAAAGATAATTACTGATATAAATGGCAAACCTTTCTTCTCCGGGTAGGGTTGCCACCTTTCCTTCCAAAAAATTCCAGCTATAGCGGGCCAATTTCAGTCGATAGGGGTGGAGTCATCCGCATTACATTACCCCTCGAGATTGAGCTGCGGCCTAAGACATTATGCTGCCTGGAACAAGAATTGAAGTGCCGCCGGAACCCCCCCAACCGCGTACACATGAAAACACACCCAGTCACATGCACAAATACAGTAACTCATACACACACATATACAGTCACACATATAAGCCAGCAGTCCTCCCCAGTATATGTCACAGCTGTTAAATCTCTGGCCCCTTGCTGGATGTACCGCATTGACAACCAGCGCACAAAAGAGCGCTGAGCATGAGGGGTAGGAGCAGGAAAAAAGTTGTGGGATCCCTCTAAGTGAGAATGGGAAAAATCTGAAATAGCCAGCCTTATAGGATGTAACCTACTCGGGAGAGGAATCACTGTTTTTTGCCCACTTGCACCATTACAAAGGAAACCTCTATATTAGCATATCAGACTGGTCCCACCTATAAGGCCAGTCCAGATCCAAATTGCCTGGCAGGTCTGCACGAAGAACACAGCAACCACAGAGGAAACCTCTCCATTGGTTTCCTCTGTAATGGTTCTTATGGGTGGGTCCAGTCTGAAATGCTAATGTAGAGGTTTCCTCTGTAATGGTGCAAGCGAGCATATATATATCTGCGTGTGTGATACAATTTATATTACAGTTACCACCATTAGTTGGCATGGACTAGATCAGTGGTTCTCACCCTTGTATAACCTCATGACCCACATTTGTTCTTGGTCATTAAGTCACAACTAATTAGAACAAATGGGAAAGCCTGGGATCTTTTTTTCTCCTGATAAGTGTTTCCAAGTCCGGGGTCATGTTTAATGTCCATTCTATTACTACATTCAAGTGACTCAAAGACTGGCTGTTTCCTAAACCTAGAGGGGTTACTGAAAGACATACCAGCAGCATACTGAAACAACGGCATCCATTCCTTGCCGGGATTCTCAGCTTAAGGCCAACATTCCTCCCTCCCCCAATCAAAAGTGAGACTTTTTGACGAAGCTGAAGTACATGTCTGCGACCCACTCCACACCTGCTTGCACTTTTGGTTCAGGACCGCACCAGTTGAGAAACACTGGACTAGACTTTAACCAAGTTTTAGATACATTTTTGGTTACATTTTTACCTATATACATGCTGGCCACTGGATTTTGCTTTATTCTGGATAGCAAAGGGTGAGGAGCTTTATAAATCAATGAACATTGTTTTAGCACTTATGTTGGACTCTGGAGCTTTAGGTTAAGAGCATTCCTACTGTGAAAACTCTGCTAGTTGAACTCTGCCAACTTATTTGGCCCCTGGGTAATACAAATAATAGGAAGAGCCACCTTTCACTTGACTGCAAGGTCTTGAAATAATGTGTTATGATGTCTGTTAAATTGCTTAATTCTTTGCTAGTGAGACAATGTTATATTTTGTATAGCCTGCAGCACATTTATTTATTCAAGTGTTTTACCAGGAATAATACATTGACATTTCTCTTATTTCCATTGCATATGCCAGTTATTTGAGCTGCTATAGGGCGGTCCATTATTTGTAGGTTATTACACCTGTTAATGGAGTCATTGGTAACTTAAATTACTGTGTTTCAGCATTTTTGGTACTAGAAGTAGTTCAATTTGAGTAGAAAGTACAAACCAATTGGCCACCCTACTGACATTACCAATTTAAGTATCTCTATGCATCTCCTTAACGGGACTGTCTAGTGCGCAAAATGCATCTTCCAAATATTAAGGCATATTAATGTGCTTTCAAAGTACTTTCAAACGCATGTTTTACATTTTGCATTGCTTAAAATATAAAATACTTACCACTAGATGAAATATGAAATTACAGCAGTTTGCAAGAAGCCAGGACTGCCCACACTAGCTGAGTAAAAGTAATTTCCTTTTTTTTTTCTGCAGGGACCAGGGAGAATAATATTATTCAAATAACGGAATATTTGGTCTCTCTGGTGATGTCATCAGACAAGGTATTGCACTGTTAAAAGATGCTACTGTGTACAAGAGCAAGGTCACTCAGAGTCCACATAATGTATTCAGTTGGAAGAGCACAGGAAGTGACCAAATGAAACAAAATGAGTCGTAAATCAGTGTCGTAAATGAAACAAATCTTTATATCCTCACTGTGTAAATAATCAGTGCCGCCGCACCTGCAGTAAACATGCTGAGTAACCACTGGGGGAGGCTTGAGTCATATATTAAAAATGTTCTGCTGAATGCCTGCATCAAATCACACTTGGAAAAAAGCCTGTGCTTCATCTTGCACCAAAGTGAGTTTGGGGACTAGACTGTCCCTTTAAGGAGGATCAAGCACCAATTCTGAGTGTACAGCTATATGCCAGTAATTTTCAGACCACAGTCTTGGAGTGGAATATGCCTATTTCTTTGCTCAAATATGTTGAAACTGAACATTAATTTAATGCAGGAAAAGAAAGTCATAAATACAAGAGTACCCTATAATACAAGAGTCATACAAGCAAATGTTAATCCATATGTAAATGGTTTTCATATTTAATAAAACATTATAATTGAAAAAAAATGCATTTCTTTATTTTATTTTACTTGCCAATACCCCCCATACTTACCAATCAGTCTCCAGACTTGCCAAGGCATCCTCACACTTAACAATATGCCTGCAGACTTGCCAGTGCTTCACATTTTTAATTTTTGACTCAAGCCCTCCCCAGTAAGTACACTGCATGTTTATTGCAGGGCGACAGCACTGATTATATAGACGCAGGAGATAAAGTTTTGCTACATTTAGTCACTTCCTGTGCTTTTCCAATTGAATACATTATGTGGACCATGATTGACCTTTCTCTTGTACACAGTAGGATCTCTTAGCAGTGCAACACATTTTCTGATGACATCACTAGAGAGACAGGATATTCCATTAATTTCAGTTAAATTATTCTCACTGGTTCCTCCAGCAAAAGATAAAATAGAAAAAGGAAATTAAATTTGCTCAGCTAGTGTGGGCAGTCCTGGGTTCTTGCAAACTGCTGTCATTTCACAATTTCGTCTAACTGTAAGTATTTTATATTTTAAGCAATGCAAAATGTAAAACATGCATTTTAAAGAACTTTGAAATCACAATAATATGCATTAATATTTGGACACATGCTTGTTAAAGCGGTAATAAAGGGTGTAAAAAAGCAGCCACTAAAATTATGATAAATAATGAGTGTCTTGGGGTTTTTTTGTCTGAAAGAGCACATAAATATTCTACAGAACCTTTGGCTGAGTGGCCTGCAAGAAATAATAAACACTTATCATCTGATCCAAAACATGGATTTTGTTTTGTGTTTTTCCAGCTGGGGTGAAATATATTCTATAAATATTTATTTACAAAGCTGTATTTGTACTCCAAACTATACACACACATATTTAATTTAATGATAGGGCAATTTATTTTGAGGCCTTCTCAATGTATTTTTTTTTAGTGACAGCACCTGTACAAGTTGAGTAGAGCTGAATTAGAGCTTAACCTGTATCCTTATATCCAATGCCATTGTGTTGGCATACCACTGATACTGTGTGTATCACAAGCGAGAGCAAATGGGATAGGGCTGCATGCCAGGAATGCCTTGATGAAGGTACAATAGAGTGTTTAACGGAGAACTCCAGATTGAGAACATGTGACAAATTGAGCTCTTTCTCCTGTTTGAGTTATTTATTCAGTAAGAAAACTCTACTGCTACTATTATTGTTGCAGGGTTGCAGTACCTTTTTTATCGTACTGGTTTCTGTAACTAAATCATTAAAGACTTGAGGAATCGGAAAAGTAACGGAAAGACTGCCAATCAAAAAGTTTTATAGTCAAACGCAATAAAATAATGCACAGTCCCCATTATAGATTTCATTTACCACCTGTCTGTGTAATACAGTGATTGTTATTGTGTAACCTGCCCAGCTTTCAAATGAATATGATCATGGTCTGCACCCTTGTAGTGTAATTATTTAACTTAGTAAAGCTGCAGAATTCTCAGCGATGTCAATGCAGTTCCTGCTATTTTGTGTTCTCAGTACTTCCTGTATCTGCAAAAAAGAACAATATGTGAATCTCCTAATTTTGTGTGCAAATGAATGCACCCCTCGTATTTGCGCATGCACTCACCCGTCTCTCCATAGAAGTTAATGGAGGGTTTTATGCACGTATGGGTGTTTAAATTTTATTGAAACATTATGGAATACGCACAAGTTACTTCTTTTACTCCTATTAGAGTAGGGTTGCCACCTTTTCTTAAAAACAAAACCAGCTTTCCTACTGCCTCCAGAGACTTTACATTGGCCTCAAGTGAATTCGTTTATCGGCCTGCCTTATGGAGAAATGTAGACTTGCTGCTCCCACCATTATTCTTTGTCAAAGTCCTGTCAAAGAGGAGTGACTAGCCAGTCAATTCAGTGGAATATATATATATATATATATATATATATATATATAACATTTACTCATGGATATTATTGTACACAATGGCTATACGTTCCCTTTAACTAGAATGGTTAAACTGCCATAAATGCTATACAGACAGATATATAAATAAAGCAATCATATACATAGATTTATCGATTGATAAAGCAACAAAAGTCACAAACACTGAATTGTGTTGAACATTGTATTGAAATGTATACAACAATTGTAAAAATGATCTATGAACTAGAAAATGTGATCACTTTCCCTTTAATGCACATGCAGATATTGAGTAGGGATTTCTTTGTGCATTGATTTTCGTTGGACTATTAAGCAATTTGAATTTGCTGCATTCCTCTCTCAGTTTGAAAGTATTTAATAAGTTATATCAGAAATGATGGATGTGATTTTACTACGACAGATGGGCAACAGAATATCAGCTATATGTATGGGCATGAACACAGCTACCTTTAAACATTGGTGAGGTATAATTTCCCTTGATACATAAAGCTTCTGTCTTGTTCAAGTAAATCGGAATATTCCAGCTTGCGTTAGGCTGTGTTTTTGAGAGACTTGCAAAATAATTTAACAGATTTGGCAGTATGCTTATACACATGGAATTTGCAGTCCCATAACCAGTGTATATTCAATTTTGCCCACAGTTCCAGATGTTTAGTTTAGCTTAATTAAGTATATGAAAAGTTACATAATTGCCTTTCATTCAGACTTTTACATGCTGCATTAAAACCCCAGTGCAGGTTAAAAAAAAACTACTAAACCAATATATGCTGACACTTTAAAAACTAGTATGCATTCATTGTTTCCATTCTTTTTTGCTTGTTCTCTAAGAGATTGTTCTTCCCACAAAAAGGAGCATCTACAACCAACTTGTAGGCTGACGTCACAGTCATGCCTGCCCACATTATTTTCAATGGTGGAAAAATGGGAATGTACATATCTGAACAATAGTGCACCTTTAGTGTCTAGCTGTTCTTGTAATAAACCCTCAAAAGGTATATAGCCAAACGGTGGGAGAGAGAGTGAGAGAGTGGTGTATAAAAAATTCCCGACACTTTCATATGATGGCCATTTTTTCTAAAAATTGTGTAATATTTCCCCCCATTTTTCCAGTACAGAAGGGAAAGTGCTGATTTGTATGCAATAAACCAAGTTAACAATCTCACTAATGCCGTTTCTCCCTATATTATGACCCGCGTCTGACTATCAGTTTCCCCCACTCCATGTTTGCTAACGTTGCTCTATCTCCATATGCTCCACATCCCTCCATATATGATGATAGTGATAATGCTGTAAGATGCTAATTGCCACCTCCACGGCTCCTGAGTACCAGAAATGGCGTCCATATCGTAGATTTGTCATCACTGCTCTAGGATCTAATCATAAAAAATGCCCCTCCAGCCGTTCCTGAAGCACAACATCCATAATTCTTTTCTGTTCTGTTGTTGAAAGCCTAGACTGTAGGAAATAAAACATGCATGGTACATTGTACTAACCAAGAAACAACTTTATAATGTCATCACATCAAATATATATCCAGTGTGGTTCTGTGGTTTACTAACCAGCAGCTGCTGAAAAACAACTTGTGAATAGCTCATCATGTAAGCATTATACCTTCTCTGTATATAGTATCTAAAAGTAAAAATATAGGAGTCTGTCTATTTATAGGCTGCCTAGCCTATGCCCTTTTGCATTTAGAGGTGAAAAGTAGTGCAGTTCCAGCCCATTGAGTCAGGTTAGAGAGCAGACTGGCCAGCTAATGCCCTTCCCTGTAGACATTGATAGCCAAAATGGAAGGATGCACAAGTTGGAGAATATTTCCATCTCAGCTATTAAAGATTTATTCTTGCAGTTCACTAGTCGGTGTACCACAGTTAACCTTTTACTGTTATGTAAGAGATAATTGGCTATCTATCTCATAATCCATCCAGGAACTGCTGTATGGTGCTGGTGATATTTTATTGCTTATATTTTAAATTACCTCCTTTAGTTCTGCTATTCACTTGAGCTCTTGACCCTTGGCGTTATTTAGGCATAGTAAATCAGGACAAGTGATAAATCTATGTATTGTATCTGACCAGTCACTGGACACTTAAACGCCCTCTTCCTCTGTCATCCGCAGACAGGGAGCAGAGCAGAATTGTTTTATTAATTAACAAAAAAAAAAGATAAGTTCAAATAAACATAACAGAAAAAACAGAGAGGATTTTTAAAAATTAATAACTATGACTTGATATTTATGAACGCAGAAGTTTAAAAACACTTGTTGGGATTTGATTCCACAGAAGAAAAGAAGAAAAAATGATTTGTACAAAGAAAAATAAAGAAAAATACCTGAAATCCATCAGGCAAAATACAAATGTTGAGTATGGGCATTAAAAGTAAAAAGATGCTTCAACATAAAAAATATATGTATAAATAAAATAAATAATACGACACAATATTAAAATAGATTAAAAAAAAAACATAAATTAAAAATATAATGCAGAATAAATGATCATGAATAACTGTCCGTATCCTTTTTTCTTCATTGCTTCATCCTGCCAGTCTTGTAATAAATCTGAACAATTCAATTTTCTTTAAAAAAATCCATTTTAATTAAATATTCTCTTCATAAAAACACTCCACCCTACATATAGTATTTCCTCCTCTGCATGATCTAGAAGAGTTAAGCTATCTATGTTGTTCTGATTCAGCTGGGAATGCCAGAAGTTCACACGGCAGAATCAAAAGATTACACTGCTTGTTCAATTGCAACATTGGCCTTTCATCTAAGACCAAGACAGCATTCACTAATTACATGAAGGTGCTACCTTACTTACCTCTAAAGCCCTACTTTACAGCAATAGAAAAACAATATAGCTGTTGTATTAGTTTATAGATTTTTATTCACACCACTCTCCTAGATTTATGTAAAGCCAATCTACATTCATATATGCTTTCATAAAAAGGTCATGGCTGGAGCTTTGGGAATTGGTTTACTCATATGTCAGGAGTGGGCAGATGTGAGAGTTCCAGTTAGTGTTAATTTTGCTGGCAAATTTTTATGTAGTCATAGTCTTTTGAGGCATTTTAGTTTTGTTGTATTTTAGTCATCTGAATTGTTTTAGTATAATTTCCAGTACATTTTAGTCAAAACGAAATCTACAGCAGTGAGCGAGTGAACAGGTCTGAGAAGGCTGTTACAGAGTGTTAAGTTAACTTGCTAGTGAAATGGGAGGGGAAACCCACGTGACAGTACCAGGCAAATCAGGTTGAAGAGTATCTTCTCCAGTTTGTAGGGTATTGCTCCAGGGTGCAGACAGGCACAGGGAGCCTGTGTCTCAGCCAATCTAGCTGCAAATAGATTCAGGGGACTGGGTTTTGGCATAGATCCATGGGAACCAGAAGTTCAAGTAAATTCAATGGTCCCTCCCTAACATTTTAGTCACATTTTAGTCAGTTGGTGAAAATTGCAATGGATTTTAATCATAGTTTTAGTCCTATTAACTTAGGTTTTGTTTAGTTACTGTTTAGTTTTAGTCACCGAAAACATGTAGGTGTCTAATACTATGACGGAAATGTAAAGTCGACAAAATTAACGCTGGTTATAGTCAGGAAGGAAAACTGATTATTACTGTTCGTCTCTGTGAAAGTGAAGTGCGAGGCAAAGAAAATTCATTTCTAAATAATTCTGTTAAACAGAAAGCTGTCCATTGCAGAGTATCTTTAATGAGCACTGAACTGCATAAACTGCTATTCGTACGAAGCAACAACCTGAAAAAGCATGAATCTTTCATTCCAATGCCTTTCCCTCCCCTTTTCCCCTCTCTTTCTTTAGCTAAGTGACCCTTTGTAACCCAAATGTATGCCCTTTCAAATGCACTGAATGTGTTTTTGGAAAAAGGTTTTCCAAATAAAGATGCGCTCACAATTGCCAAAAATACAAATTCATTTAATTTCAATGCCGATTTTTATTGCACACGTACATCTTTAAATTGCACACTCTGTGCCGATACAATCACCTGCTGTTTGTAGCACAATATGGAATAGTAGGAATCAATGTTCATAAAAACTATATAACTTATGCATACTGCTGTTCAGACACTTAGGACCAGAACAGCCTTAGTTCACTCATGTCCATCACATTCAGAACCATGTGACAGGGTGCACACCACTAAGTAATAAAACCAAAGGAAATACTAAATTTGCTAAATATACATGTGCTGGGATTCCATGCATAAAAAGTAAACATATAATATAATATTGTGTAGTATATCTTTAAAATGTGTTTGAACCAATTAAAATATATATGAATGCAGACTCCTTTCTATAAAAATGAATTATCAAGACCTCTCCGTCACTGTTTCTCAGCTACTGGGTCCTGACCCAAAAGTGGGTCGTGAGCTGATATTGAGTAGGTTGCGGACAAAGTCTAAATTTTGGTTGGTGGGGAGAAACGATGATGTAGCTACGCATATTGTGTTCACTGTTACTTTGAGAGTTCGACTTCAACATTCACCTGAGATGGAAGTTTGGGCTTGATGCAGCAGGTGCACAGTAGTGAGTATTTAATGTACTTATCTTCTCAGCTCTGGTCCAGAGGCAAAATACAGGAACAGCATGGACAGGATCAAGCAATATTGGTTAACAATACATATATTCTCTATTCTTAAAATCCAAGACAACCACTACATTATGTTTCTCTTCTATCGAGGAGAAATAAAGAGCACTTGGGGCTTATTGCTCCTTAGTGAGATTCATTGGAAGTCATTCATTATGTGAGATGTGAATGAGTTAACGGGACATGAACATTCCAGCTTAATTATGGGTCACGAAGTGAATCCAGACAGCCTGCAAGACTGGGGTTCAGCTAAAATGTGTACTTATCTAATCAATAAGTGTTTACTGCCCTATGAACCATCTATTGTCCCTTGTATCCTGGATGTCTGGATTTAAAGATGGCATGTTTATTTTATGTAACGTTATAATGTGTTTAATTCCCTGTTTAAATAAGGTCTTCTATTGTTTGAGGCTTACCATAATATAATTAGTTTATCCTGTGCCTCCCCCCAGTTGATTTCATGTTTGTGTGTTTATAAGTCTGTGCTGTTTTCACAAATAAAGTTGTTGTTCATTCTTGCTGTACCTAACTGCTAGTGGTCCTGTCTGCTATTTGGGTACAAAGAGCAAAGGTCCAGGAAAGACTTCCTGGGTGGACGCTGAGCTTTAATTGGGGGGGGGGGGGGGGGCTAAGTAGGTTTTACACTATGCATTATATATAGGGCCACATCGGGTGAGATTCTACTGCAAGGAGAACAGAGCTGGCCTTGCTGAATGCATTGTTTTATATTCAAGGATTTAGCTATGCCAACTCTTGTTCTACTTGCAAGAGAAATTCACCAGGTACAGCTGTTTTATAATACGTAGTTGAATCAGTGACATGGAATGTTCCTCTTTTCTCAGCTCACCTGCGCCTCACTTTTAATGAATACTTCCATTAATTCAAGTGATGTGAAGGATTCAGTCCTGCACCAGAACCTTAAGGATTTCAGGGCACCCTTCCATTCATGGGGGTGGCATGTTCTTAAGTTTAGTCTGGGGAAAATGTAATTGTTTGCTTAACTTGCATTTTAAAACCCTGTTCAGTAACAATACTCAGGTTATAAGCAAATCTATCAATATCAATTTACTTTTGTGTTTTAATATTGGACCAAATGGCAATCTGTTTTTACAGATAAATATAGAACAAATACGCAATCATATATCATTATTGACTGAAGAGCATAACGCTTTTTTAGACGATTGTCACTAGATCTGAAACATATGGGTCAAATTTGCCTCTCATACAGGGTTTTAATAGTAAAACATGTAGACTATACGACAATAGAAGCAACGGAGATGCTAGTTTATCCACCTTGCAGAAAGAAGGGTGTTTGTATACCACAGTCTGCAGGTCACAGGCAATGATGTGAAAAGGTCAACTCCTTGTAAAAGAACTGTAGATGTGAGAAGCTGCATCTAGCTCCTGAATGCTGCTGTTTTTCACATTACAAGAGCACTCAGTCTTTAAATCCAAGGAGATCTTGTCTGTAAAAACAAGCTGAATAGTTCAGCAAAAAAAAAGGAGAATACGTTGGCTGCAATTTTTATCCGTCATCTGCAAAGTGTTAAAAGAATAAAAGAGACAAGCTGTGTATTTGTGTTCAGGTCCTAAAGGTATATATCGAAGTTTGATTCTTTCCTCTCATGCCAGAATTAATAATGCTTTGGCTTTGCTTAGGATTTTTTTCCCTATAGAGAAAATAAGGCAGACTGGAACAATTTCTAACCACAATGCAACCTGCTACTATGACTTAATTTCTGCATTGTACATTTAAAGAAAATATTCTTTGTCATCTGTTCTTTATTTATTCGGTGTCTGTGCTAAACAGATAATTCTAACATTAGTTGATTGGCGGGTGTATGCTGCATTAAAAATGTGCTCTTATTAAGGAAAAAAATGTATAATAATTTCAGGGACAAGTGTCCCATATATTAAAACATTTTGACAGGATTTACACATCAATTCATAAGTTGGCATGCAAATGCATCTGCCTTTGAGTTGACCTTTGTTTGATGGGACAGTCTCTCCCTCACTAAGGTCCAAATCATTCCTGATGTTTCTAGTTTTGTTTTTTACCTGTCTATCCAAGACTTTCATGATAATAAAACTCACAGTAAAGTGTGTTTAAATGGCAAAAAAATATCCAGTATATACAGGGATGGATTGGACTAAGCACATATTCCTCCATTTTTTTTTGTGGGCAGAGCAGCAGTTGAAAGGATGTGGCCTAGTACATCAACCCACTATGGTTAGTTCCTACCCATATTTTGCCCACACTACACAGACAAAATATTTGAAATACATTTGTAAAATCGGTTTTTTGAGTGTGGGGGAGGAAAGTGGTTGGAGATATCCTAAAACATTTCTACAAAAGGGCTCCTGGAAGGTAAACCCAATAGTTTATTAAATAGGCCATAAAACTGTCAAACGTTGTCAAAAGTTTCTTTAATGCCTACCACATCACCTACCTCAATATGACAATTAAATATGTATGGATTCATTCAGCAAACCGCCAGTAACATATGTTGAAAAAAGTAAACATTTACTGGTATTTTTTCTTTATATTTCATTGTTTAGAAAGTAATAATTTAGTATTTTTGAATAATTTCGCATAATTCACGAAACCCAACTTCTGTTAATTCACTTGAGATAAAGAGGAGATTGTGCACTGATCTGGAAACGTACACCATATCTAAGAAAATAAAACAATAAATAAAAGTCATTATAACAATTACAGCAATTATTTCAAGCAGTGGAAAGTTAATAGTTTCACTATACTCGCAAATCCAATTATGTTCAAAGGAGAGATTAGCCAACCTATTCAATGCAGTAAATGATGATGTTTCTTGTGCTTATTTGGTCATTAGGCTAATGTGAAGTTACAGATTCACAAGACACAAAACCGAAGGGGATATTAAACATGTTTTCAGTAGACAATGACACTACCTTTCACATAGGTATGCTAATTATGCAAATGTCCATAGAGTAATTTGAAACACATCTCAATAATATGGGGTCATTAAAGGGACACTCCCATAAAAAAATGGGCTTTATTTTTTTATTTTGCATTGTTGATTTCAGATATGTATTTTGTTTTTTGTTATGTGAGTTTATTTAATAAAATATTTTACTAAACAAGTGTGACTGGGCACCACCATTTTGTGAAATATAGTTTTATGTGTGCCACCCTCCAGTGACTTTACAGCACTAGTATCTCACTATGGGAGTGGGGACACAGAATGCTGTCTATAAGTCTGAATTCTAACCATAGAAGAAGGAGGATAATGTAACTATTACATCACAAGGAGGCAGAGTTATGATCCTGTTTGATCAGGTCAGTCTAGCTTCTTGTGTTGGGAGGCAGGTAAAAAAAAATGTACACAGCCACCTAGTCCTGCTCACTAGTGATACACAGGAGCCAGTAAGAGTCAGGGGTGTATCTTATGACATCATCATGCAGGCTCTGCCCACAGTTGTTAAGTGAAGCTTGCTGGAAGATTTTGGAGAATGTTGCGTCATGGATAAAATTCACAAAATGGATGCTGGAGAAAGACACCAAATTTTATTTTTATATGCAATTAATTCAAACATGGAGAAAAAGAGAAAAAAACAGTAGCATAAGTATTAAATATGTATTTGTTTTAAATGCACAGTTTCATATCATGTAAGTGGTAGTGTCCCTATAAACAACCTGTGAAAGAAAGATATGAAAAAAAAATTACAATGACCAGCACTCAAAGTGGAAAAAGTGGGCTGGTCATTGTACTTTTTTTCATATGATTGGAGTCCTGGGGGAGGTCTCGGTTGTGACACCTGAAAACTGAGTGCAGGTTCACATCCTGATTAAGTTGGAAAGATAGGCTAAGTGGAAAAATGTACAGCTTGGATAATAATTCCTGATATTTGTAGTTCACTATTCAGGTTAGCACCATTCACTGGTTTAGTGAATAGACCTCTTGGATTCCACAAGAATTATCTTATTCCGTAAAACGTGCCATGGTGAAAACAAAGTGCAGAATTAAAAATATTTTTTTTGTATAGATACATTTAAATGCTCCATAAATGAAACATGTGTTTAGTACAGAGGTAGACACGGACTTAAAAACTCAGTATTGCCTTTTAATTCATTTTAATTTGCAGATTTCTCATCAGAAATGAATATAGACATGCTCTGTGATTTGTGTTTGGGTTAGCCTAACTTTACACCAATTACAATGACTTTTTACATGCATTGTCAGATGTGCCCACAAGGGGCAACAGAGAGTAATATGTAATTGTGTTACTATCACCATCTTCCCCTCTGACTACTTCACTTATCTTATGTGTCTTCTGCCCCCACTCTGTCTAGATTGTAAGCTTGTGCATAGTTTCCCTTTATGCTCTGTACCAAGTAAATATACGTGCAAGTAATGTAGTTGGTGTGAGAAACACTAATTATTTTTTTCATAATTGATTTTAGAATTCAATGGAAATACCATTTCCTCTTCTCCTGGAAATAACTAGTCTGGCTTCTCAATTGGCCTGTATGGCTAAAGTCAAGTCTTGGACATGTATTTTCCTTTACCATAGTGTCTCTATTCTGTTTGAGTTCTTCAGCATAAGCACCAAGTTCCCAATCTAAGACTGTTCAAAAACTGCACAATTCAGTATATCTGAAATGTTGTCAAGTCCTAAAAACGCCTACGCATGTACATTTTTGCTTATGCATCAGGTTCTTTCACGTAGGAAAATGTTTATTTTCAAATTAATTTCCCATTAACTGCTCAAGTTGATATATCTATTTGGTACAAATTCAAGCCCACATTGTGATGTAGAATGCTGCTTACAATGTGGCAATACTTCCTTGTTAGACTATACTGCATGTTTTGTTACTTCTTTGTTCTACAAAGGACATGATCATCATTCACTCCAGTAATTTCCCATTTCCCTGCATCTCTCTAATGGCACTAAAAGTAGTGTGAATTTGTTCGGTGACTCTAACTGCTCAGAAATAGCAGGCAAAATATGAACTCATAAAAGATAAACAAATTCACCATAATTGATTTACAATCTTCACTTTTAAAGCGCCTTGAAGGACTATAGCAGTAATCCTGTATAAATTGCAGAGATTCAGTTGTTCAGAGGTTGGCTGTAATTTAAATAGATTTAAAGCCAGAGACACGTTTTTATGATGTCTCTTGACCTTTCATACTTCAGAGGCCAGTATGACTTCATTTTTATTTATGGTCGGCTGTCACTGACCAATCTATGGGCCTATTTGGGGAATGCCTGGTTGCTGCTGTGTTCCCCATGTGGAATGCCTTGCATAAATCTCGGTGATTTATTATGTCCTCATTTTATGTGTGGAGAAATCAAGGCTTAGATTTTTAAAAAAAAATGATCATTGCACAGAAAGGAAATCATTTATTAAAGTGTTCAGCGAATAGAGAAATGCAAACGTTATAAGGCCAAGTGTTTCTGCTCTGTCTGTGCAGAAGAATATATATGAGAAGGAATTTAACAAAGTTCCAGAAAAAAACAAAAACAACATTTCCACTTCACTCTTTTATTTCTAGAACAATAGGTCAAGTTACAGTATGGAAAATGTATCAAAAAGGAAGTTACATTGTACTAAGCGTGGTGCACAGATGACATGTTTCTTCTATACAGTTTGCTGCCAATTACAGAGACTTGGGACAACATTATAAAAATATGCTATACCTAATTAACTAGAGTTATGCTGACCAACAAAACATAGTAGTAGAGCTTTATAGCAACAGGGTTACAAAGTGAAGAACACTAGGGCTTTGGATAACTGGTCTTCATTTATAAGGCATATTTTATTTGTAATGATTGTTTTAACCTCATTTGACTGTGATTTTGGTGATTGCCTAGGGTTCATACCTCCATCATTGTCAGAGAACCTTCAGTGATGTCATGGATATAACCAATAAACTAGATTCTTAAACCCAAGGTTTGTGTCTGAGGCTGAGAGTTTTACATAGGTGATAAAGGCTGTAGGTAGCCTCTGAAAGGTTGATCTGCCCTGAAGTGTCTTCATAAATAATGCACATATTATGTTTTTACAGGGATTTGAGTGGCTTTTTTCCTCCTGCTATATATGTATAAACAGATAATATCAGAAAATACTTTGATATGTTTTTGCTTTGCAATATGTGTGTTGATACAGACTATTAGTGAGTGTTCTCACTCAACGTGTAATGTGGCTAATGTGGACACCAGATGATGAAGGAAGCTGCATGACAGATGCGGGCCTAGGATGTGCTAGATATTCTGATTATGCACAACACAACATTGATGTTTTCATCAAGTACCTACGCTTCAATTCAGATAGATTTCTTTTAAATTGACACATTTAAAAAAGATTTAAAATCAGCTAAATCTTCTCTTTAACAACATGCCAAAATCTGTTATCATAAATCACATTACATGGATGGATATGATATTAATTAAGCCGCAGGGCAGAGATAGACAAGGTTTATGAGAGG
The DNA here is from genome assembly GCA_036172795.1 of Pelodytes ibericus. Lineage (NCBI taxonomy): Eukaryota > Metazoa > Chordata > Amphibia > Anura > Pelodytidae > Pelodytes > Pelodytes ibericus. Next base: position 154,638,087 of record CM069858.1, read on the forward strand.
TAGGTAAGTGGTTGTAGAAGCAACACTGAATATGATAAGGCATGATTCTATCACCTTTAAATACAATTCTATGGAGATTCACATACAATTCAGTTATCATGTGGCAATGTTTGTATTCAATGAGAACTTAGACTCTTTAATACATATTTGTTTGTTGGAATTGAGACAAAATATGTTATTAGTCGTGAGTATGGCGTCTTGTAACAATTAGAGAAATATGAACACTATGAATGTCTAATGCAATAACAGGAAACTAGGTGGATTACTGCCATCATCTAGATTGTAAGCTTGCAAGCAGGACCTCATGGATCAGTCTGTCTCTGTTCATCTAACTAAGTCTGTAATTTATGTTTATGCTCTGTACCAAGCAAATGTTGTGTACATTGTTAGTATGTCTTTACAAAGAGATGCATGCTGTAATTATCTGACTTTCTTCGTTTCCAGGCAGACTATTAGAATGTGTTATTTACTTTTACAGTCATTTTAAATTTAAACCGGGTACATTTGCTTTCCCACACACTATGACAAATGTGTAAAATACTATTTACCATAGCTACTGTGGTGGGAAATGTTATCCCCAAACTGGGATGATCCTATAAAAGTGAAAAGAACAGGTGTGCAGTGCTGATGCTAAACCAGGCAGGCAGCCCAATAGGGAACATCCTTTAATATAACACCTGTGGATTACACAATGTTAGGAATACTCTAAATCAGGGTTCTTATATAACAACTGTTGGCAAAACAATTGTTACTTTTAACTGAAAAATTGCATAAAGTATAGGCATTATAATTTGAAATGCATTAATAAAATGATATACATGAAATACCTTATTGAACATAGGGCAGACATCTTGCATCAAATAAGTCAGATCTTTCATGATCTGATCCAAGATCAACATGCCCACCTCCTGAAAGTACTGTACAAGCAAAAACACTCAGTACGGTACTTTATTTGTATTTTTTCATTAAATTACTTCTATTTATAATGCCTATACTTAATGCAATATTTCTATCAAACATAAATATTTTGTGGCAATTGTCCTTTAAAACGTTGGATCACACAAAGCAGTGCTTTGTTAAAGCTGAGTTTGTGGTCCAAGCCTATTAGTGTATAGCCTGGTTTTTCATATTAGACTTAAAGAAATATGTCTGGTCAATAGTTTGGAATTACTTAATGTGGGCCTGCATTTTTTTGTTTATTACTCAAGTGTGTGAGTTATTTTCTGTGGATTTTAATTAGATTGATGATATCCATAGCTTAATAAATATTATGTTATGCTTTAGACTTGACCTCATTTGATGAGGGCTCATATATGCTCTTACTCCAAAATGTCTAAATTTTGTATCCCATAAATACTGGTATGTTTTGTTCATCTTTTGTTTTTGGGCACTTTATAAATAATAAAGTGCTTTATAAATAATAAAGTTAATATAAAGCAATGAGCAATATAATAGTGGGTATTAAACCGGAAACTATTTTTTATGCTAGCAAAATTGTTGCTTAATTCAGATCTGTCATTTGAAAATGTATTTACATATTAGGTTTAAAACAATAATAACTAATAAACACAGATCAGTAATATTATTATTCATCCATGGAAATTGAGCTGTAAATAATATTTGGAGGCTTGAAATTGCATCACACCCTTCACAGACACAGTTACTGTTTAAAAAGATTTTAAAAATACTGCTGCTATCAGAATCTAGAATGTCTTCAGAGGATCGGACTGACCCCAACATTACAAATTTGGATAGCTATATTTAAAGAACAGGTTTGAAAGAAAGAAAATCAACATTTATTGTGCATATTCAGTTATATTTAATTATTTGTGTAAGAAAACCTATGTTTAAGTATGTATACGTTTCTCTGGCTCATCTGATGGTGTACAAGTGTAACTACAGTGTAGTAAGCAGTATGTCACAGTTTTTTTTTTTTTTTGCTTAAGCCCACAAATACTCCTGTGGTCCTTTACCCCAGTTACCTCTGCATGAGGGTTGGTACCTGGGAGTTGGGGAAGCAGTGCCTCCACACAGCTCAAGAGTATGAATGTGAACATATCTAAGTGAGCAATAAAAACTGACACAGAGCTAATTTAAATATAACTTTGCATTGCACAGTAAAACAGCACTATGCAATAATACAGCAGTTAAATCAATGCAATAAAACATTTTTAGAATAGTCAATATAATGGAAAACACTATAACTGGTATTCCAGTGTCTATATAAACTTAACCTGCACACACACATTACTGCGGCCCACCCACATAATCATCCTAGTGGCAGTCAGGTACTGTTAGTTGGTGCAGATAACACCGTAGAACAAGGTGCAGATAACACAGTAGAGAAGAAGGCACTGGTGTGGCCTTCTTCTCTACTCATAGCAATCTCCGCCAGATTGGTTCTGTATCTTGGTCTGGTTGCAGCTGTCTACTGGGATGTTTCTTCCAATATGCTCCAGCACTCCTCTGAGCATATGATAAACAGACCTCAATCACTACTTAGCAGGGGTCCTTCACCTTTCACATCTAGCACTGAACTGAAAGTGAAACTAATTGCAGTCTTGAATATATCCAGTCCTGTGTTTAGTAGTTCACCATCTGCTGGTCACTACACCAGAACTGCAGAGCAGTCCCAGAGGGGTTGCAAGTATAATGTGTATATGGAATACCAGCTTTAATTAGCCTTAGCAAAGTGCATATATTGTGATGCCAATAACCAAAACACTTAGTGCTTTTTATTTTTGCTTTGGATCATTTTCTTCTGACTTTAAATTTCTGTTAAAATGTTTCATGCCAGGACACTTAGTTCCATATGTTTAGTATAATATGAGCTTTTATCCATACACTTTCTACCCATTAATAACTAACAATATTTGAATATGATTCAACTTTATATTTCAGTATTGCAGACTTTATAAATCCCCATTGAATCTACACTCTGGGTTGTTGTGTTTTTGTTTTGTTTTTTTAGAAAACATCAATTTACATTTTTGTTTTGGTGACACTTTCTTTTAACTTGTAGTTATTTGGATCCTTGCTATTAAATGTGCAATGTTTCTGAATATTGTTGCACGTTTTTTGTGACTGTTTTTGTATTACATTTATTGTGGTAAAACTGTATGTCCCAATTATATCATTTCATAGTAATAGTGCCTCTCTGAATCCAAAACCCTGAATTTCTCCTTTCGATGACTTTGGATATCTTATTTCTCCCCTGCAGTGATTTACATATTATGGATGCAGAAACTACGATGTGCATGAATAAAATACTATTTATCTTGTTCTAAATCGCACTAATCAATAGCTCATGAAATGCCTTAATATGTCCCCTAAAACTAAAGTATTTTTCTCCCATTCTGAATGTTGAAAGTGGTGCCAAAATGAATTAATCTTGAGTATTGTATATTTTTTGCACTTTAGTGCACGCTAGCTTGTGTACTGATGTGTCAATCGAAATACAAGACAAGATCTTTAATTTTTTTCATGTTGTAAAGGGTAAGTTCCACATAGAAAATACATTTACTATGTATGTTGTATATGTCTTTTGGTGTACCTTATAATACATTTCAGTTTCCCAGTAGTTTTACATTGAAAAAAATTTCACTGGAACCTCCATATTTAGTGACATCAGTGAAAAGTAGTACATAGAAGGCAGAATGATTCCATCTGCAGCAGTTCTCAGGCTTCCTTCTAAGAAAGTGATGTCACTAGCCATCAACTATTGAATCAGTCTCTCTATTGGGCTCAGACAGCTGTTTGTACTGGGAGGTAACACAGGATAGACAGGACTGTTGTAACTCAATTAAACCTTTTATGCAGTTTTTGGCAGATAGGAAGGTCAGTTTTTTTCTTCACATGATACATGTGATTGTTGTTGTCGTTGTACACTGTAATGTTTGTGCTGGTACTCTTCCTTTACATCTTTTTTGGTATTTAACCCCTTTGTGACGCATAGTGCTTGCATCCCAGAAGACACAAGCACCAAAACAAGGTGATCGGTAGCCAGAAACACTATGGCAGAGACCTGATCAGTGTCTTAATAGACCCTGTGGGTCCCTGCCAAAAGATTGCGATACCGGACGTCACATGTGACTTCACGAAGGCATGCCAGAACCCGGAAGTCGCTTTGAGCACCGGCTACATTTTTCCTGTCAGACTGAGGTCACTCAAAGTGGCCTCATCTCACAGGTTGGATCCCGCTGAAAGTCCCTGCAGTGGGATCCGAGCACAGCTCTTCACGGGGTGCTGCAATGCGCTGTTTAATGATGGATGTACTATGTCGTCCCAGCGTCTTTTAGGCATTAACAATCAGGACGGCATAGTATGTCCTAGCGTCACAAAGGGGTTAATAGTTTTTGAAGAACTTTCAGAACATGCTCACCAGCTTGCAAGACCATGCATTGCATTCCCCCTGCAAGAAAGGCCATATGATATTTTCAATAAGATTAATTGAGTGGCTCTTGACATGAAAAAGGTCAAAACTTTACAATCCCACTGGAGAAACAGAATAAATACAAACCTATCCTGATGATCAAGTGAAGGGCTGCCCTGTGGGAAAATTTCATCTAGCATGGTATGAAAATACAGGAAATCTGAGTTACCTGAGAAAGTGTTAGGGGATTTGAGATTATGAAGCTTGGAATGAATCTGTTCCGTTCAATGTTATGTAATTCACTTTGTATTTTCACTAGATGCTTCCTTATTCCCTTGAGATTCCAGGCAAGACTCACTCACTGCCATGTATTGATTTGTCTCTGATTGTCTCCTTATATCATACATCGTATTGTAATGCTCTGTGTAAAATGTTGGCACTATATAGAAATGTTAATAGTAATAATAAATAATGTGGTATAGTGTTTCACTAGATGTTCCTGTGCACAGTATTGCAAAAATACTTAACTTCAGCCCCATTCAGACAAGGACACCTTGAATGTACAATCTCTTCAACTCATGGTCACATTACAGGAACCAGCTGTCCAGTGTCAGTATACGACCATACCAAACACACTTACCTGTCCATTGCATGAATATGAGAAGGTGCAGAGGACAGCTGTCTGCAAAATAGGAAGTTCTGTTTAACTGAAAGCGGACATTACAATGAATGCAGGGATTTTAAATAGAAATGTTTTAACGAAAGAATACAAATAAAGTATCTTATTGAGGCATATTTGCTCAAGATTGACCATACCTCTATCATGGAGTGACATGCTGTTTTGAATTCTCTGATAGAGCTTGCCAATCAAATAAAGTACTTTCATTGTATTTTCTCTTGAAGGCATTTCTGTTCAAAATGCCTGCACTTGATAATCTTTCAGTTAAAACTTTATTTTTTTTGCCAACAGTTCCTCTAGTGGCCATATCATTCAGGATTTATTCCAGAAAGGGGCAACGTATCCCCTCCATCCCAAATACTTCCCAAACCAAATGCCCATGTGTGTGTCCAGTGTGCTTTTGCTGGTCTGGCAAAATGGTCAAAATAAAATTATTAGCAAATATAAATAAATTCGTAGTACTATTGCATAAACGGAACGTTCGGTTTATAGAATAGCAATAGGATTACATGTATTCCATAAGCCGAAAGTCTATAAACCGAACGTTCGGTTTATAGACTTTCGGCTTATAGAAAACATGTAGTACTATTGCCTTTCTATGAACCGAACGAGAGCCCCATTCATAAGAATTTCTTATGAATGGGGCTCTCGTTCGGTTTATAGAAAGCCAATAGTATTACACGTGTTCTATAAAACGAACGAATACAACTAAACTAAACGAAAATAATGAACGAATTTCGTCCGAAACGAATGCAGTAATGAACGAAATTCGTTTTAGACGAAATAAATAACATTTTCGTCCGAATGGACGAAAACGAAACGAAAATTTTAGTTTTGCACATGTCTAGTCTGCACTACTCAGCATGCAACAGCTTCTACAGTGTTTATGTGTATGTATGTGCGTTCATATATACAGCAACAGTCCAACACTGCTGATTTTATACTTAACAAAATAGTATGTAATAGTTTTATTTAAGAATTACTAAAATCCTTAATTTATGGTTCTGTCAAATTTTCAACAACCCATAACAGTTTAGAATAAAAACAAGATCCTCATAAAAGTATGAAATGAACTGTTGACAGAATGACAGATCTGTAGTTGAATAATTACTTTGCTGGGTTTAAGCATTTCTGTTTGTTTTTGAGTAAACTATGTCAGTTGTGAATGTGTGTGTATGTATAGTGACTTAAAGCAACAAAGTGTGCTGGATGGAATCTATATACCTCCCCAAATTCTGTAAACTTCCTACTTGGTGTAGTGCAGAAGATTTTAACCCCTTCACGACAATGGACGTGTCAGGCACGTCCAGCCGGCATCTCCATTGCCGACAATAAACGAACCTAGCACGCCCTGTGCCGGAACGAGCGTTTTTTGTGATCAACAATCGCAAAAACTTCTCTGACAGTGCTGCTCTATTGCCTCGATGTCAAGGCATTAGGCAGTACCGAAATGTTTAATCTGGGGCACCCACAATCGCTCGAAAAAAAAAAGGTGTGCTTTGCATTGGCCCCCAGCAGTAGATAGGGGCCCGCAGCAGCTGAATTTATGATCCATGCAGCCGCAGGATAACAAGGATAGCAAAAATCTGTGCTTCCTACTATAGGCTATATTTCCTATTCTGCTACAGTAGCTTTTGGCTGCTGAGCATGATAGGAAATGTAGTCACAAGCATTACATAAAAAATACACATTTTAAAGCTGCAATTTTTTAAATTTATTTTATTTAGAAAGTGTTTTATCAGGAAGAGTACATTGAGATTTCTCTCGTTTTCAAGTATGTCCTGGGGACCCAGTCCAGAATGGAATTACACAGTTACACATTTAACAGTAGATTAAAAATAAATACATACATACATATATTAAACAAGTTGAAAAGAGAACATACAGGGTAAATCTTTACTGATACAAAAAAAGGAACAACATGTACAGTATACGAAGGAGTTTGTAAACTAATACCAGGTACAATCTGTTTTGAGGATTTGGGAGACACTTATTTTCAGGGATTTTAGAGTAGATGATGATTTGGCAGAAACAGGAAAGCTATTCCACATATGAGGAGCTCTGAAAGAGAACGCACCTCTACCTGCTTCCTTTTTGAAGTGAGGGATCGCTAGTGAAGGGTTGGTGCAGTATCTGAGATTGTGGGATGTGCAGGGAGTAAGAGCGAGCATGCTGCTCAGGTAGGGGGGAGCGTTCCAGACAAGTGGTTATGCACTAAGCAAGCTAGGTGGAGAGTGCGCCTGGAGGCAAGCGTCAGCCAGTTTAACTCTTTTAACATTTTACAGTGGTGCGTGTTATAATCGCACTGTAGTGGAAAACGGCACAATGTATTGTACATAGTGTCGAGTTTACCGAGACAACATCTCCATAATCTAAGATCGGCATTAACATTTGCTGCACAATGACCATATCCTAAATTTTGCCCTGTACCTGCCACATAAACCTAGCAAACCTATACATATATGGGGTACCGCTATACTGAGGGGAAGTTGCTGAACAAATATTGGGGTTTTGTTTGGCAATAAAATAGAACAACCCCTTTAAATTCATACCTAAGTTTCAAAGTGTGTGGAAATAAAACACACACAAAATGACTATGCCAAAACTTGGCAAAGATTGGTGGTGAAATGACAGAATGAAAAGATCAAAATACCCCAAGTTGATTGCCCTGGGATGTCTACTTAACACTAACACACAACATTCCAAAAAACAGTCCAGTCATGAAGGGGTTAACATTGGAGAAGATTCATACCTTCCAAGTGTAGACTCTCCCCGCCCAAGTCCGTGTCTGGACCATTAGTTCAGAAAGATTTCTCAGCGGCACTATTATCTGGTTTAGACTAACAAACTCTTTCAGCCAATAGGTATTCAGCTACTTTTGTGTTTGGTAAGGAACACTAATTCAACTAATATCAACACCACCCGCTTTCAGTGTATTGGCATGCAAGATGCCTGTTGTAAAAGAAAAAGTAATCAAGACCTTTGAAATATGGGCAGTCATAAATAGATAGCTTTGTGAATTCAGAGTTATAAACAGTGAAGCATACTGAAGTTTTCATGAAAAGAAAAGTAATTAATGTTCTTAGTAAAAACCACCATATCTTCTGAGTCAATAGATGGTAGACGCTCTATTTGTTCTTTCTTGTGATGGGAAACTGATGACCTTATTTGTCCTCTAATCCTGTTTATGACTGTAAGACCTTGCATTCAAGGTCCAACATTTAATTTAAAAGCTCCTTTACACTAGAATTCTACCCAACAATAAATTATGCGCCATTATACTGAAATGTGTTTGTTTTATTAATACATATTGACAAAGGAAGTAAATTCCATTTTCATGGATCATTTAAACATTTCTGACTAGCTTGATTACCGAAGTAAGCAATGTTTTCATGTGAGATGCTGGTATATTATAATTACATGGTCTGGAGAACAAAGTGATATCAGTAATCTGCTTTATCTGGCATTTTGTTTTTATATAAATGTTTGCTTATTTGGGTTTTGTTTTAAACATTTAATATATATGTTTCAATATGGATAGTATATGCAATAGTGTAATCATTGCAAAGAAACAATGACATATTTTTACAGTAATTCAAAGTTCAGGGAGAATGGAGAGAGAGACAGGTAATGTAAAGGTCAGAGGACTGGGTGAGCAGAATTAAACAGAGTAGTGGTAAAGTCAAAGTAAAGAGGAAATGTGGGGGATTAACCCCAGGTGGGAAAGACCACTAGCAGCCACAGCGAGCCACAAAAACTGAGGGCAGCTGGGTCATGGAAGTGACCCAAAAAAAGGAGGCCGAGGAGATGTCCCTGAGGGGGGCAAAAGAGCCAACAGCTCAACGGCAGAACAACACGCGATAACAGTAAGTCTGCAGACCCCCGCTAATGAGCAAAAAATATATAAATTGAATTAACAAGATAATATTTATCATAAACAGGAAACATGAGTATCTGTTGCCAGGTCTTGTTCCTGAACACTACTATATCAGTCCAGTCCATGTGGCCATTCCTGTGTCAGTGGTATGGAGTGTGTTTCCAGTGTTCGGCTCATTAGTTCTAAAGGTCAATCTTCTATCCTGCTGCATTCCGCTTTTGCATTTTCAGTGGACAATGAGAGCTGATAAATGCTTGTGAGATATATGAAGTTGTGTACAGTTCAGTCTCAATTTCAATTTCACTGTAGAGTAAGTTTGTGCGCTTTCTATCTTTGCGGGAGTGGTGGCACAAGAGGATCAACCACTGTACAACTACTAATCTTTATTCCAAAACTTATAGGTTTTGTTTAGAAAGTGTGGATCTTTATGGACAGGTTTCCCATTGTTGGTACACGGAGTGCGCAGTGGAGCTGGGAAGGAGGTTAGTAGCGACCATTCTGGTACATAGATATTTGGTATGTCCAAACCGCTTAGAAATGCCTGCAGGGCAATAGGAGGATGTTTATGTGATCTCCACTGCTGAGGTGATTGACTTGAGCGCTCTGCATGTCTGGAGAGTCATCTTTGACAAATCTGAATAGAAAGTGACCTCGCTGCCTCGGATGGCGATAGGGGTCCTTCTGTGATAATTTGGGTAAAAAGTAATAGATACGGACCGCATTCTATTTATTCGTTGGTGCCGAAGTCACAGGAAGTCTCCCAAGTCCTTTACTCATAAAAGAATAGTATGAGACCCAGACCCAGCACTCGGTGTCAAAGAGAGTTTTAATAAGACAAAGGCAACGTTTCAACTCGCTCGGGGTTTTTTTCAAGCCTAACAAAGGTGCTTAATTGACATTTATATATAGGACCTGTGACATATCCATCTGTATAACCTGGGATCGCTGGTTCGTCTGTTTTGCCATTTTTTGTGGAATTACTCATTCGTATGTCGACCACGAGGCGGCGGCCATTTCAAACCATGCGAAAGACTGTAATGGACTTGGACTCCCTGGCGATTGAACTATGCGTATGGGATCTGAGCGCTATTCGCCAATCATATGCACTCAGATCCAGGCTATCTGGGGAAATGTGATACGAATGGGAAATGTTCGACCATTATAAAGTTATGTATTTTTATGTGTTTTTTTTGTGTTGAAATTAAAATGGCAATTCGCCTCTGTCCTGGAGATAATTTAATTACTTCCCAATTATCTCCAGGGCAGGGGGGAGGAAATCATAATGCCTGCTGGGAATAATCTGTGTCTGTGAGTCCTAAATTGCCTTATGTCTGTCTATTGTTACAGTCTCCCATTGGGTCCCCTAGGGGAGTGTCCACCAAGTGGGAGACCTGCATAAATACGAGCGGGTAGCCCACAGTAAAAGCAGTTCATGTTTTACCCTCAACACAGAGCGTGGTCTCGTTATTGGGGGGAGGGGGAGATCTACTAAACGGCGGTTTGTGCATCTGATGCTGAGGGTAACAGGACCCACAAGCAATCATTCAATTACAGTCTGTAGCAATTTGGGTGTAACCACATGTGACATGTTATCTATTAATGTGCAACAAGACAATAGCAAAACTTTGTGATTTAAAACAGCAATGACATGTTATCTATTAATGTGCAACAAAACAATAGCAAAACTTTGTGATTTATAGATTCTGATTGATATTACATGTCTTTTGATAAATGGTTGGGCTAGGATTTTTCCATATACAGATATAGAGAGAGATATATTTTTCTTTGTCTTTTCGGAGCTTCTATTCATGTGACATTGAAACATCTAATTGATTATTATGGAAGCCCGATAGAGACAACAGCCTCTTTGTATCTCGTTTGTCGCAATTGTGTTTTTAATCACACATTAAAATAATTTTAAAATAATCCTAAGTATCACTAATTATATTATGATTGTCTTTATATTGTTGATAATTTTTTGGGAAATAGGGTAATTAAATTGTTCTGATTAAAAATGAGTGATGCATGTTATATAGTTACCTGAAGTATTTTTTACATATATGTACTCCTTTTTATTTAATTCTAACAGTCTTACATATTAGCACTTTTGACACTCTATATTAGCACTTTATATTTGTAAAAAAAAAAAAAAAAACTTTTATGATATTTATTGCACAGCCGACTTGCACATATATTTACAAACCAATAATAAATTGGGTTATATATTATTTAGAGCGTTCATTTATTATTATGTAGTGTTCACAGTGTGTATTAATTTTGTTATAATGTATTGCTGTTTTAAATCACAAAGTTTTGCTATTGTTTTGTTGCACATTAATAGATAACATGTCATTGTTTTAAATCACAAAGTTTTGCTATTGTCTTGTTGCACATTAATAGATAACATGTCACATGTGGTTACACCCAAATTGCTACAGACTGTAATTGAATGATTGCTTGTGGGTCCTATATAAACATGTCAATTAAGCACCTTTGTTAGGCTTGAAAAAAAACCCGAGCGGGTTGAAACGTCGCCTTTGTCTTATTAAAACTCTCTTTGACACCGAGTGCTGGGTCTCATACTATTCTTCTGTGAAAATTGACCAAGAAGGAGTCCCAGTCAGCAGGGAAGTGCATGGTGCATAGCACATCCCTTTGTAGGGAATACGGAATCACTTTCGTTCTGTGTGGCTGAATAATTCGGTAAATATGGTGGGGTATTCTGAAGTCTTTTGTAAGATGGAGTCAAAAAGCTCTTGAATAAGACCTCTCTTCATCCTTAGAGACACACCGTGCACTCGTATATTATTTTTCGGCCTGTTTAAGGTGGAGAATGCAATGCCTTTTTCTAATCTTCTAAGGGGACTTTGGATTTGGTGTCCTCTTCTAGGGGCTGGGGGCCATCTTGTAATGACCTGACTTTCTTCCTGGGCTTTGTAGGTTGGCAAAGAGACCACCCATGGAGGACTGGTAAACAGCTGAACTGTTCTTCAATTTGTAAGGGTTGTTTTTTGTCGTGGTTTGAGAGTGCATGTTGTGGAGCTCTGATACTGCCTTTGTAGGCAGTTGGTTCCTCCTATCTGGCATATTTTGAACATTTTTGTTATCTGTCTGAAGATTAATGTGCCATATATATATATATATTAAAATAAGCCCTTCTAATTCTGTATGGTTCAAAGTAACACAGACTTGTAAGCTTTGTGATTTATATAGAAAAAGAAAATCTGGAGAAATTCTAAAAGTGGATCAATCAGGAGGAGCATTTCATTGATTTTCATGGTAATTGCTCCACTACATTTGTCCTGAAATTAACTTTATTTGTTAGTCACTATTTTATATTTGAAAACTTGCATAGTTCTTCTGTCCTTAGTTCACCTAGCTTTACAATTATTTTCCTAAAGCTATCTGCTCATATCTGCTTTCATTAAAGTAACTGAAGGTCAATAATAATAATTATAAAAAACAGAATCAGTCGGTGAATCCTTAATATTCTAATCATTTCCAAAGGTATTTATTGATTTCCTTAGTGAAAAGGAACATATAACATTAATAATAAGCTACTACACTATCGAAGCCTGTATTACTTTCGGCAATGCATAGGAATGATACTACTGTCGAATCAAACTAAGGAGATATGTTTTTGACACTGCAAAATAAATGGTAGTTATATAGTTAATCCACTTCCAGCAGAAAAAGTTCTATAGGAGTTACTGCAATTCAGTTTTGTTTTCAGCAGAGGGATTTATGTGATTGTGGCCTCCCTACTGCAGTAAACAAACCCTCTAAGAGTCAGGATGACAACATTAATCCACAATATTTATGTACCTTTAAACTTTTATGATGGAAAGTTTTATACCAAGGAAAGTATTCAGCCTGTGAAATGGTTCCCCGATGCACAGTTAAGATCTACATGCAAAGCAAAGTGTGTAACAGCTGTTTTGATTGCTTTAATCATTATGTTTGATAAGTAATTAAAGGCATAGTTTCCAATTTGTTATGACTGGAGTTACTTAAAGGGACTCTGTCGCCTCAACACGCCTAAACATTGCACTGTGTTAAGCTTGTAGGGATTGTTTATACCAGTGGTCTCCACCTTTTCAGTATGAGGACCACATTGTACATTTTACACATTTTCGTGGGCCAAAAAACATTATTATAATTCAACCTTTTACATATGTAATAAAATGGTTATTGAAAGAATCAATAGCATGTATTTATTCCCTTCCTCTGCAACCACATTTCACACAGGATTTAACCCAGCACTTAGATTGCACTCCCAGGACTTGGTGCAGCACCCAGGACTTACCCAAGCACCCAGATTGCACTCACAGGATGTGGGAGGGGCACTGTGCATGTCTGTCTATCCCTCTTTTCCTCTTTCCCCTTATGTCAGTCTGTCTCTCTATTTTTCTTTCCTCTCTCATATATGTCTGTCTCTCTTTTTTTCTCCTCTCTCATGTCCATGTGACTCTCTTTTCCTCTCTTTCCTCTCCTCCCTCATGACCATCTGTCTCTCTTTCCTCGCCTCCCTCGTGTCCGACTGTCTCTCTTTCCTCTCCCCCCTTATGTGTGCAATCTCTCTCTCCTCTTATGTGTGTAGTTGCTTTTCTCTCCCCCCTCATGTGTGTAATGCCTCATTTCTGAAGTCCCTCCCCTCTCCCTCCTCATTTCTATAATCTCTCCCCTCCCCTTCATTTCTGTAGTCTCTCTCTCCTAATACTAGAAATACTAGAAAACACAATTATTCTTGCTTTTCAATATTTTCTCAAATATAAGACAACCTTGATTATAAAACCACCTCCCATCGTTGGAACCTAATTTAGGAAACAAAATAGCCTAAATATAAGGCAACCCAATAGAGGGTGGGGTCGGGGGGAGGGGACGGGGGGTATAGAGGCTAGCAGAGAAGGGACGGTTAAATAGCACCAACCTCTATGGGCAAATTAGATGCTCAAGAGGGCGACGAATGATTTAATGCACAATTCACAATCGCACTTTATGATTATTCAAGAGGGGGGGAGGGAAGGGGAAGGGAAAGGAATTAGGGAGGGGAAAGGGAAGAACCTTTTTTTTTCTCCTCCTGTGTTATAGAGTTACAATTAATATGATAAATATATCACAAATATAAGTCACTACGAGTATATATACACAGAAACACTCTCTCTCTCTCCCCGTTTTCCTTTTTTTTTTCCTCCTGTGTTATAGAGTTACAATTAATATGATAAATATATCACAAATATAAAGTCACTACGAGTATATATACACATAAACACTCTCTCTCTCTCCCCATTTTTTTTTCTCCTCCTGTGTTATAGAGTTACAATTAATATGATAAATATATCACAAATATAAGTCACTACGAGTATATATACACAGAAACACTCTCTCTCTCTCCCCGTTTTCCTTTTTTTTTTTTTTTTCCTCCTGTGTTATAGAGTTACAATTAATATGATAAATATATCACAAATATAAAGTCACTACGAGTATATATACACATAAACACTCTCTCTCTCTCCCCATTTTTTTTTTCTCCCCGTCTGCCCCGTTCTCCTTTGTCTTGTTTTGTGTTTGCTACTCCACTCAGCCCTTCATCTTCATAGGAACTATAGGATATTCCATTTATATACCACTCCATCCCCTACAGGGAGTAGCAGGAGATTAGAGTGGAACAATACGCTTCTTGATCTTTGTGATCCATTTAATAATATGCGGGATAAGCGGGGTGGGGGGGGCGAGGGAGGGAGATTTAGAGAGAAAGGGTAGAATCACTAATGTAAACTTAATAGTAGAAGGGGGGGGGGGTGTGACCATCAGTAGAGAAACGGACATGGATATAATCTGGAAAAACAACGGGTCCGAGGGAGCGGTGGGCGGGGAGGGGTGGGGAGAGAAGGGGTGGGTAATTAGGTGGAACTTACGGGGAAAGAAATCAATATTTTTCTTAATTTATTTCATGATAATTAGTGCCCTGCGGAAGGCCTTGCTTTGTGTGGGTGTCTCAGACTCATCTTAGACAAGATCCCACATAGATGGATTTTCCATGGAGGTTCTTGTTTTTCATAACCTTCGTGGAAATCCAAGGGGTTATCCCCTGTGTATACTTGATGATGTTGTTGCGTATTTTGTTATGTGTAGGGTCGCCCACAGATAAATGTGGGAAGGGACCCAATGTTTGTGGTGGTATGTGGTCGGGTGGGGTGGGAGGGGTGTCGCGCCCTTGGGAAAAGACATGGTCGGATTTCCGGAGGTAAGAATAATGTCGGTCAACGCTCAGGGTCTAAATACAATAAAAAAGAGACAGCTTCTATATAATGAGTTAATAAAGGAACAGGTACAAATCTGTTTCCTCCAAGAAACACATTGGCAAAAAGATTCGAAACAAACTTGGGGAGGGAAGAAATTCCCAACAATAATACATGCCTCCATGAAAACGGAAAAAAAGAGAGGGGTAGCTATGGTCTTCGCAGAGAATTTACAAGTGGAGGTCTCCTGTCAGGTCGCGGATCCGGAAGGTAGATATATGATCATTGTATGTAAAGTAGATGGTAGACAATTCACCTTGGTGAATGTTTATCTCCCAAATAAAGCTCCAACAAACACTTTTGCAAAGATTATGGAAATAGTAGATAGAATAACTAGAGGTACTCTTTTAATAACAGGAGATTTTAATACTGTAATGGACCCGCACCTCGACAAGAGGCTCTCTACAGAGGCCAATATAGATCCTGCTATAATTAGACAATCAAAAAAATTGAATGCTATATGCAATAAATACGCATTGTATGACATTTGGAGATTACTAAATCCCAACACAAAAGATTATTCACATTTCTCTAAACCACACAAATCATACGCTAGAATAGATCTTTGTTTGGGGAACGCAGAAACAATAAGAAGCACCAAAAAAATCACCTTGACAGACAATACGTGGTCAGACCATAGCTGGTACATTTGGGAGGTAGGCGAGAGACCAATTAGAAATAAAACAACATGGAAACTGAAAGGGTTTTTATTGAATAATGATAAAAATTTACAATATATTCGAGAGGAGACAAAACACTTCTTCAAGGAAAATGTCTCACAAGAGATCACAAATACGATAGTATGGGCCGCTTATAAATCAGTGGTAAGAGGCTATTTGATCAAAATGGAAAAAACGCATAGAAAAAATAAAAAAAATAGATCTAAAAGAGCTTTACATCCAGTTTTATAAAGCCTCCTCAGAAAACAAAATATACCCTACCGAGTCTAAAATGAGAGACATCAAAATCCTTCAAACTAAGATAAACACTAGGATAGAAGAAAATACTAACATCAAACTGCAGAAACTTCGTGTAAATTACTACTATAAGGGGAACAAAGCTGATAAAATACTATCAAACAAATTAAAAAAACAAAATACAAGAAATAGAGTAACCAAAATAAATCAAGGTGGAAAAATAGCTACAGACCCCGAGGAAATTGCTCAAGCCTTTGTAACCTTCTATTCAAAATTATACAATCTGGAACAGGGAGGCACAAAACCCCAGATACACGAATATTTAGAATCCATAAATATTCCAAAAATATCAGAAGAAGATAAAAACAAATTAAACAACTTAATTACACTAGCCGAAGTACAAAAAGCAATAGATAAATTACCAAACTATAAAACACCAGGCCCAGACGGTTTTGGGAACTCCTTCTACAAAAAACTAAGAGATTACATAGCCCCGCAATTGGTAGTAACCTTTAATGAGATGGCCATTTCCCCCTCCATTCCTAAGGAGCTCCTAAGCGCCAATATCATCCCAATATTAAAGCCTCAGAAAGATCCTACAGACCTAGGTAACTACAGACCTATATCCTTAATAAATGTTGATGTAAAGCTATATGCAGCCATCCTGGCGGAGCGGTTGAATGGGGCGATACCAACAATAATACACAGAGATCAGGTGGGTTTCGTCCCTGGTAGACTGATATGTAATAACACCCGCCGCCTGATCGACATACTCGAACGGTCTGAAAGGACTGGGGATCCCCTGCTGGCCCTGTCACTGGACGCCGAGAAGGCGTTCGACAGGGTCAGCTGGGGATTCCTTAGTAGAGTTCTCGTAGCATTTGGAATACAGGGATGGATTCATGGGGCGATAATGATACTATACTCTTCCGCTACAGCTAGAGTGGTGGGAATGGATCTATGTTCGGATTGGTTTCCCTTGACCAATGGCACGAGACAGGGATGCCCCCTGTCTCCACTGTTATACATTTTGACATTGGAGCCTCTCGCAATCAGAATCAGGGATAACCTGGAGATACATGGGCACCCAAGTCTGGGGGGAGACTCTAAACTGGTAATGTATGCGGACGACGTCCTGGTTTTTCTATCCAAACCCACCGAGTCTCTCCCAAACCTAATGCAGGAAATTAATAAATATAGTAAGGTAACAAATTATAAATTAAACACTACCAAAACAATAGCCCAACCAAAAAACATCCAAGAAACAATAGTTGAGTCGTTGAAAAAAAAATTTGATTTCCAATGGACAAAAAAGCACTTTAACTATTTGGGAATAGAATAGCAGAGGAAGTTACGAATATAATGGAGTTAAATTTTATGAAACTGCTAAAAAAAACAAATAAGAAATTACATGAGTGGAACAAATCAGAGATATCTTGGTGGGGCCGCATAAATACCATAAACGCATATGTAATACCATGGTGGACTTACCTTTTTAGAATGGTTCCTCTGAGAATCCCCCAGCCATGGTTAGAAATGGTGCAAGCAAGTTTCCAGAATTATATTTGGAGAGGGAAGAGACCAAGAATTAGTTCAAAAGTTCTGGCAAAATCCACAAAAAAAGGAGGTCTGACATACCCATCCATCCAACAATATTACCAAGCAAACATTATGGCCCATGTAGCTAAGCTACAGATAGAGGATATGCTAAAAGAAACATGGTATCATCTAGAGGCAGAGAACGTAAACAAACCCAGATTGGAATATTTTATATGGATAAATAGCAATAAAATTAGTATGAACAGAATTAAGAACAGATCAATGATCTTAGAACAAACTATATCAGAATGGGACAAAATGAAAAGACAATTAGGGCTAAAAAAAAAGATCTTACCCTCTCTAAAGATAAAATCTCTGGCTTATAATATGCAAGAAATGAATATGAATGGATGGGAAGCAGCTGAAGATCAATCTATTGCTACTATCTTAAATAACGGCCAATTAAAATCCTTTGATGAGATAGCATTACATCTGAATCTCTCAAAGAGACAAATATTTACATATATTAGAATTAAATTTTTTTTGAGTGAATCCTTGCATGAGGACTCGGGAAGTCTGAGGGAGATACAGAAAATTTTTACATATGGAAAAATAAACAAAATAGTTTCCAAGTGCAGAGACTATATAAAAACAAAACAAGAAATAGCTGTTATACCAGCCATAACAGCTTGGGAAAAAGATTTAAAAACCATAATTACAATCTCACAATGGGAGAGCGCTTGTAAATACCTCAATCAGACTTTCCATTGTCTAAATGTAAAAGAAAATCAATTTAAAGTTGCAAATAGATGGTACTTGGTACCAAAAGTCCTTAATAAAATATACCCACATCAATCACAAAGCTGTTGGAGATGTGGATCTCAACAAGCCTCCTTCATGCATATCTGGTGGAACTGTCCTAGAGTAACACAAATGTGGAAATGGTCAGAAGAACTAATTGAGGTATTGGGAAAAAACCCAATAGTACTGAATCCACGCACTGCATTACTACATCTAGATTTAGAGAAAATCAAAAAAGAGAAAAGGTGTTTAATCTTAAACTGCTTAGTAGCATCAAAGATAATAATAGCGAGAAAATGGAAAGATCAAAACCCATTTGAAAAAAAACAGTACATAAACCAAGTTAAATATCAAATAAAAATGGAAAAAGATCTACCCTGGCTAGAAAAACTAACTAACATCAAGAAAATATATAACCAATGTTTAGACATACTTGGATAAAGTTTGTACCCTGATGGCGTAGGGCCGACATGTCCCTTCGCTAAAATTTCCGCGGGCGCGACTCCCCCCCCCCTCCTTGACCCCCACCGTTCGTTTTTTTTTTTTTTTCCTTTCTAATGTACTGTTCTCTGTAGTGATGTTAATGTGAAGTATGTTTTTTGTGGCTCTACTTTTATATGTTTATGCAAATTTGCTATAAGAAAACCAATAAAAGAAAGAATGAATCTTAAAAAAAAAAAAAAAAAACTGAAAAAAAAAAAAAAATTAATAAATAAATATAAGGCAACCCTACAGGAAAAACTGTTTTACTTGTAAATATTCCTTCATGTAAATTGTTTTTCATATTTAATAAAAACTATGACAGATATGTTTCATAGGTAGACTTCATTTGAGGTCTGAATATAAGATGGACCACACATATAAGACAGGATCTTTTTCAAATAATTTTCTCTGAAAAAAATCTACTTTTATATTCAAGCAAATGTATTATGTGTGTAAAATTTGATCAATGATTGCTAACACTGCGCAGACGGTGTTGCCATAATGCCTTGATGTCGAAACATTAATCAACACTGAAATTCGCTGCTCAGGGCACCAGTGTTCACTACACAGAGCGAGTTCGGGGGTTCCATATTGGAGAGCACCGTGCTCTGGTGGGTAAGATCTTTGTAAGTGATGAGCTATATCTTCCATTGCTTTGCTGCTGTTGCTAGACTGCCCCTAGAGGCTGTCAGCAACATTGCAATACATAAAAAAGCTAAATTAGGGTTAGAGTTAGATTAGGGTTAGCATTAGAGATATGTTTAGTATAAGGGTTAGGGTTAGATTTAGAGTTTGGATTGGGGTAAAAAGGTCACTGTAGGAGAAAATGGTTAGTAAACAAAAAACATTACTGTTGGTTATTGCGCTATAACTTCCTAAAAACATCAGATAAACAAATAAACATGGCATATTTCTAAACTTAAGAAAAAATGTAGAAACTATTCAGATGGGAGTCTTTTTTACCATTTATAATTGTGTAAAAGATTTTTCAGGTCAAAGTTAGAAAAGGTGTTTTTAAAAAACAAACAAACAAATTGCATCATATTTTATGATTTTGTTCTAGTAAATTATATGATATGAGGAGAATAATGGTATCTAAAGAAAGCCATTGTTATGGCGACAAAAATAATATATCATTTGTATGGGTACAGTAAACTAACAAAGAAATTTACAGCTACAACATAAACATGTAAAAAGCAAGGTAGTGATAAATTGCAGCTTGCAATTGTAAATGTAGAAACATAACTAAATACACAAAATGGTTTGATTTCTGTATTCAATTAAGTGTACAAGTCCAATTATTATTGCCAACTTTGAAGTTCCGGGTCCCATGGGATGTTGCTGCAGCCTAGCCGGTACAATCGGTTTAAACATATTGCTGACTGTGCACAGGCAGTATTAATGCTAGGACAAACCCACATTGTACGAGATCGGAACCCTACAAATGTGGGACTGTTGGAAACCGTAACACAAAGGCATGGTAATGGGAACCTAGAAGTTAAACATTTAGGACTTAAGTGTCCAACAGGACCCCTCTAGCTGCCTCCCCAAACAACTTTTAAGAATTGCACAGAAGTATGGCATTTGTAATCCAGAAAAAAGTGGAGGGTGCCAAGGGTATATAACAGCTATTGTGTAACATCTATACATAATAATAATGGCAGCTGTGACTTTCAAAAGAAAACCGTCATTAGTATCTGGATATGTCATTAGTGCTTTAGTTTTTCCCTTGGCAATGCATCATTTCTTTCTATTAAAAATGGAATAAGTAATTAATTCTATTTTAAATTGAATTATTGTACTAATTAATTATACTGATAGCATTTGTATTATTAGATTTTATTTATGTCGCAAGGTAATGCAATCTCGGAATTATAGAATTAATTGCATTTTAGATGTTAGCGTGTTGTGCAATAGTTTCTTTTATTCATTCTATATTATTTGATACTAAACCTACTTGGCATTTTCAGTCAATAGGTTTATAAAATGTTATAAATTATTTCCAATGAATTCTATAGAAAAGATTTTAGAAACAAAATGTCAGTAAACACCATATCGTTAGGAACTGATATTCATGACCAATGTTAGCTGGGAAATAAACAGAGCCAGAAAGTGAGCTGATATCCAGGTGCAGCACAGGGCTTGCTGTTTAAATAGCTGAAATTATTATTACCTTCAGACCTGTGGGACTTGGAGGGGAAAGTAGCTTATTGGAAAGGGAAGGAGGAGGGATGTGGACAAGAACAAGCCATTTATAACATTATAACTGGTTTCCAAATCTTTTATAACGAGATGTGTTTATAGAACGGTGGTTGTAGTTTCTATTCAACGGCATTTTAAAAGAGGTAAACATTTCTGGAAATGTCATGGTCTGGTATTTAACCAATTTTTTTGTCTGTCTCCCAATGAAAATAACTATTTTTTAAATTAGTTTATCATATATATATATATATATATATATATATATATATATAATTTATATATATATATATATATATATATATATATATATTATATGTATGTAAAAGACTGGAAAAATATTACAGAATCTTCTGATGCTATAAGTAGGCAAACACACAGGCCATGTAAGCAGGATCTAGGAGATGGACTCTTGTCCTTTCTTGTCTATGACTGTTTGGACACTCCTCTGATTTAGAACATAGTCTACAGACTTACAGTTTTGAAATGATGATTTCAACAACAAGATTGATTCATGCAAAAAAGGTTCACTTCATGACCTGAGCACATAACAACAGACCATCATTTTTGATTTGTTGTGGACAGTGAACTACCAAAGGAGGTAACCATGAAAAAACTCAATAATACAAATCTGATGTGGAACCTTATATTGCGGTCTATAAATTCTGTAGATAGCAGTGTAGATGGAGCCCATCACTGGGAATAATAATAAGAGTTGTCTGTCACGTGTGGTTCTCGAGTAGCACCAAAGACCATAGGCAAGGCTCCGAATTCATCCCAAGAGAACATGTGGCAGCAGTGGCGTCCCGAGGGGGGGCGGGGGTTGCACAATATTACAGGCATCTGGCTGGCACTATATTACAGGCATCTGGCTGCACAATATTACTGGGCATCTGGCTGCACAATATTACAGGCATCTGGCTGGCACTATATTACTGGGCATCTGGCTGCACAATATTACAGGCATCTGGCTGGCACTATATTACTGGGCATCTGGCTGCACAATATTACTGGGCATCTGGCTGCACAATATTACTGGGCATCTGGCTGGCACTATATTACTGGGCATCTGGCTGCACAATATTACTGGGCATCTGGCTGGCACTATATTACTGGGCTCTGGCTGCACAATATTACAGGCATCTGGCTGGCACTATATTACTGGGCTCTGACTGGCACAATATTACAGGCATCTGGCTGGCACTATATTACTGGGCTCTGGCTGACACTATATTACTGGGCATCTGGCTGGCACTATATAACTGGGCATCTGGCTGGCACTATATAACTGGGCATCTGGCTGGCACTATTTACTAGGCTCTGGCTGGCACAATATTACTGGGCATCTGGCTGGCACTATATTACTGGGCTCTGACTGGCACTATATTACTGGGCTCTGACTGGCACTATATTACTGGGCATCTGGCTGCACAATATTACAGGCATCTGGCTGCACAATATTACAGGCATCTGGCTGGCACTATATTACTGGGCATCTGGCTGCACAATATTACTGGGCATCTGGCTGGCACTATATTACAGGCATCTGGCTGCACAATATTACTGGGCATCTGGCTGCACAATATTACAGGCATCTGGCTGGCACTATATTACTGGGCTCTGGCTGCACAATATTACAGGCATCTAGCTGGCACTATATTACTGGGCATCTGGCTGCACAATATTACTGGGCATCTGGCTGCACAATATTACTGGGCATCTGGCTGGCACTATATTACTGGGCATCTGGCTGCACAATATTACTGGGCATCTGGCTGGCACTATATTACTGGGCTCTGGCTGCACAATATTACAGGCATCTGGCTGGCACTATATTACTGGGCTCTGGCTGGCACTATATAAGTGGGCATCTGGCTGGCACTATTTACTGGGCTCTGGCTGGCACAATATTACTGGGCATCTGGCTGGCACTATATTACTGGGCTCTGACTGGCACTATATTACTGGGCTCTGACTGACACTATATTACTGGGCATCTGGCTGGCACTATATTACTGGGCTCTGGCTGGCACTATATTACTGGTCATCTGACTGGCACTATTACTGGGCATCTGGCTGGCACAATATTACTGGGCATCTGGCTGGCACTATATTACTGGGCTCTGGCTGGCACTATATAACTGGGCATCTGGCTGGCACTATTTACTGGGCTCTGGCTGGCACAATATTACTGGGCATCTGGCTGGCACTATATTACTGGGCTCTGACTGGCACTATATTACTGGGCTCTGACTGACACTATATTACTGGGCTTCTGGCTGGCACTATATTACTGGGCTCTGGCTGGCACTATATTACTGGTCATCTGACTGGCACTATTACTGGGCATCTGGCTGGCACTATATTACTGAGCATCTGGCTGGCACTATATTACTGGGCATCTGGCTGGCACTATATTACTGGGCTCTGGCTGCACAATATTACAGGCATCTGGCTGGCACTATATTACTGGGCTCTGAGTGGCACAATATTACTGGTATCTGACTGGCACAATATTACTGGTATCTGACTGGCACAATATTACAGGCATCTGACTGGCACACTATTACTGATATCTGACTGGCACACTATTACTGGTATCTGACTTGCACAATATTACTGGGCTCTGTGTGGCACAATATTACTGGTATCTGACTGGCACAATATTACTGGTATCTGACTGGCACAATATTACTGGTATCTGACTGGCACACTATTAATGGGCTCTGAATGGCACACTATTCCCGGTATCTATAATTGTTCAATTTTCAATATTTTCAAACATTGAAAACATTGTGGGTGTTTTCTTACATTTTTATTATGGGGGGGGGGGGGGGGGTGCCACACTCAGGGTCCGCCCCGGGTGCCAAATGCTCTAGGAACGCCCCTGTGTGGCAGCAAGGATTCCCTTCACCTAGGTGTAACCACTCTATGGTTCTTGTGTTGGTGTTGTTTGCTTGAAGATGAACTGTACCTACATCGGGCTGCATAAACCTATTCCATTCCCTTCACTCGTGGTTTCACCTGTGCCTGATAATCAACCTAGTGTGTGCTACACATGGTACAATTATCACCTCCTGAAACCCACAGAAAATGTCTGTATAATTAAAACCTATATGTTTGTTGTCCAAATTAAGGGCTCTAGTACGGATCCCATTCCTCATAGTTGTCTGGAAACAAAAGGTACATATGGCTAAACTAATTTATTGATTTTTTGTTGTGAAATCTAACCACTGAGAAGCAGACACTTATTATTAAAGAAAAATACTGCCAATTGTGCTGTTCCACAAAGTATAAAATACTTGATTCACAATGAGATATTTGATCACTTTACCCTGCTCATTAAAACAGATTATTTACTTGACCTTGAGCACTAGAGGAGAGTCTTACTTGCTTGTTTGCATCTGATTTGATGCATATCTTTCCTATTAAGAGGAACCAAACTGGGTGATATATGCAAACTATCTCCCCTTTATTACTGGGCTATAACCAAAGCTAATTTTGCCCTTTTTCAAAACATATATGAATGTGTTGCTGCTTTGCATTTTCATCTGTTCCCTGTACTTTATGATATTAGTCAAATTAGGGATGCAATTATCACTTTCCATATGGCATAGTGGCAATATAAAATTACATTAGCATACATAACTGATTAAATTATGTTAACCATGCTCAATTAACTTTTAACTATATTAAGAAGTTGTATGATCTTTTAACCCTTGCAGAATCATAACAAATAGTGCATATATTATAGAGTGCATATAGTGTATTTGTTTAAAATGAAACAAAACATTAAAACACAGTCTGAAATAGTAGTCACTGGTCTTTGGCTAATCCTATTCCCAACATTCTTCTTCTGATAATCTGTATTATATCCTTCAATAAAATTAGGATCAGACCAATATCTTCAATCTCCCAGTTAAAAGCACTATTTGGTACAGTATTATCAGATTAATATTTACAGAAATAAAAGCTCTATCTCCTGATAATGTCTCAATTTTTCTTATGACTTGGGAATTGTTAGCACTATGTAAATTGTTGGCTCTATATAAATAAATGTTCATGTAATATGTTCCCTAACCTATGATGGTATGATAGTGGCAGCCACTAATAGCAGAGTTTGAAAGGTATTCCAACTTACAGGGTGGAGGGAAAGGGTGAGGAGAAGTAATAGGGAGTTATACACTTTTCCCCCCAGGTATGTTTACACTTTTGTGGTAAGTTAATGATAAATTAATTAGCACAGTGCAGCTTCCTATAATTTACACCCCCTGGTTTGATCAGTTGTCTGCTATCTATTGCCCTCAGGTTCCTAATATTCACACCATACCTCCTGCAAGTTTAAATCTTTACCTGGATATAATCATCAATGCCTGCCTCAGAGGCTCCTGGGACTTCTTGTAATTCTGCAGCGTATACTGTATACATGATAGGACAATGCACAGGTCTCTGGAGCCTTATAATAATAATTGGTTCAGGCAGTCAGTTTCCTGCCACCACCACTTCCCTAATTAAGAATTGTATGTATCGTGAAAGCCTAACAGAAAAATATTACTTGGGGCTAATAATAATATACTTATTGTTTTATGGCAGCCATAGAACAACGTGAATGTTTTAATCAAAATAGCAGGTGCTTCTGAAAAGAGGAAAAAATCATTAAAACTGTATTCTACAGGTTATACAACCTTTATTCCTCTCTATTCTACATGAGTGCTAAAAGTCGATTGAATCCCCACAGCATACGAATAAAAATCAATATCAATATCCAGTAAAAAAGAAACAATGGAATGCTACTATGCTTATAAATAGAAATCACATTTTATCATCTGCCCTATAAATAAAACAACCTATAATAAACAACTATATAATCTAGAACATTAGACAATCTTGTTTGATACTCTCCAGTACAGAAAGGTCACTTTAGTAAGTGGCTGTTCACTTGTAAGAAATAATTAAATAACAGAGATGCCTCTGTGCAGCTAACCTTGACAGAATCTAAAATATATGAAAACATCATTTTATTCTTATTAAATGTTGCTTGCTCCAAGTGCACCAGATTCCCATGTGACAACCTGTGACTGTGGCTGAACAAAGAAAAAACATAAATCACGTGTAGAGAAAGCCAAGATTCAATCCTGACAAGTGCGTAAAGTGCAAAAACTGATTTTCCATGGATAAATTGGTTGGGAGGACAGCCTCATACTTAAAAAAAAAAAAATATATATATATATATATATAGTACAGAATTTAGAATACAGCCTTGTCTTCATGGATCTTATTTCCACACACCCAATATCTGGGAATTTATAGCTGAACTATAGTACATCAGTTCTTTCCACCCTTTCCCCCTAGTATTATACCTGTTCTAAGTTTATATGGGAACTCCATGAAATTCTATATTCCTTTTATGAAGAGTTCTTGAACTTTTTTTTTCCCTTCAAGCAATTATTTTGGTTATATGTACTGACGTTATAAAACTGAGTTCTATTGTATTCATTTGTTTTGTTTAGTCATATTTATTATACATTTTGTATTGTTAAACATGAAGTGGAATTGGGTCTGTAAAATAAATAGTTCTAATTTATTGCAGTCTAATGCCCAGCCATCCCTCATCCTCTGCAAACAATTCAGGAACAATCCTATGAAAACTGTAAAATAATGGCTTAGTTTGTACACTGTTTTCTTATTTTAAGAATACTGTAAATGACTGTTAACATGTTTTATAATTTTGTAAATAATTTGTAAGCTGAACATTGTCCTAAATGTGGTTGTTAAAAAAAAGACCTTTAGTCTGTTACCAAACCAGTCATTTTTATTGCTAAAGCAGCAGCACACCCCAACTGGACGTTTCAGCCCTTTCCATGTTTGTTATTTGGTCATGTTACTTATTAGACCTAGAAATCTTAATGTTTGCTGAAAGATGTCTTACTTTGGCTTCCTTCAGAGGTGGAAATGGATGGTTCCATCTATTACACTGGTCAGAGTAGAGCAGACTGTGAGTGGAGCTAAAAGATTGTACTCCAACACCTGTCCTTGATAGGGTTGCCACCCTTTCTACAAAAAAATACCGACCATACTATTGCCTCCATAGACTTAACATTGGGGTCAGGCCGATTTTTTACCAGCTTGCCGGTAAAATACCCGCCAGGTGGCAACCATATCAATGCATGGACAAATCCCCATGACTCATGATAGATTTTGGATTGGCATGTTGCTTGGAGTCAGCTGTATGACTAGCTTGATTGGCTACAATGCAATATGTGTTTGAGCTAGAATATACTTTGTGTGTTTGTAAATGTGCACTACTGTTCACAAGTTTCGCTTAGAAATGTCTTTATTTTCTTTGAAAACATACATCAAGTAAATTATAAAATTAATAGGAAATACATTCAAGGTGACAAGGTTAGACATAAGGATTTTATATAAATAATAATTGTGGCCTTCAGACTGATTTTGTTGAAGTATCCCCTGGTTGAACAGTTTAGGCAGTTCTAGTTCTAATTTGTGGGAAGCA
Organism: Pelodytes ibericus; assembly: GCA_036172795.1. Lineage (NCBI taxonomy): Eukaryota > Metazoa > Chordata > Amphibia > Anura > Pelodytidae > Pelodytes > Pelodytes ibericus. Next base: position 154,665,770 of record CM069858.1, read on the forward strand.
TGGGGTGAAATCGGTCATGATCGCTGAATTGCGTGGCTATTCAAGGTTGAAATTTGTCTTCCAATATGACCCTGATGTTCCCTAATCTTTTCGGACTCTGAGCCACTTACTTCAGGTTAAAAGTTTGGTTTATATTACCGTATTTGCTTGAATATAAGACGACCCTGATTATAAGACGACCCCCCAAACATTGTATATTCCTTTAGGAAAAAAACTAAAAGCAAGATTATAAGACGACCTCGAATGTAAGACGAGGGGTCTTTTTTAGAGCATTTGCTCTGAAAAAAGCCTTGTCTTATATTCGAGCAAATACGGTATGTAGACCCTATAATGAATCATTCTGCATCAAATCTTTTTTCTTGTTGCTAAAAATTGACCTTTTTGTGATAAAAGTGCAAGTTTTTTTTCAAACTTTTGGAGCCAGTGTAGAGGTCTCTCTTACTTTGATTTATCTCCTGGTTTGACACATTGATCTGCAAATTGATGATACAATTTTATGCATGTATTAATCAATTTAAGATTGATTGATACATGCATTATCTGCATCTTAGTATTGAAAGACTAACTAGTCACATAATCCAAGAGGACACCAATGGGTCTTCAGCATTCAGCTTGTATGGTTACTGCCACAGTATAATTTGAACTCTACATATAAGATAATATTTTATGCTGTAATGCATAATGATAAATAGGCAAGCCCACGCTTCTAACATGACATTCTGTGATGAACTACTTACATGTCAAATAGCAGTCTCATGTTCACATCATTCAAACAAGATTTCATGAGAGGATTTTCAAGGATTCAGCTTATGGACACTAATAATGGAGTATCAACTATGGATTGCAATCTTCATAATACATGTTCATTGCCTGCATTTCTTCTTTTCCAGTGACCTATTTAGTGCATTTGTTTTCAAACAAGCAAAGGTCACATTGTAATACATTGTAAGACAAACAATTTACACACATTGAATGGACATTGTATGTTTCTGTCTGTGAGTCCAAGATCTTTATTTTTAATACAATCACCTAATGTGTTTAGGAAAAATAACAACCAAACTCTCACCCCAAAATTCCGTATTCAGGAAAGACCGTCAGCTCACAACCTAGTAGACATGGCGTGTCATTTTCTACCAGACTCGATGAGTATTATATGGGTTGTAATGCATTATATTTTACCTGGTTAGGATAGACATGTTCTATATACTACATAGAATGCTATAAGCCTGTGATCTGGAAGAAGATTGAAAACAAAATCCTACCATCTATCAAATGAATTAAGTGATGATGACCCAAGTATCTTAAATTTCCCCCAGTGTGCAATGTGCTTTGAAAATATCCCCTGTCAAGAAAATCCAAAGTCATTTATTTCTAATTTATTCCTTGGAATCTCTTGCTATCTCAGAGGACATCTTTTCATTTCATTACTTGCTCTGCATATCTTTACCGCTTTCAGCTTTACAGCAAATAAAGTCTGTTTTCTTTTCTATAAACCCGGAGTCTGCTAGATATTGTTCCTTTATGAAAGAGTCATTATTTTCTTTTTCATCCTCTTGATGTTCTCATAACTTACAGCCACATAGAGAATGAGATTGTCATTGCTAAGGGGTTTCAAGCATTTCAGACGAGCCGGTATGATTATGTTAAGGACACGTATTAGATCACAGTAGAAATTTTGTGAGACGTTACATTACCTCTAAAAATGTAATATATACACAACCGTTCAAAAGTTTGGGGTCACTTTGAAATTGCCTTGTTTCCCATGAAAGCATCAAATGCGTTGCAAAATAAATAGGAAATACTACCGTTCAAAAGTTTTGCATTTTGAAAGAAAAGCACATTTTGTCCATGAAAATATTATTAAATGGATCTGAAATGCATTGTAGACATTGGTAATGTTGTAAATTACTATGGTATATATATATATATATTATGCAGCTGAAAATTTGCTGTGTCCCCAAACTTGACAATGCTAGTGTCAGGGCTGGCCCAACACATTGGGTTGTACGGGTCCAAGACTGAATAACTGCCTTCCCCACACACAGTCATGCGCATGTACACACAATCACAAAGATGCAGTCACACATTGTCACACACACATAGTAACAGACACACAGTCACAAACAGTCACACACTCATATAGACAGTCACAGACACTCAGACAGACACACACATTTTTTTTCAAGAGATAACTTTCATGTATCATTATGTGTCCCACTCCCAGCAATTTTACCTTTCAAGGCAAAGGAGTGTGATCTGGGATGCTGATGTCCAACTCCCAGAAGCATTAGTAAAAAGTCTTTGCTTGGTTGTGGGTGAAAGGGCTATTGTGCATTTCTTTACCCCCAACTGAAATAATGTTCTCTCATGACTACATTTCCTGCCACTCCCCGCGCCATTCCATAGTTGCTTGTGCGATGCTTGCTGAGATCTGTAGTCCACTGGCTGGCTGAATGTAAGCCAATGAGTGGCAGGGACTAAGCTTCCCGTGGTACCCAAGACCTTAATTGGGTTAGGCGGAGCGGGAGTTGCTTAAGAACCTCCTGACATTTTGACTTCTCTGGTTTGAATTATTTTTATATTGAGTAAAAAAGTTGTATACTATTCTATTTTTGACTCTGTGTCTAATCTATATTTGGAGACAGTCTGCATATTGGGCTGTTATGTTTCATATATTACTGTCCAGCTGCATGTAAAGCAATCAATGGCAAAGACTACGCTTCCCGTTGTGCCCCATAACTAGAATGGATTAGGTGGAGCGGGAGCAGGGCAGATCAGGCATGGGTGCTGCTTAATGTCGAGGATGAGGGACCGGGGAGCTCTGCCCAACCCAGTCTAGGTGTGGATTACAGATCCCTGCAAACATTACGCCGGACAGGCAGACCAGGACCTATGGAAGAGTGCGGAGAGTGGCACAAAATGTAGTAATGATAGAACATCCTGGGATAAACATGCAGAATGGAAGAAAAAATGGGTGGGACACGTTGAAGGCACTTATAGCAGTTATGGCTGTGAGCTAAGTTATTTTTTAATCCCCATACTGACATCCGAAAGGATGGTGCTTTACTTGACAGAAAGTTACTGATATGAGAGGTTAAATCTGTTATTACAAAGATTTGAATTTAGCAATATGATAACATCACATAAACAACTCTACTTAAAAGGTAGACACTTAAGGTGTCAGAGGTTGCAAATAGTCATGTTTCCGAGGGACTCAAAGGGTTAAATCCTTCTTAATTTAAATCACTCGCACATGGACCTCCAACATATTGCAGTGGGATTTGCTCACATTAGAACTACACATCATTTTTTTCTATACAATTGCTTCTTGTTCACTTGCAAATATTGATGAAAACCACCTGTGCATTACTTTTCTGGATTATTAAGGAGTATGGCTGCATTAAATGGGATATATTAGTGTCTCGTATTTATATATTTAAGCCTTCTAAATACAACTGATACCATATGCACCACTATATATTTATTTTGCTGAAATAACTAGGTGTACAAAACCAGAGCAAGTGTGGAGATGCACAATGGTGGGTGAGGTTTAGCTTTGACTAGGTGTTGATTTACTGCAAATTGGTAGGATGTGGCAGATACATAGGGGGTTGCTGGACCTTAGCACCACTTTATAAGCTCTGAAATTGATAAACGTCTTGACTATAATATTCAAAGTAAATCTGCATTGTACAGATAATATCTTTCTCATAGACCGTTTGTGAAGGCATTTATTGTATCTGATTGCACCAAGAAATGGCAAATCTCCTCTATTGCTGTTTAGACAAATGGTTTAGCAGTTATCAACAAATGGATTATAATTGTTTCCAATAATGACTCAGTAGGCACTTAAAGTATATATTTGATGTGGCATTGCTCTTAACCCCTTAGTGACATGAATTTTTGGCCTTGCTGTACCCTTGGTGACATGGGCTGCGATGTTTGTGTTTAGCTTTAATTTTTATATTATATATTGTTTATATTGTCATAAGAAGGGCTTTCTGTTGATACCATTATTGTTATCCTTTCATATAATTTTACAAATTAAAATTAAAATATGGGGAAAATTAAAAAAAACAATTTTTCTGACTTTTAGTTGAAAAATTGTATACCCATCTTCATAAGATACTAAAAAAACCCTGCTTAATAGTGTCTAATACTTGTCCCATGCTTAGAAATAATCTATGTTTTATGGTTTTGCTTTTTATTCACGTTACAGGGCAATAAGTTCAAGTAGTGCAATGTTATTTTAATTTTTTTTCAAAATTAGAGATAGTGACATTTTAACACGGATATCAGTCATGAATCTCCCCCCACATGTACATATTTTTCAAAACTAGACAATTCAGGGTATTTAATTTGGGGTATTTTGACATTTTTCTTGTAGCCATTTTACCACAAACCTTTGCCAAAGTTTGCAGAGATAAAACAAAAAAAATGTCATACCCATGCCATTACTGAAAATGTAAAGGTTTACTGCCAAACAACACATCAATATTTGTTCAGCAACATCTCCTAAGTTCAGGGATATCACACGTTGGTTTGTTTGGGAGTTAAAAAGCCACATTTGGGAGGTGTGCGTTCCGGATTTCCAACTTGGAATCTTGACATGTAATCAGCGTGCGCTCATGTTCCATTTGGGACATTTTTGAAACAGGACAATGTATCCCCCCCCCCCCCCGCCCCCCCAACGATATATTTTTGAAAACTAGACACCTTTGGGCAGTGGTGTATCTTGATTTTGTGCTGCCCTAGGCAGACAAAATCCGGGCACCCCCCTACCCAAGCTGCACACCCACGTTACACACCTAAGACATGCCCCATCATTCAGACTCACATCAAGCTCACACTCCCATCACACTCAGTCACACACTCCTACTCCCATCACACTCAGTCAAACACTCCTAATACCATCACGCACACTCCGACTCCCATCACACTCAGTCACACACACTGTCTCCCATCACACACACTCTGACTCCCATCACACTCAGTCACACACACGGTCTCCCATCACACACACTCTGACTCCCATCACACTCAGTCACACACACTGTCTCGCATCACACACACTCTGACTCCCATCACACTCAGTCACACACACACACACACACACACACACACACACTCTCCCATCAGCACTTACCTTTCCCTGGTGGTTAGTGGCAGACAGCATGGTCTCCTCCATGCTGCCTGTTCGGCTTCCCGGCGATTGTGCCGACAGGTCACGTGACCGGGCGCGCGTATGACGTCAGCGCGCCCGTCACGTGACTGTCGGCACTTCCGTGTCGGCACACTGCACGGGGAGCCGAACAGGCAGCACAGAGGTTTCTCTGTGCTGCCTGTTCGGCTCCCCGTGCAGCCTGGCAGGCAGAGCGTTGGTGAGGGGGGATCTTCCGATCCCCTCTCACCTCTATCTCTGCCTGCAAGCGCGGTCTATTTTTTTTTTTTTTTTTTTTTTTTTTTTAAAGGGCCGGATTTTTTATTTTTTTTTTCAGTGCTGGGGGGCCCCCCAAAATTTGCCGCCATAGGCATCCGCCTAGGATGCCTCGCGGTAAATACCGCACTGCCTTTGGGTCTTTGAAATGGTGGTATTTCAACACTTTCCATGTACTATTTCTACCACCAGTCTTTGTTAAATATTTGAGTAGTATATTTTGTGTGCGTTTTTCCACATGCATTGTACTTCAGGATTGAATTCACAGATCCTGTTATGTGTCAGGTATAATTAACCCCTAGCTGGTGTAAAAAAAAAAATCCAAAATATGCAGACCGCAAAAATTGCTTTGCCATCAATACCAATGGGTAAGCAGTGATCTACGGCAAGGAAAGGCTTAATAGCTCTTAGGAGAGCCTTTGTAGTACTGCAATAAATTACAGTACAAAAAAATTAACCCCTAAAGAAATGCACAAACAGCAAAAAATCTACAGAGCGATTGAAAAGTGCCCAGCATTTTTACATTTTTGAATTGAACCGATGGAGCGCTGAAAGCAATAATAAATAAAAATTGCTTTTGTTGCAGAACGGACTAGGTGCCTTGTCGGCAAGGGGTTAATATATTAAAGGGACTCCATCACCTTCTTTTCTTACTGTGAATGTAGAGAATATTTTTTTTTATAATGATCTATACTTGCATGATCTAGATTTGCAAGCAACATTACAATCTACATTAGGGGAAAAAATGTGTTTTAAAAGTGTCTGTGGGGTCTCTTGCTTATGACATTACCTGTGCCCTAACTGCGACTGTACACCTTTATAGATACTGAGCTGCTCCCTGATAGTGATAGTAGCTTTGTAGAGATGCTGCTGCTCTCTTTATAATGTTTGTACCTTTGTATATACACTGAGTTGATCACTGTAAAGTGAATGTACCTCTGTATAGAGAGTGAACTTGTCCCTGTATAGTAACTGAACCTCGGTAATTTGGAACATCAGTGTCTGATCTCACAAATGCCCTACTGGATGAATAGGCAAAAATTCCCACAGAAACACCCTAAAATGTTATTGAAACTTACCAGAGTGGTAGCTGTTAATAGCTGTAAAGGGGGGGCAACTACATATTAATGTCTATGACTTTTATAATATAATAGAAGTCCATTTTGGTGTAAGGGTCAGGTGTCCCAGTACTTTTATTTATATAGTGGATCTCACTTCGTTTAAAGGGGCAGAAAAGTCTGATATACATTCCACTAGCTACCGTTATGTTAGCAAAATGTATGTATACAAAGATTATTGCAATGTATTAAACATCATCTTTCTTAAAGGGCAGAAACCGAGAGAGAGGGGAATCAAATATAAATTCTGTTGTCCGTTGTCGTACAAATAAAAATACCATCATTATTGTTTCTATACAAAACACAGTTCTACTCTACTATGCATAGAGCTGGAAGTGTCAATAGAATCTGCAAACCTAAAAATATCACATTTTAATGAATGTCTATTTTTATAATACATTTTAAGTCATTTTCAATTCGAAGTGGTCTTTTAAAGGGACTAGTGCCCAAAATGCATCTTCTAAATATTAATGCATATTAATGTGATTTCAAAGTACTTTAAAATGCATGTTTTACATTGCTTAACATATAAAATACTTACAGCTAGATGAAATGGTGAAATTACAGCAATTTGCAAGAAACCAGGACTGCCCACACTAGCTGAATAAAAGAAATAAATTTTTTTTATTTGTTTTAGCTGCAGGAACCAATTAGAATAATTTCATTCAAATGAATGGAATATCCTGTCTCTCTAGTGATGTCATCAGACAATGTTTTGCACTGTTAAAGGAACATTAAATCCATCCTTGAAGAAAGCAATGGTTAAATAAAACATGTCCTGGTCTTTGAAAGTAAACCCAATGTGTATCTTAATAGATACATGCAGGTGTACTAACTGCTGTGTCTCACATGCGAGACACAGCAGTTCCTGGTTGCAGCATGCGCACAGCCAATCAAAGTGGGGGCTCGCTTCGCTCTGACAGCTGAATGCATGGAATCAGCAGGGAGGACCTAGTTAAAAGGGGCTCTCTCTACGCTAGCAGAGAGAGATGGTCATCGACCATACGGCTGCCTGCTTCATATGGAAGCATGGTAGCTGTCGGTCAGAGGATAAACTGGCCTGTACCATCAAAAGTACATGCCAGTTCATCCTCATACTAGGGACAACTAACTTTTCACTTTTGCTTCTATATTAGCACAAGTGAGAAAAAAAAACATTTAGTGTCCCTTTAAGAGATCCTACTGTGTACAAGAGCAAGGTCACTCAGAGTCCACATAATGTATTCTATTGGAAGAGCACAGGAAGTGACTAAATGAAACAAAACTTTATATCCTTCGTGTTTATATAATCAGTGCCGCTGCACCTGCAGTACACATGCAGAAAAATAACTGGGGAGGGCTTGAGTCAAATATTAAAAATGTCAATTATGCAGAATACCTGCATCAAATCACACTGGGGAAAAAAACCTGTGTACTATATAAGCAGTAATCTTCATCTGGCACCAAAGTGAGTTTAGGGACTAGACTGTCCCTTTAAGGTCTTAAACTGATTCAAACATATTCTGTATGTCTAAGGTAATAAAATGTGTAATCTCTTACAAAAATGCACAATGCTATCCCTGGGAAAAATATACTGAAATAATTTTTCTTTCTAACTAGAAAAGCTAGCTGGGTGAATGAATTATGTACCACAAAATGTACAGTATATCATTATCTTTCTAATGGCTGTGATTAAATAATTGATAACTTGTTTAGAGAATACATGTAAGAAAGCTAATAAACTAGACTAACAATAAAGACTGCTGAATTGCAAGACATAATTGAGGACCAGGGTCCTGGCTCCCATAGTATAGCTGCTTAATTACCAGTCTGAGACAGTTTGTGGCACCCAGCAGTGTTGTAATGAGCTGTGCTGCACCTTTCCAAATTCTCCTGGTGATGAATTGCTCCCAGCATGCTGTCACATGGTTACTCTAAGACATCCTTCTGGAATGCCGGCTATTGCCATGGTACATACTGACGAACAAAGCCCACCAATACAGCTGATGTATTGTCTTTTAAATGGCTAGGGAGTCATGATATGAAAATTGATCTCAAAATAATTATTTACTGACCCTTGTATCTTGCCAGTAGTTAGGTAACACTTGATTACAGATCTCAACTCCCATCCATAGAACCCTACAAAATTATTTATCATGATATTTGGAAGTAAACTAGTAATGTTAATCTGTGGGTTGACATTATAATAAAGCTTTTCTGTTTTTGAAGACTCTCTATTTTTTTTCACTTTTTTCGCTTTTCTTCTCCGATTATATATTATATACTATAGATAAAATATACTCAAAACGCTTAAACATAAAAGTAGTAAAAGAAATTTGAACTGTAAACATGTCTTGTGATGAAAAGATATAACTTCTTTAAAATCAAATTAGTCGTAGTGATTATATTATTTTATATTTTTACAGTTGTGGCTAATTTAATCCTGCAGAAAAGTAAACCCCTAGGACTGGGAGAATGTGTTTCTTCTATAATATAAATCCTTTTAAAGGATTTGGTGCCCAAAAATGCATCTTCCAAATATTAATGTGTTTTCAAAGTATTTTAAAATGCATGTTTTACATTTTGCATTGCTTAAAATACAAAATACTTATATACTTATAGCTAGATGAAATTATAAAATTACAACAGTTTGCAAGATACCAGGACTCCTTAAGTCAGAGATTTGTTTTGCTGCAGGAACCAATGAGAATAATTTCATTCATATATATATATGTATGTAGGTTGAAAAAAGACTTGCGGCCATCAAGTTCAACCCTTTCCTATTCCATGTTTTCCACTGTTGATTCGAAAGAAGGCAAATAAAAACTCTGTTCAGCAATTTTTAATTCTGCTTTCAGTGGGTAAAACAATTCCTTCTTGACTCCAAATAAAAATTAATGGAATTTCTTGATGTCATCAGACAATCTGTTGCATTGTTAATAGATCCTTCTGTGTACAAGAGCATGTTTATTACAGTCCATACAATGTATTCTATTCCAGCAGCACAGGAAGTGACTATGTGAAACAACACTTTATATGCTCAGTGTCTATATAATCAGTGCTGCTGCACCTGCAGTAAACATGCAGAGTAATCACTGGCCAAAAAAAGCACTAGCCAAAAAAGCACACAATTATGGGGGCACAATGAGAATAATCTGGTGCCCTGGAATACATAGGACACATAGGCTACATAACTAGACTGGTGTCCTTCATGCAATAGAGCCCTCTGCACTCTGTCTCTGCTAACTTTCTCTCAAAGGTCAATTATGCTGCTTGCACTGTTAATCAGGCAAGAGTGTGGGCACATGAAACCGTATCTTTACACTCCAGCCCAGAAAACGGAAACGCGTAGCAGTAGAACGTGCTAGCTACAGCTCTGGACTATGCAGTTAGAACTTCAGTCCTACAGAAAACCAATACCAAATTGTCCAATTACAATGCTGGTGTTGTTCTCACGTTTCTTTATCTAAGATTTTGAAATCAAGAATAACAAAGAGAGACAAATGCAATAAAACACAGAACTCATTATGAGGACTGCAAAGAGGGCTGGTGCGAATATAAGGCTGCACCGACAGTGACATGGGGGGATGAAAAATCCAAATCCTCCTGTGCAGAGTTGTGTGCTGGCTGCATCTCACATAATTTTGGGTGTTGTGAACTGGGCTGAGTCCTGAGTGTAAAGGTGGTGTTGGGCTTAGTTCTGAGTGCAAAGTTAGTGCTGGGCTAAGTCCTGAGTGCAAAGTGTGCGCTGGGCTATCTCCTGTTTGAAAAGTTGTATTCAAGCAAGTCCTGTGTGGAAAGTAGGTGCTGAAGCATGTCCTGAGTGCATAGTGGGTGCTGTTCTTAGTTCTGAGTGCTTGGTGGGTGCTGAAGCAAGTGCTGAGTGCTTGGTGGGTGCTGGGCCAAGTCCTTAGTGCCAGGTGGGTGCTGGACCAAGTCCTGAGTGCAAGATCGGTGTTGGACCAAGTCCTGAGTGCAGATCTGGGTGCTTGGGCAAGTCCTGTTAGTGTAGATCAGAGTGCTGGGTCAACACTTGTGAGTGCAAATCTGGGTGCTGGGGCAAGTCCTGAGTGCAGGGGTAAATTCTGGGTGCTGTGAGTGGTGTCTGGTCTTCAATCTATATATTGTTGTCCAAGTGACCTGGCCATGTGGACAGGGGAATCAGTTAAAGGTACTTATATTTTTATTTATATAGTATTTATGAGGTGTGGCTTACAGGGGAAGTGTGGCTTACAGTAGAGCCTATACAAATGTTTGTTTTAAAGTGGAATCTATGTATATGTGCTGTAAGTTTTTATATATATATATATATATATATATATATATATATATATATATATATATATACTATAATTTTGTTTGTATTATTTTATTTACTGAGTATTGAGGCAGGGTCAGAGTGGGTGACAGGGGCCATCAAAATGCACCTTCTCCTGTGTAGAGAACATTTCTTGCACTATTCCTGGCTTCAAGCCCTAAATTACAATAATAACATATATGACAGCTACACATGCTGTTAGGGTGTTCTATTGCTCTATTTAAATTAACTTATTTGCAATTTATAAAGCTAGAACAATTTTATATGAAGTACTAATGAACTGGCTAATCAAAGATATTTCAAAACACAAATACTTTTGAGGAAGGAGATGGACATAATCGCATAAAATTGACTGTGTTCCAGGGCCAAGACATTGGGTAAAGAAAAGGATGATTAAGAGGAGATCTGTGCTATAAAACTTCCACTGGGATTAATCATTGTAGAATAACTAGAGGTGTCGGATCATTTCTGTCAATTACTGTTGCATTTCCAAAAAAGATTGCTTTACTTATTATTCTTGATCACTAGGCCTTCATTTTCAAAAGACTTGATTTATCATGTATTTGCTGTATTGAATCCAATTGGGCACATTGCCTTCCTTTTAGTGCCAGCAATAGGATGAATTGGGAAATGTTGCTATTTTAACAGTTTTTGTTAAGTTGTTTTTTTTTTTTTTTTTTTTTTACTTTAACCCTATTTAATTGCATGGTAAAAACCATCTAAGAAAAATTGATTCCTGTATGAATAATATTAATTAATTTTTTGTCAAAAAGCTGAGACAGTAACTTGGGTTAAAGTATTTGGCATCATTGTCATCCAATTGTTTGCCAAATTGATTTTCACATAGATGCAGCTGTCGGAGCTCTACCTAATTGTTTTCTTTCTCACATTGTTAACAACTTCTGAAGGTGAGCTAAAACGTGCCACTAATTTACATTAAAAATGTATATTAAAAAAAGGTATAGATGCACTTTTTTCACATCTAGATAGTAGTAATCTCAAAGTAATTGGACACTGGACTCATTCACATTAACACAAAACAAACAAAGTTTGCTTGGTACAGTCCAGGGTCAGAGGTAGGTACCAGGGATTGTAGTAAGCGACCGCAGAGTCAAGAAAGCAAGTGGGGGCATGACATGAAAAGTGGGTAACAGCAGAGATACAGCAAGGCAGTGTACACTCTGCACTCTTCTTTGTAAGCATCAGCCATGCTTATAATAGCTGCAGGCTCAAGGAGTGTAGTCAGTAAAATGTAGACCCGTCTGCAGTTTCTATTCTACCCAATGCAGGCCTGAAGTATGTATTTTTCATTATTATTATTATTATTATTTTTCACAGCATCAGAATAACAATGGACCAGCATGTTTCCATGTGCGTCTAACAGTATTAGCACATATTGAAAGGAGTTTCAAAACGTACTTTATCCTGACTTATAACCTTTCCTTTGAGTTGGCAATTGTTGTATTTTTTATTTTTTTACATTATTCCTTTTTTTTTTTTTACATTGGCCATTGGGTACCACATAGCATGCTAAAACTTAATCTAGTAGTTAGCTATCAAGCTACTACTTTTGTCCAAAAACACCTATGGTATATTCCATAAACTAGCTGTCCTTCTACATCATAAACAGTAATGTGTTCATTACACTAAGGCCTGGGGTATTGTTTTAAATGAAGTGTGAGCAATTTTACTTCAGGTTACATTTTTGAAATGGCTGATTCGTAATCAGAGCCTTACTTTTATTGACCTTCTAACCTGTGAGGGAAGCTGTTCTGCCTGCTATATTTAGCAACTCGTCTGCATTGTGTTGGGATGTCAAAGCCCAGTTTATTGATGTGTGAAATTTGAACAAAGGATTTGTTACGCGTTCCTGCCAGGTATAATCAATAAAATATGTTTCTATAAAGAACAATGAGACAACAAAGTCAGACTTGATTTGATCTCAGGAATTACTAATCCCAGGAGCATAACTAAAATGAGCTGATGGCTGACCGTAGATGAGGCCCAGATGTGTGTCTATTATTTTGCAAAGTTTATAACACTTTTGTTGTAAAAGCTCCAATGGCTTAATAATTCCTGGAGGTACGGTTTTATAATGAAATATGATGGGATACTGATATATTCCCAAAGAAACGCTAAACTCCACTTGTTAGCTAGATTACGAACAGACCTCTCTTTTACAATCATTTGGTTCACAAGGTATATAATGATTGCATTATTGGAATCTGCTTAGGCTCATTGTTTTTTATTGAACAATTTTATGATTTTGCAGGTATTCTGAGACAACGGTAGAGTAAATGTGTTTGGAATTTTATGTACAGTGGGGAAGCTTGTTGGAATTTAATTAATTTAATGACTACCATCAGAAATATATCATAAATCTGGATCCTTAATGGAAACAGTGGAAGCGGGCTCCTATTTTCTTAAACAGTTAATCTATTCTGATTTTCCAGTACTCCTAGTTAGGTTCATTACTCTCAGTAACGTATAGTCCTCCAATGGCTCATATTTGCTTAAGATGATTAGTCTTTGTTGGTGGTGGTATCTTTTTATAGACTACATTAAGATTAGCAGGTTACATCTGAAGGTGGTGGCCACACTTATATTATAGTCTTATTGAATCCTGGGAGGCAATGACAATTATATTTTTTATGATGGTACTATTTTCCCAAAGACTCACTGGAATAAGTATTCTACCCTAACTGTAACTGGTAGACTGTGGTAGACTATGTAATTGGTAGACTATGACTGTGCGTGATATAAGTAAGGCAGAGAAAAAAAAAAGATAAAGAAGAGTTGAAATAAATATGTAATGAAAATAATGTGTATGCCAATATTATGTATAAGCCAAAATTATTATATGCCAATATTAGAACATTCAATAGTCAATGCAGTGAAAAGAATATTCAACTATTATAACACAAAACATAGTGAAGTAGAGACTCTCGTGCAGGAAAAAGAAATTTAAAAGCCTGATAATGACAATTAATGAATTCAACATGTATAGACATAAATCACAAATCAAATCTAAAAAAAAAGGAATTTTCTGTATTAGAGTCCTGTCTGATTAAAAAGAGTTGGTGCCCAAGTGGATCCAATTAACCTGATGCATTTCGCTTTACAGCTCCATCAGAGGTTGATACAAATAAAAAGGACATATACAATTATTTGCTAGAAAACATAGCTGAAATATGAGTGGTTTAGCTTATGTTAAAATAACTGCGCAGAAGATGTACTTCTTTAATAAGCTTTAATAAGATACATTGTCTGCTATCTCCAACCAGATAAGTAGCAAAACACTAAAGAACGGAAGCCGGCTTTATATTCTTAAAGTGGATTTTGCTGTAGATTAAGGGCTTTCCTTTGGCTCTACAGTAGAGCAGTTTGGAGTGGCCTAGTCCCTCTCCTTCATATTTGAGCCACTTAAAGAAATACATCTTCTACGCTTTTATTTCAACATAATCTAAACAACTCATATTTCGACTATTTATTTTAGCGAAGAATTTTATATGGACTTTTCTGTTTTTATCGACATCTGATGAAGCTGGAAAGCGAAACATGTCAGTTTATTTGAAACCACTTGGATGCCACCAACTCTTTCTAGTCAGAGGCAGCACTTTGTACAGCACAATTATTTTTTATATTTATAATGTGTTTTATGTCTAAATGTTTTTCATTTATCTATTCTTATTAAAAGTTTTTAAGAAAAATGTTTCCTGTAGTTTAGTATTTTTGTGTTGTTATTGTTGCATATTCTTTACTCACTATTACTTATCATGGGCCGTATTTATCAAGACAAAAGAGGTGGTATTTCAGGAAAAAGTGCTAAAATAGTAGTAACAACCATGGAAACCAATGGAATGCTATAGCAGTTTTCTCCAAATGTAGCACTTTAAAAAAAAAAAAAAGCACCTTATTCTGTCTTGATAAATCTGGCCCTATATGTTCTAAAATTGTCATACAGCCACATACATTTCATTATATATTTTTCTTTCACTTCCTTCCTTGTCTAAAATGTAGTCATTTATGTGGTTCTCCAGTTGGTATCTGAGGGTGTATTAAGAACCACCTTTGTCTAGAACCCCCCATTTCCCCATTTCTTAATAGAAACATAGAAACATAGAAACATAGAATGTGTCAGCAGATAAGAACCATTCAGTCCATCTAGTCTGCCCAATTTTTTTTGAGTACTTTTATTGGACCCCCGTTCCCGGTCTTATAGCTAGGATAGCCTTGCGTCTATCACACGCATGCTTAAGATCCTTGACTGTGTTTACCTCTACCACTTCTGCTGGCAGGCTATTCCATACATCCACTACCCTCTCAGTAAAGTAATACTTCCTGATATTACTTTTAAATCATTGCCCCTCTAATTTAAGACTATGTCCTCTAGTTGTGGTAGTTTTTCTTCTTTTAAATATACTCTCTTCCTTTACTGTGTTGATGCCCTTTATGTATTTAAATGTTTCTATCATATCCCCCCCTGTTACGTCTTTACTCCAAGCTATACATGTTAAGATGCTTTAACCTTTCCTGGTAAGTTTTATCCTTCAACCCATGAACCAGTTTAGTAGCCCTTCTCTGAACTCTCTCCAAAGTATCAATATCCTTCTGGAGATACGGTCTCCAGTACTGCGTACAACACTCCAAGTGAGGTCTCACCAGTGCTCTGTACAATGGCATGAGCACTTCCCTCTTCCTACTGCTAATACCTCTCCCTATGCAACCAAGCATTCTGCTAGCATTTCCTACTGCTCTATTACATTGCCTACCTACCTTCAAGTCCTCTGAAATTATTACTCCTAAATCCCTTTCCTCAGATGTTGAGGTTAGAACTGTACCAAATAGTCTATATTCTGCTTTTGGGGTTTTACGCCCAAGGTGCATAATCTTGCACTTGTCCACATTAAATGACAGTTGCCACTGCTCTGACCATTTTTCTAGTTTAGCTAAATCATTTGCCATTTGGCTTATCCCTCCATGAATATCAACCCTGCTGCAAATCTTTGTATCTTTGTATAATAGAGCACAGTGACCTTTCTCAAACTTTGTACTCCAAAAATAGTATTCTGAAAAAAGACAGGAGTATACATAAGCTATGAACTAAATTGTTAAATGTATAACTAAACAAATATTCAGATATGTATATATTTTTGTACAGTTATCACATAACATAAACGCAGTATTTATCAAAATCAATTCAGGGATAAAGTTTAATAAAAGTGGTCTAAACAGCGTGAACATTCCATTGGTTTCATGGTGATTGCTCTATTTTTAATTTGGGGGGAGGGGGGGGGGGGGGGGTTGGACTTTACTCCAGAATAGACTTTTATAAATAATCTTTAATGTTTACAAGAATAAAAGATTTTGCTTTAGTTTTGGACATTGTAAAAAGGACTCCTATATCAGTTAGAAATAAACCTGATCGATTTACTTTGGCATGAATATAGCTTTTGTCTTTTGTTGTATTTGTGACATTTGTCTTGTTTGATTTATGAAGATTGAAATGTTTACTAGTGGCTGTTCATTTATCTTCAGACATGCTAGTGCAGGGTCTTGTTCTAAATTATGGGTTTGTAAAAAAACATGTCAGTATAAATCCAATTTCAAAACAAGGCAAAATATGTGACAAGCACTCAGACTTTGGATAGATACTTTGGTTTGTATCAATAGAAAACTTTGAAATTACAATGGCTATGGATAAACTAGATGTTGTTTTGTGTAGTCTTTTTTTTAAAATCCTTATATAATAAGTAAAATAAGTAAAATTATCTCTTGATGACTGGAGTTTGCAGATAAAAAGGTAGAAATATTTCTTTATTTTTTTAATCACCTTATGGTTCTTTGCTATTTAGTACAGAAACATCTTAACACTGATTTTACTTATTAAAAGACCTGAGTTAAGACTCAATATTGGACAATTAGTCATTAATAAATAATTAGTTGTAGTCTCGTGGATCAATCCTATAACTGCGTTTTCTAGTCAGTGTTTATATGGTTTATATAATTATACACACACATGTATCTACTAATAAACACATGTAGGATCTAATTACCCAGTCTATGTAGGTTACATATACATAAATGTCTCTAACATAATGTGATATTTGCTGCAGTTGTTTGTAAATATACATTAGGAAATGGAATTTTGTATTTATTAAGTCTTTGCTTCAATACATTTTTTATGTATTATATTTTTATTGTTACAAAAATAAAACAACAGGAAGAACAGCCATCAGAAATATGATCCACATACTATGAGGTGATTATATTTGGTGCATGATTGTAATTTAGGGCACATTATGTAAGCCGTTGGGAATGCACCTCTAAGTAAATATGGGCTTGGAACTGCCAAGATATACAATGTGTTAGCATTCTAAAAACAGTACAAGCTTCCCAACACAGAGCAAACAGGATCATTTAAATACATTAACAATAAAAGTGAGAACTTCTAATTTGTATGCTCAATTAGGGTTCCAAGCAGCTATGGAACATCTTTACTAGTTGATAGCCAATAATGGATGGACCTTTAATTTAAAGGGACACTCTCACCAAAAAATTAAAAGGGTTTATTTTTTATTGATTTTTATTGATATTGTTGATTTCAGATATGTATGTCTTTATTTTTTTATGTGAGTTTATTTTATGAAATATTTTACTAAACTAGTGTGACTGGGTGCCGCTATTTTGTGAAATATAGTGTTTTTGGGTGCCACCCCCAGTGACTTTACAGAGATAGTATCTCATTATGGGGCTGGGGACAATTCTGACCATAGACTTGCATTGAATGGGAAGGTAATGTAACTATTACATCATAAGGGGTGGAGTTATGATCTTGTTTGAGAAGGTCAGTCTGCTATCTCTTGTGTTGGAAGACAGGTAAAAAAAAGTTGTACACAGCCCCCTAGTCCTGCCCACTAGTGATAAACAGGAACCAGTAAGAGAACAGGGGTGTATCTTATGAAATCATCATGCAGGCTTTTGCCACAGTTTTGCATCCTGGGTAAAATTCTCAAAATGGATGCAGGAGATAAACACCCAATTTTATTTTTACTTGTATATGCAATTAATTAAAACCCAAAACAGTGGCATAGGTCTTATACATGTGTTTGTTTTAAACGCACAGAGCATCTAGTTACATTTTAAGACACATCCCACAGTTTTGGATAGGAGGTGAACTAGGAAGAAGAAGAATCTACTTATAGAATAGATGCAATGTTCAGATCTCAGATGAATATATGTATGAATGTTGACTTTTATTATATATGTGTATTTCTATAACTGTTTTTTTTTTTACTAAGGAATGTGATAATTCGTATTGCAGTTTTGTATTTTGCATAATAAATTAAAATAAAATGCAATACATACATGAGCAATTAAAGTGGAAGCATCAATCTAATGAATTGCAGTTCCTCCTCATCTGGATAGATTTCCTGAAAGCTTTTTCCAGACAATGTTGGTGTTTAACCATGATGTATTACTATGCACAGGTGGGGACTCTTTCATTTAAAGTTGAATTTCTCCATTCCATAATGTACTTTGGACAATATAGTTTTTGGATCTCTAGTTAAATCAATGCGCATTGAAATGAAACATCGAATAAAACGTAAATTTGTATTTTTATCCTTTTAGTTGATGATCTCATTTTTAAAGCAATTCCTAAGTAATACTCAAGTTTTATATTAAGTAACATAATAGATTGCTGGCCAGTCATCTGATGTTCTTGAAGCATTGAAATGGATCCAGGTTTTACGTAGACATACTATATTATCAACATCAAACACCATTATTGACCCACCATTAAATGGATATACTTGTAAGTAAGGGTTTAACAGTTCATTGTCTATGTTTCCAACCCATTGTCTACATCCTAGTTTTGGCAAATAAACTCTAAAATAATATATTAAAGATATGCAACTGCTGCTCTATTACTGGGATAATATGAAAGTTCATCCACAGACAAAGACATTATTCAACAGATATGTCTTTTGTATATATTGGTAATATTCACCTTTGCTCTTTTCTGTTCATTTTATCTATGGGAGATTTTAGCCTCACAGTGTAATTGACTTTTATATATATTTTTATCCGCAGACAAATTGTAATGGCTGCAGCTGAATGGGAAATTGGCTATAATTATGGCTGGTTATGGTGGCTGCATAGAAGATTAGTAGAAGGAAGTCTCTTATCTCTCACAGTGTTTCTGTCCAGAGCACTGTCTAGTGCCAGCTGTTCCACCACTTTAGTACATTTTTATGGGCTATATAACATTTTATATAAAATGAAAATGAAAAATAAATATAATAAAAGCGAGTTCTTGTTGTCAGGTAGGACGTATTTTAAGAGGTAGATTCCAATAGCAGATTAGTTTGACTTGTTTTAAACTTTAAAGTACTTATATATGTCTTGGATTTGTAAGAAGAAATTCTGCAATCTATAGTATTCACAGGATTTAATTTGAACTCTTTGCCTTCTAGCAATCTACAAACAGTAAACAGAAACCGAGAAATTGTAGACATAAAATTTTTATATATTTGCTTGTGTATGTCAGGTGACTCCATAAGCAAATATCACACAGATTATATATAACATCCTCCTGGTGGGCAACATGGGAACATGACAACTGCCCCAATCCTCATAGTATTCACCTGGTGTGTGATATCATAGTCCAACATGTTTCTCTATGTGTTGTGTTTACCCTATTGATCCTGTAAAATTCAATAAGTACGGCAACTTTATATTTCCTCTTTATCGTTTTATGGTGTTGTGTTAAGCAAATAAATACAGCGCTGAAATTAAGGTACCAAGGTGAAAAAATGAATAAATAATTAATACAAACTCATTGAAGTAAGTACATATGAACCATATGATTTTAGTCAAATCAAACAGTGATAATAGTAAATAGCATACAATTCTGAAAGGCTAGCCAAAATATGGTATATCTCCTTTGACAAATACAAAAGGGAATTTTTGGCGGTCTGGGCATTATAGAGACAAGGCAAAAAATATCAGAAAAAGTGGACGGCACTCAAAATATATGCCAATTATATGGAATATAGAAAATATCTTTTATTGGTTATTATTATTATTGATTTATTAAAAAATGAACTCACAGTAAACGTTATAGAATTCGGTAAACGTACACACCGAGGCAACTGTTGAAAAAGGACTCTACCGAAACGTGTTTCTTGTTTGTTTTAGCCGTGGGGTTTTCCCGGCCGTGTTAACAATCTGCTATTTCTTGGATAGTATGTCTGCTTAAAGGTGTGTATATATATATATATATATATATATATATATATATATATATATTCACATATATATGTATTGTATCTGTATGGTCTTAAGTTTTTTTTTTTGTATTTTAAACTTTAGATTTTATATATTCTGTTTTGAGGAAAACAATTTCTATTCAATCAATGTGAGCTTTTGAAGGATTTCTACATTTAATAAATGTGCATTTCTTTTGTTATTTTTCTGTACTTTTACTGAATTTTATAACATTAACTGTGAATTTTATAATTCCATATAATTGGCTGTATATTTGTGTTATACATATATTTTGAGCGCTGTTCACTTTTTCTGAGATGTTATGGTTGTTGTGTGTTTTGATTTCAAATTAAAGTTCTATTAAAGTGTATTTATTATTGAATTCACATGGTATCTACAGCTACCTTTCAAACATTATATCCAGACTGCAGTATGGCAGCAAGATATGGATTCTAAAGGAATATTATTATCATTATATGGCCCTCTTTTTTCTGTGCACTATTATTCCACCTAAACGGTCACATGCCATGCCTGTCCATTCTGCTGTCTTTTTTTTTTTACTTCACACTGTGCTTTTCATTTTAGCATTAAGCCCTTGTGTTTTTTGACATTATTGGATAACCACTTGACCATACAGATTTAATTGTATGAACTGTATTTATTGGCTATATTCATCTATTTAGAGCTTTTGAAATAGCATATCCCTACAAATGGAAGCAGATGTGAATTCAATCTATACTTGGCAGCCATTTCTCTCTGTATGTAAAACCCCCTAAGTCCTGTGATGTCTATCCCTAACATTCCACCCTAGAGTTTTGCAATCGCGTGGAGGCATTTATGTGATCACATCCAGTTCACAAAAGAGAAACGTATGTTTACATGGAACATATGTGATGCATTAAAGTCAGCTTATTGTATAAATTGTGACACATTGAAAGGTTCAAGTGTCCTTCATAGTTTTGCAAGATCTCATCCACTTATGTTAACACTGGCCACCTTTGTGGTTAAATCCTCTACCCTTATGTATCCTTGCGTGACCTCAGTCAGCTGTGTTGGCTATAAAAGTTAGTCATTTATATTATATCCCATTATTTGAGATCTAAAAGACACACTAGGCTTTTTGGAAAGAAACTTGCTTAAATGAAATGTTAGATTGATAAAAGCTGGCATCTGCTAAGTGAGCTAATTATTTCATCATTTCTCCACATATTTCTTTCACTCATAGAAGAATGCAAATTATGTTGATTCCTTAAATGCATTGTATAAGGTCATTTGATGGGTTAGCTTAGTCAATTTGAGATACACCACTAACATGACAATAGCTACTGGTTTTTATTTTTTAAAGATAATTACACAAATTTTCAAAATTATTTCTGTTCATACAGCATGTACCTGTTCAAAATAATATCGGAAATGGCATAAATAATTCATAAACTTTGTTGCCAATAAACAAAACAAGAAGCCAAACGGAAGACCTGACTGCACATAGATCGGGAGATTAAACTTATATCTTTAATGGTGTAATGTCTTATCATGTTAATTAAAGTGTGGGCGGCAAATATTAATAATATGTTGGGTAAAAACTGAGAATAAAAAGGACATTTATAAATATGGTTTATCTTAGATTTGAAAAAATTTCATGTACACAGAAAATTCATTTTTTTTTACTCAAATTTGTTTACTGACTGAAAATATAAAAATAAAGAACAATTGAATAAATAGGGTTTATTATAACGGTGAGCTGCGTCCTTGGAACACCAGTTCTAATGTTTTAAATATGTTCCAGTTGAACACTGAACACTAGGTACTAGCAAAATAAACATACCATACATAGACACAGGATAACAGTATGCCTGTATTGACTGGAACCCCTCCCAAGTACGCATGATAACAAACAGACCGAAAATGCAAAGAGCCCAGTCTTGGGTGTATTCTTTGGATAACAATGAAAAAAAGACCATGGGTGTTAAATATTTTCATTGGAGCTTTGCAATATCTGGCTTACTATGTGGAACATTAATCACAGCACGGAGCAAAGACGAATGGTAAAAAAACGTAGCACCTTGAAGTGAACCTCTCATGAAAAATAGTAGTGTGTTCATGATAAGAATTAAATGTTACCTGCATCTTGACAGACAAACAGATATCAAATGCATTGGTGTTGATGCATTTTATAATGTGCTGTAGTGTCTGCTGTAGTGTCTGCCATAAGAAAGAATTAGGCCTATGACATAATGTAATTTGGTGTTCTGGTGTTGACACATGTCATTTTCTATAAAACAGTCATGATCATTGGTATATTTGGAATGCAAAGACAAAAAAGGATTCTCCGCACACAGTGCGGTGTGACAAACAACAATAAACTTGAAACAAGTGATAAATAAATACATTTGGAATGGAACAACACACTGGCACACGTGGGGCAAGCAGGAGTACCTGTAATGTAGCATAACATATGCAGTACACGCATTCAAAGTCACATTCATTGGAAACATTTCCTGTCCCATGTTGTCAGCCATAGCTGCATTATTGAGTGCCAATATATTGCTCTCCTCTAGCTCACAATCATTCCTTTTTATTGGTTGAGATAATGACCACCACTTTTAGTGTTGCTGGCAGCATAATATATTTGTGATGTGATAAGTATAAATACAAAAACATTTTGAGGCGTCATTGTGTGCACAGTGGGTGTACATCAAGTTACAAAACGAATCGCTTGCTAATCAGATCCTGTATCATTTGGAATACTAATAAACAGATGGTTTTTGAATTCCAAACATACATTATTCACCTGTGCAAACTGCTTTCAGTCCACAAATGACGTTTTCATTGGGGCATTTCTGACCTTTCTCTTTCTAAAACGCATCAATAGAACTTTCAATTTATAAATAATGTAAGTGGACCATAAACAAGATTAATGGAAAAGCTTGTGAACACTTGAGCATTAAATAATACCCATGTTGTCAATGTCTAGTCAATAAAAAATATAAAAGCAAAAAAAAAATCAATACTACCAGTTATCCTATTTCCAGAGATTTGTAGAGCATTTTTATAAACTGTTAAGATAGGGTTCCAAAAGCCTATTTCAGAAATCTTCTTGTTGCAGGATGACAACTCTTGGTTTAGCATGCCTGTGCATGAAGTGTGAATATATATCGAAAAGGTTCATTTATTTTTTTGCCCTCTCCCTTGTCTGGATTCATTCATCATGAGTAGAATGGTGGGAGCAATATGTGAGGATCCACTAGGGTTTGAACTTAGGCTATCCTTGTTTTAGATTGCTTTATCAGCATTTTCCTTCCAGCAGGAATTGCTAGAGTATACTATTAATTTAATGTGTTTGTTCTGTAGCTTTATAGTTTGATAAGCATCACCAGTACTGTTTGCTGTAACTGAAGCGAGACTAATGGAGAAGAGGGCTTATGATAATGAAAGGAATGATGGAAGTGTGGGAACCCGTGGGGTGATCAGTGAGGCAAAGTAGAGACAATTGCTTATCCTTCAAAATCTGTAAAGACCCTGAAATGATATAAACTGACATTATGCAAATCTTCTAGTATCTGAATAGACTTTAATCAATACACATTTATTTTCTGCCTAAATCCTTTGGGAATCAACTACTTATAGTTAAAGTGTGCTAATATAGTGACGTATGCCAAAATAATATTATGGCAATTGAATAACACATCATTTTTAAGTTAGTGGTTTGAGTGCTGGGTCAAGTATAATGTAAGTAAAATATGATAATCCATTAAATATCAGTTTTATAACAAGTTTTTTTTTCTAACCATCCTTAATAGGATGATTAGCAACCTAGCAATCATAGGGCCTGTTGCTTTCCATAGCTCTATCAGTAAGGAATCAATCCTATTACTGGTGGACTATAATTCTATGCAAGTTGTAAGCGTTCTCTAATTAACATATATTTAAAAAATATACGGGCAATTGATATCCCTCAAAGACTGGAACTGGAAATCACTGCACTTTTGATATGAGTACATACACTTATCATTACACTATAGATGCATTATTGTTGTTTTTTTTTTTATTTTTTATGATTTCTTTTATTTGAAAACCATGATTGGTACATAGTGTATAATAAACTTTCCAAACAGTTTGGATAATTTTTCTTTTCTTGTTATTATGTAACTAGAACATCATCATAACTCTATTAAACTTTATCAACATCATATCCTACCCTTTAGCTATCAATGTTTGATAGTCCATAAAGTCGAAGTGATTGGTTCCATTAAGTCTACAAATGTCGTCATTATTGTTAATTGTGAACTCTTCTGCTTTATAGGAACTTGTTACACTAAATAATGTGTTTGAAAAACAAATTGGTGTTAGTCACTGTTTCATTGATCAGGTTACGTATCAGGATAAAAGTTAGCATATAATCTGTTTGTATCATAAAAGAGAGAGAATCTTTACATTTGAAACATGGGGTAAATTGCAGTCTAGCTACTTGTCAAGTCTACAAGCAGAGGATATAAGTTTTGGAAGTCTACCTTTATCTTTTTTCATGTGGAATTATGTGCATTTAGCTCTGTAAATACATCAGTTTCTCTTAAAAGCCAGTGTGACAAACTGCTGATATTACCAAGTACAATAGCTTCATTCAGTTGGTCCAGCTGGTGAAGATGGCATGACCATGTTCCTGTAGTCCACTGCTGTCATCGTCAGAAATTCAATCAGTCGCAATCATAGTGCAGAAAAGCAATAAGAGAAAGTACTTTTATTCATGCATTCCAACAAACCACTTCAATAGCACTGCACATCATAGACACTACTACTTGTCTAAATCCCAACATACCACATTACAGAATAATGCTAAGTAAATGAACCAATTATACTATTTATGTCTGTCTAAAAGTGTATATGCTTCAATGGGGATAGCTATAAAGAAGTTCAGCCTGTGAGTAGCAAAAGGCGCTTATTACCATTGATTGTGTGCTTTTGAAGACTTGTTAATATAACGTGGTCTCTGTGTTTCCACAGAATATTGGCTGTGATGACTTTCTGGGATCAGACAAGGTGGTTGACAAATGCGGAGTCTGTGGAGGAGATAACACAGCTTGCAAAGTGGTGTCAGGAGTCTTTAAACACATTTTAACTAAAGTTGGATACCATAAAGTTGTGGAAATCCCAGAAGGTGCCACAAAAATCAATGTGACTGAAATGGCAAAGAGTAATAACTACTTGGGTAAGTTTACTCATGGTTTTTTCTTACTTAAATTGTATCAGTGATGGACCAAATCAGCCTCTCATCAAGCTCAGCCAGAGAGTATAGCTCTTATGGGATCATGTACTAAACAAGTGCAGTGGGGGAAAAAAATTGGTAAAACATGTGTAGGGAGTAATTTGCGAAAATGTGAAACATTTTGCACTTTCCATCTGCGCCTCTTCCGTTATACTATAACTATTATACTATTCCGTCAACTGTATTTTCACAGTTGCAGTAATATTTTGCAATTATATTTGCGCATGCTTAAGACATTTATAAATAAAAAAGGCAGAAAAAAATCAAAACAATTTAGTTTTTATTCATAATTTGCTCATGTTGAGTGTTTATTCATTGCAAAGGGCAAAAATAGCTTTGCATATAAAATATACTTGCATTTTTTTAGTACATGCCCCCATTAATATTCGGGCTGTTTCATAAAGGGGAACTTCCACACTCCCGGCACACCTCTTTATTCTTTTTATTTGTAAAAATGTATTGTTTGGATTTCTAGGGTACCTGTTTCAGTTGTGATCTTTTATAAAGATGCATTTTGAGTTTTCAGGAAATGTCATCAAATATTTAATTTGAATCTCTAAAAAACAAAATTCAGACGGAGGCTTTGATTGTGATCACATTGTATTCCCTCAAGCAGTGCTGGATTTGCATGACTTGGGTGTAATACAGTTTTGTTAATATTTTAATGGGCCTTAGAATAACATTAGCTGGAGATTTGTTTGATGTTTGTAATAAAAGTGAGGATAAACCTGGAGTTTGTAGACCATAAGGGACATAAAAATGTTACTGTAGTTTTAAAGACCGTTAAATATGTACGTCTATATAATTCTGCCCTTCAATTAGCAAGCGAACAAGTGAAATTGTCAGCATATTTTAATTGTCTTAATCTTTACTTAATTCTGAAGTTTCTGTAAACTTGTGCACGTTATATTGTATTAGCTACACTAAAATAATGAATTTTTTTAAAAGAATAGACCTTATGTTTAACATTTTGTGTCCATTGTAATTTGCTTTTATTGATTTAATTTAGCATTTATCCCAGTAGATTTGGTTTGTCAACATATCCCAGTACATACCCCAGTATGAACATGGCAGGGGCAGAGTGAAAAACCCTAACCCTCAGGGTAGGATAGACCCACAAGTCTGAGTTCCAGCCTACACAAGTGTTAGGGACATCTTCACATTTAGACAACTGACATACATAGCTTCAACACAATGCCGCTTGGGCATAGAATCAAATTCAGGACTGTTGGAAACTCTGGTTGAGGTTCAAATGAATGTATCAGACTATATATATATAAAAACCTATGAGGCAGTCATAGTGCAGTGAGAAGCAACGTAAGGATACATTGAGTACTCGATTTGCTTAGTCCTGATCTAGATTATAAAATAATTTTGTTATTATAAATAATAGTTATACAAGGGGAACTTTACTAGTAAAGGATTTTCAACATTAATAGTATGAACAATGTTTATATGACTGTCCGACTAAAAATCTGTGTTTTTTGTTTTGTTTGTATTTACACTTTGAATCCTCATATTCTAATTCAAGACTCTATTTATTGGATATATTAATATAAATGTGTTGTCTATAGGCCTCTCTCAAGCGTAGCACACATTTAAAACAAACCAAAAGCGCAAGTGTCTAAAGACAGTCTAATCTTTTTTTTTTTTTTTAAATAAAGGTCATCGCTGTTAGTGTCAATCTACTTGTGGCAATTAGAATTGCTTTACATGGCTGTGTGCTATTAGATTAATCTAATATCCATGCTTCATGATGGTTTCACTGCAAAAAATCCATAATTATTTTGTGCATATAATATAAATGTGCAGATGTGAATCTCAGTTAATCAAACAATTTTTTTTTCATATTTTGTATTCACAGTTCATCAGATATAGGATGTTTAATAAAAGAGTGGAAACACTGTGTAGATTATTTAGAGCTTTACAATCAATTCTGGCCCAAATAATACTGGGCCCCCTCAGGAATTCTACCCTGATTCCTGAGAGTGGGCACTTGGTATGCCCCACAGCATTAGGCTGCATGAGCACATCCCCCTGTCCTATGGTACAATCTATTTCGGTTCTAGAAGGTCCAGGGTATACACAAGCAATGTTGTATTGTCAGTACAGGTCTAGTACCACTTATCTGAAGTCCAAAATCCAAACATTTTTGGGATATGGGTCAGTTCGGATAAGGGATACTCCCCTTCCTTGCACCCCGGTTGTGAAGCTCCTTTGCTTCACCCTCCCGGGCGCGTACATTTGGAGCCAGCGCTCATGGGAAATATAGTTCCCAGAGCTCTGTGATGGGAGGGAATACCGTGTATTGACAGATCATCTCAGCAGCACCACTGCTATAAATGATCTACATTACCTAAATACAGTGTGAGTCCTATAGAACATTTATAGGGCTGGTGCTGCCGAAATGATCTGTTAACCGAAAATATCCATTATCTGAAATGCTGCCGGTCCCAAGCATTTCAATAAGGGATACTCAAGCTGTATTATGTGTGATCCAGCAGTGTTATCATTTAGTGATCAGTCAGTGATAGCCTTCCACCTACAGAGATGTAGGGTTAGGTGTAGGGCACAGAAACCTCCACGGCTTGGGTAGACTTAAGATCCTCCACATCCCCTTCTCGAGTGACCACACTGGAGTTAGGATTAGAATGATCCTCTCATTACAGTCCTACAAATCCTGGACTATAAGTTCATAGTTGCCAACATCAGCCATGTTTCCAGGGACGCATATTTGTTCCACATGCTGTAGAAAAGACCATGTAAAGTGCAGCCCGGCAGTATGTAGGATGCATATAAGCACAGTCAGAATCCAATTAATTAATCATGGTAGCCCCTATGAGATCTCCACCCTGATTAATGAATTGGATTATGTCTGTGCGTATATCCATCCAACATACTGCCCTGCTGCACTTTACATGGTCTTTCTGCAGCATGTGGAACAAATATGAGTCCCTGGAAAAATGTCCGATGTTGGCAACTGTGTTAGTTGTGTTTGTCCGTATTAAATAATACAAATACAGAAAATATAAACAGAAGCAATACTCTCTTTTAGTGTCTGCAAGGACTTGTCTTAATCCCAAAAGTACAGTGGACAGACAATCTGAGTCAAAGTACAAAACTAGATGGATGTGTCTGTAGAGAGACAAGTGGACATGTGGGGAAACACAATGGTGATGGGAAGAATATATAGTGGTGTAATACTGTAAATCAATCATCTATTACCTGAGAAGCACCTTAAAGGGACAGCACTTATATTAAGCACAGCAGCAGCACTTTCCTGTTTGGGCAGTGACCTGGTAACTTCGTTAATATAATTATACGCTATTAGCACTTGAGCTGGTTCTCGGTGCACGTCATTCGTGTTTGTACTTTTTAAAAAATAGATGATTGATTTTTGGAGCAACACAAATATGATACACATATGAGAGCCCTTTAACCCCTTAAGGACAGAGCCTTTGAAACATTTTTGTCCTTTCTGGACAATGGCTATTTTAACATTTCTGTGCTGTTTGTGTTTAGCAGTAATTTTCTTCTTCGTCATTTGCTGTACCCACACATATTATATATTGTTTTTATCGGGACAAAAAGGGCTTTCTATGGATGCCATATTTTTGATCATATCTTATCATATTATTAAAAAAAATAAATAAAATATGGTAAAAAAAAAAAAAAAAATACACAAATTTCTTTGTTTTTATTTGAAACAACTTCTCCTCATCGACAATAGCGAACGAAAAAACATGCTAAATAGATTCTACTATTTCTCCTGAGTACAGGGATACCACCCATGCATAGGTTTGTTGGGTTGTTTGGGGGCTAAAATGCCAAATTTGTGAGGTGCAGTTTTTTGTTTTCCAACTTGAAATTTTTACATGCAGACAGCCTGCACCCATGTCCCATTTGGGACATATTTGAAACCAGCCAGTGTATTTTACCCCATCAACCCATATATTTTTTAAAAGTAGACACCCTAGGCTATCTCAAATGGTGGTATTTTAACACTTTCCATGCACTAATTCTACCACCAGCCTTTGTCAAAGTTTGTGGTAGCAATTTTTTTGTGTTTTTTTTTCACAAACCTTGTACTTCAGACATGAATTTACAGATTTTGGTATGTGTCACTGCCAAATAACACCCCAATAAGTGTTCAACAATATCTCTTGAGTACAGGGATACCACCCATGCATAGGTTTGTTGGGTTGTTTGGGGGGTAAAAGGCCAAATTTGGTAGGTGCAGTTTTTGGTTTTCCAAATTGAAATTTTGACATGCAGACCGCCTGCACCCATGTCCCATTTGGGACATATTTGAAACCAGCCAGTGTATTTTACCCCATCAACCCATATATTTTTTAAAAGTAGACACCCTAGGCTATCTCAAATGGTGGTATTTTAACACTTTCCATGCACTAATTCTACCACCAGCCTTTGTCAAAGTTTGTGGTAGTAATTTTTTTGTGTTTTTTTTCACAAACCTTGTACTTCAGACATGGATTTACAGATTTTGGTATGTGTCACTGCCAAATAACACCCCAATAAGTGTTCAGCAACATCTCTTGAGTACAGGGATACCCCCCATGCATAGGTTTGTTGGATTGTTTGGGGGGTAAAAGGCCAAATTTGGGAGGTGAAGTTTTTGGTTTTCCAATTTGAAATTTTGACATGCAGACAGCCTGCACCCATGTCCCATTTGGGACATATTTGAAACCAGCCAGTGTATTTTACCACATCAACCCATATATTTTTTAAAAGTAGACACCCTAGGCTATCTCAAATGGTGGTATTTTTACACTTTCCATGCACTAATTCTACCACCAGCCTTTGTCAAAGTTTGTGGTAGTAATTTTTTTGTGTTTTTTTTTCACAAACCTTGTACTTCAGACATGAATTTACAGATTTTGGTATGTGTCACTGCCAAATAACACCCCAATAAGTGTTCAACAACATCTCTTGAGTACAGGGATACCACCCATGCATAGGTTTGTTGGGTTGTTTGGGGGGTAAAAGGCCAAATTTGGTAGGTGCAGTTTTTGGTTTTCCAAATTGAAATTTTGACATGCAGACCGCCTGCACCCATGTCCCATTTGGGACATATTTGAAACCAGCCAGTGTATTTTACCCCATCAACCCATATATTTTTTAAAAGTAGACACCTTACGCTATTTCAAATGGTGGTATTTTAACACTTTCCATGCACTAATTCTACCACCAGCCTTTGTCAAAGTTTGTGGTAGTAATTTTTGTGTGTTTTTTTTTCACAAATATTGTATTTTAGACATAAATTCACAGATTTTGGTATGTGTCACTGCCAAACAATAACCCAATATGTGTTCAACAACATCTCCTGAGTACAGGGATACCACCCATGCATAGGTTTGTTGGGTTGTTTGGGGGCTAAAAGGGCCACATTGTGAAGGTGCGCATTTTCAACTTGGAATATTGACGTGTAGCCAGCCTGAGCCCATCTTTCATTTGGGACTTTTTTTTAAAGTAGGACAGTGTATTTTACCCCAAAAAGTATACATTTTGTAAAAGTAGACACCCTAGGCTATTTTAAATGGTGTTATTTTAACACTTTCCATGCACCAATTCTACCACCAGCCTTTGTCAAAGTTTGTGGTAGTCATTTTATTGTGTATTTTTTCCCACATACATTGTACTTTAGACACAAATTCACATATTTCGGTATGTGTCACTGACAAACAATACCACAATATATGTTCAGCAACATCTCCCGAGCACAGGGATACCACCCATGCATAGCTTTGTCAGCTTTGTTGGGTGTTGAAAGGCTACATTTGAGAGGTGCGCTTTTTGATTTTCAAACTTGGAATTTGAACATGTAGAGCAATGAAGGGGTTAATAGCTCTTATAAGAGCCTTTGTAGTACTGTACAAAAAAATGAACCCCTAAAAATGCACAGACAAGAAAAAAGGTTCTGCTGTGCAGTGATCAGTGGCAGGGAAGGGGTTAATACACTACACTATACAAAGGGTATGGCTTTTATAAAAGCCCTTGGGACTCACAATTTTTTTACATTTTATTTAATTTATTACAATTAAAAAATTATGTTATACAGATCTGTCTCTTTCCCTCACTAAAACTCAAGTGAGGAGAGGGAGGCAGATCCATATGGGTCAGAACAATATTTACGAACCAGACGAATGGTGATGCTCATCTGAGAAATCACCAAACCACCTTTGCCACTGATCGGCTGTTACTGATCGCTATACACGCGTTCAGACAGCTTCAAAAGGAATACAAGTAATCCCCTAGTGGGTATTACTAACCCCTAGCGAGTCTGACAAAAAAAATGCTGATAGCAAAAAAAAATCCTTCTGCGACTAGATTGCTCCATATGCGCTGCTTAGGCAGTGACCATATGCACTGCTTAGGCAGTGACCATATGTGCTGCTTAGGAAGTGATATACGGCAAGGAAGGGGTTAATAGCTCTTAAAAGAGCCTTTGATATACTGTAATAAATCAAAGTAAAAAAAAATAACCCCTAAAAAATGCACAGACAGCAAAAAATGTGCTGCTGTGTAAGATCACTGCGTACACAGCGATCAATTGCAGGGAAGGGGTTAAATACTGGAAACGGCTTTTATAAAAGCCTTTGGGTCTCAATTCTATTAAATATATTATAATTAAAAACTAACATTATACAGCTCTGTCTCCCTCCCTCACTAAAACTCAAGTGAGAGGGAGGCAGATCTACACGGGTCAGATCAAATATTTACAAATATTGATCTAACCAGACGAATGGTGATGCTCATCTAAGCAAACGCCAACCCGCCTTTGTCACTTATCAGCTGTTACTGATCGCTATACATGCGGTCAGACAGCTAAAAAAAATTTTTTTACGTTAAACGTAGTCCCCTAGCGGGTATAATTAACACGTGACGGGTGTAATAAAAAAGTAAAAAAAAATTTAAAAATGCTTCTGCAGCAAGATTGCTGCATTTGCGTCAGATCGCTGCTTAGGCAGTGATCTACAGCAAGAAAGGGGTTAATCTCTCTTAAAAGAGCTTTTTTTTATACTGTAATGAATTACAGTAAAAAAAAAATGAACCCCTAAAAAATGCAGACAGCAAAAAATGTGCTGCTGTGTATGATCACTGCGTACACAGCGATCAATGGCAGGGAAGGGGTTAAATGGCTTTTATAAAAGCCCTTGGTGTTTAAAATTTTATTAAATATTTTTTTTATTGTTTTATTTTATTTTTTTACTTTATCTGATCTGTCTCTCTCCCTTACTATAACTAGTAAGGTGAGGGAGGCAGATCAATACTTGTCAAAGGCAATATTTGCTAATATTGCCTTTGACTGTATGGTAAGTGCTCATCAGAGCACTTACCATACATGCCTGCACACAGATCACATAGATCTGTTGTGCCGGCATCGATTGGCTCCCCCTAGAGGATCGGAAGTGAAATACTTTCACTTCCGATGCTCTTTTCATTAGAAGGGAAGCGCTGCCTGTATAGGCAGCGTTCCCTTCTACTGAGCCGATGGGGTCGCTCAGGAGAGCGACCACCATCGGCTCTGTGGCAGCTGAAGGTGTTGTTAAGTGCCTCGCTAGCGAGGCACTTTAACAACACCGCAGATGCTTAGAAAGCGAACGATCGTTCGCTTTCTAAGCACATGTGTGCAGCGGGCGCAGCCATTTTTAAATGGCTGCTACGATCACTCCGTGGAGTGATCGTAGCGCGCCCCTGCACATTTGGGTGGTGTTGCACAATGCCTCTACCTAGAGGCATTGTAGCAACACCGTTAAAGTAAAGAAAGCGACCGCTGGTCGCTTTCTTTACTCCATTTAGTGCATGACGTGCCAGGCACGTCACCTGTCGGCAAGTCCTCGATTTGCCGTGACGTGCCTGGCACGTCATCTGTCGTTAAGGGGTTAAATTGTGTTGTTTAAGCCTATTAGACAAATGGCATTGCAGCTGTTGGGGATCACATTTCCTATGATGCTTAGTCAGCCACTGGCATGCAGTATATCATAGACTAGAGGTGTCCAAGTTTGTTTTGCAGTGGGCTACTTCACCATAAATGTATTTGTGCATGGGCCACATTGATGTTTCATTGTCATTCTTACACACAGTTACACTTACATACACACACACTCAAATACACAAATAGTCGCATTTACACACACACACATTCACACACAGTGTCACACTTTCACACACACACACACACACACACACACACACACACTGATTCACACTTCCACACACTGATTCACGCTTCTTTTTTTTTTTAAGAAAGAAAACCCCCACTTTAATTTGTTTGCAATATAAAAAAAAAAAAACATTAAATGCACACATTCACACGTGCATACACAGACACACATACACAAATACACAGTCACTCTTACACACAAATGCTCTGCCCCCTCGTGCTCTGATTGTGATAGAGCACAGGGTGTCAGTGACATCCTGGTGCACACTTTGATGGAGCGGCTGAGAGTTGAGGCTACCCTTGCCACTCTCAGATGAGCACACCTCTCTGGCAGGCGGGCCACATGTTGTATGCCTGTGTCATAGACAATGTAGTACACAAGAGCTGCAGTCCCAAAAAGTTGATCTCCTTGTTTTCCAATTTACTGAAAAAAATAAAATATATACAACAAAACACACTACAGCTTAGATTCTAATGTTTACATTTATATCACTATTGCCCAACTTCCCTATAAAATCAAGATATTAAAATTCTTACAACATTGATGGCCAAGAGGCTGCCAATCTTTTTACCAACCCCATTAGGCACAGAGGGAGACATTCTTTCCTGGGGATTTTGAGAAGTAATTAATTTAAACAAAACCATCAATTCCTGGCAAACAGAGCCATCTTAACTGTAAATTGGGCCCTAGCCAAACTACTGCTCATGGACCCTTAGACAAGGTTTTGATGTCTTCTGCGTCAGTCTCTTTATGAGACACAACCCTCCCTCATCCCATCCCTGCAGTACATTCCCACTTGCAGACATTATTAATTATGAAAATCATGAAAAAGTATCTATGCGTTGTGAAGGAGTAGAATTGTAAGAAATGCTTGAGTAAAAACATAACAGCTGTTTATATTGACCCTAACTTTTCCTTAAACTTTACACCCTACAGATAGGTTCATAGAAATGTACAATCTCCTTTGTATAGCCTGTGGAGTTCTAGCATATGTTTTAAAAAGAAACAAACTGACAGCCAATTGACCTACATACGAATGGCAATCTTAATTCTTGATTCTATTCCCTGTTCAGGACAGCCTTATGTCTAATCTATTTATTCTTGCATTCCCTTTGCTATTAGGCTTTTTATGCATGGTAATAAAGCTTAACAAATAGTTTTAAAGCATGACTTATAGTAGAATGTATTTAAATGCCACGTGTGTTGTGTTAAGCGATAAAATAGCACTTAACTGGATATATACATATATTATGCGTGATATACTTCTACAGTTCATGAATCTGTTATTTTGTCTTGTGATAAATAATCATAAAGTATTATACTTTTTTGTTTAACTGTAAAGCTATATATATATATATATATATATATATATATATATATATATATATATATATATATATATACACACGCTTATACATCCACATCGACTGAAACGTCAGGAAATAGTAAAATTCCGCCCGAAATAATGTAAAAAAATTCCCCAGTGGGACCTATAAAAAAATACCTATTAAAAATGGGACAAAAATGGCTCCTAGCCTTTGTTACACAAGATATGGGGCTGGGAGCTGGGCAAGTGCCCAAATCGGTCTCAGGCCATCTAAAATAGATCAGACGTCCGGGGCTGCCACAGGGTCCCTAAATCCCATATAATTAAACTAAATATTATCCTTACCTACCCCCCTTTGCTTTTCCCAGGTAGCGGTCGATGAGTCACCTGTAAAAAACAGGTGACTCGCCCCCCCCCCCCCCCCCCCCCAAACCTGGGTAAGGTAGAAGTAAGGGGGTAGGTAGGGATAATTGTTATTATGGGTTGTATGGTAAAAATGTGCCGTTCCAAAGGCCTCCAATGCTTTGGTTCCTAATCGGCTCCAAAACGGCCAAATCCCTGTATATGGTGTAGCCGTATTTCAGGGATTTATTTGATTCGTCTTTTATGCCCAATCCGAATCCAATTCAGCTATATTGTATAAACCCTTATATTTTACTGTATTATGTTAATGTAATAGGGACTTTGCATCCGAATAGTATGTGGATCCTCCAACGCATCAATCTGCATAATGCTTCCTGCTCCTTTTCCTTATTCATAGCTTTAATTTATTCAGTCACATATGTATTACAAAGTGCAATACATGTGATATTTGGTTCTTTATATTTCAACTGGTCATGAATTTCTTTTCTTATCTATTTTAAGGTTCACCATTAGAGATTAAAATTGTCTACAGGCAGAGGCGTCGCTAGGGGGGGGCTACTGGGGCTGAAGCCCCGAGTCTCAGCCCCATAGCCCCGAGTTGCGACTCTTGGGGTTAAAGCATGCTTTAGCCCCGAGTCTCTAACTTACCTGCATGTGCCTTCCTCCGTTTTTTAAGGAATCGGGTGTTTAACCCGATCCCTTAACGTGCTCCTGTTGTCAGCTGCCGGATATGATCATACGAGGTCACATCCGGCAGAGCTACAGTGCACACAGATCGGGAGTTTCCCTCCACACGAAGTAGCTGGTGAGGTGAGAGCTCCTCTCACATAAAGAAAAATAAATGTTATTTTTAAAAAAAAAGATCTACTTCTTAAATTTGGAGGGTAGGGGGACTGGAGGGAGGGGTTTGCATTACTGATGCTGATCCTATAGCTGGCTGAGGGTCATGAGAGCTTAGGGATGCAATGATTATATAATATAATCATTGCATCCCTAAGCTCTCATGACCCTCAGCCAGCTATAGGATCAGCATCAGTGTGAGTCACAGAATCAAAAACATAAAACCTGACTGTGGCATATTGTTTAATAAAAACCATTGGGTCTAGATGCACTACTTTTAATATCATATATATATATATATATATATATATATATATATATATATATATATATATATATATATATATATATATATACAACTACCCCCCCCCCCCCCCCCCTCCACCTCAGTAAAAGTCATTATTTGTGGTAATTTGTTTCCCTTAATATGTTATTTGTAGTCAATCATTTTTTGGGCTCTATAATACTGAAATGACCCCTCTTATGTGTTTTGTTTTTTATTACAGATCCCCCCCCCCCCCCATTAATATCAGTATTATAGAGCCCAAAAAATGATTGACTACAATACAAATAGCATATTATAGGATATTAAAAGTAGTGCATCTAGACCCAATGGTTTTTATTAAACAATATGCCCACAGTCAGGTCAGCATCCCTGATCGTGTATGTATATACACCCAACCACTCCAGAAATATTAATCACCATTTTACATGTCAAAATTAGCAAAATGGTTCACATCTATAAACCTGAATATTTTTTGTTCCTGCTGCTGTTTTATGTTTTTGATTCTGTGACTCACACTGATGCTGATCCTATAGCTGGCTGAGGGTCATGAGAGCTTAGGGATGCAATGATTATATTTATATGATGTTTATTTCAATGTGGCCCATATTAAAATATATCATTGTACCTCAGGTGGGGGACAAAGGCAATGATATATTTTAATATTATATTAATGGGGGGGAGGGGGGATCTGTAATTAAAAAAAAAAAAACTGAGTGGAGCTGACAGGGCTTGGGCTGAGTGAATTATATCTTTTAATATTTATGTGTGGGGAGGAACTGTAAAAAGAGAGGGCTGCAGTGGTGAAGGAAATTTATATTACAATATATTTATTTGGAACAGTGGAGGAAAGGGGATTGGGATAAGGTCATTATATACTGTAATATAATATTTATGTGGGAAGACCAGGGCTTGGCAAATCCCAGATTGTCTTGGCGACCAGGAAATTAGGTCTGGTGTCTGGGTATTGTTAGCCTTGTATGGTGCCCTCACTGCTGGGATGTTACATACTGACTATGTGTGTGTGTGACTGACTGTGTGTGTGATTGACTGTGTGTGTGTGTGTGACTGACTGTATCTGTTTTATCTATAATAAAAAAAAATTCTTAAAAGGTGCTTTAAAATGCATGTTTTCCCTTTGTATGGGGGTGAGAGACAGGTGATGTTGGTGCGGTTATGACGGTCCGGGATATGGTATTACAACTGCTCTGTGTTTTTGTTTTTAATTAAAAAACTGCCGTAAATGACTCAAGCTTTATTTTTTTTCCACATATCTCATTTATTTCTATATGATAGTAGTGGTCAACAGTTGGATTTCTATATTCCTTCATCACATATATGCATGCAGATCTTATTAATAGAAATGTAAACATGTATGTGTGTGTATATATATATATATATATATATATATATATATATATATATCCATACACACATGTATTTTATGTGCATGTATATGCCTGTCCAAGCGTGTGATATTCTCTACGCCAGTGCTATCACATCTGCTATGGGCTCTAGCCCCGGATCTTTTGGGAACCTAGCAACGCCCCTGTCTACAGGGTCTTCTCAGTAAAGAGAGATTTGCAGGGAACTGAGACATGAATTTAGAGTTTTAGAGTTAGAAACATTATCCAATTTCTCCACTCTGCAACATTGGCCTAAAGTTTGAAATGCCAATCTCAATTACCTGTAATTCCCTTTTTATAGAGTAGACCCTTATGTATCTTATAGAATATTAAAAGAAAAAGTATGCACAGTGCTTCAAAATAGTGAGAAAAATGTGAAAGAAAATAAAAAACGGATATAAATATAGATATAAATAAATGGAAACTAACCCGTATATAATCCACACACAAAACCTCACACAAAATCAATGTGGAGAGAAATCTCTTAGTCTCGTGGGGGGGTAGGGCCACTCATAAATAGAAAAAATAGAGCAGCTAGTCTTACAACTGCAGTGGGCTACACCACTGCAAAAAAGAAGCACAAGATTAATAAAAAAAAGAGACAGCGCTAAAATAAACCCCAAAAGAACAAAGCATATATTTATGAAAATGAACATAGTTTATTATACATTACAGAATAAAATGTAGATACATATAAGGTAAAAAATACCACATAAGTTTAGTACCACAATAAGATAAAATACAAAAAATGGTCACATGGACAAAATAAAAATAACAAGCAAAATAGTACAATATGATATATACAGAAATGGCAAAAGGGAAAAATATATATAAAATAAATAAGATACACATCTTACCCACTGCTTTTATTGTGTTGTTCATCTGGCCAGGTTATAGAACATATGTATTAAATATACACTATTGCACAGACACAAAACAGGACACCCCTCAGGACGCGTTTCGTAGAAAACTTCTTCAGCTGGTGGGTGTATATAAATATAGAATATATTTTTAAATCAATATTTTTCTTTATAACATTCTGTTTACTGTTTTTTGGGTGTTTTTTTTTTTGTTTTTTTTTGCAAATGTTGCAAAAAAGATAGTTTAATGGATAGCCAATTAGAAAGAATAGGCTAATCATTTCTCGTCATGTAGCCCCTTTATTTTGGATCTTGTTGTCTACTTCTGAAACTTCTGTTTGTACGCATGAATAGTGCAAATATGTAATTAAAAACATTTCAAATGTTAACTGGGTTAAACATATATGTATAATTGTGTGTGTTGCATATACAGCAATGCAATTCTTTTTCTGGTAATAGAGCAACTTTGAAATATATAAATAACATTGTCATTAACTTACATTGTTCTACACTTCATAATGACTCATTTTTAAACTTCTTACTTGTGGTGTAGTATTTTCTCACATTTGCTTTCAGTATCTTAGTCTTTCACCTTCTGAAGTCAAATCATGCTTTCTTGTTCATATCCCTCTTCTTTGATTAAATGCTTCCTTCTTAACTTCCTAACTTAATTTCATTTCTTCAGATATGTAAAGGTCATGTTTTAATTAATGCACATAAGTATAGCTAGGAATTATTAAGGGCTTATCCAGATATTAATAATTTTAACCATCAGTGGTTATAGACTAAAACCACACAACTAAACAGCATTGTTCAAGTGACTCATCGCAACGTACCCCAGAATTTATTTATATGGACTCTACACCATGTTTTAACCAGGGTGGAGATCTCATAGAACCTACCATGATTAATTCATTGGATTCTGTCTGTGTTATATCCATCCTATATACTGCCGGGCTGCACTTTGCATGCTCTGTCTGCAGCATGTGGAACAAATATGTGTCCCTGGAAACATGGTCGATGTTGACAACTATGGGGTCACGGTGTTTAAAGCCTGGAAGTCCTGAAGTAAATTACCAGTTTAATCTAAGAAAATAATATACTTTTATTTCAAGCAAGACTAAACGTAGGGGGCTATCCAATAATAGGTGAGCTCAGTTGAAATTCACTTTTGATCTCACCAAATTAGTTATAGGCTATGCAGGGAGAAAACAGGTACGTTTCCCCCCACTAAAAAAACTCACCATGTTTGTCTCTGCACAATGTATAGCTCTACTAGTAAGATGAACAAACCACAGTGATTTAAATATACAGGGTTTTTTTTTCAAGATATAGGCAATAACATTACATATTTTGATATGATATGATATTTGAGAGAAAGTATAGACTCAATACAATATATCATATCTCAATGCATTCTTCCTGGTAAGACGTATATATATGGTAGTATGCAATGTGTAGGTTATAGATTTAACCTGCTCATAGTTGACATTTTAGAAGAAATCGGCTTAATACGGTGTTTCCAGTAACATTTGTAATACTCAAAATACTGTTGGTTTTAATATGTATCACATGGCTGTTCAGACAAAACAGTCTGTTCAAGACAAAGCAAGCCATGAATCCTGATTATTTAGATTACGGTCTCCAAAATAGAAGTAAATATTGTTTTACCATTGCTTAAACAAATGCACATAAGACTGAAATTATACAAACTTTGATAATGTCATTTTTTTTGTTATATGTGGCTTGGGTTAGTATAAAAGGAAACTTAAACGTTAACCTAGTTACATCTATTGTGGAAATCATATTCTTCTCTAGATAACCCAGTCATAATTCTCTTTAGTTTTCGCTAGTTATTATTAATCTCGTGACACAGATACACTATCATAATTTACACATATGTACTAAATTTAATGTCAATATTTATTGGCAATCAAACAATATAATAACTGTTATGTTAATCATTTTAAACTAAGATTATACATGTTATTACATTTACAGACCACATGTTATAGTTTTGATTACTCCATTATATTGGTGGATC
This sequence comes from Pelodytes ibericus, assembly GCA_036172795.1. NCBI lineage: Eukaryota > Metazoa > Chordata > Amphibia > Anura > Pelodytidae > Pelodytes > Pelodytes ibericus. Next base: position 154,706,464 of record CM069858.1, read on the forward strand.
TGTGTATATATACCGAATTTCCTGTGCTTTGTTCTTGGGAAAAGGTCTACTTTTATTCATATGGGGGGATCTAGTGCCGCTCTCATTGGTGACAGGTGGCAGTGCTCAGTACAATTAAGTTCTCCCCTCCACAAGTATTGCTTATGTGCATGACACACGGACAATACTATTTTGTATTCCCTACATTATATTGTGTTTAGTAATCTGGGCATCTTGTATCACCACCTTCAACCATATGTGCTACAATAAAGTTTTAGAAAAAATAAAGGTTTAAGAGTTCTTAAATGTAACCTCATTTAGACCATATGCTTATCTGTATGTAGGAGAGTTATTTAAAAAGCATTGCTTACATCTTTGGCCCTCAAATGATGAGAGCAACGTAAAAAAAAAAAAAATAACATTAAAAAATAGATTAAAATATTAAAAACACTTGCTGTTTCTGTACTGTGGCTTTTTACAGAATAATCCACAACCAGCTCTGTGACAAAATCTGATCTTATCAGCATCTTTCAGAAGTTAGAGATTGGAGATATTGGAAATGTTTCACTACAAGTGAGTTGCAGTGAGATGAACATCAATTGTGCTTTGAAGATTAAAAAATAATTATTCATGACCAAATCTGTTCTTCTGTCAGGAGAAAAACATCAGGTTTATCCCTGCACAATGCATATTTAAATCTGTCTGATGAAATGTCCATCTCATCTCAGCTTACTTGGACCTAATTTTTATTGAATAACTCCAAGTGAGTCTTTGTATCATGTCTGACTAAATATTGCTCTACAGCTGTTTCTAAACTGTAGTCTTATGGGAGTTGTAGTTCAGCTACAGCTAGAGGGCTGCATATTGCCCAGCCATGCTTCATGCAGAGCATAAACATTTCAAACCAAATTATTTAGTTAGGGATTTATTTCTTATGTAAAAAACACTTTTCTCCAAAACAGTACAGATTGAGGGTAATTATTATAAACGATATTTGTGCAACAAATATTCTTCTCTTTGTGTAGTACTTTCCCAAATGGCATACTTTTTGTTTGGAGGTTAAGGAACAAAAACATGGTGAGGCATAAAGAGGTTCGAGTAATGTGACACCACATCACAAAACCGCATTGAGTTCCATGCTGGCCAGGGTCTGGAGCACAAGTCCAGCATGTATGCCTTGTGTGTCCGCTTGACATGCACAGTTTAAATGCAATGATTCCTGTGCACTGTGCAATACTCTGTGTGCGTGGGCAGTATCAATGCCTGGACAGACCCAAATTTGATGGGACAAAAAAGGGACTATTGGCAGCTACGAAACGTCATGTGAGTTAGGGCAGCAGAAAAATGCACCTACCGTTACACTACAAGCCTGAAGATATCAATAATTTCCCCTCTAAATGTGCCAGACAAGGTACAAGAAAGCCACCAGTTAATGACAATTGACGCCACTGAATTGGTGCCTCTGAATTGCAGACCAATTCAGAAACCGAATGCAAACGGAAAAAAAAAGAAGTTAAAATGTCTCAAATGCCCCATTATAGTTCTGGGTACATCCCTCAGATGACCTCACTCTCTACGCAATGAGTTTCGCCCCATCGGGCTTCTTCAAAAAACACTTTGAGTCACTGGTGGGTCTTGTCTCTTAACTTGTTGCTCTGCCACACAGACTTGCTTAGTGAATGCTGACTGGACCCTGAATGTTACATGTAAGCTGAGCACTGCTACCCTCACTGACTCACACTTGGCAGAGGGGAAGAGCAACAAGTGAAGAGACAAGATCCACCAGTGACTCAGTGTCCCTGGAACTATTTTCCTCACTTTCTTCGCCTCCCACCTTCTGTTCGTTACAGCCGATATGACGGACTTGGAGGATTGGTGATTTCATTTGTTTTTCAATTACTTAGGGTCCAGTTAAACTATCTTCTGAAATACTACACTTTATTGCTGGCTATTTGTCCCTACTTTCTATGCTCATCCACGAGTGCATGTCCACTGACTCCTGGGTTATCATCGTTTTCTGCAAAAAAATAGATGATAGGGATCGGAATCTCAAACGTGCAAACACTTAGAGCTGGTATTTTGGGCTTTATTCCATGTGAGTTTATTCTCCCTGGTGATCATACAATTATAGTGTGTTTTGTTATACAGTGTCACACATTATTTTGTTATTTGTGTTCCTATTTATGATAAGTATTACTTTATTTTTGTGCAACACTTTTTTGTATTCTGTTTCACTATTTGTGTGTTTTTGGGGATTTGCAGATTTCTCATACACAAATATTTTTTACTCACCTTTAGCGCCTATCACTTATTTTTTATTTAGATTCCTATATATTTGGTTACGGCCCTACTTAAGGTCCCCTATGCTGAACCCTTTCAAAAATAAGGGTGTCTCTTTGTGCTACAGAGAGAGCTAGCCGCCTACCAGACTGGACTGCCTGCTTCCCATGAAAGCATGGCAACTGGTGGTTAGAGAATAAACGGGCATGTACAGCCAAATGTACATGTCAGTTTATCCTCAGTCTTTCATTCAAATACAATGTTGATGAGTGCCTCAAAGGGCAAAATAATGCTGAAAACAATTAGTAAACAGCAACGCTCTACTTTTCCTTATTGCCCTATAACTTGCAAAGAAAAGTTAAAATCACAGGGTATTTTCCAAAACAGTCTGGTCACGAAGGGGTTAATAGCACTGGTAGGTAGATGGTTAAACTGAAATTACCCATATTTTTTCCCCCAGCGAAAGCTATAAATGTATGTGTATGTAACACTAGGTCACTTCTAATAAACTCCAGCAGTTGATGGGTTTATGGAACAGACATGTATATCTGCATATATATCACTGTGAGCTAATACAAAATGACATGCTTTGGAAATGTCCCTAGGTAGTTTCAATTTGGAATTGCACAGCACTGGTGAACAAGACAAGTAAGCAACTATATATTTTAATAGATCTCTGTGCATTGACATATTTGTTTTGTCTACTAACAGTTGATACTAACTACTAACTGTGTAGAAATTAAGTCACTATTTCATTTAGCTTTAATGACCTTATTAACTTTTGTTAATAAAGGCAAAAAGTACTGGGAGCCACATGTTAACAAGAACAGACAGCACTAAAATAGACTGTCCTATAGGATGGTACCTGCTTGGGAGGGAACCTCTCCATTAACATATTAGACTAACCCCACCCATATGGCCAGTCCCGACCCAAAATGCATGGCAAGCCTCCTCTGCTTGAGGAACACAGACATATGTTTCAGCCCCTCATAGGCCTCATCAGTGAGCAGGGTTGCCACCTGGCCGGTATTTTACCGGCAGGCCGGTAAAAAATTGGCATCAGGCCAATGTTAAGTCTATGGAGACAGTACCAAGGCCGGAATTTTTTTGAAGAAAAGGTGGCAACCCTATCAGTGAGGTATGACTGGTGTCCCTCTAGGTACAGTAAGTCATGGCCCACGTCTGTCCCCATCCTGATAACTCATGGAAACAAAGTAAGTGGAAGCCACATCTCACCAAGGGTGGACTACACTGAAATTTGAATTTATGTAAAGTAATCGGTAACCTTTGGCATCCCAGCTATGATGTTCATATAACTAAGTGAACTAGTAAATAGAATTGCATGCCAGTTCAAGAGTTAACAATAACTAAATCCTATAGGTAACCTTATCAGAAACAAATTTTTCTTATTCACTGCCTGAAGCAGTGGTTCTGGCAAATACGTTAGATGCCTTTAAAAGTGGCCTGGATACTTTTTTAATGAGCCAGACCTGGCCACTGAAAATGCAGTATAACATTAAAAACCATACATGTTGCAGTGCTGTTAGCTCCCTGGTGTCTGCACAGACAACCTACCATGCTGCCTGTTGGGCTCCCCGCACAGTTTGACTTGTGAGTGCCGATAGGTCACGTGAGCCCGGCGCGTGTCTGACGTGAAACCGCATGGGGAGCCCAACATGTAGAATGGTAGGTTGTGCGCCTGGACACATCATCCCTAGCCATCGTCTCTTCCAGCAAGAGTTGTTTTTTCTTTTTGTTAAAGGGGTGCCTATTTTTGCCCCCCCCCCCCTCCCCCAGCAGACAAGGCATGTGCCACCCTTGTCTGCCTCACTCTAAATACAGCAGTGTTTGCAATGTTCCAATGATGACAGACTCCCTGTAAAAACAGACCCTTTATCCACAAGAGACCTTGAAAAAAGTCAGACTCACAAAGTCAGAGTTTACATTTGTCACGATATCTAATGAGACAGAAAATCATTCAGTGAACATTTGTTACATTAAAGCCAAGGTGAAAATGAAACTTTCAAATGTTAAAATGAGCTAAATCATTTAGATTCTAGATATTTAATAACACCATGAAAAAGAATTTCTCACATCTTGCTTGGAGACTATTCATTTTTAATCTTATTGTTTACTTATCAGCACTGTTTGCACGATACTGATCAGTGTGCTGGCTCCTACCCCACTTGGCAGATCTTAGAATTATACATTCTTAAAGAGCTGCTGCTTTGATGTTCTGTCTTGCAAATTTGTCAGTTCAAACAAAATACAGCCAACAGGATAATGGAACTGGTGACAATTTTCAGTTGCAAATGTTTAAAGTTATTATTCAATTTATTTCAATTAATAATCTGCATGATGATTTGTTGAAACACTTTAGAAACAAATTAATTTTAATTAAAGGGCCATTCCAAGTAAAAGATAAAAAAGATAAAATGAACTGACTTTTTTCAAAACAGCCTGTGTTTGGTCCTTTTCTTTCATTTTACTGGTACTCCGTAGAGTGTAACCATCTTAATGTGAAAAATAATAAAGCACGACAAAGTATTAAATGACATTATATGAATCAGAGGCATCCCAAATGAATTAACTACACTTATTCTCATTATCCCTAAAAAATTTGTAGTTTTTGCAAGCTCTTGTGAAATGTAACTGGTTCTCACTTTGAACGCTGGTTCCAGTTACCAAAGTGGCCTCATCTGACAGATTACCAAATTATTCAAAGAGATTACTCAAGGTGGCCTCTTCTGGCAGAAGGGATCACCTGCAGGTGCTTGCAGTGGGATCCGGGGCATAGCTCAACACATCATGCAGGGTTGATTGGACCATGTATATTAGGACAGCATATAATGTGGTTAAACCGTTTTTGAGGTTGCTACATAAACAAAAAAATGTATATGGCTACCAGCTGTTCTTCACCATTAATGTAAAAAAAATGCGGACACCCCTGACATAGAAGGAAATCTCATCTCCTCAAGTGATGATCCCACTGTAGAGTGGAAAGTGCTCTACAATAAACACATACACTTTACATCGAGTGAGCAACGAGGTATATATATATATATATATATATATATATATATATATATATATCAGGGGCGTATCTTGCCCCTGAGTGACAGGCATGCTGCCAGCCTGTCACTCGGAGGCACAGCCAGCACACAAACCCCCGGAAATACACGAGTTATGTCCGAAAGGCAACTCTGCTACGAATTCGGCAACAGAGTCACTCACTCTGTTGCCAATTCGACAAGCACAAAAAGTTTATGAAAATTCCTATGCATTTAGTGCTTGTAGAATTGGCAACAGAGTGAGTGACTCTGTTGGCGAATTCATAGCAGCGTTGCCTTTCGGACATAACTCGTGTATTTCCGGGGGTTTGTGTGCTGGCTGTGCCTCTGCTCGAAGCACACAAACCCCAGAAATACACAGCGCACACACCTAGCACATATGGAGAATCTGCCACGGATATATATATATATATATATATATATATATATATATATATATATATAGATATATAAAGGTGTTCATGGCATTCAATAGCTTGACTCAGTAAACAAAAGAAGAGGCAAACATGGGTAGTATAGATATTCACACAAGCTAATTTAAAAAACACATGTATTGTAGTTTAAACAAGCATTATTGTAAGCTTTATTGTGGTGGATTTCTGTGATACACCCACATGGATAAAATATTAGAAGCTCATGGAAAAGAGCAACAGAGCAGTAGGAAAGATGATTTGGTGAATCTGGGTTCAAAAGTGAAAGGGACAGTTTACAGGTATGTATTTATTCACAAGATATATTTATCTTTTTGTATTCCTTGTGATAGATGCATGCTACTTTTCCGTAATCATTTTTTTACACTTATTTTGTAGTACATGCTTAACATTATGTAGCATGCCCTCAATCACATAATATAAACCCTGCTATTGAGTTCTATAGACCAATGCTCAAGGAACCCCAATGGGTCAAGTTTTACAGAAATCCCATCTTAAATAATGTCATCCCCTTAATGACTGGTTTGGAAACCATTAGTATAGACTATGTCTCAAGAGCAAAAAGTTTAGATTACCACTATACATGAACCACTATACATGAAGTCTAAATGGCAGTGTTGGGCCTGTAGCTCTGAAGCTATTCTCATCAACGAGAACCCTATAAAGTTCAGCATAGCAGTGATTAATTGCTCAAAACCCCCCCAAAGATGTTTGTTATGTCTGATATTGTGTTGTTGTCTTATAATATGGACATTTTATCACACAAAAAAAAATTTCAAGGTTTTTTTTCAGAGTATTTAAAGGGACTGTATCACCGAAACATTGGTTTTACTTTGAATGTAGAGCTTAAAAATCATTGAAAATGATCTATACATTGTCTTAGCAAAATTGCAAGCAAATGCCTAAATTAGGAGAAGAACAACGTGTTTTAAATGTGTCTGTGTAGTGTCCTGCTTATGACATCACTTGTGGCCTGATATGTAAATTACACATTTGCCATTGAAAATCAGTTAATTTGCATATCATGTCACAAGTGATGTCAGGATAATGTCAGGACTTGTCCCAGTTCCCAGATTTGCACTCAGGACTTGACCCAACATCCATATTTGCACTTACGACTTGTACCAGGACTTGTACCAGGACAAACTTAAGGCCAAAGTAGCTGAGTTTGAAACATTCCTCCATTCAACTGCATTGGCAAATTTTTCCAACTCTGCTGCAGTGGCCTAAAGTTTGAACTTCCCATCCCAATTCCCTGTATTTCTCTATTTATTGAGTTGATCCTATATTTTGGTTACATTTTCTGTTGTTCACCACAACTGACTCTTTACTAAGTTCACCATATTATTTGCCAAGTAAAGGCAATGTATTATCATAAACAATGGTTTAAATACTGTATTTTATAATATGTAATAACTATATCCCAGTGTTGCGAAGAATGTCAAGCCTATTCTGTTACACAAAGCTACATCTTACCAGGTAGGATTTTAAAGAGTGGTCACAGTCTCTATTGTAGCTTAAAAATAAGCATTTACGTATTGTTGCCCAGAGCCCAGTAAAAACTTGCTTAAATATTGTGAATGTAGTTTCCAGTGCCAGATGCCAAGTGCTGGAGAGGGAGTGAATATAATGTAAATTATTTCAAGCCTAAAACAAAGATTTATTTCTGGTGATGTCAGTCTGTCTTGAGTTGAAACCTAGAAAATGAAAGATATGCATCTGCCATGAATAATAGTGTAAGAAGTTAAATGTACCAGTCAAACAACAGTGCAAAAGTGTTATTCTTCATTCACAATAACCATTTTCTGTTTATCTAGTTCTGTTGGGAATATTAACAAACCACTATGTTTAATAGAAAGGATATCATTAATTGATACATATACAACATCTGGTGATCTATGGTCCTCCCAGTGTCTTGTTGATTGTTCGCAGTAGGAGTTAAAATTGAAAATGCAGTAGTATGGCAGATTGGACGTCCCCAGAAACTAGCACATAATTATTACCGTATATACTTGAGTATAAGCCGAGTTTTTCAGCCCATTTTTTGTGCTGAAAAATGCCCCCCTCGGCATATACTCGAGTCAGTGTCTGAAAAAAAAAAAATCTAAAACTTACCTCGTTCCTGCTCCGTCTCCCGGTGCTCTGAAGGTCCGTGGCTGTGAGGGAAGCGTTGTGAGCTCCCCTCCAGCTGCGCGGTCAACAAAGTGTGTTGAAACTTTTTTTTTTAAACAAACTTTATTGATCCGCGCGGCTGGAGGGGAGCTCACAACGCTTCCCTCACAGCCACGGTCCTTCAGAGCACCGGGAGACAGAGCAGCAAAGAGGTAAGTACTGGGGTCTGGGGAAGGGGGGGAGGAGGGTGGCATAACGAGCATACTAAGGGGCAATATCCTGGAATATTAAATGGCATATTGGGGGCAATATCCTGTAATATTAAATGACATATTGGGTTCAATATCCTGGAATATTAAATGGCATATTGGGGGTAATATTCTGGAATATTAAATGGCATATTGGGGGCAAAATCCTGGCATATTGAGAGCAAACTCCTGTAATATTAAATGACATATTGGGGGCAATATCCTGTAATATTAAATGACATATTGGGGGCAATATCCTGGACTATTAAATGACATATTGGGGGCAATATCCTGGAATATTAAATGGCATATTGGGGGCAATATACTGGAATATTAAATGACATATTGGGGGCAATATACTGGAATATTAAATGACATATTGGGGGCAATATCCTGGAATATTAAATGGCATATTGGGGGCAATATTTACCAGTAGCTGCCTCATTTCCCACCCTAGGCTTATACTCGAGTCAATATTTTTTCCCAGTTCTTTGTGGTAAAATTAGGTGCCTTGGCTTATATTCGGGTCAGCTTATACTCGAGTATATACGGTATATTATATACCTAAGAGAATATTATAAATTAATTAAGTTAAGTGAGGAATGTAAACAATTATTCAGAATGTCTTAAGTTGATGAACAAGTTCATCTGCAGACTCCCTGTCAAAATGTTTTCAATGTTACTCTTTTACTTTATTATTTGTAATAATTTTAAAGGGGGCAAAAAACTAAAACTGACTGCATTTCTCACCCTAATAAAGTTGGCAACAAATGTATAAATTCAATATAAATGAGAGGTTTTGGTTAAATGAATTGGCCAAAGCATAATTGAGCTCACCCGCCGTGTCAAGGCACACACTCAATAGGGTGAGAAACTCTCTAACTTCCTATATAGGGGTCACACAAAGCAGGGACACAGCCATGGACATTGTTATTCTCCTATTTAACCCCTTCCCGTCGGATGGTGCTTTGATCCTTAACTCAAAGTGGCTCAATTGACAGACCCGCACACAGCTCATCGAGGGGGGATGTGGGGGTGTGATGAGCTGTCCTACTAGCCTCTAGGCACTTAAAAGTAGGATAGCATGGAATGTCCTACAAGCGGAAAGGGGTACATTTATGCACAGGCCAAATGATTACAAAATACTTATATCTTCAGTATCTGCAGTATACATGATTGTGGTAATGTATAAAAACTCCTGCACTGCAAAATGTCGGAACTTTTATAAAAGAGCGTAATCGCGATATGTTATGTATAACAGCGATTGGGCTTTTTTATAACTTCCGACATTTCTCACTGAGTGGTTTTTATACATTTCCCCCATTATGTATACTGCAGAACCTGAATAACCTTACAGAAAGGTTTAGTTTTTTTTAAACTGAAGGAAGTTTTCTGTCAAATCAGGCACTTGATTTTTTTAACAATGAGTGCAGACACAACCTAAATCTATGCATTCGGTGAAGATAACGCAGACTCCTATGAGTCTGAATTATACATTGGTGCACACGTCAGTTTCACCAGTATTTGGCGATATCTGCGTGTGCGCCGTGTTTATACATGCCCCCTATAACTCCTTTTCATACTGCTGCAAATGTGTGTTAATGCCTTTGAGTGCCACCTGCAGAGGAAATTAGCAGTTGTCCAAACTCCAACACTAGAAAAATGACTAATACTTTTTCTCTTACCTCTTGAATTGGCATTCTAATGTCATTATTTCCCTCCAAAACAATTGCTACCAAGATAAAACATCTTGGTTGCGATATAAGTCATTTTTCCCAACAACAAAGAGCATTAAGAAAGTCCCCAAATGGAATTGGGCATAAGTGCCAGGCTTAATCTAGTTAATGAAACAACAGTAAGTTACCATGTTTGGAAGAGTTGTGAAAGTCTAATAATAAACATGTGAGGATTTCCACAATTTCTGCCAGATGTTGAAGGTGCAGTGCGCAGCTTGGAACTGTGCCTGCGGACACCTGGGACATGTGTCGATTTCTTTCAAAATACATTCTACAGAGTATAATTTCTGATTAATTGTATAATACTATGCGTCATTAAATCTATGAATGTTAGCAGAGGTATCATATACTCGCATGACTTCGTCTGCCCCATTTAATCCAAAATAAGCTACTAATTCGCATATTATTGCTTGTTTTATTTTATTTTTCCTTTGCCATAAAAGTAGTCGAACCAAAAAAAATTTTTTTAAAAATTAATCAGCCAAAATAATTTTTATAACTAACCTTGTCATTAGAAAAGGTTAAAACCATGTGCTCAACACTGTTTTCTATTATAATTAACATTCTAAACTGAAGAAAGTATAGTTAACCCTATGTACGCTTGTAGGATGTTCTATGCCATCCTAAATCACAGGTGCCTAGACGCCTGTAGAACGACATAGAATGTCTTGACTTTAACAGCTCATAGCGGCTCCCTGTAATGAACTGTGGTGTGAATGCCTGCAGCAGGATGAGGCCTCAGCCAGTCATGGAAAATTTAGGTGATGCTCAAAGTAAGCTGTCTACTCTTTACTAAAACTTGTAGATCGGGCAAACATCCGCTACATCACACATGATGTCGCAAAGTCTTGCGCTATTTCTCCAGGGACCCACAGGGTCTGTAAATACCCTGAATGAGTCTTTGCTCATGTGTCCCTGGCAAGAAGTTGCTGTTTCGGTCAACACGTCATCAGGCATGAAGGCGTAAAATAAATAACTAATTTGTTTTGGTACACAGAGGTTTATAACTGAAATGTTTATATTTTTTAGAGGTGAGTCGGATGTGTTTTTAATGGATTAAAAATAATAGCACACCACTTTACAATATAATAGTTGAGATCCTGCAGAGATGAAAAATGTTAAAAACATTTAAAAAATATTGTGTAATTGAGAGCTGATCTTATTATATTAAATGTTCTGCCCACCTCTATTATTATAACCTCCATTAAAACATGTCATAAAATAATTTAGACATCATTTTGAAACTACATAGCTTCAGACAATAATTAACTGTTTTGCTATAATGGAATATATATGAATATAATCGTCTATGCCAACACACAAGATGTGAAATGATTATGAAGATACTTTTAAACTTTTTTTGAGCTCTACATTTTAAACAGGATGTAGATTGTTTACTGGATTCATAAACAGTAAGTCTATTATAGAATGAATATGCTTAAAAATATGTATACAATTTGTGTAAGGGCTTACATCACACTAATATATATATAAATTTGCAATTCATACATTACACAGCTAAAAATAGTATACAAAGCATATTCTTGAAAACATCCAATTTTGGGAAGAATGCAGGGGAGAGCTGACAAGGGGGATAAATGGGCAATTGACCCCCAAGCTGCTACCTAGCCTGACTCAATCGGCTTTTCACTTATCATTGCTCCATTGCGTAGGCCAGGCAACCAGCTTCCTCAAATGAGCCTCTGACTGGCATCCCATAGGTTGGGATAGAAAGCACCAAGTTCAGGAATGTCCAAAGATTTGGCCTTACACGCAAACCTTAGAGGCAAACACTCCTTCCTTGTCTCTACCTTCACAGCCTTTCTACCCCTTTGCATTTGGGTCAAGAAAGGCCAGTGGAAATCTGGTACAAATGCATTGAAGCCCAACCACTGCTCTATCCGTCTTGACTGTCTATGTGTCTTGTCTATATTTTCTGTACATGACTGGCCTGTCCATTTGTGTCTATATCTGATATTAATTGGGAGGCTGATGAAGTTGCACCATGGGCCACTTAATAGTTTTTTTCTACCCCCCAAAGTTGCCAGCCCTCCCCTGGAAGTATGGAGTGGTTGTACACAAGGAAGTTGTTGTCTTTATTGCTATTAAAAATACACATCGAGGGAGTTACAGGTGAGATGAACATTACATCTCACTGATACAACTATTTGTTGTACTGGGGCAAACCTGGTGATGTTTGTCAAAAAGTTTTAGCAAATTCACACCAAATCTGGCCTTGCACAATGTATAGTAGAATCGACCCTTAGGGGGTCATGTACTAAACAAGTGCAGTGGGAAAAAAAAGTAGGTAAAACATGAGTAAGAAGCAATTTGCGACTATTTGTAACATTTTGCGCTTTTTTCCCCCTATTTTTATATAGTGTGCTTTTTTTTCGGTTATGCTAATAAATTACTATTGTATTTGCGCACGCTAAAGAGTTTTGCGAATATTTTGTGAAAAATAATTCTTATTTGCGTGTGAAAAATTCACCAGCTGTTAACAAATACTATCAAAAGAGGAAGAAAAATCGCAAACTTGCCTGTTTTTATTCACAATTTACTCGAATTTACTATTTGAGTGTTAAATGTTTAGTACATTGCAAAAGGAGCAAAGCGCAAAAATAGTTTTGCACATAAAATATATTTGTGTTTTTTTTAGTACATGCCCCTCTTTGCGTATTATTTTAAGAGTGATACTTTAATACACTGCCATTGTTACATGTATACGGTGAGGTTGTTTGCACTGTGAAAAAATGTACCTCTTCATAATTACCAAATTTGAAAAAAGTTACACTGCTGTGAGTAGCCATATAAGGTTAGTCTTTGGCAGAATCATTTATTAAGTGGAAGAGAAGTCTATTTAACTATTTTTAGTAAACATAGATTTAAGCACATACTTATATTTCCAGACAATCCTCTTTCAGAGGCCCAGCAGTGTTAGACTCAACATATAAAATTATATTACTGTATAAAGAAATGCAAAAACACCTATGGATTTTAATCATAACATTCAAGCTAAAAATGGTCATGCAACTCATTTTATTTGCTGTTGAAATTTTGATGTTCTGAGAATTTATAATTTATAGGTGTGCACTTCAATTCATACTTTCCAATTTAGTCTACAGTGTTAAATTGCAATCATTAAATACTGGGGACATTTAAAAAATATATAAGTGGACTATTTTGAAATAAACCATTTAGAAAAAAAGTTTTTTGTTCATGAAGTGTCTTTAACCCCTTCATGACCAGACTGTTTTTGGAATGTTGTGCGTTAATGACCGTGGCTTTTTTTTACGCCTCTGAGGTGTTTGTGTTTAGCTGTAATTCTAAATCTTTGTAATTTGCTGTACTAACACAAATTGCATATTGTTTTTTTCAGGACAAGAAGGGCTTTCTTTTGATGCCATTATATGTTTATATCATTTATTTTATTATGAAAACAATTGAAAAATATGGTGAAAAATGTTCTGACTTTTATTTGTAAAATATTTTACTAAACTACGAAAGCAAATGAAAAAAAAACAGATTCTAATATTGGTCCTGAGTTTAGAAATACCCAATGTTTATATTTGTTTGCTTTTTTTAATGTTATAGTGTAATAAATACAAGTAGCACAAAGCAATTTCAAAACCATTACCCCCCCCCCAAAAAAAAAAAAATTAGCATTACTGACATTGTGACACTGAAATCTGTTATGAATCGCTGAATCACCCCCTCATGTACACATTTTTTATAAAGTAGACATCCCAGGGTATTCAACTTGGGGTATTTTGACACGTTTTATGCAGTAATTTTACCACCAATCTTTGACAAATTTTGGCATAGACATTTTTTTTCATTTTTTCCACACATACTTTGTAGTTAGGTATGAATTTAAAGGGGTTGTTCTGTTTTTTGCCAAACACCCCAATATATTTCAACTTGCCCCTTGTATAGAGGTACCCCACTTGTATAGGTTTGCTAGGGTTATATAGCTGGTACAGGGCCAAATTTAGGATACGGTTATTGCAGCTTTAAAATGTGTATTTATTATGTAATGTTTGTGACTACATTTCCTATCATGCTCAGCCAGCCAAAAGTGACCTTAGCATCATAGGAAATGTTGTCTATAGTAGGAAACACAGATTATTGCTCTTCTGCGACTCCATGGATGATGTATCAAGCTGCTGCAGGCCCCTATCTACTGCTGGGGGCCAATGCAAAGCACTGGCCCCACTAGCAGTCTTTTTTCTTTTTAAATAAAATATCCCCAGTGCACCACCGACAGACCTAACATGTCACTGGTCCTCTTCGGAGTAACTTCTTATTTTTATATAATTTATTAGTATTTTTTTTATTATTTTTCAATTATTTTTTATTTATGTATTTAATTTTATTTACTTTTTTAAATTTAATTTTATTTATATTTAACTCTAACTTTAACCCTAGGGTTAGGGTTAGTACAAGATGGCTGAAGTGTCTCGGAGACACATAGCAATGTCATTTTTATGTGATTGGATCTGCATGACAGTCCAGGACCATCATCGGTCACAAAGGAGTTTAGATGGAAAATACCAAATTTGTAACGATATTAAATTGTTTTTGTTTTTCTGAGTTGGTAGAAATCCAGAAATAGATTCTTTAATAAAATCACAGATGACAAATACAAAATCCATGTATTTCAAAACCTAGTGTCTACAAAAACTTTGAGTGGTCCCCACAACTGTCTGTATTAGTGCCTCTTGCCTAATTGCTGAACGTATCTGACAAATAAAGGGGCAGTGAACCACTTGCTGCCTGTGGCCATTAGTAAACCTCTGCTGTGATTATGGTCACAAAAGTATCACTGACCACTAATATTTATATAAAAATTTATTAATCCTTAAGTTAACCACTTCCAGTTTTTATGGGTTTTTCTACGTATAATTATATGGCAATTTTTTAACCTATTTGCAGGATGTTTTAGATTGTCTTAGAGAATGGTTAGTGTATGTTTATATACTTTTACTTTAGAGTGCACAACATTTTATACATAATCCCCAAGATATTCTACCATTTACTCTCTGAATGCATTACTTGCCACCTATTTTGTCTGTGTTATTCTTTCCACTTCTGTATAAATCTTTCCTTTTCCTGTTGGCACTTCTTCTTGTCTGCTTTTTTTCTATTATTGGTCCATTTTACATTTTATTACAATCTTCACCTTACTTTGCTTCCATTGTCTCCCACTTTTCAACTCTCCTCATCCATCTTGCTTTTGTGTATCACTGTCACTTATAAATTCTGTTTGTTGTAAAAGTGCTTCTAATGTGTAACTTATAATCAGACTTATATTTTACATATAGAGAAGAGTGAGTTTGAGAATTCAGCCAACTAACAGATCATTTATTGGAACTTGAGCACCAATCTATTTCT
The DNA here is from genome assembly GCA_036172795.1 of Pelodytes ibericus. Taxonomy (NCBI): domain Eukaryota; kingdom Metazoa; phylum Chordata; class Amphibia; order Anura; family Pelodytidae; genus Pelodytes; species Pelodytes ibericus. The sequence goes on from CM069858.1 coordinate 154,721,715, forward strand.
TAAGACTGGACATTATCAAGACGTTATTGTTTTAAAAACTATTAGACTGTGTTTCAATCTTCTTATATAGTTCTTTGCCTTTCTTTGATAGCTCTTCGAAGTCGATCAGGCAGATCAATCATCAATGGGAACTGGGCAATTGATAGACCTGGAAAGTTTGAAGGAGGTGGAACAATGTTCACATACAAGCGACCAAATGAAATTTCAAGCACGGCAGGGGAGTCATTTTTAGCCGAGGGACCAACAAATGAAGCACTGGATGTTTATGTAAGTGCAACCAAATTTAAAGGCATTATAATATCAATATAATACATCTGATTGAAAGAAAAAGCATGCATGGTTAGAATAGCAAATGCTGGACATCTTCTGATTGCAAAGGGATTAAGTATAATGCGTCTTTCATCTGCTTTTGCTGATTCAGTATAACTACTTTGAGTCTTGTTGCTGTGCTCAGTCTCATGGTCTATCATTTGAGAGTAAACTTTCCTGCCATGGTGCATCATTTTGACATTAAATTCATAGTTAGCTGTGTTTGACTGTTTCTCACCCAGTTTCATTCCTCCTAGGCAAATGTTTCTGTTTTAGCTAATGCTTGTGTTTCAACCAAGCATTATGGTTAATTATACACATGACTCTTTGCCTACAAAATTCCTAACTTTGTGGTAGTGTACCTAGAAGAATTGATTCAGTTTTGATGGCAGAGTGTGGTCACACCAAATATTGATTTGATTTTTATTTTTCTTCTGTTCACTCACTTTGCATTTTGTTAATGAACGATTAACATTTGAAGTTTTGAAAGCATTCTTACTTTACAGCTTTGTTCAGGCTAAAATGTTTGCACAATACTGTATATTCTTAAACCATATGCATACATAAGGCAATTAACCCCTTCAGGACCAGGGATTTTCTGGGCCAAGGACCAGAGCTATTTTTCAATTTTTAATATGTGTTTTTTGAAACGTAATTTTCCTCTCTGTCATTTAACGCACCCATACAAGTTATATGTTGTTTTTTAAAGGACAGTTAAAGCTTTCTTTTGAGACCCTATACATAAAAATAATCTATAATTTAGTATTAAAACAATTTAACCCATTACTTTCACAATAATAATCCACACAACTAGTACAGCACTAACCCACTTATCCCAACTAATTAACAAACAAAAAAAATATAGGTTTCCAAACCCCCCTAACAAAAACCCCCATAAAAAAACTCTGACCATTGCGATGTCAGAGCCATAAGAATCACAAAACGGGCATGCAGGGGTTAACTTTAATTAAATTAATATATTACAATAAAATGTATTTATTAAAAAAACTTTAAAAATGAAAATAAAAAAACAAACAAAATGAGTGCCATAAAGTAAGAAGGAAACTGATCACAGTTACAAACTGTGATCAGCAAGGAAATGGTTAACTTTGTTTTTTTTCCTGTTTTTTTACAGGTAACTTTTTTTCTTCTTCTACACTTACCTGTCACTCTCTGAGCTTCACTATAAGTACGTGAAGGACAGAGAGTGAATTATCGGTGAATTAAGGTCAGTGTGTGAACACATTGACTTTGCCATCTAATTTGCATGTTATCGCGGTGATTGAGTGATCACAGCGATCACATGCTCGTAAATCCGCTGATTGGGTACATGAGGTGTTCCTCGGGTGCAAGGCAGAGTCCTGGACCTGTTTCAGACCAGCTGGCAGTGTGCACGGAGCTCACCGCCAGCTTAACTACAAGATGAGTTAACTCGTCATAAGGTCACTAACGCTGCGGCTCTTATGACGAGTTAACTCGTGATAAGGTTGTAAAGGGCTTAAGCCAAAAACCTGCGTCAAATATCAGAGTACAGCATGTAATTGCAATGCAATAAAGTTAATCAAAAAATTGGATTTAGTATATTTGTGTTATAAGTAAAAAAAATACTGTTACATGCTATGCTTTATTGTATGTCAAAATTGAATTTATGTCCAGAATTCAGGATCCAGACATGTAGAATTAAATTAAGCTATTCATCAACAACATTTCCAACACTAATCACCCTTGTTGCTTTCCCAGTCAGGTTCAATTTCTGGGACAAAAAAGATTCCACATTTTCTCATTCAAAAGCAGATTCATCATTACTCTGCTTGCCTCTGACATAGTTATGTTAAGTAACTATGGACCTCATGCAGAATTGTCAGAGCCCTGCCAAAGATACTTTACACAGAAGAGTTTTTTAGCATTTTTTTGTTTGCACTTGGCAGTGTATTCTTTGTACACAAATCTTTTTTCCAAAATACACCCAAACCATATGGAAAGTTCTTTTTTTCCCACAACATATTTTAAGGTGAACCTGTTATTCACAAATCACAAGTCACTGGGATCTTTACACTAATATCCAAGTTTGGAGTTCGAGAGTAACACTAATCTCGAACTCCAACCTCAGACAGAAACGCCTCCTTCCTCGTATGCCTTATTTCCACCTCACAAAACCGTATTCACTAACCATTTTTTACAAGATCGAGATGTGGTGGTGAGTGGATGAGTGAAATTTCTCGCATCACATTCATTTCAATGGGGAACTGGGAAAAAATGGTTTTCAAGTCCAACTGTCGAGCTTGACAAAAACCTTCTCCCATTCAATTGAATGGCCTAAGGTTTATAACAGGTGTGGTAAAATGACTGCACCTGTTAAAAGAAGTGTCCAAAAATATAAAAAATTAAATAATCCTTCCCCACTTTTACAAACCTGGTCTGGTAGCTTCCGAAATGACCATTAGATAAGGGCAAGTGGCCCTAACCTCTTGCCTCTATTATAATTGGTTCCAGGAGCTGGGCACCAAGAATAATCTAAAATAGTTAAAGAGGCAAATAATTGGCTGGATCTGTTAGCCAATCAGAAGCCTCCCTGCTTCCAGACCAGCCTCTGAATTCTCTTTCAGGACACCTGTATTCTATAACTCTAGGGTACAGGCCAGCCCCCCGCTCTGTTTGGCTTTGTGCACCAGCCTCCAGACTTGCTGTGCCTCAGCTGTGAGACACAGCAAAGAGTTAACCAACGTGTATCTATTAAGATACACATGGGGTTTTCTCTGGATCAGCAGGACATCCTTTTTTAACTCTTGCTTCAGTTAAGGAGGCAAGTCCCTGGCACAAGGGGAGCGATGGGGGCCTTTTCTTTTAAATGATTTAGGACGTGGGGCATAGCACTCCCCTAGTCCCATGGGGCCATTATTTTTGTAGAATCAGGACTTGGGGACCATTCTTTTTATATAATCGGGGACAAAGCTCTCTCCAAGTCCAGTGGGGGTCATTATTTTTATGTAATCAGGACTTGGGGGTTTAGCATTTCCCAAGTCCCCTGGTTGCCATTATTTATATATTATCGGGAGTTGGGGACATAGTGCCCCCAAAACCTCAGTGAGCCTATTATTTATTTGGTGCTTGGGGGCATAGCATCCCGAAGCCCTAGGGGGATCAAATTTAATTTAATCAGGGCTTGGGGGCATAGCACCACAGGCATACACAAGCCTTCGGCCCGTGTGGGACATTTTTTTATTTGATGTGGCCAACGGGTGGCCGCTGGATGCAAGAGGGAAGAGCTGTCTTTTTTATTTCATTAGGGGGGCGCTAACGGACTGGGGCTATTAAACCCCTTGTCCCCTACCATTCTACGTACATTATTTAAACTTTAACTTTTGCCGACTGTAATGCTCTGAATTGCATCTAGTCCATTGAGTCTTGTTAGAAATAAGTGATTTAACAAAACTTTAATCTTGAGAACCGTGCATAATAGAATCTAAAATTCATTTTAATTTGGTCATTCATTTAAAAATTCAGTTTTATTATTGTACTGCCGCTTTACAAATAGATTTTAATTTGCAAAACAGTGGGTTACAAAAGTTAGGTCAAAGTAGTTAAGCTTCAGTGTTGTTTTCCCTTCTCATACTCCGTAAAACAAAATGCCAAATGACCCTTATGTAATTTTTTTTTATAATGAAGTAAAAGTAATATTGTTTTCAGTGTTTCACTGCTAACTCTATGTGATCATGTTACATGTTACATATTTTATGGGGTTTTTGTGATACTGCTTTTTTTACTTGTGATATCCTCTTTAAGTAGATATCTCTATGTTTGGTAAAACTGGTAACATACATGAAATGAATTATTTCACATGCTATTTATCTAAACATTTAAAACATGTAGAAAGTTTCAATTAGGACCTGTCTTTTAGGTTAAATCTTCTCTCCATATTCAGAGATGCTCTAATGCCCTAGTGGGTCAAACTTAAAAAAATCTTAATAAATGACCATCTTTTAATTAAAACATTAATTATTTATTGATCATGGTACTGAGTCTGTGTATGGAGTCTACGTGGGCAAAATATACATTTATTTTTTTCTGAAGTCTCAAGACATTAAAATTTGTTAATGATCAAAAGAATTTGGCAGTGCATTTTGGCATCTTTTCAGTGCAAAGTATGTATATAATTTTACTCGTAGGGACAGGGTTTTAATGGTCAAACATTGCTTAAACACAAGATTTTGTTATGTGATTCTAAGAGTGCTCAATAATCAATGCCAAATGTACCATAGTAAGGTATTTGTTTGGTGTATATTATAAAAATATGTGTTTGTGTATATAAATATATTGAATTGTTAAGTAATGTTATTGGTGTTTGAGAGGCTAAACATATTACATGTCACTTTTAGTTACTACATTTTTTTATATTTATTTTTAAAGCTACAGATGTAGTGCACCTTAAATTGGACCAATCACATGAGAATTTCTTTGTATACAGTGTTCAAAAGTTTGGGGTCACTTTAAAATGTCCTTGTTTTTTAAGGAAATGTGGCCATTAAAATAACATCAAATAGTTCAGAATTACAGTGTAGACATTGTTAATGTAATAAATGACTACTGTAGCTTGAAATAGCTGATTTTTAATCATGTATATATTGTATACTGCTGAAAATTGTTGTGTTGATTAAAAAAAAACTCAATAAAACTGTCCTCCTGTAGAATCTAAATCATTATCGCTAACCTTGTCAATGTCTTGACTGTACTCCCTATTCATTTTTCAACTCATTTGATGTATGTGTTTATGGTATACATGGAAATGTTAAAACAATAATACCAACAGAATAATCTTCAATCTAACCAAGGTGTTGGATTTTTAGCTGCAAACATAATGTGAAAGTCTGGACAATGTAAGAAAATAAATTTTTGTTAGAAGACTTGTAATCAATTTTGTAAACAAAATATCAGTACTAGGTAAAGCACATGCTATATCAAGAACATTTCTGGTCCACATTAAAAAGGTAGTACCTTAAAATAACATTTAAATAAGGTAGTACCTTGAAAGAATTGTAAATCTGTAAATAGTATAGGGTCTACTCAATAAAGAGACAACTGCAGGGAATTGAGACCGGAAACAACCAAAATGGCCTAGTTGGAAGCATTCTCTAATGCAGCTGAACAGGAGAATTGTTCCATCTTGGCTACATTTGAAATTCCCATCCCAATTTCCTCCTTATTGAGGAGACCCTTATGGGTTTCACCTGTTCTTTTTATATTGTTGCAAAATTAATATTTGAGACATAGTTCATGGGAGTTGTGGAGAGAAAAAGCTAAGGTATCTTCTGTGTTGTAAGCTAGACTTCAAATCATGGCCACTGACCAGAAAATATACAGATGAGAATAATGTAAGGCAATAAAAGTAAAATTGTAGGCTATAAAATGCAATGAAAGTAAAAATTGGCAAGTGCCTCAACCTTTACGTAGGTTTAATAACTAATTTAAAATATGCTTCTATATGTAAGCTACATTTGAGATGAATAATTTGTGGCTCTTGAAATAGCAATGAAAATGTGCCTTGCGCTATGTGTTAAATGTTAATTTCTCATGGCATGTTAAAGGGTGAAACTGTTTAATTTTCCATTCAGGTGTGTTGGTTTTGGTGTACTAGATGATGTACTCTAGATACTAGAGTATAATATTTGTTCCCTTTTTCTCTTTTAGATGATCTATCAACAACCAAACCCAGGGATTCATTATGAGTATGTTATTCCAGCAGCAAATGCGATCAGTCCTCAACTACCTCCTAATAGGAGACCTGGTAATTTCTTATCAATTAATTATTACACCATAGACAAATAAACTGGTGCAAGCGCTGATAAAGGGCAGGAAGATGATATGATAACAATGAATACAGAGTAGTTTAATGTCGTACAATATCAAACTACTCTATATACATTGTTATCCAATCATCTTCCTGCTATTTATCAGTGCTCGCACCAGTTCTGTGTAATTTGACCTTTTCTCCTCCCATGTGAGCGTTTGGGAACACTTTCTCTGGTGTTTTGTCCGCCTCTCTATGTCATTTGAGAAGTTTCTTCTTCACTTTTCGCTCTTCTCTCTTTCTCTAGTGCAGACCCATATCATACCCCTAATTCCAAACACTGTCATTTGGTTGTAGATCTTCAATATATGTGATACAAAGCAAATGACATTGATTTATTAATTCCTAACATATCATAAAAGAGCGAATATATGGTTGTATATTAATCTGTTAAATTACAGTGACGTTGTATGCCTTAATCACAATATAGGTCTTATCAGCCCATGCTGACATTTCACATTTACTTCACATTCATTTATGATTAACATGAAAAAGTAATCAATGATGATTCTATTAATGCATTTTAATGTTGGATTACAAATATTAATAAACATTATTTTAAATTCTGTTGTGGATGTGGCCAGTTTTTCTACAAAATGTAGAAAACTAGTATATGCAATTTCTTTCTATAGTGTAATAGTATATTGTCATCACATAATAATGTTGTGCTCCTTAGGCTAAAGTAACTGTGGCTATTATGCTGTATTCTTCAAGCTTTTTACACTAAAAGTGATATTTTACATTGTCTTCACAATGGGTTCCTTGAAATGACACATTACCATTTCACTAATCAGCATCTCTGAGAATGTAAGATGCTTGGCATCACACACTTGGATATGTGTCTGCTGAAGGCTTGCGTCTGTCAGCCACACATGCAGCAAGCACTCCACCTACTGCTTTACTAACTGAGCATGTTGGATAATCAGGCTATGCATGCACTGCTACAACTGTCCATTTACTCTACAATGCTATACAAAGTGGATTACTCAGAAAAGGATTTTTGGGTCCACATCTCTTATGCGTGTATGAAATGTTTTGCAGTTGTATAATTTAGACTTTTGCACCTTTTTGGTTTTCTGTTTCCAGGTGAACCACTGAATGGCCAGTTAGAGGTAACTGATGGATCAAACCCTACTGAAAACCGAGATTCCTTCAGTGACATTGATATACACACTGAACATGGAACAGGACTGTTGCCTTCCCTGCAGCCTGGATGGATACCATCAAATCACCCAGACAATCAGGTCCTTCCAATACAACCACCAAGGCGGAATCGTGATTACAACTGGAAGCAAGTTGGGTCAACTGAATGTTCAGCTACATGTGGGAAAGGTGAGGTGGGTGCGAGGACATGAACAGACATTTGTAAATAGAGAAAAGATGTCCCATCCCCAAATATGCATCACAGGACCAAACAGTGCTTACTTACAGATCCAGACAAATATTCTAGAAAATAACCTTTTTTAAGTCAGTCCTTGAAGCAATCATTCAATTCTAAAAGGTAAAAACTGTAAATGGCTTAGCTGAGGTAACAAAAAGGGGGTAGCAGAGCATTAAGGCATTTATAAACACAAATCTACACACACCAGACAAGCCCCAAAACATTTCCCACTTAAATCCTAAACTTGCTGTGCTCACACCACTGCAAGGATTTCTGGGTATGCATATGCAAATAAGGTTAACAATGATTACCTTTTTGCCTCTGTATCCACTTATGGACACATATAGCCACATGGAATACTTGGAGCAAATGCACACTATGCATACATTTGTTGTGTATCTTTGAGATAACAAAGAGCTGTTCTATGTTGGGTAGAAGAGGGATTATTAAACATAAATCTACACCAGACAAGCCAAAAGACTTGCTTTTTCCATAGAAATCTCACCTGCACATTCTTACCATAACTTCATTAACATATATAGAAAGGCATGTGTGAAAAGGTCAACAAATATTACCTTCTACCTCTATTTCTACCTTCTATCTTCCAAGATTGATAATTGCTAATAGAAAATGTTGTATCCAAGATGTTATGAGTGAGTAAAAGAATTATCAGCCCCATAATTACTCTTTGGCTTGCGCCCAGGGTACTCCATTTAAAAAAAAAAAAAAAGTTTGCCAGTAGAGGCACTGGCTGGGGAGATCAGAAGATCAGCCCTCTGCACGGCGGCAGTGCAGGATACGGGGAGGGGGCGAACCTCACCGGGTGTGAGGTCCATCCCTACCCTGTGAAGCAGAGCGTTTTCTGCTGCCAGCAACATAAATTCCATGTGTTAAACACACACAGAGCTCTTTCAATGCTGTTTACGCTCCCCACGCTTAGTGATGATGCAGGGCATCGTATTTCTGATGCCCTGAATTATTACTACACGCAGGGGAGAGCGAGCAGCCCTTACTGAGCTCTGTCTGTGTTTAACACACGGAGCTTATGCTGCCCGCGCTTCAAGTAAGAATAGAAGGGGGAGGGAGAACAGAAAAGGAGGGGGAGAGAACGGAGGGGGGAGGGGGAGAAAATAAATAGAGATGGGAGGAAGAGGGGGAGAGAGAACAGATATGGGGGAGAGAGAACAGAGATGGGGAAGGAGGGGAGAGAGAACTAATATGGGGGAGAAGGGGAGAGAAAAGAGCTATGGGGGAGGAGGGGGAGAGAGAGAACAGACATGAGAGGTGAGAGACAGACATAGGGGTAGGGAGAGGAGAGATGTACATGGGAAGGGAAAGAGAGTTAAAATTAGGGGGTTGGAGAGAGACAGACATGGCAAGGAAGAGGAAAGAGACAAACATGGAAAGAGAGAGAGACATACATGGAGTGAGAGGAAAGAGACTGGCGTGTGACGGAAGAGGAGGCTGACAAGGGGGCGCCACGAGGGTGGCTCGATCAGGGCGTCTGAATGCGTAAGTCCAGCCCTGTATGTGTGTGTGATCATTATTATATGTAACAAGTGATAAAGGTATGCCATGTCCTAGGTCATTTATTTAGGGAATAGGAAAGTACAACTGTGCCTTGTTTTATAAGCCAAGGTTGTGTATATTATTATTTATTTAAACATTTTATTTTAGGGTCACGGTACCCATCCTTTCGATGTGTAAATAGAAATACACATGAAGAGGTGACTGAGTCATTCTGTGACCCCAATATGAAGCCCAGCTCTGAAGAAGAAGCTTGCAACCTTTTCCCATGTCCTGCGTTGTAAGTTTTCATTTATTTTTGACAGTATTTCACTGATTAATTAATTATCCTTATTTCAAAAATTATATGTGTGAATTGATGCCAATATTTGCTTGGCTTATATAAAAAGTGAACTGCGGTAAAATGCAAAAAGTTAGGCAAGTTGGAGAATTTTGTCAGCTCCACTAGTAATGCCTGATTTTTTTAGGTCACCTGTTGGATTGCCTTAGTTTATTAATAAAAACCACTGCGATGTTGTTTTACTTATTATTATTCCTAAAATATGTTTACCTTTCAATCAAAGTATTTTTTACATATATTATTAAATTATAGTCTCTGCACTGGCTCCATGAATCCTTCCGATTCAAATCCCTGTACTTAACCTATAACATTTCCTTAAATTTTAGGCATCATTATAAACACCTACTCATTTCTCCACTCCTCTCTTCCTAACTCATATTATTTTCACCCGCAAGTCATTTCCTGCATGGTGCCCACTTCATGCACTATAGCATCAAACATGGCTTAAAATCGAAAAGGCTTACTTTAACTGCCCTTGCAACATCATGCTCTCACACTTTAGCACTATTTTTTTGACTCATAGTCTTAGCTTCAGCTGTCTTCTTTCCCCATGGCTCTGATATTAATCAGATCACTATACCCCACCTCTTAGTCCAGCTTCTATGCATCTGTCTGATATATTTTCTTTTATATTATTTCTACTATATAGTTACCATAACCCTAAAACAATACTGTTGAATATCAAAAATATTACTATAGCCTTATGATATATTATTTATAAATTGCAAGTGGAATGTTCTGACCATGGGCATCTGCACAATTTTTTCTAGGAAGGGCAGGATATCCCCACCCCCTTTGCCTCTACTGCCCAAATACTACCTTACCTGCTACCAATTGCCTCTGTTGACAGCAGTTGTAGTATTAACTAACCTTAGCTGCAATACATGTTTTAAATAAATGAACTTGTCTGCAGCATGCAAACTGTGTCTCTGCCCAGGCTGGGCTTCCAGAGCGAATGGGAGGAGACCAGATAGAGGGAAAGGGAGAGAGCAGACCAAACCACTCTGGCAGCAGGGGAAGTATATAATTAAAATATTGTTTTCTGCACTACCCTGCCTGACAGGTGTTTGTCCTGTTCTCTGTGTGTGGTCAAACTATTCAAACAAGCCTACTGTTTCTCTTTCCAAGGAGTGGCAAGTGCCCCATCTGCCCTCTTTCCCTCCCCAAATTTGGCAATTTTTTTTGCAAGCTAATTTAAGCTAAGAATGAAGTACCGTATTTGCTCGAATATAAGATGACCCTGATTATAAGACGACCCCCCAAACTTTGGCTATTCCTTTAGGAAAAAAACTAAAAGACTGAATATAAGACTACCCTATATGTAAATTGCTTTTTAATATTTAATAAAAATTATGATATTAAAAAAATGCATTTCTTGTTTTTATTTCCTTTTATGTGCCAATGCTGCCTCTCTTTCCCCTTCCCCCAGCTTTGTCTCTATCTCTCTCCCCCCCAGCGTTGTCTCTCTCTCTCTCCCCCCAGTGTTATTTCCCTCCCCCCCAAACTTTTCTTTCTCTCTCCACCTCTCTCCTTTTCTATCTCTCTCTCCCCCTCCCTCTCACCTTGTCTCTCTCGCTAACCGGCTGTTAGCGAGGGGGATCCAGGTCCCCTGCAGCTCTGTGGGGGACCTGGATCCCAATCTTATAGTCTGACCTTGATTTGGGGTCAGACTATAAGACAACCTCGATTATATGAGACGAGGGGTCTTGTTCAGAGCATTTGCTATGAAAAAAACCTTGTCTTATATTCGAGCAAATATGGTAATATTTTGCTCTTTATGCTCCAAACCGTAGGGGCAACAAATATTTTTTTGCGGGTTTTCACCATTTTTCTCCAGTGCAGATTTGAGCCGCACTTGCTCCTAACGTATTATGCTATGAATATTAGTTCTTACATTTGCTTACAAGTTGCTAGACTAATGATAGTCAATTGGGCGCATTGTACTATATCAGTAAATCACAAATTTCTAAACGGATTAGTCAATGATCAAAAGGTTAATTACTTTGGCACCGTAATCTATGTTGACTCACCTCCTAAGGTGCTTTTTATGGATTATTTAACACTGGCTAGATGAAAATGTCACCTGTCTCTTTGCATAAGAGAAGTTAAATATATTTACAATTCAATAATGCTGGGATCTTCATCTGGTTTCACTAAGCACATTTTAGCAAATGTTGATGTTCTCTCATATATCCATGCAGAATAGACTTGATAAATAATGCATAAGACTGTTTGTCTTTCTACATATCCTGTGCCACAATTTAATTTGCCTTGAACAGTCGCTCCAGTGCTATCTAAATTCAACACATAAAATGAAATGTGTTTTTCTATATTAACTGAAAGCTAGCTCTATACATTTAAATGTTCTATTCCAATGGATATATTTGGATTTCCTATATCTCTATGTATTTAGAATTCAAAAGTCCCTGTTGATATGATGGTCAGGTGTCTCGATGCTTTTGTCCATATAGTGTATTTTCCATTTAATAAGTATGCATTATAAAAGACATATATGATATTGTAAGGTTGATAACCTGTCAAAAGCCATGAAATATTTTGATATTCTAAAGTTTTAATTAAGAAATTAGTTAAAAGTCTTCATGTAAAAATATTAATACTAATAGTTATACTTGGGCCAATTTGCTTTATAGTGTTTACCCTGAAATAGAGAGACGTTGCCATACCTTTGTAAATATACATAAGACAATTGCAGATCTCACTATAAACTTACGCAGTAAAGTGGAAGTATCATGAGATTTCGGGGCTAACATTTCGATCGAAGCAGGATTGTAAGCCGCACTATAAAGATTTAAAAAAACAAAAACATTTTCATCAATTACATTTTTTCTAATGGTTTCTACAGAGATTTGAAGAAAACACACTCTATAATTTTTTTAATTTATTGCTTGTTTGTAACTTAAATTTTTCTATTGCAGTCTGTATGTATTTAATGACTCAATGAATAGAGCGCTGTACCTTCAAAAAGCAGAACCATCTGTGTCTTCTATGGATATCTCCAAAATAAACGAAACAAAAACAACTGTGTATGTTCACTTTCAATCAAAGAAGAACTGAGATATATATATATATATATAAAAAAAAATTATAACAATATCTTGGAAACCAATAATACCATCTATCAAGAAGAATACCAACTTGCTAGCAACAGAATGTTGAAATAAATGGCACCTACTGCCACTGCCATGTACAACACCCTTGGAATATTACAAAAGTCTTTCATCTGCTTGACCAATTCTAGACTATAAACCATGACTCTCATGTAATTCTCACTTTTCCCTATTTTCTCATTTTCAATTTTTAAGACAAATTAAAAAGTATTACCCACTGTTAAATTATATTTGTGTTTAAAAATATTGTTTTTATTTGATTTTAATTAATTATTCAATTATTTCCATTCTTAAACTAAATTCAAGTGAAAGAAAAATGGCCACATGTCTTTTAGAAACATTGTGAACCTGTGTTGATATGTGTAATGCATACTGCTTCATTCCTGTCCTACTTTGGTATAGCCCACCAAAACAAGCAAATAAGATATCATGGAGAAGCAAGTGATGTTTGTGTTTCAGTTACCACAGATTGCTGCATTATTCATGTACATTTACCCGCTGACATTCTTGCATATTTTGTGTTCCTTAGCTGGGATATAGGAGAGTGGTCGGAATGTAGCAAGACATGTGGCTTGGGAATGCAGCACCGACAAATCCTCTGCAGGCATACCTATGCCAACCGGACCCTTACAGTACAGCCATACCGTTGCCAGAACCTGGAAAAGCCAGAGACAACAAGTACATGCCAAATGAAGATCTGCAGTGAGTGGCAAATAAGGACAGAATGGACACCTGTACGTAACACATTATTTGTACATATATTAGCATTTTTGCAGAAACCATCTTGCTTAAGTGTGAAACCAGACTTCTATACTTAAGGCTAATGTAAACCCATTTGCTGGCTGAGACAGCCATCCTTATAGATAGAAAATAAGTAGTAATATATGTGCATATATATCTGTAGATATATGTATCTATAGAAAAGTGCGAATGTGCTCTGTCTCTCTCTCTGTATATATTGTGCTCCATATGTCATATACATGTCATACCTCTTTTTATTATTACTATATGTTTAAACTTGTTTTCCTAAAGTTTGGTACTGACAATTGTGGCTGGCTCCAAACTGTTCAATTTTCTTCTCCCAGTGACAGGCTGTAAGACTATGTAGATCTCATCTCTATGCTTGATTATTATTTTTAGTTCTACCTCTACATTAATTTCTTTCCCCAGACACTGTTGATGAATTTTAGTATTGTGAATTTATTTAGATTAGGGCTGACAAGTTATATGGGTAACCTTCAATAAATCTAGACTGGCATTGTTACAGCCAGTTTGTCTTGCTTTGTCTGGAACAAAATGAATTGGGATCTTCATAGTTTACATTTCAATTGTACAGTACATATTTCCTTTGAGTAAACATACAGATGAAAAATCCCTTAATAATTGAAACTGCTTCTAATGTTGTTTGGCAGCGGCTCTTGGAATTGTCACATTTATTTTGTACCTTAGACATTACCTCATTGTGAAACTTTCACAATCTGTTATTTTCAGTATATGACTATGATAGGGGCTTGCGGATGGCTGCTTGTCAGTCTCAGTGAATGCTAGCTACTGTTGAGTAATATATCACCAGTTTCCAAATAGTACTTTCCCCCCCATTGCAGAAAAAAAAAATCAGTTTTATGCCTTTGTATCTGTTGTCTGAGGTAAAGTGCAACATTGACCGATTTCTATCCTTTGTAAAAAAAAAATAATGTTATGTTTCCTTTTCACAGAGGTATAATATTCCATTTTGTGTGTCTATGAAAAGAAAAATGCTTTTTGAGTATCAGTGATGTACAATAGCAAAATGTGTCTGTCCAAAACACAATTTGCTTTGTACATTTGTATTGGAAACAATAGGCTTAAAGCAAAATGTTCAACCTTCACCTTTATGTGCCGATTGGTGCCATCTTGGCATAAAAGCAATTGTGAAATGTAGCATTTATCCAGCAGCACTAGTGCTCATTACAATTTTTAATCCACTCAATTTCACTTCAAGCGGGAACTGTTATTCAGAAATATGTGGGCAACTTAAATCTGTTCAAGTAGATTATAACATTTAGAGTATACATTGTTGCTGTCATGTCACCAGCAAGTTAAATGATATCCCTATGTGAAGTTTACATCTTGGACTATTAGTTACAAATATATATGCTCACGTGTAAGGCCACAACATGCATATACCTTCAAAAAGAAAACTTTAACACAAATTAAGAAAGCACAGGCTTTATTTCACAGTGTGTATCTAACCTTTATGATCATAGCAGATAACCAATAAAATCATTAGAGAGGTTCTGTGTAGAATCAAATCATATGGTTAGTCAGACTGCTGGGAATATTCATTTGCACCATGTAATTTAACCCTATGGCCAGTGGTGTCACTAGGGAGCTGTGCAGGGTGTCTGAACTGCAGCAGGTGACACAATCAGAGATCATTTTGGTTCCTCTGATGGGGTCATTGAGGTTAGTGCTGAGCAGCAGCTCTCTCTGACATGTGCGAGGTCACGTGACCTTGCAGCTCAACACAAGGAACATGGATAAGTGAGTGCATAGAGTGCACTCCTGCAGGAAGATAGGTGCATTTTAATTCATTTTGAAGTGATTTTGTAAGAACCTCAACATTGTGCACGATTAGAGAATGTGTCGGTATTTCAGAATTCACATTTTTATCTGTAATGTGATTTTTTTTTTTTAACTCTAACGAAAGTAAAGATTTGCTTTGTATCATTATTTGTATTTTATGAAGGAATTGTTGCTCCAGAAGTGTTAAGTCTGGTTACCATTTGCTATCAAAATTAAGTTTAAATCTTCTCAAACTAGTGATAGTGGTGTGTTTAAACAACTCTTAACTGTATCTTTTTGGCTTTCTGTGGAGACTTTAACTTGTGAAGGATGTACACCATTGCTCCATTTGTTATGCATTTTGATTGTACAAGAATAGGCTTGACTACCACTTTCTTATTAAACAAAACGTGTTTTGTTTGATCTGTATGAAGTTAGTTCCCTTACAGACCTTTTATTTTGCCCAGTGTGTTTGTAGTTGCACCACCTCTGGAAATTAATGCAATCTTGATTTATATTACTTAATTAAATGCTTCTTTGAATCATGATGACAGTTCTTTAATTGCTATAGTGCCTGCTAACAGGGGAGGGCTGGAAAGAGGTCAGAGGGACAATTGCTGCCAGGGTTGCATTCTAACATGGCTAAATGGGCTGGGTATTGACCAGTTTTCACTTCTAAATGCCCTGGACCATAGCAATGTTTACCTTTCTTTAAAATTCCCTTGTCTTTCTATCAATTACTGTACCATATCTGTCAACATATCTGTGTACCTGGATCAATCTTTGATCCTAATAGGCAGCTGATGAAGTTGCACTGTAGGCCTCTTAATATGCTATCCCTCCCTGCCAGCTAACCCCTTATGTGGGTGTGCTGGAATATATACACAGTTCTTTGTTTGCAAAAAACAGCTTGTGCCAAACCGTGTGACTACACCATTGCTGTCCCCAAACAGATTGTCAGTGACATTGCTGTCCCCAAACAGCTTTTCAGCACCGCATTTGTCCCCAAACAGCTTATCGCCATCTTTGTCCCCAAGCAGTTGATCAGCCAGCACCATCGTTTGGTGACACCAGCCCTAATGAGACCACTGCCTAGGGCATGCCAGCAATTATTGTTCTGTCAATATTGCAAATGGCCCATCTGCAATGCCTTTTCTTTGAAATCTCTTATGCCAGGTTGCCACCGAGTAACTTAACATAGTTATTGGCAATAAATATGCTAAGAAGTACAAATTTAATCTGGTTAATTCATGTATTTATATTTTGAAATTTCTGAGATAACAACTGTGTGGAAACACATTTGTACATTACCTATTTCAGCATGCCATTCATGTGTACAACCTTATTTATGGAACACTCAAATGGACTCACATAAACATATCCCTCGACTGAGATGTCAAGCCAAAATATATAGTTGCTGCAAAGCACTTTTGGCTGTATATTAAGGCCTCAAGCTATTTTGCTTTTGACTGTGTAAATTTCTGTTACTCTGCCAAGGGAGACAAAAAAAAGAGTTATATTTATGTTTTGACCTGAGGAGTAGCTGCCTCCAGCTATCCTACAGTTATTTAATTTTATATGATATATTTAAACCTATAACAGATGTGTTTTCATAGCAGCACTAACCTGATTCTGTTGCATACTTGTATGTATTCATAAGCACTATCCAGGGCAAACAAAACTCCAAAATGTTGTGGCAATCTATTACAAATCAGCAATGGTATTATCTATAGAATTTCTAGCTGTAGAACATTGTAGATGATGTATCTTAACTTGCTTTTGGTGTTTTTCCCAGTGTTCTGTACCATGCGGTGTAGGCCAGAAGACCCGTGATGTAAAGTGTGTCAGCAACATTGGGGATATTGTTGATGATGAAGAGTGTAACATGAAGCTTCGCCCAAACGATATTGAAAACTGTGACATGGGTGCATGCGCCAAAAGTTGGTTTCTTACAGAATGGAGTGACAGGGTAAGATATTTTCTTTTTTGACAGTTGTGTGTCATTTCATTATCAGACTGCTAAATAAGCTGTGTAGCAAACATAAAATGAGTAGATTCAGCATAGGAAGATCAGTTTACCTCAACTAAACAGCAGTAGCTTAATAGATTATATGATGTGCAGAAAACTGGAGCGGTAAAATATTGAAATAATATATAAAATAAGTTGAAAAAACACCCACAAAAGAAACAGAAAATATACTTAAATGGAATTCGTATGCATCTTGCTTATGAATCGAATTCCGGACATAAAATATATATGGGATCCGGAGCTAGTTGATTTCTTGATTGAAGCCTCTTCATTTAGAGATATAACTCAGGTGGAGATATGTGGAGAAAAGCAGACAATTTACAACATAGTGCTACCTGTAACACACAGGTTAATAAGTAGTAGCAAAAATAAATCGTCTGTTAAAAGATCGAACAGTGAAAACAACTGGTATCAATGTAGCAAAACCAGTTAAATGAAAACCAGGGGGAAAAAAATAAATAGAAAATAAACGGTCAGATAAACACCCAAGATGATGAATTAAAATGATTGTTATATATGTATTATAAAAATATAAAGTTTAATCATGTGAAATAAATTAATATCCAACTGTATATAAAACAGACGACAACATATACCGTTTAAAATAAAACATAAAACACATACATAAAATGAAATCTTGTAGAAGAGCTTACAAGAGACGGTGGTGAGTCCTAATTAAAGGTACCCACATATAGTGCTTTGTGCTAATTGCACCATAACCACTCGAACGAACAAAAGCCGCACTGTAACTTCTGAGATCCATGGTGGAGTGAATCACTTTGAGATCCCGCTAATGTCCGTTAGCCTCCACACCATAAACCGGATAATAGCCGATCAGGAGAGACGAAGATGACTTTCCAATGGAATTTGAGGACAAATAAGAGGGATCTTTCTTTGCTGGTCCATATTGCAGTCTGAACCTCGTATACACAACAATTTTTTTTTCCTCTGTATTCACTTAATATATCATATTAGAGTTAATATCATTTTTTTTTTTTTTTTTTTTAAGGAGTATTGTAACAATTATCTTAAGAGCATTTGGTTCTGATTTATGTTATGTATATTAAAGGATAACTATACAGTAAAACTTATCTTATGTTTAAATTGAATTGTTTTAATGAAATAATATAAATAAAGTACCTTATTAAGGTCTCTTAGCTGTGTATAGGCCTGACAGGGGGCAAACATGTTGTTTGGTATCTTGAGTCAGATCTTCATTTACGAGGGTCAAGAAGAACAGTTCTAAACAAGATGTCAGCCTCAAATGGAGATAAAGGTACTTTTTTGAAGTACCTTCTTTTTTTGTAGCTATTTAAAATAAAGGATACCATTAATCAGTTAAACATAAGTCATTTTTTTTTCTTACAATTTAACTACAAGTGGTTTGGAAGGAGGAACAGAGAGGGAGATAGATAAAAACACATGATAAGTGGTCCATCACGTGTTTTTTCTATATTACCTCCAGTTTTAGATTTACAATAAATCTTCACTTTGACTGGTTCAACACTGAAATCATTGGTGTTTGCCTCCAAAAGAGAACAATTCATGTAATAGATGTGGGAGTAAGAAGAAGGCACATCCACAGAAGATTTATCAAATAGATGCTTAGTTTTTTTTTACAAAATATTTTAGAGAGCACTTGCAGTAGTGTATAATTCATGTTAAAACACAGGAGTGGGTATTTCAGTTAAATCTTACATTCGTAAACCATGTCATGTATTGCTAAATCATAAACCAGTGATGGCAAACCTTTTTGGGCCTGAGTGCCCAATTTTTGGTTGACACCAATTTGCAGACCTCAAAGTGCCAACACGGCATACACACTCATACTCGCACACACACCCACTCTTATACTCATGCTCGCCCACACATACTCGTATACTCATACTAGCACACAAACCCACTCTTATACTCATGCTCGCACACACATACTCTTATACTCATGCTCGCACACACACCCACTCTCACATTCATACTCACAATATTATTTCTGAAATACTGGTTTCTTATATGTAATGTATTTGTACAGTTCTGCTGTTTCAGTACTAGGAGTAATTGTTTTGTTTCATTGCAGTGCTCAGCAGAGTGTGGAGAGGGTGTTCGGACAAGGTCAGTAACTTGCCTGTCCAATCACATCAGCAGCCTACCACTAGAAGGCTGCGGAAATAATAGACCACCTGAAAGTACGAACTGTGATAATGGACCTTGTGATGGCAAAGTTGAATGGTTTACAGGAAGCTGGAGTCAGGTAAATATTATTACATGGTTCTTTTTGGCTTTATATTTAGTTTTGGGTTACATACCCCAAGTAAAAAATAAAAAAGGAAATGGGTTGAGTAAGCATTTGCAATCACAACCAAAGAAATGTTAAGTAGACAGGAAGTAGACACAAGATCCTGGTATTTACATAGTCTGTTTGGTGGGAGATGGAAAAACATAAGGGTTGTATGACCAGACAACATATCCACATAAAGGTATGTTAAATCATACAATCTTGTTAAAAAAGGATAGAAATCCAATTTGTAATGATTCACCACTACTATAAGTATAGTTCTGGCATTGAGATAATCTCCTTTTAGTACAAGAAATCTAGTAATGCTCCTTTTACACAATTACAACACTGATCTGATCATTTACATAAGATTTCCACTTAATTGATAAACAATGGTGCCATACAATGACAATACCAAATGCTCCATGACCATGTTATGAAAATCAATCTACTGTGAAGTGCTTCTCGTCTGTGATTTATTGTACACGTGGACAATGCAGTATTGTTTTTACTTTGCATGCTGACCTTCAGTGTACCCACTATCCAAAGCATTATCTCTTCGGCTAATGCTTTATGTTCTATCAAACGAGGTCAAGTATCCAGTTTGTGATAATATTCCATTAGCAGACTAGTTTAATTCTATGCCGAAATGCTCGAGAACAGCTAATATAAATAAATGTCTGGGAGAATAGAGTATACTGCATGAGAAATGAGGAGACAAGTTAATGTAAAGACCTGGGCATAGCTTTTCCTTTTAAGGCTTTGATGCACAGCATTGCTGAATAGAATAAGCTGTACAACATTTCTGTGTTTTTATTAAAATACAGCTGTCAACGTGTTTTATAAGCACTCCTTTCAGAATGTTAAAAATAAAGCCAGGAGACATTTGGGTGCATTGTCGAAAATTGTATCCGCGCTTTGGAGGAATACATTTGTGAATATTTAGGCCAGATTCTGCTGTGCCATTGTCTGAACAAAAAAAAAAATCAGAATGAACAACAAGAAAAAACCCTTTAACAAAATGCATAACCAGTTTATTTTGCTTTGGCACAGCTTGACCGCTTAGGTGATATATGTACAATACAGATTTGGGCTATGACTCAGCTTCCCTAAGGTGACCCTGTGAAGATAAATCTAGCCCCTTGTTCCTAGTTCAATCTTTCTTTTTATGCGTGTTTGAATTATACTGCTGGCAGTAGTGGAAGCGTATTGAGAAAAGAATCAGACCCATGAAAGGTACACTGTCTCTTCCTGGTAGGACTGTGGCTCGACCCTTGCAAGTAGAGATCTCGGTGCCAACATTCCATTAAGTTGCTGGAAATTGGCCTACTAATGAATGCTTTTATATAATGTACCCACGGCAGAAAAACAAAAGAGCTTGGAAAATAGTAGAGTGATCTATTGTTTTCTTTCCTTGGGCCCAGAGATCCTGCTTTCAGTTGTGTATGTCTTGCCACCTAGTGCAGAAATATGCTATGATGGATGAACATTGCCTCAGACCAAAATTGTCTGTAATTATATGATATTCAGATTTGTGCAAGGACGGATACATCTATGTATTAATCCAGCTTCTTAATCCATCTTCTTCCTTGTTATTAATGGACAACTGTGAGGAAAAGTCATCTATCTAAAGACCTGGGCATAGCTTTTCCTTGAAAGGGCTTTGATACACAGAATTGCTGAACAGAATAAGCTGTACAACACTGCTGTGTTTTTATTACATTACATTAACATTTATTTATATAGCGCGAACAATTTACATAGCACTAGGTACAGAGCCTGCATACTAAGTTAGACAAACAAAAACAGACTGGTACATGAGGTAGAGAGCCCTGCTCGCAAGCTTACAATCTAGAGGGAATGGGGTACATGAGACACATAAGGGATTGAACATAATCAAAAATAATATTAATCAAAATAATACTGTGAGTGTAGAGGATAACAAAATATGAAAAATTAGCTATACTAATTGTTAGCAGAACTGCATGTAAATGCATAAATTAGGACAAAATGTGTTTTAAATGTGTCTGTGGTGACTCCTGTTTATGGTTAGTTTTGGTTGTGGCTTGATATGCAAATGAACTACTTTTCAGTGGAAAATGTATAATATTGCAAGGTGATGTCAATAGGCGAACCAACATACATATTTCTCTGAACTTACACTCAATTACTTGTAATTCTGATAATAAAATGTATAGATTATGTTGATACTTTTGTATATGCTACATTCACAGTATAACATAATTTTGTTTAGGTTGTTTAGGCAGTCACATTATTTCTCTCTTATCGGGATCTGTAAGTGTTTAAGTTTAAGGATTCAACTACAAAAATTCACAGTCTGTGTTAGCTTTACATTTGCTGCTATGAATTCTCAGAGAGGCTATTTCTAAAGAAATCAACTCACACCTTGATTTTTTGAACTTGGTTTACAGCTAGCTAGGAGCTCTTAATGCTGATGGCATGCACAAAAGGCTAAAATAATACATTTACCCTGGCTATTCTTGGCTGACAGTGGGTGGTGGGCATTTTCTTGTGACTGTCTCACTGGGGAGGTGATGATAATACATGCACTTTCTATAAAAATGCACATTTCTATTTTGCACATACATCGGTAACAACGCAAATTAGGCATCTTTTAAAGTATTCAGTAATCCACATTCATCCATATTTAGGCAAGGCTAGCTGTCTTGCTGAACACTGCAGCCAACTACATGACTTTAGGGCAACACCTGCATGGTGCTTAATACTTACAGTCTTAGTCTTTTGCCATAAGCAGTGAAGGAGGTGTACATGTGCAGAATGGAAGAGGAGACTGTGTTATTGTGAGCGAAGGAGAAGGGAATTATAGAGTGTGCTGTGGTACATTGCATTTTCTTAGCACCTTTGACATTATGATGATGCTGATGTTTGCTCTGGCTTTCTCTGGGAAAGCAGGGAGGCTAATGGACATGTTGTTACCCGGGAAAGAATCAAGATGAGGGGAAGGGAGGGGGGGGGGGTAGAGAGAGAGACAAGGGGAGGGAGGGGGGAGACAGACAAGGGGAGGGGGGAGAGAGACAAAGGGAGGGAGGGGGAGAAGAGAGAGAGACAAGGGGAGGGGGGAGAAACAGAGACAAGGGGAGGGGGGAAGAGACGAGGTGGAGGGGGGAGAGAGAGAGAAAAGCAGGGAGGGAGGGAGGCGGAGAGGGAGAAGTTTGGGGGGAGGGAGAGACCGATAACACAGGGGGAGGGGGGAGAGAGAGACAACGCTGGGGGGAGAGAGGCAGCATTGGCACATAAAAGGAAATAAAAACAAGAAATACATTTGTTTTTTAAATTAAATATTAAAAATCAATTTACATGTGAATATATACAAGTTGAACTTTTTTTCCTATAGGGTAGTTTTATATTCAGGCTTTTAGTTTTTTTCCTAAAGGAATATCCAAAGTTTGGGGGGGGTCATCTTACAATCAGGGTCGTCTTATATTCGGGCAAATACGGTATGTTTCACTGAATTCTCCTTCTTCTTCCTATAAGAACAGCTACACTGGCAGATTCCATTGGTGAAACATCTCTACTTTTCACAGATCCAAGACCCAATCTGTGGATATGGACATGATATGCATTGGAGATTTTTGTTTCAATCAACTTAGTTTAAAAAAATTGCTTTCAATTATTTTGGCTACTCATGAGAAATAGACAAAATAATTGTTTGGAGGAAATCTGCAATTTGACTGCTCAGTATTGCTGATTTTGGCACAAAACCATCAATTTCCAACTATTGTTTGCCATATTTGGTTCAGGGAACTTGGCCTTGGAAATGAAGAATATTCCCCTTACTCAATAAGGGACAAAAGCCCCCAAAATGGCCCTGAATTTGGCTATAATTACCAAATATCTGTTGAGTTGAACTTAAAAGTTAACAAGAATAAATTAAAAATGATTGTAAATAAAACAAAATAAATAAAATTGATGCTTTATTAATGCTATATGTTATAAGAATTTATGTTGATGTAAGCATCTTTTTAAATGTGTATTTACTTTGTTCAATATATTTTTATGTATTTCATTTATATTTTAATTTATTTTGCTTTATCACAATATTTTTAATTTTTTTTCGCTATAGCCAAAGCAAGGACTTAAGCTATTTCGGCTATAACCAAAATCCTCCCGAAAATGTACCGAAATGTAGTCTATGGGGAGGATGGAGTCGACTATTTTGGTCTGCCGAACTCCTGTAGCCTTACAATCACATTTCCTATGTTTTTGAAGTTGCTGAGGTCTCAGTATTTATTTCCAAATACTGAGACCTCATTGTAAACTTACATTTTATAAACAGTGGCTGAATGCATATATATTTGTATGTAACTTAGTATTTTGGATTTATTTTATGTTCCAAGTGATGATTAGCATTATTGTTTTCATTTTGTTGTTTTCATTAAAATATGGTATTTCTGGATTTCTTGGTAATTCCTATTTCTATCTTCGTAGTGCTCTGTAGAGTGCGGCACTGGAACTCAACAAAGAGATGTGATTTGTATAAAAAAGACAGCTGAAGGTTTCACAGTGGTAAAGCCATACGAATGTTCATATCTGGAACGACCACCTCACCAGCAATCGTGCCACTTAAAGACATGTGGGGCAAAATGGTTTTACACGGATTGGAGCACGGTATGTTGCTTTAATCACTGATTGTTCAACATGTCTGAAAAGTTTGGAAATGAATAAAGTTCCTCAGAGCCAAGATGTTTCCAAAGCAGCTTTCCATTTCAATTGAAAATAAGTGAAGGAAATAGACCATGATTATTAGGATATTTGTCATCTGCCGCCGCAAAGCATCAAAAGTAAAACTTCATGTAGCAGTAATTAATGGATGGAGGCAATCATTGCCAAGTAATATGTTTCCCTCAGTGATGGGAATACAAGAAAGTTGCAAAGCTATTCCACTAATTATACGTGATGTGCATTATTGTTAACGGCCTCTCAATATTAACTGTGTCACGTTTATATTGATATGATAAAATAATTAATATTTGACACCTTCGTTAAATGGCATTGCTCCATCATACATCATTATTTTCTTAAAAACATTGTGTTATGGTTTATAGAATGGAGCAGGCCAAGGATATGTTCATGAGGTGATAATTGTTGGGTAATAACCTAAAAAATCACTTCGCTATTGTAAATGTCATCTAAACTAGCTGAATTGTGCCAGAATGTATCCAAAGCCAAACCGCTTTCACTTCAGCAAAACATCCATTGTAAGTTGCTATAGGAACCTGAACTTCCCACAGAGGTCAGCAGGAGAGCAAAGTACATCATAAAGTCAATGGGCTCTCAACCCCATAATCATGCGAGGAACTCAACAAATATTGATTTGACACGTTTGCTTATGGTTCAGCTACAGTGAGCCACAGAGAAATTTGGAAAATTTGGTTAATTACTAACTGTGAATCTATCTATATGTAAAAATAAAACAATCAAACAGCTATGTATTAGTGACATCTCTGGACAATCTGACCAAACAATATGGGGTCTGTTTCATGTTGTATCTTATTTTGTCATTACTTTTTTATGATGGCCATGTTGGGTTAGATAATGATCAGATGTTGTTTCCATCTCATGTAATATATGGTGCTGCAGGTGATATCTTTGATACCAAAGGACAGGTTCCTGAAAAATTGTTTATTAAACCTAATGTCCAGTTAGAAGGCCTATCATGCTTTTGTCATACAAAATTGGAGAAACATCATCCAGCACAGTACATAGGATATAAAATAATGTTGGTTCTCTGTCTGCAAGCTCCTCTAATGCAAAGAAGCTATTGGTATTTTAATATCAAGATGTCCAGCATCCGATAAAAAAAAACCTGAGCTTCATAAATAGCATTAATGAAAGTAAAAATAAATAAATCACTAACTGTATTTGTACGATTCATTGTGTATATTGTGTGTTTGTCTAGTGTTACCATGTACCTTTTCTAACTGAATATAATGTTCCAGTGCTCCAAGTCTTGCGAGGGAGGCTTTAGAATCCGTGAGGTACGCTGTCTCTCTGATGATATGACACACAGTGATAAGTGTGAACCAGATCTAAAACCAGACGACACAGAAACATGTAATCCTCAGGACTGCATACCAGAAATAGGTAAAGTGTCACCATTGATTACAGTTATATCTGATGCAAACAAAGACCAAGGGGGTTTATTAAAAGTAGTTATAGTGTTTTGTTTTTTTTAAACAAAGATTGAGCACAGGCACCATCTTAACACACATGACAGTCCAGGAGCCTTATGAATGCAAACAATAGGTGTGGCCATTTACAAAAAAATAATCATATTACTTTCTAATATATAAGGGTAAATATGACATCAAACCATAGGTATATTGAAAACCATTAGGTACATTGCTTGTATGAGTTCACTAAAAGAAAACTTACAGTTAAACATACATATAAAACACATTTTCAAAAAAGCTTCTGCCCTGATGGGTTTAAAGTGCGTTGTCAGAAGTCAATGAAGCAATTTTTAGCCAATTTTGGGCCGATTTTCAATTATATTCAGTTAGTGGGTTTTAAAAGCTGTGGCTAGTGAGGCTTTTGATTGGCTGAATCAGCCAATCAGATGCCTTCTGTGTTTGAAATTAGTTTCCTGCTCTACCAAGCAGGCATTTCATTTGCATCAATCCTCCGCTGAGGATGTATATATAGAGATAGGGTGCACACTTTAAAAAAAAAAAATTTTGCCAAAGGGATTATTTTTATTTTTGGATGGCCTCTTTCCCTGGGCATAAGGTGAGGATCAGGGGCACCGTGAATGGTATACTTATTTTTGAAGGGCACCCTTTTTAGGTGCCAGGCCCCCCTTTTTTCACCACCCATTAAACCTCATGGGAGGAATATTCTTTTAGTATACGTGGTCTGGAGGCACTTGGCCAGCCTCTGGATTTTTATTAATATGCTTGTCCTGGTTGAGATCAGACTAGTGCACAAATTTTTTTGAGAGATCGAAAATGTCAGAATCTTTTTCAAATAACACAACATTCTGATTTATTATTACACAATGGGGGAATATGCTGAAATGAACTAAAGATGAAAATTGCTTCACAAAAAACACTGGTAATTTATCAGATTGATGAAAACTGTCTTGGTATTGAGTGCACTGCAGAAAAATAACCAGCATATTTATCATACAAGAGGAGGTTCACAACAATAATGGTTTTAGAGTTAGTCTTCTTAAAAAGATATCATACCGCAGAACTAAATACGGATTATTTAATATGAAATCTGTCCATGTGGTCATTATATATTTTGCAAATTTATCTTCTGGGAGAATACGCCTTGTTATGTCTTGGAGACTTCTTGTAGACTTTGTAGACACATATCAATATATTGTACATATCAAATCGAAACCCTAAGGGAAGGGCCAATCTGAATAAATGCACCTTGAAATACTTCTCTTTTACCTTCTCTATAATTCCCTTTTTATCTAGGCACATCAAAACACTTTGTTTATCATAGTTTAGTGTATTTTACACACAAACAAATCATCTTTGGTCACTATTTGCTAATAAGTGTCCGTAGCAGAGATTCTTTGAAGCTTTCCATATTTTAGTCCACCTATTAATATGTCTATCTTGTCTCTAATTGTTGTTGTAGTAACTTTCCTATCTCTTATTTCAATAGATGAAAACTGCAAGGATAAATACTACAACTGCAATGTGGTAGTACAGGCCAGACTCTGTGTCTATGCTTATTACAAAACTGCATGTTGCGCCTCCTGTCTCAGAGCTGCCAGTAGACAGTCTGGATTTCTTGGCCGAAGATAACATCAGCTAAACCAACGCGTCCAGTAGACGTCAACCAACAGAATCCTAGGAGCAGGGCTAATGACTGACCGCCCCCGCCTCTGTTATTTACAGATTATTTTATTTCTCAAGGACAGTGTTCATCATGCAATTATTCCCTAATTACAATCACCACAACCAGTAGAGTGAGTGATGCTCACATCAGCAATATATGAAAATTAGACTTTGTGCACATTGTTGGACCTTGCAATACTTGATCTTCAACCAACTTTAAGGTTATTTCAAGGTGCAAAATAAAAAATACACACATCTGGTATTGTAATTACTTGGGTCAGTTGTGGTACATAACCGGGGCATGAGGCTGTAATTACTATTTAGGTATTGGTTTAACAGATTGTAAATAATAGTGATATATTTTGTTTCCTATAACACAGAGCACCAGATTATCTGTTCTTTCTCTAGAAAAAGTGATGCCTTAGAATTTCCATTAATTTCACATAAACATCTGGAGCAAGCCAGGGAAATGGCAGTCTTCATTCTGTTATTAAGGCTATCATACATCTTATTAAGGGTTTGTTCAACAGTAGTGTTCACAGGTGTCCAAATATATTGCAATCATTTACCTATGTGTATAATTGTGGTTTTGTTTAATGTTCTCCATTAAATCATAAGGCTAATAACAGATTATTATTTTACACAGTTTATAAAAGGTAGTGAAACCATCAAATTCCATCCTTATATTGTTTGTAAAATATTGCAGATGCTCTGTTGGGAACACTGGTAGAGATGGTCCACTTGTAGGATTTCCAGGTGGCTATAACTGAAATAGTGGACTCCACAAATTACTAGACACCACCAATTTACTGTTAAACAACACTGCATCGTTTTTTTTTTTAAAGGTGAAGCAAATATTCACAGTTGCCTCCATTTGTCTCACTGTTAAAGTGCCAAAACACATTAGACAATCCAGGTCACATCTGGCTACCTTAGGTATACGTCGTCCATAAAACCACGATGGGTTCAAATCTCTTACTTACTGCAGGACCACATGTATGCAAATGTTTTACTTTGATATCCTATGGGGGGAAAATTGTGGGGCAAACTGGCAATATAGAACATCATGGCAATTGATCCACACAGCGGATGTGCCTAATAGAGTGAGCCTGCAGAACATAACTGGAAATGTAGTCTACATAGCTTTAGTACCTAATTGAGTGATGGCCAGCCACAGCCATGTACTTTTAACTGATTTTTGTACATGCAACAGCCTTACTTTTTTAGACAATGAAACTGGAGCCCCACACTGGGTTCCTGAATATGGACCTTTTAGCTAAGGGTTAGGTCTCTAGCTGTCGTAATGGTCAGCCAAGCATAGGCTAAACTGGCAGTCCTGTGGTCATAACCTGATTCTCCATCAAACAAACGATACATTTGAATGGGGCACCACATATTCAGAAAGCTTTAAAGGAATGGGACTTACATCAACCACTGTTTGTCCAAATGCCCCTTTTTTGTAAATGTTCTGACTCTTTTGGGGCACTCTTCACCCACATTCAGCCTACATTCCATTCACAAAGCCTTTTAGTTGTATTTATTTTTTAAATATATTTTAGAGCAGTCGGGGATGGCTAAGTTGCAAATCAAGCCCTGCTTGTGCTTGAACATTTTAGGATTTACTCAGTAAAGAGAGAATGTAAGAGAAATTAGATGGAAATATCAAACTTTATGCAAAAATAGCCGAGTTTTCTCTAATCGAACTGAATGGGAGAATTCAACTCAGCTACTTTGTTGTAAAGTTTGAAATTCCAGTCTCAGTTCCTTTTATTGAGTAGACCACTTTGTGTCCATTGAGTATGTATACATATGAATATATAATGTTTTCATTTAATTGGCGGAGTGGGTTTGAAATATTTCATCTGTTTAATCCATGTTGTCCTACTTGGCTTCCTCAATGTATCCTACATATTTAAGAAACTTTTAGAACATCCAATCAATGATATATAACATTTATATTTATGTAATCTGCAACAATTTGATACTTGCAATGTTTCTTTTTTGTTTTTGTTTTTTTTACTATTAATTTATTTTTGCAAGTTGGTGGGGCATGTAAATGCACTCAGCTGGATACAAAAGCATTAATCATTGTCAAAGTATATATATGGATTAAGTGAAGTATGGTATGTTTCTTTATTTACCAGTGATTGAGGGAATAGGCTCCATTTGTCTGTGATCAATTTACCATGTCACTTATCTAAAACAAGTGAAATGTGTTATCCTTTAGTTACCATAGCTCACAGCAGGTCTTGGAGCTGATTCACTTTCTTCCAATTTGTATTAAGGCGAGTATTTTACTTTTTAGGGTTTCCTGGTTTAGAACATTTACATGTGGTGGGCACTCCTTAGTATTTTCTCCTACTGAAATAGGACATCTGTGCAATGTAACCTAAAATCTTCTCCACTCTGTATTGACTATAGTATTGCTCAAAAATCCCTCACAGTACATTATCTTAAAGGGCCACTCCAAGCAAAACAAAAAAAATTGGTTTTATTACTTGTTCCCTAGGCAACAGTACCACTCAATCACACTTTCTGATTTGCTACAGGTTTCTTGCTATTTTAATGTCTTACCTTAACCTTATTGAATCTGCATCCAACTCTATGATCAGCCATTTATTATGATTGACAATGTTTGCATGCTGCCTTGCTGACTGTATAATTTGTGTGTGTGATCAGAGGTAAAGTAATTACTCAAGATAGTAACTAGTCAAGATACCTATGGAGCTCGCTCCTTGATTAATTGATCCCCCCTGCATTCTACAGGAGATCATGTAATTGTCATGTCTCAACTGGTAACAGTAAGTGGTAGAAAAAAAACTGCAGATGTGGGCTTGTTATATGTTCTTGAGCAGTATACATCTGCACATGTTGTAAGTATAGTTATCATTTGGCATACATACAGTGATTAACGTATTTATGAAACACGTTATATTTACCATTTTCTTCCCCCTTCGAGACTCCAACCAAATGCTGGAGAGTGGATTTGGAGAATCCGTAGACACTATACACCTGCTATTTGTATATTAAACATACTTAAAATACAGATATTGTTATTTTAATGATTATAAATTTGTATAATTAATTTTGTATTTTTGTTTAAAAAACATAGGTCATTTTCAATTTGGAGTGATCCTTTAAGTGAATAATAAATAGCTGGTTGGAAGTGTTATTTAATCATTATCTCATAACATCTACAATAGATATCCATACACCCCTGTTCTTTTCTAATTACTGCTATACCAATACTTTTTCTTAAAATGATATTGTAATAACATGTAAACATTAGATGAGGTGCAATCTGACTTATTTTAACATTTAACAGTCGCATAATAAAAGAGAGGGCCATTCTAATTTTTCCAGGCTAGGTTAGGTTAAGGCTCTAAAATAATTGGGGCCTAGTGTATAATCATCTGTTTGGTTTTAAAGTGATGGCCAATATTACAACATTAAACCTACATAATGAGCTTGTGTTAACTTAATTATAGACCTATAGATGCTAGAAGATATACCAAGAACTAAATAAGTGCAAATCATTGCAGGAGATTACTCTAATCCAGGAGCATCCAACATGCGGCCCAACTGACTTAATACCCATATATGCACTATATACATATGTAGATCTGTTTGAATAAAGTTTAGCGGTTTTTGGACAGCTTTTGTATTACTACTAAATAACCAGACATTTTTTAGTCTAATCTTCCCTCTTTTTGTAAATAAAAAAAATGAATGCTGCCCAAATCACACATGCATTTCTGAACATGTGGCCCACATAAAGCCCTAGAAAGGCACGCAGTCAAGCAAAGGCCCAAAGATGAACCAAAGGAGGATTATTTTAGACATTAGCCAGAGAATCCTGTGTCTGTTTAAATGGTATAACATGTAGCTATGTATGTTAAGCATTCTTCGAATGTAGGATGTGTCAATTTACTATTTCCAACACATTAGCAGTGAGTGTTTGAAACACTGGAACAAAGTGCACCTTTTCTTGATTTATACTGATTATTTTTTTCTATTTTCTGTTTAGCTGCTGCAAATGTATTTGGTTTAAATAAAGGTCTTTTTACAAAACATGCCTTAAAAATAAGTTTTTTTCTATAACAAATTTTAAAATCAAGTAATACAAAAGGACAGAGCAAGAGTAATGAAGTACATTTTTACCGCCTTTTGTACATCAGATAATCACAAAAGACTGTAGAAATCAGGTGAGTTGGAAAGCAAGATAAGATGGTAGCATTTCCTACTCAAAAATTTTGAGGAATTGTTTCCACTAGGCATAAAAGTGGAATATGAAAACCGGATTGGATGAGAGGAACACTCAAGGGTTGTAGAGTCCTCCCTAGATTCATATCTGCTCATTATGTAAATCACTGCTGCTATATTCCCGATATAATATTTATAAGTTGGCGCATGGCTGTACAATAATTACTTGAAAATAATGGCATCATGTTGCATAGGCAAAAGAGAATATGCAATTTCTTCATCAATTCATACACACTACATAAGTAATTACAACTCTATAGATATTACACCAGTACATGGATGGATACATTGTTCATGGTGGACATTACTGGACTCTGTGATGGACAATTTAGTGACAGAAACATAGAAACATATTGTAACGGACCGTCTACCGGACGTAGTAGACCCTCTGCCCATTGTAGGAAATCACCTCCTTAGCCCCCGATTACAGCTCAGCATTCACCCAGCAAGTCTTTCCTAGACCCTTGCTCTTTGTAACTAAATAGCAGACAGGAGACTACTAGCAGTTAGGTACAGCAAGAATGAACAACTCCTTAATTTGTGTAACACAGACTTATAAAAAGACAAACATGACATCAAAGACATTAGTATACAATGGTATACAAAGTTCTCCAACTAACTGGGGCAAGGAATACATTAGACTTGCAGACTACAAACCAAATAGAAATTAACATAGAGTGAGTAGACACAGAGTAAGAAACATATTGTACAAAACATAATCAGTTTACCAGTTAATCCAGTTAATCCAGAACAATGGATGTTGGCGTAATCTATCAATTTTTGTCACAGACACAGTATAATCCTTCAGAGTGGTCTACTCTCAGAAATAAACATTACACATAGACCAGTATAATGACAGAATATAACTAACTAACAATATTAACGTATAGAGTTATGGCACATAAGCCAGGGCCCATAATCTACAGGGAGGTGTTTGGCCCTCAAGCCCCTCCAAGAACCCCAGTCAGGCAGGCTGCCAGAATTCACTTTGTGACACATATGTGTTGGCAGATAATAACCATTTGGCCCATCTATGCCTAATTTTCTATATACTTTTATTAGTACCTGGCCTTATCTTATGTCTAGGATAGCCTTGTGCCTATCCCACACATGCTTAAACAGCTTCACTGTATTAACCTCCAACACATCCGCTGGAAGGCTATTCCATGCGTCTTCAACCTTCTCAATAAAATAATACATCTTGATATAACTTTTAAACATTTTCCTCTCTAATTTAAGACTATGCCCTCCTGTTGGGGTAGTTTTTTATCTTTTACATATTCTCTCTTCCTTTATTGTGTTGATACCCCCTGTCTCATCTTTCCTCCAAACTT
Organism: Pelodytes ibericus; assembly: GCA_036172795.1. NCBI lineage: Eukaryota > Metazoa > Chordata > Amphibia > Anura > Pelodytidae > Pelodytes > Pelodytes ibericus. The sequence continues at coordinate 154,754,525 of CM069858.1, forward strand.
TACATGTTAATATCCTTTAACCTTACCCGTTAGATTTTAGCCTTCAACCCATGAACCAGTTTAGTAGCCCTTCTCTGAACTCTCTCCAAAGTACCAATATACTTCTGGAGATACGGTCTCCAGTACTGTGTACAATATTCCAAGTGAGGTCTCACCAGTGCTCTGTACAATGGCATGAGCACTTCCCTCTTCCTACTGCTAATACCACTCCCTATGCAACCAAGCATTCTGCTAGCATTTCCTGCTGCTCTATCACATTGTCTACCTACCTTTAAGTCCCTTTACTAAAATGTTGAGATTAGGACTAAAAAAAAATATTCTATACTCTGCCAGCCCTAAAGGATGTAACCTACTCGAGAGAGTAATCACCGTTTTTTTTGCTCGTTTGCACCATTACATTGGAAACCTCTCCATTAGCATACTGTCGGATATTAATAACCATAAAAATCTGAATATGAGTTAATTATGAATCATTAAAACAAATATGAAAATTGATTCATATCTATGGGTCCGACCAAAAATACCCATATAAAGAATTTGTTACGTATATAGAGAGTTTGGATGACATTTTTGCAAAAGTAAATACAATGCAACAATTATTGATAAAATAATAATTTATTGAATATAAAAATCAAATGATAAGCAAAATAAGCGGAACAAAATACAATATCAATAGATGTTAATCATAATCCACATGAATGACTTATAACAGAGGTGAATAAAATAGAACATGAATTATGCAGCTCTATAGCTATATCAACATGCATGTAGTATAATTTAATACGCAGTTACGTTTCTGACCACAATTTAGCCATGCATTTTATTTAGATACAACCTACATTGATAATGATTAGTAGTTACAATTGTTAATGAAAGTACACCATCATTACCTACAAATTACCAGCATATACTCTGCTTAGGTAAAGTAATATTACTAAATCATATAACTACTCAAGGTGGCTATTTCTTAATCTGCCTGGTAAATGACAATGTATATATTCTAGCTTAGACTTTAAGAATGAGAATCTTAGATAATCTCTGGAGATTAGATATGACATATTTGGGTAAATAGCTAGACTATAAGAACTTATGGTTCTTGGTAATATCTATAGGATATTCCTCTGGCTTCCTTCTGCAGAAAGGATGACAGATAAACACCAGGCTAAAAAATATAGATCCCAGAAATTGTGGGATTTAAGTTTAATTTACCCAAATATATATGCTAATTACATCCAAAAATGGAGATTATGCTAGAAACAAATTACCACATTTATACATTACCGGCAGAGGTTGGTTTGCAGTTGAGACTCCTTCCATTGGAGAATTGAGTGATGGGAGTTACTCCTGGGATTTAGCTCAATACTATGTGTATGGAGATGTCTATTGTATAGTGAACATGTGCTATTAAAAGACTCATATTCCTGAGTTCTCCCCAGAAGGAGAGAGACTCAGCCCGTTCCTAAAACATTCCCATCTCTCACCCCACTAGTGGCAGCTCTCCCAAAAGCAGTCCCCCCGCTTCTTTCAGGGATCTCAGTCCTCTCCTCTACACCTCCAGTATCAACTTATCAACCAAACCTTATCCCAGATTCACACCCTGTTTCTGTAACTTCTAGCCAATTGAATGGATGGGTGTGTTTAATTTAAATGAGATGATGTCATGAATTACAGCTATACCTGTATTGTGAGTGTAATGTGAGAAAATATATATGTTGAAATATAGAAGTGTTAAAACTATTTCAAATTGGAGTAAATATTCTTATTAATATTCTTATCATTTCATTAGATAACTTATAATAAAATGTATATCACACTAATAAAACAATAAACAATATTCTAATCAATATGTAAGATTAATTATACTTCACATATTTATGAGTGAAGTTGTGATATAATTATATATTTTAATGAGCGATTTGAATCAAGTAAGTGTGTTTGTAATAACCCTTATTATATTCTTCAAATCTAATATCCAAATAATCTCACAGTCTGTGTCTTCAGTTTCTGACAGTTTGGGTGGGCTAGAAAGTTAAAGAGAAGCCCCCCTTCACCTCTTGTATGTATATATAGACACAGCTGGGTCTGCATCAATACAATGAGGCTTAGAGTTACAAACATTCCACTAACAATGGCCACCTTATCTGTTCCGGTGAAACTATGAACTTATCAGTAAAATATTTGGTTTCAGATAACAGAGTTAGGGATGTGAAAGACTTTCTTTTATCCTCAGGGACACAGAATAAAATTTGAACACACAGAAGGATGTCCAAAAACTGACTCAAAAGGGAGGCTGCTGGCATCCATCTTATTCTCCTTCACTTCTGCTTTATTCATATGTACCAGTCTTGAGATTACTGTTCAATACCTCTGACAATACCATACTGGTCCCACCCATAAGGGCAGTCCAGATCCAAATAGCCTGGCTGCTCTCCTCTGCACAAAGAATACAGCAACCACAGATCTATGATTCAGTCTTGTCAGTGTTGTACGGCTGATATCCCTCTAGGTGCAGCGATCTATGGACCCATATCTGGGCATACCATAATAACTCATTGAGACAAAAATGAAGATGTGGGAGCTCTCTCAGCAAGAACGGGAAAAAGCTGAAATATTTAGCCCTATAGGATGTAAACTACTTGAGAGATTAAACACCATATTTTTGCTTGGTTGCACCATTATAGAGGAAACCTCTCCATTAGCATACCAAACTGGTCCCACCCATAAAGGCAGTCCAGATTAAAATAGCCTGGCAGGTCTCCTCTGCACGAAGAGTACAGCAATCACAGACCTATGTTTTGGCCTTCATTGGCCTCGTCAGTGTGGTACAGCTGGTATCCCTCTAGGTGTAGCGAGCTAGGGACCCACGTCTGGGCATACCCTAATATCTCATTGAGACAAAAACGAAGATGTGGAATCTCTTTACAGCGAGAACAAAAGCTAAAAAACAGCCAGCCCTATAGGATGTAACCTGCAATAGATTGGATGATTAAGATATGGCATGAGTGACAGGTCATGCAGGTACAGAACGGCCTGCTTCCCAGGGTGGATTCAAATCGATGATATAAATAATTTTTTTTTAAAAATCATGATTTAAATTGAGTCTTCACGCATCACAGAGCTACAATATAAGGGAGATAGCTCCCTCACAACCTTGTTTGAGTAAAGGGTGCTGGGTTACAGGATAATTCTGATTTGCCTATGACCAGAGTTCTCCTTTACTCCTTTTCCCTTGTGTTGAAGCTCCATGATATGCAGGACATCACGTGAGATCATGATATCCAACGCACCTGAAGGCCCATCATGGCAGAATTGGAAGTAAAAGCCGGTGCTGCTAAAAGTTAATAAAATTACTTATTATTTGAGACATGAGTGTGATATGCAATGATGCCTGTCTGCAATCCCCCCCATCCATCTACTCTAATGAACCTTCAGCCCCACCCCCCTCTGCGTTCCAGAAAATCTTCAAAAAACACTGATTTACACACAAACAAAAAAATTACTTATTATACACAGTCATTCATTTTTCAGCATTTAATACGTGTTAGCAGATTTATTGAAACTAATGGGGGTGATTTTTTTTTACTATAGTTGTCCTTTAAAGAAAAAACTAAGTGCTTATTTTAAATATTGCATCAAGTGTAGGCATTTTATGTAGAAATGCTTTAATGGAAGTATACAGATAAATACCTTATGGAATCCTATTTGCTCCAAATAGTTATACCAGGAGACAGACATTTTATTTTGAATCTTTTGACCCATCTGACTAATCTTTCTTCCTCTGAACCAAGATGAGTGAAGATCTGACCCAAGATTTTAAACAATATGTCTGGCCACTGAGAGGACTAAATGGAGATAAGCAGTTTATGTATATTCTTTCGTTAAATAATTTCTTTATCATCTACAATTGATACAATCTTTAAATTGAACATAAGTACATTTTTTGCTACAATTGTCCTTTAAAGTCCCCTCTGTCAATCCCCTTTGAAAACGAACACGAGTCCGGCCTGTCGGCTTTCAAGAGAAGAGGAGCAACGGTCAGAGGATAAACTGGCATATACTATTAAAAGTGGATGGATGTGGGTGGATGTTGGAGGCTATAGTAGCCCTATATGGGGACCTGTCAGCAAGGGTGGTGGGAGTAGATTTATGCTCAAATTGGTTCAAGCTGAGGAACGGTACTAGACAGGGCTGCCCCTTCTCCCCTATATTATATATCATGGCCTTGGAGCCTCTGGCAATAAATATTAGAAAAAAATAATTGAATAAAAGGATACGCCAGTGGGGGAGAGGATTATAAACTGCCGTTATATGTGGACGACATATTGGTATCCCTGTCTAGTTCCCAGTGTACATTACCACACCTTATGGAACAAATAGACTCTTACAGCAGAGTATCTAATTACAAACTGAACACGCAGAAAAAGATAGCTTTAACCCTAAATATTGATCAGAAATCCAAGCAATATATCCAAGCAAAATTAAATTTTGATTGTACCAAGAAACAATGTGAATATTTGGGAATCCTCATACCTTCAAATATAGACAGACTGATGGAGATAAACTGCTTGAGGATAATGAGATCAACCAATAGAGATATGAAAAATTGGCAGAATAATTTTGTATCATGGTGGGGAAAAATACATATATTAAAATCATACTTACCGTATTTATCGGCGTATAACACGCACTTTTTCTCCCTGAAAATAGGGAGCAAAAAAAAAAAAATCTAAAACTTACCTCGTTCCTGCTCTGTCCCCCGGTGCTCTGAAGCTGCGTGGCTGCGAGGGAAGCGTTGTGAGCTTCCCTCCAGCCGCGCGGTCAATAAAGTGTGTTTTTTTTTTAAACAAACTTTATTGTTCCGCGCGGCTGGAGGGAAGCTCACAACGCTTCCCTCACAGCCACGCACCTTCAAAGCACCGGGAGACGGAGCAGGAACAAGGTAAGTATTGGGGTCTGGGGAAGGGGGGGGAGGAGGGTGGCATACTAAGGGGCAATATCCTGGCATATTACATGGCATGTTGGGGGAAATATCCTGGCATATTAAAATGGCATATTGGAGGCAATATCCTGGCATATTGGGGGCAATATCATGGCATATTAAATGGCATATTGGGGGCAATATCCTGGCATATTGGGGGCAATATCCTGGCATATTGGGGGCAATATCCTGGCATATTAAAATGGCATATTGGGGGGAATATCCTGGCATATTAAATGGCATATTGGGGGGAATATCCTGGCATATTAAATGGCATATTGGGGGCAATATCCTGGCATATTGGGGGCAATATCCTGGCATATTGGGGGCAATATCCTGGCATATTGGGGGCAATATCCTGGCATATTGGGGGCAATATCCTGGCATATTAAAATGGCATATTGGGGGGAATATCCTGGCATATTAAAATGGCATATTGGGGGGCAATATCCTGGCATATTAAAATGGCATATTGGGGGGCAATATCCTGGCATATTAAAATGGCATATTGGGGGCAATATCCTGGCATATTAAAATGGCATATTGGGGGCAATATCCTGGCATATTAGGGGCAATATCCTGGCATATTAAAATGGCATATTGGGGGCAATATCCTGGCATATTAAATGGCATATTGGGCTTCAAAGTTCTTTATTTGAAATGTAATTTTTTTTCCCCTGAAATTTCCTTCTTAAAATGAGGTGCGTGTTATACGCCGATAAATACAGTAATCCCTAAATGGACGTATTTTCTAAGAATGGTCCCAATGCAGATACCCACCAGCTGGCTCCAGATGATCCACACTAGGTTTAAAAAAATGTATTTGGCATAAGTATGAAGCAAATCTCCAAAAAAATTACGGGATGGGGGACTGGGCTTCCCACTTATATCATTAGAGGCAGACGCAGCAACAATCCAACATATTTATACTATGCAGATTAAAGAAGTTGAAATAGAACCATGGTATAAATTAGAAAACAGTTAAGCTCAAACAGATCATATGGAACATAAATTATGATCAGATGATAAAAGCTTTTGAAAATAAGAATAAGATATTGGAAAGCCTAGTCCCTAGTTGGTACAAAATAATTAAAAAATGGGTATTAAGAACAAAATACCAGCAGGAGAATCACTTGACTCCATAGAATATAGCATACCTGACATTTCATTGTCAAATTGGGGAGGGTTGCGCTCCAGTAAAATCAGGGACATATTAAATGGGTGGACCATAAAACCATACTCAGATTCAGTGGAGCAGCACAGCCTTCCAAAAAAACAAATTTTTAATTACTTAAGAATAAAAAGCTTTCTACAGCAATACTTATATGTAGGAGAGGAAGATAAAATAAAGGCAATAGAGGCACATAATAAAATTACTAATCCCCTCTCAAAGTGCAAACACTTTATAACAATACATGAGACAAGAGAAAGAGGGAAAGCTATAATAAAATGGGAAAAATAACTTGAAACCTCAATAGACACTGGAGAATGGAATGAGGTTCTTAACTTAGTTAATAAAAATGTTCACAATTTGTTTTTAGTTGAAACCGTTTTCAAAGTATCTAACCGATGGTACATCACACCTAGAAGATTGGCCTTAATGAATGAGGCGAACGAGGACAAAATGCTGGGGTTGCAGCCTGGAGACAGGCACCTATATCCATATGTGGTGGGGATGTGCTTGAATCAAAAAAATATGGGACATAGCCTGCGACATAATACAATACACTACGGGTGTGCAATTAGACAGAAAACCAGAGGTCGGGCTGTTGCATTTGAAATGGCCTAAAATGAGCCATCAGCGGCAGGCGTTGATAATACATATAATGGTAGCAGTTAAGATCTTGATAGTGAGAGCCTGGAGACAATCGGGCCCCCTCTTGAAAGAACAACTGAGAAAACAGGTTAAAACGCAATTGATACTAGAAAAGGGTCTCAGCTGGATAAGCTATATGTAAAAAAAAAAAAAAAAAATATTGGGAATCATGCAAACAGGGCCGGTGCAAGGACTTTTGCCGCCCTAGGCAAAATAAAAATTGCCGCCCCCCCACATTATCATATTATTATTCCCCTCAATATCCCAGGATTATGCCCCACAATATGCCAGGATTATTCCCCTTAATATCCCAGGATTATGCCCCTCAATATGCCAGGATTTAGCCACCCAATATGCCAGGATTATTCCCCTCAATATCCCAGGATTATGCCCCACAATATGCCAGGATTATGCCCCTCAATATGCCAGGATTATGCCCCTCAATATGCCAGGATTATGCCCCTCAATATGCCAGGATTATGCCCCACAATATGCCAGGATTATGCCCCTCAATATGAAAGGATTATGCCCCTCAATATGCCAGGATTATGCCCCTCAATATGCCAGGATTATGCCTCTCAATATGCCAGGATTATGCCCCTCAATATGAAAGGATTATGCCCCTCAATATCCCAGGATTATGCCCCTCATAATACCCAGGATTATGCCCCTCAATATCCCAGAATTTTCCCCCACAATATGCCAGGACTTAGCCACCCAATATGCCAGGATTTTCCCCCACAATATGCCAGCCAGGATTTAGCCACCCAATATGCCAGGATTTCCCCCCACAATATGCCAGCCAGGACTTAGCCACCCACTATGCCAGGATTTTCCCCCACAATATGCCAGGATCCTCCCCCCTTCCCCCTTACTTACCTCCTTGCTGCTGCTCTCCCGGTGCTCTCATCTGCCAGTCTGTGGCTGTGAGGGAAGCGTTGTTCACTCCCCTTCAGCCAATGCGCATTCAGTAAAGTTTTTTTTTTTTTTTTTTAAAACAAACTTTATTGAATGCGCATTGGCTGGAGGGGAGCACACAACGCTTCCCTCACAGCCACGGACCTGCACCGGAGACAGAGCAGCAGCGACGAGGTAAGTAAGGGGGAGGATTTTTTTTTTTTTTTTGAAGCAGGGTTCCGGCGCCCCCAGCTAAGATGCGGCCTAGGCAGCTGCCTAAGTCGCCTTACTGGTGGCGCCGGCCCTGCATGCATAGAGAGTAAAAAACAGACATTGGGCCCTGCACATAATAACAATGGTAGTATAACATCAAATATAACATAATAAGCAATGATAACACAGAACCATAAGGATAACATCAATCTTCTGACTCGGCAGCTCGCTCACCCACACTTGTTTTTATAGATAGTACACTGTGGCATCCTACCCTGAGTATATTGGGACTGAGATTTAAATCAGTCAATTAGTGAATACATAAATTGAGGAAAAACTAATAAATGTGCAATAATCTCGACAGAGTAGAAAGAAGGAATCAAAGAGAAGGAGGGTAGGAATAAGGTTCAAAAAGGGAGACAACGTAGAGATGCATAGTGTTTTGTTTAGTGTTGTTTTTTTTTTTATTTCCATGTAATTAATATTATATACCTTAATATACATTTTTGTATTAAATTTAATAAGTAAAAAGTATGGAAAAATAGGAAAGGGAGGGAGTGGGAAAGGCAGGGGGGAATAAAAACAAGCATAAATGGAAAAAATAAAAGGCACAAAAGTACATGTCAGTTTATCTTCATAAAAGGGGACTCATTTTTTTCACTTGTGCTTATATGTTAGAAACACACATGGGAAAAAAAAAGTTTAGTTGTCCTTTAATGACTTGCGTGTCAGAATAATAAAAATAATCCAAAATGGCTGTATTTCTAATGTAGATATTACATATTTTCTAACAACCAATTTGTACTCAAGATGGGGAATAAAGACAGTGCCACAGAATGTTAACATAGTTTTTTTTTTTACTCATGCTGCATTATAAATATGTATGAAATTGCACATCAAATGTTTACTTTTCACACAGCTTTTACAATGTTAGTTTTTTTTTTTCTTCAAAATCTTCCCATCCCCCAGCTAAAAAAACCCCAAACAGATCTCCTCATAGGTTTACAAAGTAAGAAATCAACAGGATAAAATAAGGAGTAGAATTGCATAAATAATAAAATAAAAACAACAAACTCTGGTAATATAATATGTGGAATGAAAATATCATTTGATTTCACATTTATAGTTTTTCTTAACCAAGAATTTTTGTGCTTTTTGAGAACTTCGAAAACATGTACTGTAAAGATCTATGGGTCTACTCAATAAAGAGAACTCCAGGGAATTAAGATGTAAATTGTAAAACTTTAGGCCACTGTAGCAGAGTTGGAAAAACTCAGCTACATTGGCCTTAAGTTTCACATTCCGGTCTCAATTCCATGCAAATCCTTCTTTATTGAATACACCTTATAGTAATGAGCAGCCATTAATATTAAAATAAAACACATGCATTTGTATTAATAATTAGAACATACCTTGAGATTGTGTGAAACATAAGTGATATTTTTATCTTTTTTTTTTGGGGGGGGGGGGGGGATGTTATATATGTATGCAGTCATGGGTATGGTACAAATAAAATCATTTTGGCTAAACTATTTGATATCGGTATCCCATCCTACTATTTCTGTTATGTTAAGGTTAAGATAAAAGCTAATAATTCACACAAAATTTGTACACATATATTGAAACGGCCATGTTCTTAAATAAAAAACAACTTTTTGCTCCATATACAGAATGCACGTCAAATAAAGTATACACATTTCTTGAGGGTTTGTGAACAAAATAAAAATAACCACATAAAAGGATTTTTAAAAATAAGTTTTCTTTAAAAAGAAAAAAAAATGTAAAAAATACTTTTTATGTAGTGGGTCTGCTTCCTTAGTTATGGGATTATGTTTCTTGAATCCTAGTGGCAACCACAAGATCCCACCACCATATTATTATACTTCTTTAATATCACGTTGGAGCTGTCATCTAAGAATAGAATGGAAATTCCATGAAGTTCCGTAGGAGCACAGCATGGTTTTGGAACAACGTTAGGATTGATAAAGTGTACCAGGGTTTGCACAATTGCATGATTGGTCGCATTCATGTGAGAATTTAGTGGAAAAGCACAATCACCTTCACAATAAAATGCAGCATATCCTTCTGGAGCAATAATCCAATCTTGCCAACCAAGATCACGAAAGCTTACATATAGCTCACGCCTTGTGCATGCTTGTTTCATGTATCTGTTTGTACGACTGTCTCGGTTGCTGGTATGAGGATGGTGATCAGGTTTTATTTTGTCTTTCTTTTGATTCCATATTTTGCTGCCAGTCGAACGAATGCTACGAAGATGGATCTCTGAAGATTTGAAGAAAGCTACCATAAATGGCTGCTTATCTAGAGAACCATTTCTCCCAAGAACACCTACAAGCTTTGGATTAACACTTTGCCCATCCACCTTTTCAACTGAGAGTTGCAGACCAAGGTTATATTGTGGACTAACCAACCAGTTACTGCTAGTGGCAGTGATGTCAAATGTTAACCAACCTTTGTCTGATCCACTAACAGTTTGAGTATCTAACAGAAACAAATTTGGATCTCTGTCTGGGGTTTCCTGATGGACCTGGTAGATACTAATCTTAAATGTTTCATTACGTTTTGTGTGATCTTTATATATACGGAACTCGGCAGAGGTGACCTCTTCACCCCGAGGAATATCGTTGAGGTTAAATTTGAATTCTTTGCGGTACCATTTTTTGTAGAACACCTCATCATTCTCCATTACGTTAACAAAGCTCATGACCATATCTGAATGAAGAAGAAAATTAGTCTCTTGAGTGTTGGCCAGTTGTGGTTCATGGTCTTCAATATTAATTACATTGTATAGATTCATCATGAATAAAGGGGCCGACTGCTTCTTTTCATGAAAATATGGCCTTGGTCTATGCTGCAAACCCAGAACAGATAAAATTTCTCTTTGAATTTCTTTGTGCTCATGGCGCTTCAGTTTTCGCTGTATGAAATGGGGGTGAACATCATTCTTCAACATAATATCTGAGGTTATGAAGCTCAGAGATATGCAACAGCACATAAATATGTGAGTTGCTTTGTTCTGCTTCCAGACAGTCATTTCCCACAGATCTGCACAAAAACAAAAAATGCCCTTAAAAAGGAAAATAATTACAAACATTATACTTAGTAGTGTGTATCATGAACTAGGTAAATAATTAATTTGTGTCATTATAATAAGTAAATGGCCAATTAAAGAGTTGAGGGTTCACATTATTAAAGATACCAGCTTCAAATGCTTGCCAAGTATCAGAATGAAAGATAAAGCACCACAATAAATGCATCGTCAAAAAATTGTATATAGCTTGGGAGAAAAATAAAGAGACAGATATGCATAAAACAAAAAGTGCAACTAGTAACAATAAAAGACAGAATACATGCTATACCACACTGAAACGCAGTACTCTGTAGCACTCTTCAAAATGCTTACAATAGATAAACAAACATAACAGAAGGGTGCATAATTGTGGGAACATTAATAATATATATATATATATAATAAATAAAAAAATCACACAACAGTGCAATATTGCTAATACCAAAAAAGAAATTGTGGATGTATACAAGATGCACTCACAAACATATGTGATTAAAGGTGTCTCAGATATAGCTCATATTCTTCGATAGTAAAACTTTAATAAATCTGCAAGATAAAATAAGAGGCACACATAGGCAGGACCACAAAGGAAGGGGCTAAAAGGGGCTCCGCTAAAATGGACTTACAGGATAAAAAGAATATAACAAAATGTCCCTTTGGTCACGGATGGGTCAATGAACTCACGGCTGGATTAGCGTGGCAGTAGAAAGCAGATGGAGTAGAAAATGCTGAAGTCTCAAAGACAATACAATAAGTGGCATACATAGGCAGGACCACAAATGACATGGAGGAGAAACTCCAATTTTAGCAGGGGACACCTCTGTCTGCTTTAAACTGTGCACCACCTGCCACATACCCCTATAACTCATGGAGACAAACAAAGAAGTGGGATTCCTGCAGCCCTGTCACTTGTGCTGAAGCTCCGTTATATGCAGGACATCACGTGAGATCATGATATCCAACGCACCTGAAGGCACATCATGGCAGAACTGGAAGAAAAAGCCAGTGCTGCTAAAAGTTAATAAAATTATTTATTATACACTTTTTCAGCATTTAACCAATGTGTTAGCAGATTTATTTAAACAAATGTACTAATGGGGGTGACAGTTTTTCTTTAAAGGTCAACTATAGTAAAAAAATAAAAATTGTGCTTATTTTAAAGATTGCATCAAGTGTAGGCATTTTTTTCACTGCTGGAAATGAACTATATTGAGTTGCTCACACTGAATTTAGGTAATGTAGATCATTTTTTCGGGCTGGTGCTGCCGAAATGACCCATTATCCGTAAGTATCCATTATCCTAAATGCTACCGGTCCTGAGCATTTTGAATAAAGGATACTGAACCTTTAGTATGTTTTAGAATAAAATTCTAAGTGACAAGAGGAGATGAAGTGTTATTTTACACATTCTGAGCATCAGGCCAGAACCAGTATTTTAAATTCAGTATACAGAACACCAGTGTAAGAACTGTCTGCTATTGGATGATGGCTGCATCCCGCATGACTATTCGTGTGAGACAGTCTCATGGGCAGCGGAGGAGAGGAGCCAGTGGGCCCTGGGCAAGTGCATGAGACACTTAACAGATTACACAAGGAAAGTGCCGTTCACACCTGAGCAGGTTGTGCTCTGCCACGACTTCTTTTGGATCAACAAGGATAAACCTGGAACAGGAAACGGGTTGAACTAGTTAAGTCTTTTTTCAACCTAAGCTACTATGTAATTAGGTAATAGTGAGTTTCCTTTTTATTTTATACTCGCTACTCAAACATACTACACTATACTTCTGTATAAGACTAAGATAAGTATTTTATTTATATCATTTTCATGTGTCATTTTCATGACATCACATTATGTTATATCATGGACGTGTGAATACAGAGCACTTATTTTTTTATTTTACATTTACTTTGTGTGGTGGGGAGTCCACCTGTATAGGTGTCACTGTTCACAGCCTTCACAGTAATTATGTTGCAAAAGCGATATGGTATTTCCTTACTTAACAGACTAGGATGGTAGGTAAGGCCACCTTTAAATTCTGTAAGTAGTCTGATAATACAGCAATAAAAGCATGGGAGGGAGGGTGAAATCCATCCTTAAATGCCAAAGGGGACTAAACCTGAATAATATATTTAAAAAAAAAAAAGTTTGTGTAGCGGATGGTGTCAAAAGTATAACAGAATACGTATTTCATGCAATTTACTGTAACACAATTTATACACCAATAAGTGTCCAAGAATGTTCTCTTGGTATTCAGTGCAAAATCATAAAGCAAATACTGGAAATTGATTGTTATGTCTATGCAATATTTAGAATTGGTTCACAAGCTCACATTTCCTCTAAAGACAATTATAATAATATAATTATATGACAACATTATAATAATACTAATGCGGTATGAACACTGGCATACCGGGATTGTGATACAAATAACATGGCTAAGGGCCTCGGTACCAATACCATGGGATTTCTACTTCAAAAATGTGTGTACATGTGGGGAGGGATTCATGACAGATATCAGTGTTCCAATGTTAGCAACGTTAATTTTTTGGGGTGAGAAATGTTTTTTAAAAAGCTATTTGCTACTGGTATTTATTGCACTATAACGTGAAATAAAAAAAAATTAAAACCATAAAAACATATAAAATATAAACTCAGGGCCAATAGTAGAATGTATGTAGCAGGTTGCATTAGCTTTTCTAGTTTAGTAAAAGATTTTACAAATAAAATTCAGTATAAAAAATGTTTAATTTTTTTATTTTTACTATATTGTTTTTTTTTTAATAATACATTAAATGATATTATCAAAATAAAGGCACCTAAAGAAAGCCCTTCTTGTCCTGAAAACAACCAATATATAATTTTTGTGGGTACAGCAAATGAAGAAGAAAATTATAGATAAACACAAACACTGCAGAAGTGCTAATACAGCCAAAGTCATTAACGTACAACATTACAAAAACAGTTAAGTCATGATGGGGTTCATATAAAGAAATATATTTGTGTTTTATACTTTAAATAATAAAGTTCCTTCTGGTCTGCAAGCTAAATTGAAGACCAGTGGATTGCATTGCTCGTACATCGTTATGGGTTCGTGTTCAGAGTGTGTAATGAGGGGGGTAGTTAGTTTGAACCCAAAAACAAAAATATTGGCATCAGATCAGTTATATTTAACCAAGCCAAACCAGGTGTGATAGAGCTATGATTCAATAATTCCAATGCAAAAGCGTGACATAAATCTGATCCTCCTGCCTGGCTTCTGACTTTAAAGTACTGAAAAAAAGGTGCACTGTTAGCAGGCTGTAATTTTGCAGTACACCATTTTTTTAGCTTCTGTTTTGGCTGCACATGACCGTACTATGCCATCCACATCTAGGACAATATCAGTAGAGTCCTGAAAGTGTAACAAACTACCTTTATCTGACTTTTTGAGTCCATGACCACACTGAGCCAGCTGGTTTGGATACGCAGTTGAGGTTTCTCAAACATAAAATAAAAAGGCAGAATGTTTATCATAACTGATTAAGAATCAATAACTATGTCTATAAGACTAGTTGTACCACCACAATGTAAGACAAAAAAATATAATGTGTATGGCATCATATCTTACATTTGGTGGTACTGCTAGAAGAGCAAAAATATTGCTAACTTATAGTCCAAAACTAGGCCAACTCCATTCAATTCTGGCACGTCACAGTCCTTCTAAGCTACTGAAGGGACATTAGCAATTCATAAAGAGGAAAATCACAAATTTGCAGTGATGCAATTCTGCTGTGCTTAACCCCTCCACCTGTGTTTAGCTGTAAATTTTCCTCATTCATTTACTGTACTCAAACAAATTATACATATATTTAAGGATACAAAGGGCTTTTCCTGGGATGCCAAAAAAAAAAAAAATTTCTCAGCTAATGCAAAAACTCAAATATTGGACCTTATTTGGGGAGTACCTCCCGTGTTAAGATTTTTTTGGGCTCTTATTTTTGAAATATAATGGCAAATTAATACATGTAGCACATTTCTGTTTCTTACCCATTTGTTTTCAAAATTACCGATCATAACATTGTGACACAGACGCCGATCATGAATTCGGGAATCACTGCACACAAGTACATAATTTTCAGGGTCTAACTTCAGGGCTGCCATAAGGGGGTGACAAGTGATACACCTGTCACAGGCAGACTAAAAAGGCACGTTTTCATTGAGATTTTGAGATCCATTCATCTCTTTTTTTTTTTCTCTTCTACACAATGTTTCAATTTGTTTATAAAAGTCCTCTACATTCACAATATAGACATTATGAGGGTCTCCCTTTAAACACAGCAGAATAGAATTACTATACACTTTTGTGTTATACTACAAAAGCACAACAACATGTAGAGCAGACCATAGCTGGGGAAACTATTATTGACTAAAATCTTATTGTAATTACTGATTTTTAAGCGGTGTTCAAACGGAATGTTATGAAATGAAAAATAATACTTCTAACCTCTGATGGACTTATTGTGCTATATATTACAATAATATTAAACAATCAATGAGTATCTTAACAGTGAAGTATCCTATTTAATAAAATAAAAGGCAGCAGTGGGAATTCAAATGCATCATTATATAAATGGTACAGAGCATTCTAGCTTCCATAAACACTTTCATGATGCAGGTACTTTAATTAGAAACTACTGGCTCCCTTTTTTATTGGATGTTGCAACTCAAACAGTGAAGAATGGTCAGATGGATGGATGCCCATACCAAGCCTGGACATAAAATATAAACAACATTAAGTGAACTCTGAATGATACAAAAAAGTAAAGCAGAGAAAATTTACATTGTATGTAAAAAAAAAAAAAGAAGAAGAAGAAGAATGCTGGTATTTTTGCAAAAAACAGTAAAACTTGCCTAGAGGAAGAGACACTTTTAAAATCATAATGGTTTCATATTTATCTTGTGTAACCTATTAAAATCATAGACCAGAGGAGACAAATCGTATATAATCTATTAATTTGCACACATGCATCACACTAACACAAAAGCCAGAGAAAAAAAGGATTTAACAGTACCTTACTTGAATTAGGCAAGTATCTGTTAG
This sequence comes from Pelodytes ibericus, assembly GCA_036172795.1. Taxonomy (NCBI): domain Eukaryota; kingdom Metazoa; phylum Chordata; class Amphibia; order Anura; family Pelodytidae; genus Pelodytes; species Pelodytes ibericus. The sequence continues at coordinate 154,770,601 of CM069858.1, forward strand.
GAGTGTGTTCATGCAGAGTACAGAAAATGGAGGCCATTTCATACCCAATATAAAAGAACCATGAATATATTTGTAAGACCTTTAGGTAAGGCACATAAAGCTCTAGTTGGCATCCATATGCCATTAACAACTACATATGTGCATTACAAATCTGGAAATGATCATCCTACCGAATATAAATGGCACAAACTGCGCATATACAATGTTGTACTATTTAAAAAGTCCATCAACGGAAAAAATCCAAATACCACATGTTGACCTTTTGCCTTAAATAATTTGACAACAATGAATACACAATCGCTTCTCACTGAAAAAGACAGCACATTCCTTGATAAAGCATTTGAATCCTTTTGGAATGCAAGGTAGGAAAACCAACAATCATTCTAGATAGATGTTATGTTACGGTTTTATATCACAGTGCCTGCATTTCATCGTATAAATAAAAATGTGATAACTTGATGGACTCAGATGTCATTTTGCATTGTTTTTTGAAGATCTTTTTTCCTCTAATTTGAGGAACTTTAGTCAGATCAAAACCTGAATTGTTCACTTTCCCTTTTTATGTTTATCCCTGAACACATCTTACATATTCATGCCTCATATACAACGTCCTTTTCTGAAATGGTCAGGCATGGGAAAATAAAAAAGGCATTAAAAATGTTAAATAAGTAAATACTTTACATTTCCAAGAATGTTCTTTATACAGGACTGTCTGTTTACAGACATCTTTAGAATACAACACAATATGCAGGATCATAATACAGAATTTGCAGACCCAATAGGTATGTAATCTATTAACCCTCTCTGACATCTTACTTTGTGACCTCTGGTAATGCAAAAGGTCATACTCCCTAATTATGGAAATGCTGCTGCTCATTAACACAAATTAGTCATAATCTAGACAAAGCCTAACTGAATCAATAGCAAATGTACTAGTCCATTCGAAGTTGAAGGATATACATTATTAATTGAATATAGATGCATAACTCAGCTCATCTTATTAGCCCTGTTAAAGAAGCAATAGCAATGGAAATTTCAGTGTTTTGTAGACAGCATATATTATAGATGTCAGGACATTAAGAATAAGCTTGACCTCTAGTCAGCATAATTACTTTCTCTGTCAGCATTTGATAAGACCCCTGAGCTCACTTGGTTATGCTGGGTAGGACCAGTTAAGTTGCATTTATGAAGATCAGACTGTGGATTGTGGGGGAAAAAAAAAAAAAGTTATATTCAATTACATTTATTAACATTAGAGGTTACTTGGGAAACGGTAGCAAAGTAACCTTTACTGGAACATTGCATTTAAAGACACAAAATGGCTCTCGGTAAAATGTTAACTCAGGTTATTAAAAGTAGTGAGTGTGAGATAAAATACTTTCTTTTTGACGGATGTTATAAGATATCTGCCAAAAGGGTAACAACTCTTTAGAGCTTTATTGAACATATCAGCACATCCTGAGGCAAATCAACAGACTTGTTTTCCCCACACAGAAATCCCCACTTTACAGGGTAGAAATATTCAAATATTATCAACAGCGGTTTCTAGTTTGGCTCAGTAACCACTTTATACATATGATGAGTGCTTGTAAAAGTAAGATGAATAAAGCAAGTCAAGAAAAGCTTTATGGTATATGTTACTGGAGATCTCTGCATTATTTCATCTAAAAGTTACCACTCGGTTTCAGTTTTTAATTTCAAAGGATGGAATAATATAACCAAACTTTCTACTTCTAGCTGCCATACACAAATAGTAATCCCTCTTTACTACCATTAAGAAATAAACCAAACTAATGATAGTTGGCAAACTCAAACATTAAAATTACCTTGATGGTTAAAGTTCTCTTTATTGCACCTGTTGAATCCCAGTGTATATAGTTACCAGCAGGCCGGTATTTTACCAGCAGACCGGTAGGAAATTGGCTTGAGGTGAGTGTTATGTCTATAGTGACAAGACCATGGCTGCTTTGACCCTACCAGTGGGTGAAATGCTCCTGATATCGGTTCACATTATTGTGATCTAAGCACCTGGCTCCTCTTTTCGATATAAAACACTCTGCTATTGTTTGAATACAATATATATATTATTTATGTCTGCCTTTATCCATCACTGCTCATAGGTGTCTGTCAGATGGTGACCTTCTGAACCTTTGTTTTATTGGCAGAAATACATTCAAAATGCCATCTATTGTGTGCGAGTTTCTCTGAAGGGGTATGTGGAACCGGTCAGCATATTGAAACCCCATATGTAATATGATATTGTTCTGTGTGTTTGCTTTGGTAAGCACATGGGATTTATGCATAATTCATAACTTTAATACATCAACATTTTTATATGTCAGCAGACTTTGATATTTATATTACTGCTCACCACCTTTTATTGTTTTGGTACGGTGAATGATCCCATGACAGAGGGGAAAGCAAGGGCATACATTCACATGTGTACTAGTGCCTCAATGTGTATCCTGCTGTATAGTGTGGCTCACCTGTACTACCGTAAATGCTCGATTATAAGACGACCCTGATTATAAGATGACCCCCCAAACTTTGTATATTCCTTTACGAAAAAAAACTAAAAACCTGAATATAAGACTACCCTATAGGAAAAAAAGTTTAACTTGTATATATGTAAATTGCTTATTAATATTTAATAAAAAAAATGATATTATACAAATGCATTTCTTGTTTTTATTTCCTTTTATGTGCTAATGCGGCCTCTCTCCCCCTCCTCAGCTGTCTCTCTCTCCCCCCCCTGCTTTGTCGCTCTCTCCCTCCCCCCCAAACTTCTCTCTCCACCCCCCTCGTCTCGCTCTATCTCCCCCTTTTCTGTGTGTGTCTCAACCCTCCCTCCCTCCCCCTCACCTTGTTTCTTTCCCTGGTGCCTAGTGGGGACATCCGGGGGATATCTGCACGATACGTGCAGACATCCTCCATGCTGCCCGACACCCCCGTCTATTATGACAGACCAGCTGTCAGTCATAATAGACGGAGGTGTTGGGCAGCATGGAGGATGTCTGCACGTATCGTGCAGACATCCCCCAGCTGCCCGATTCTCCTGGTGGCTAACGGGGCATTGGATGTCTGCGTGATGGGCGCAGACCTGCCCTGCTGCCGCCCGGCACGACCGCCGGGACTTTTATGATGAAGCCGGAAGGACCGGGCTTCATCATAGAAGCCCTGGCGGTCATGCCGGGCGGCAGCAGGGGAGGTCTGCACTCATCGCGCAGACATTCCCCTGCTGTTAGAGAGGGTGATTCAGGTCCCCTGCAGCTCTGCGGGGGACCTGGATCCCAGTCTTATAATATGACCTCGATTTGAGGTCATATTATAAGACGACCTCGAATGTAAGACGAGGGGTATTTTTCAGAGCATTTGCTCTGAAAAAAACCTTGTCTTATATTCGAGCAAATACGGTACTAAGCTATTTTTTTTATAGTGCAAGAGAACTGAAATCACGTTAGCGCATGTATTTGCACTTAATCAACTTGGAAACAAAAAATAGATATCCATTAGTTAATAGTTAGACAGGCAGGCATGCCAAGGACTTAATAGAATTAATTGATTTTCAATGTAGTTTATTGTGGTTGAATGGATAAAACCCAAACTAAATAATGGTTTACCTTAAATAAGGGAAAGAGTAACATCACATTGAAAATTGTACAGTGCATTTTTGCCATTTTTAAATGAAAAGTTCCCTTGTTTTATCATGTCTAGCAGGCACCCAATGTAATTTTGATTAACTGGCACCGATGCAGCTATCACAATACCAACTATGCTTACTTTTTTGCTCTAAAAGTTTGTTTAGTAGATTTTTTTTCTTCCAGTGAAAATCACAAAGCTGGGAAAGTAAGAGTACATAAGCGACACATGGCAGCTTTGCTGTAAGGGTACTGGAGGGTAGTTCTAGAATCCAGTGGCATAACAAATTCTACACATTTAGACCTAACCACTATACCATCCCCATAATAATATGAAGTTTACATTTGGCTACGTAGTACATTTGACTTCAGGGGAGTGTGGGCAGAACCAAAAAGCAAGCGCATCCTGCTGAACCAGTTGGCATGGGAATTATCTTCCCAACCAGCCCCCATGTGTTTCATTCCAGGCCCTTACAGGATGCAGGTCACACCAGTTCTAAGGCTGTTAGGTAACCCCAGTTACAAAAACAGTCCATATAATCCATAGCAATGAAAGGGGAAAAAGAAGAAGAAAAAAAAAAAATAAAAAAGACAGCTATTAGGGTGCTCTAAAATAATGAACATATATTACTGAATGCAGAAAACCACTTGGGTGATGAACCTTTTAAAATCAACCAAAAGAAGATTGATAATGCCTCCACTACCCACTGAATTTCAGTTGCCCCACCATTTTTTAATATGGTTTGCTCTTAATGTTTATAGGAAAATACTTACATGGACTCAAGCAACTTTTTTAACAGTATGAAGCAAAAATTAAGCGAATGATTGACTTGTAGAAAAGAGCAGTACCGCCATCAGAAAATTCAGGGCCCAATACTGAAAAAAAATCTGGGCCCACTGATAATTTGTCCATTATAAGCCCAATGATAATTTGACCATTAGTAGCCAATCCCCTCCTCCTCCCCCTTCCCCTGTACTTACCTGGATGCTGCTCGTCCCCTGCAGTCTCCTCAGCAGTGTTTCTGCACGCTGCGTGCAGGTAATACAGCCACCAGATATGACATGACATAATTTCCGGCAGCTGTGACTAGAAGCCGGGTCCACATCCGCTGGATCCGGATCTGCTGGCTGCTACCTGATCGTCACTGTCTCTCTGGGAGACTGTTACATGAGCAGCGGGGGCCCACAGGGAATCTGTTTTGGGCCCCCAGGAATGAATACATTAACAGTACACTCAATGCTTATCTGAGACTCTCTTTAACACTAGAATGTCAGACATAATGCCACCCCTTTCAGGGCTTCAGTAGTACATAACTGGCTCTATATAGATATCTATATATCTACATCTATATCTATACATCTATTTATCTATGGAACCATGTAAACAATAATAAAACATATACAAAGCAACAGACTGCTTCCTTTAACTGGGGATCCTATGAAGACATAACGCCTTTCTTTAGGTAGTTTCTGACCCATCCCCAATAAAATTAAATGTTTCACAAAGCTGCTGCAAAACCCTCCCGATTGGGGTTGTAGTTCAGCAAAACTTTAATTAGAAGCTGAAGCACACAAATAATAAAATAGGGAACTCCCAACTATTATGGTGTTATCTTGTTTAACCAGCAGGGGTCAGCATTGCTATTTGGCTACATAACCAAAAATAACAAAGGAATTTTGGTTCATGCATAATATAAAAATCTCTTTTTAGCATTTGAAAGCCCACCGTTAGAAATCAATCCGGATAGATTTGCTTTAAAGGCTTTTTATTATTTCCTGCTTGTCATTACCAAAGTTTGCTTTCTAGTACAAATATTGCCATCTCCAAAACTCTTCCAGCTTTGATGCAATTTGTTTTTTGTTTGGAGGACAGATTTTTGGAGGGTTGTCAAGAAATGAAAATACAGCGCTGTTGCCCGATTTAAATTATTTTTAATGTCTATGTTATACTTTGCAGACTGTAAAAATTAATTAATTTTTTATAGACATTAGTTGGCTTAGTTACACCTCTTGTCAGCAATAACAGGCAGTAGAACGGATTCTATAGTAGCTACTTAAAAAAAAAAAAAAAAAAAAAAAAAAAGAATTGCAGGGAATTGAGATGGGAGTTTCAAACTTAAGGCCACTGTAGCAGAGACGGAAAAATTATCCAATGGAGTTGGATGGGAGAATTTTTCCAACTTAGCTACTTTGGCCTTAAGTTTGACACTCCTGGCTCAGTTCCCTGCAATTATTGAGTAGACTATTTAGTTTAGTATAGAACCTCAAATCAGGGCACTTATTAAATCAAACCGTGAAATTATCTGTAACAATAATTAACTACTGCATGTATTTGCATTACCTTTTAATATAGACTGTATGGTATTATAAGGCAATCAAATATTTCGACTTAAGATTGAGAACACTAATAATGTTTTGGAATTATGTATACTGAGCAATCTGAGGACACAATTCTCAAAGTGGAGCAATCAACACGAACAATCCAATGGTCTCTAGTTTTATTATTTGCTTAAATCAATTTAATCTCAAACTTATTTGAAAAACAGTCAGGTTCAGGGCCTGCTTTGCAATTGTTTTACAAGGATATTGACAAAACTAATACTTTACGGTAAAGCAGTTTACCGGATGCGCAAAAAAAGTATCAGCAACTTGACTGTACAAAGAGAAAGTGAAAACCATAAACCAAACACTGTAGAGGAACAGAGCATCATGGGGGCCAAGTGAAGAAAAATTCCAGGACGCATGCCTTAGTTCCGTCACACACACCCGATGCCCGGGGACATGTGAATTCATGAACAGACCCAGTGTATTGTACCAACTGTTCAGTCAGAAGCTGGGGTTGCCACCTTTTCTACAAAAAAAAATACCGGCCTTGGCACTGTCTCCGTTGACTTAACATTGGCCTGATGCCAATTGTTTAGCGGCCTGCAGGTAAAATACCGGCCAGGTGGAAACCGTATCAGTGGCTCTGCACATGACCATGCATGTGAGAAACTTATCTCAGGACAATAGAAACACTTAACGCAGTGTCGGTTGATCAACTGATTCTATAATTACTGAGAGGTAAACGGGGCGGTGGGAGGGAGGGGAGATAGAGGAAGGGGTACAATTTGAACCTAGGTACATGACAGTGAATGTGCCCGGTAAAGAAAGGAAGGACTGAATAGGAGATGGATAAGTTTATGTATCTCCTAAAGCCTCCAGAATAAATGATTTAAACATTAAGGAATATTGCATAGGGCCAAAGGTTCAATTTTTTTTTTCTTTTTTGTTGTTCTCTCTTCCCCTCTCCTCCCTCTTCCTCACCATGACCATTTCTAGCTCAACCTTCCCCTATTTCAACCATATTATATATGTTAACCATTATTGTTCTGTTTTGTATTTCTTTCAGTCCCCGAACACGTGATATGTTGTTAAAATTTTTTAATATAAATAAAAATTATATATATAAAAAAAAAAAAAAAAAAAGAAACACTTTTCCACCATTGACACATTTTCTTTCTAGCCAAAATCTGCCATAGAAGAAAGTTTGTTCCATTCTCCTAGTTGCCACACAGGTAGGGCCAAGAGGTTTAGGCCTTAGTCCTTCTAAAAGCCAAAGTAATGACTTGTTGCATGACATCTGACACTAACTGGATGACCCTCCTCCTACCCACTGAACTACCAGGGATGAATGATGACTGCGAGAAAGCTTAGGGGAAAGATGGCAGTAACTGCTAACTTTTACCAGTCAACCATGATTAAGCATCACAAGCACTCTGATCCACTTCATTTGAAGTGACATCATGGTTATATTACCTTTTTCTATTAATTTACTACATTGTACAGACACTTGGTATATCAAATGGTATTGTACACTTATCTTAGTTTTTATGTTTTCGTTATTACATACATGTTCTTTATTGTAGAACAAATAAGTAAAGAATAAGAAACAAACCAAAAGGGGATGTACATCTTCTGAAATTACAATTCAGCGTAGCAGCATATCCCTTTTATCAGTAATTCTATGGATTCTAGCCAATCAAATTAGTATCTTATGCTTTACACTCACACATCTAAGAAAAAAAGAAAAGAAAATCATGCTACAAAATGATTGTGGAGATGTGGAAAAACAGCTTTCTAAAGTGATAATTGAATCTTCCAATTACAGTATGGCATAGATAAAACTACCAGGTAGGAATACTGCATTGTTGTTTCTGACAGCACTTTTGTGCTGCATATTCTCAAAATAATCAGTGTTCCAAGCTTTCCGAACAATGGAAAAATACATTGTATACTTAAAAAGTATCAAACAAATTTTCTATCCAAATTTTTCTTGGTCTGCAAATTGAAACTTCTGAGTTGACAACTTGATGGGTCTCTGTTTGTGGATTTGGTGGAAGCTTAGTTGTTAGTTAATGTAAAAAAATTTTTTATTCATAATGTAGAACAGCAGGGGGGGTCCCCCCCTCCCCCCCAATCCCAAGTAGGATTCACATGAAATGTAGGACAATTTGAAGTGCTCGAGTGAACTATGTAAAAGAAGAAAATCCATAATAATTACAATAGGAGATACTAAAGAGGGACTAAACCCTAAAAATATGTATATATATATATATTTTTTTTTTTGAACAAGGCAGACAGCCACTTCTGCGTCATTAAAATCACTGTTTCAATGGTGCACGGTTCAAAAGGTTATTGGCTTTGGGAGAAATTTGATGGAGCAGGTTCTGTGGCAGCAGAGAGACAGTTGAGCAACAGGCACGAGTCAATCACATTGCACACAGCCAATAGCAATAAAGGGGTATTTCCTCCAGTTAGAGATTGAGCATAAGCACCAATCAGGGCTGCCATGTCAAGGAGTGGCAATTCTGTTCTCCCCTTTACAAAAGCCAATTTTAGGGGCTTGAATATCAGTATATATGCATTTTTGGTAACTAAAACAAAACACAAAACAATTGCTTTTCATTGCTTGCAAATGCTCTGAAAAAGACCCCTTGTCTTATATTCGAGGTCATCTTGTAAGCTGACCTCAAATCGAGGTCTGTCATAGAGGTCCCGGCGGAAGTGCCGGGCAGCAGCGGAGGATGTCTGCATGTATCATTCAGACATCCACCGGCTACATCCACTAGTCACCAGGGATATTGGAGCAGCCGGTGGATGTCTGCACGATATGTGCAGACATCCTCCGCTGCTGCCCGGCACTTCTATGATGGTGGTCCGTCATAGAAGATGGAAGTATCGGCAGCAGCGGAGGATGTCTGCACATTTCGTGCAGACATCCACCGGCTGCCCCCACTAGGCACCAGGGAAATTGGGCAAGTCTGGGGGGGAGGGACGGGGGGCAGAGGCACAATGGGCAAGTCTTGGGGGGAGGGAGGGCATAGGCACAACGGGCAAGTCTGGGGGGAGGGAGGGCATAGGCACAATGGGCAAGTCTAGGGGGGAGGGAGGGGGCAGAGGCAGTATGGACAAGTCTGGGGGGAAGGAGGGGGGGAGATGCAGCATTGGCAAGTCTGGGGGGAAGGAGGGGCAGCATTGGCCAAGTCTGGTGGACAGATGGCTATGGGGGAGATGCATTGGCAATTTAAATACAATGTGCCACACAGTAATAGTATTTTCATCCACATAAGCACTTATTGCTACATTTACGTTGCTATTGATTCAAACCATACTGTGTTTCCTGTGTAAATATATATCCATTTGAATGTAGGTTTAGCTACGGATACAGTTTAATATTCCTTCTTTATAACATATAGTTTACATTTTTATTTGATTTCTGATATTGTCCATTTATAAAAATATTGTGCATTTTCTATATAGAGATAATACATAGCACTATTTTCTATTTTCTTTGTTACACATATACACATCTTTGCCTGAGACCTGCCGCCATATAAGAAGACCTTTCTACCTCAGGACATTCGTCTACACATAAAAGTATTGTTGTATTTTTATATTTTGTATGTTTTTTTCTGTTTTCTTTTATTGTATTTTGTACAATTACTATTTAGCGCTCCAGTCTTATCTTCTATTCTTTTGTCTTTATAAATTGCATATGAGGTTGCTATTTCTTTGATTGTGAGCAGCTCCATACATTTATATCTGTATCTATTTTTATCTTTAGATTTGGGTTATCGTTTAGGTAGAGCCATCTTAGTCACATACAAACATATGCCAGTGCCATCTTTAAAAGATCTGTGGGGGAAGCCTGTTTATGGGAACCCATACCAATCAGTTTCCAAGCCAACAACTGTCCAAGTCATAACACTTCCCTAAAACATTTCGGTCTCAACAGGCCATTTTGTATTAATTTCCCTCCATCACTACACCCTTTGCTCCCACTTTGTCCACATCTTGCAGAACTATATCTCTACATTCTTTGAGTAGTCTGCACCCCCCTCTTTCTACATCCTATTTCAACCACTGTCCCTTAGTTCACCCTGCTCTCTCCATCTCTGCATCCACTGCACCCACCATATCTGAACCCATCCTCCTTTCTTCATTTCTGAATGCCCTCCAGACTCATCCTGTGCTTATCTTTAGCAACACCTTCCTCACTCTGTACCTCAGAGGCTGTATTCCCTACATGTCTGCAGCTGGGAACCCTCCTGTAAAAACATCCCTCCCGAATGATTAACAGCCAGGACATCTAATAGAGCAACCAGACTAGGTGTAATTTGACTGGCAGTACACTCAAGAAGTCAGCCAAGGGTTGTACTGGTAGGGCATGCAATTTGCTACAACCCCTCACTGATGTCAAACGTGCCTTATTGAGAAGCATTTCCACCATGTTGGCAACTCAAAGGTAGGAGTTATTTCTGTAGGGCAGAAAGGGCAAAAGTTGTGGGCTGCAGTTTACTGCTCAAGTCCATGGCAGCTACCCCTTGTGCCCATGCTAATGACAACACTGATTTATTTAGCTAAAATTGAATTTATAGTTATAGTTATAAGAAATTAGTATTAAATCAAAATACTTATGAATACTATTATTATATATATATTGTAAAATATTGTTGGATATTATTATATATATATTGTATTATTTTATTATAATTATTGAATTTATCATATATATAGTGTATTGTATTATTATAATTGTTACAATTTTGTGTATTATTGTTATTGTACAATGTTGTAATGTCATAATATTGTATTATTATAATTGTTACAATTTTGTGTATTATTGTATAATATTGTAATGTCAATTATACTTATTGATATTATTATTTATATAATGTATTATATTACTATATTTAGTGCAATTTTATGTATTGCTGATATTGTATAATATAATATATTATTATTAATTATTATTTTTATATATATATATATATATATATATATATATATATATAATGTAATAATAATGATTTGAATAATATATAAGTTATAATTAAAATTTAAAAATAAAAAAATTGAATTTATGATTTCCTGGCATTAAGCAGTCGGCCTTACTTAATATTAAAAGGACCATTCCGCCTTCAAAATAATTTTACTATGCACAGTAGAATATAAATTATAAATATGTATGCATTTATTAAAATGTGAATGTCTGTAACATAAAAGGTTTACAGCTTTACTGAACCATCCACTCTGCTCTCAGCATTGGGCTGGCATATGTGAGGAAACAAACATTTTGTTAAAAGGGTTTTAAACATGGAAAAAGCTAAAGTTTCCAAAATGATAACCTGCAATCTGTGTGTATATATATTGTACTAGATCCTTATATAGCACAGATTTGCAGAGGTTTTCCCCTTGAGGTGTAAAGCTAGGCTTGCTAGGTCAGCCAGTGTTTTGCTGGACACATACGTTTTACATTCAGAAAGTGTGTCCAGGGGAACCAAGTAATCAATCAAGGAGAAGATCCCATAGGAACTACTTTGATCGATAAGCGATTTTCCTTTGAACACATGAATTATACATTTTCTAAAAGTAAAATCATACAGTCTCAAAAAGTTACTAATGAAGAGTGGGGTATCTCAGTGTAACATGTATTCAGCCTAATAGCAAGAAAACTAGCATTTCAGTAAGAGTGATTGAGAGGGATGGACGCTTAAGATACAAGTAACAAAAAGGCAGGGGGAAAAATAGCTTGTAATGAGCCTTTAAGTATTTTATTTCAGCCTGTATTGGAGCGGTTTTTGACAATGTATTGTTTCATTCATAGCATTTAAGTGTTTACCATCAACTTTAAAAGATAAATAGACATTAAACAGAATGATTCATAATTCCATGCCACCCAACTGTCCCACTGCATGAGAGTCCAGATTTTGAGACTCTGAGCTCTACCTCAGTCGTGCATTTTGGGACCTAAATTCCGATTTCATTCTCTTGTGTCTGGGACAATGCACAAGAGAATGAAATAATGCCAAACAATGTTTGAGTTACACTTTGAGTAGCTCAGACACTGGACCTCCCAAGTTCTGTCTTCCGATTTGCCACGGGCAGAACTTGGTAGTTATTAGACATGTGCATTAGTTTTCGGACGAATGCATTTTCGTCTAAAAAATTTTTTTTTTTTTCGTCCATTCGCCCGAAAAACTAATAACGAAAATGCTATGCTAACAAAAGCCGAATGAACGAATGGTTAATAAACGAAAATCATTGGTCATTTAAATTCTTGAGAGGGGGAGGAGCGAGATGACGTAGCTGCGACGTGCTGCGTCCTCGTGGAGAGCGGCTGAGGGAGCAACGGTGAAGCCGACAAGGAACTAGAAACTACCAGCTGGTAATCAGCTGGAGAAGAGTGTGTGGGCGGAAAGCTGAGAAGCTCCGAAATAGCAAGGGAACGACTCTCCAAGCAAAAGAAGCAGCGTTGCGGCTGAGCACACGGAAACAGCAAGATCAGATAGAAGAAAACTTCAAAGGTAAGTAGTATGAGCTATCAAGGTATGATTTAAATACTTGAGGGCTGTAGGTCAAAAGCTCAGTATAAAGCTACAAAGGACAGTTTGCAGAGACGGGAACAGAAATGTTAAAGAACTGCACAAGCCAAAACACGCTGAATCACCAATGGATGATTTAAATACTTGATGGCCGTAGGTTAAAAACATGGAATAAAGTTACAAAGGATGCTTTGTTAAGACGGGAACAAACAAATGTAAAGGCTCAGTACAATCCAGAACACTGTGAACCACCAATACAAGGTGATCATAGAGATTACACTATTGGACCTGGGAAGCAGCCACAGATATAAGGGGAAGTGTAAACACAAAAAAAAGAAAAAAGAAAAAAAAAACCCTCACTGTGTTACATACCCAAGTGAAGTGCAAAAGGTAATCAAAGGGTTAAAAAGATGTATTGTACTACAGACCCACAAAAAGAATAGAGGAGAGTGTGCAAAGGAGATTAAAAAAAAAAAAAAAAAGGGAAATTCCCTATTTGGGAGAAAGACATCACAAAGGCACTAACAATTGGGCAAGCTAACAAAGGGGAACAGGGAATTAACCCAAGCAACTGCACAAGCCAGCAGGGATATTAATCTTGCTTTAACCGCTGGAAAGGAGTTAACTATAAATTTAATAGGAGTCTATAGGGAAGGCAGGGAAGGGAATAAACTTTTCTCTACGGTTGTCCTACTATTATATTTGTTTGTCTGGACATTATATCTGCTCTGTCTATATACCACCCTAACACATATAGAAGACTACATTCTCTGCGCACCAGATTTGATACCCCCAGGTACCTCCACTAATCATAACCCGCTAGAAGAGAAGAGAGAAGAGGAAAATGGCCACAAAAAAAAACACAAAACGGAAAGAATCTGAAAAGGGAGAAAAAACAGGAGAATCATCCAGAAAAGCGCCTGTCTTTCTTCTCACCAGGTGTATCTAGCAATAAAGCAGACCTGGAGGAATCAATGACGGGTAACCCAACGCAAAATGAAGACACTGGAAAATTACAAAGAGGAGAACCCCAGGAGGTAAGAGATGGAGGGAACGAATACGATAATCTCCTCAGACACCTAGACAAACAATTTGGGAAAGTGAGAGAGGAAATACAAGCCAATACACTGGAAATAAAGAAAGAACTCTCAATTCTCAACCAACGTTTCCAAGGCATAGAAGAGAAAATCACTAGGTTGTAACAATTGGAAAGTGCCAATAAAGGAGAACACCATAATATGGAAAAAAAATTAGCAGACATGGAACTCAAACTTATAGATCTAGAAGAAACAACTTAAGAATCAGAGGGATCCCAGAACAAACTAACACAAAAAACTTGGAAACATACATAGAAGAGTTCTTTAAGCAAGTGAAGGTTGAATGGGACCCTAAAAACCCCATAATGGAAAGATGCCACAGAGTGAACAAACCAAGAGGTGTCCCAGAGCACCTCCCACGCGATGTTTTAATATGCTGTGTATCCTTTAAAGTTAAATTGCAGATCCTGAGCTCCATAAGAAATAATACATGTGGTGAGAACTACGAAGCATTAAAAATATTCCAGGATTTATCATGGACAACCAGACAAAAAAGGAAGACTTTCTCTGAGGGCACAAGGATATTGAGGAAGAACAATATAAGCTACCGATGGGGATTCCCAACGAAATTGATGGTTTCGTATGAAGGGAAAATTCACAACATTAACCATGCAGAGGATTTGGATAAATGGCTAACATCAAACACAATTTCAGGCAAAGAGCATCTGCATGCAACGGTATAACCAAGCGGGAAATAGGGGGAAGAAAAGAAGCGAGGGCAGGGGGATTTGAGATAGGGACTTGGCTTGTGCACCTTGGGCCAGTCTGAGGTATATAGACAAGCATGTAATTAAAAAGAGAATAATTTAAGGTCAAACTTGAAGCTTGTCACACACAACAGGTATAAATAAGAATTTCATCTCAGCACTTTTTTCACACTCACACAACTTTCACCCCGGTTGCTCTCTGCCCCTCCCACCACACACAGTCACATTCCCACACATACTACACACACTCACCGATAAGCCACACCTGCACTTACTGCCCCATCCCCCACACATTGTCACATATACACTTACACATTTTTCATACACACATTTCACACACACACACTATGGAGTCACAGTTTCCCAAATATGCACATTTACACACGCTACACACTTACACACATCCACACATAGCTACACACATATTCACACGTAGTCACATTGAAACATGCAGTGACACGTTTATACACACACGTTCCCATTTTGTCACTTTTCACAAACCAACACAGGTTTTTTTATTTATTTTATATATATATTATTTTTTTTTTACACATTCACATACCTTGTCACACACACACATAGATTATTTACTCTTATACATAGCCATAAGGTGTCACCTTTCTACACACCGATACCCCTACACACACACACGCATAATTGCTCTCCTCCACAGCCCTTACTATAGAAATAAACGAGATCCCAACACTCTCGCGCTACCAGATACAGCGTTAAGAAGATAGGAAAAAAAAATAAAAATAATAATAAACAAAAAAAACCTGCATTTATTTCCCACACAATAAGAATCAAATTTGAAAGTCGGCTGCACAAGGTACGCAATCCCTCAGCACGCATATCCCACGGGATCAGTGGGACAGACATCTTGGTAATGGTTTACATTACTAGAGACGATGTATGGTGGGGATACACCATACAGTACTTATGTCTTAGGTTGTTTCCAAGGAACTGGATCAACCTGTCTTTTTTTTATGTTTTAACCCGCAAGATAATTTTTTGGTTATTGAATGAAATGGAACAAATCATTGGAGAAAGAGAGCAGCAAGAGAAGACAAAAATAAATTCAAGCTGATAACGATTAATGCCCGGGGGATAAACACTCCACACAAAAAAAATCAATAATTGTAAACTACCTAAATAAGAACCGGATACAACTATGTGCCTTGCAAGAAACACACTGGACCAAATCTAGCCAAACCATTAAAATCAAAATATCCTACCATTATCAGCTCGGCTCTAGAAAGCAAAAAAAAAAAAGAGGAGTAGCCTTTATGTTTGCTAAGGAGGTCTCCCTAAACATAATATTCCAAGAGATAGACCCGGAAGGACTGTACATCATTTTAATCTGTGAAATTAACAACAAGTTATTTACACTGGCAAACATTTACGCACCAAATAAATCTACAATCAAATTTATCTCCAAGATACTCAAAAAAATAGACCACATGAAACAAGGGATATTACTAATTATGGGTGACTTTAATTATGTATGCGACCCCCAGATAGACCGGAAAAGCCAACAGGAGGGAAGAAACACCAAGACACAAGCAGAAAATAGACTGCAGAACCTCTTAAATAAATACAATCTGAAAGACATCTGGAGAACATTTCATCCATCAGAACGAGACTACACATGTTACTCTAAAACATT
The DNA here is from genome assembly GCA_036172795.1 of Pelodytes ibericus. Classification (NCBI taxonomy): domain Eukaryota; kingdom Metazoa; phylum Chordata; class Amphibia; order Anura; family Pelodytidae; genus Pelodytes; species Pelodytes ibericus. The sequence goes on from CM069858.1 coordinate 154,786,576, forward strand.
TAACTCATACTCCAGAATTGATCTGATAATGGGCAACGTAACCATGCTGTACCTCGTGAACAAAATAGAGATACAGGATATAACATGGTCAGATAACAGCCCAACTATGATGGAATACAAAGATACATTTGACCGGTTTCGTAAAGAGTGGCGTATAAGGGATTCTCTAATGGAGAAAAAGAACAACGTAGAAGAACTTAAACCACAACAGAACTCTTCTTCTTAGAGAACAAACATAAAGGAACACCAGATACCACGGTGTGGTGCGCTTACAAAAGTGTAATGAGAGGTCAATTGATAAAAATGGAAGCCATTGCCAATAGGAGAGACCCACCGCATCTTTCAAAACTATACATATCACCAAGCAAACTTAAAGGACAAAACAAAATATCCCCATCTAGACAAACATCAAAAGAGATAGAAGGAATAGAAAAACAAATAAACTGTCAACTGGAGAACAAAGCAACAAAACAGAAACTCTTCAAGCCAAATGGTATATTAAGGGAAATAGACCAAACTCTCTAATGACAGACAAATTAAAAAAAGAGAAACAAAAAAGGTCAATAACAAAGATTAGAGAAAACGGAGCCTATCTGATGACGCCAGAAAAAATAAGTAGAGCATTCCAGGACTACTATCATAAACTCTACAACCTCCCTGATGAAACGGCAGTGAAAAAGAGATCGAAGCCTCTTTTGCTAATTTATCTGTACCAAAAATCCAGCCCACTCAACTAAACCAGATGAACCTGTCCATCACAGAAGTAGAGGTCAGCAAAGCCATAGATAAATTAAAAATCAATACTGCCCCAGGCCCAGATGGTTTTTCCAACAAATTTTACAAGCTTATGAAAGATCAACTTAAAGGGGAACTAAGCACTACATTTAACCATATAATGGCAACTGGCTGCTGTCCAGAGGAACTTTTAAAGGCAAACATAATACCCATTCCAAAAACAGAGAAAGACTCAGAACTAATAAGCAGCTATAGACCAATATCTCTAATAAAAACAGATATTAAGCTCCTTTCCTCTATAATAGCGGACAGAATAAAAACTGTAGTACCACAACTAAATAAACAGGGATCAAGTAGGCTTCATCCCCGGGAGGGCCCCAATTAACAACATTAGGAAAATACTAAACATTCTAGAAGATACAGAGTCTAACAAAACCCCATTAATACTACTATCAATAGACGCAGAAAAAGCGTTTGATAGAGTTGGATGGAAATATATGTTTGTCACACCAAAACAATTCGGTATAACTGGCCCAATACTACAAGCAATTTCATCACTTTACAGTTTCCCTTCAGCTAAAGTGGTGGGGCCAGGATTTATGTCATCCAGTTTTAATATCAGAAACGGTACCCGCCAGGGGTGCCCACTATCCCCTTTACTCTACATAATGGTTCTAGAACCACTTGCAATAAGACAAAATAACAAGATTAAGGGAGTCACGACACCCCAGGGCCAAAACAAACTAAATATTTACGCAGATGACATCTTGCTCACCCTAGAAGAACCACAATCCTCCGTTCCCGAGCTTTTGAAGCAGGTCAAGACCTATTCTAAACTCTCAGGCTATAAAATGAATATAGAGAAATCAAAATGTATTGCAAATAACTTGGAAAAAGAACTGAGAGCTTTCTTAGTAAAAAATCTGGGTCTCCCAGAAAGTAAAGACAACTTAAAATATCTGGGGATTACACTAACTTCAAAGCTAAAAAACCTAGTGGAGGCCAACTTTCTACCCCTATTAACAAACACCAATAAAAAACTAAGAGACTGGAAAGGTTTAGGCTTCTCCTGGTCCGGTAGGATAAGCATTCTAAAAGCATACATTTTACCTAAATGGCAGTACTTATGGAGAATGATTCCACTTAATTTTGCAGAAGATTGTCTGGCTCTACTACATAGAGCATTTATGAGATTTATTTGGGGAGGCAAGAAAGCCAGAGTAAAGCTGAAAACGTTAACCAGATCAAGAAAGGAGGGGGGGCTTGGATGCCCAGAAATCACACAATGCAACCAGGCCAGTAGACTATACCATATACTGCTTTCACAAAATAATTCAGCAACACAAGAAATATGGCACTATATGGAAAGGGCTAAAACCGAGGTAGCAAACCTAGCGTCACTGTTCTGGATATTAAACCTGGATAGAAAGCACATCAAAGAGGCAAGGTCAAAATCCATGATATTAGAGGACCTAACAAAATGGTGGGACTATTTTGCGAACAAAACGGGTCTTAGAAATAAATTAATAGAAACACTCCCATTCATATGTACGGTGGATATGCTAGACAATATAAACATAAACAACTGGGAAAACGGGGGCATAAAAGAGTTTAAACAACTATTTTTTGGAAATAAAATTAAAACCTTTAATTAAATTGCAGAAGAATTCAAAATTCCTTCTTCTGAAATTTTCAACTATCTGCGGAAAAAAACTTTTATATCAAGGTTCCATCTACAAAACAGGGAAGAAAGGGCAACATCCCTTATACACCTTTTCGAACTAAAAAACTTCAAGAATCTTATGGCCAAATGCGCAAATAATATTTACAGATGGAGAAATGGAAAGCCAACAGAACTAATTAATAAATGGGGAAAAGAACTACAAGTTCATATAGAAAAAGATGAATGGGCTAACTCCCTAAATAAATTAAATAAACATATACACTGCCTTAATCTCAAAGAAACGCAATTTAAACTAGCAAATAGATGGTACTTAACCCCAAAACGACTAAAACATATGTTTCCAGAATCCTCAGATAGATGTTGGAAGTGTAAAACAGAAGAAGGAAATTTAATTCACTGCTGGTGGCAGTGTACAGGGATAAACCAATTCTGGCAAGGAATAATTGAAACAATAAACTTATTAACAGGAATAAAGTTACCCCCCAAGCCAGAAGTTATTCTGTTAAATCTGCACTGGCCAAAAATTGAAAAAAAAAAAAAAGACTCAATGATAATATATCATATAATCATGGCAGCCAAATTATCAATAGCTAGAAAGTGGAAAACAGACATAATCCCACATACACAAGAAGTCATGAGTCAAGTTATCTGGCAAGCCAAAATGGAAAAGGGCATATTTTCAAATTTAAGCAACAGATATAATCAAATAGAACATTGGGATTCATGGATCAGGAAGCTGGAAAGAATCACTTAACAATAGAAATATATAAATATCACCACAAACCCCTAATTGAAATAAGCATATCTACAAGCAAAAGAGGAAAACCCCCAAGAGGGCATTAACAACGAGACCAAAATCATTAAGGAAAGATTTTGAGTATTAAAAGAGCGCTCTGATTCTCCAAGGGTTAAAGAACATACTATTAATAAGAAGAGATAGTAAAGTAGTAAAGCATTGGGTTAGGGGGAGGAGGGACAGGGGTAAAAAAGAAAAAAATATTTTTTTTTTTTTTTTTTTTTACATATATATAACATTAATGATGACCGCACTGAGTTCTGAAATTGATCTATGAAAAAATGGATTCCTAAAACCGGTGCATGTCTGAAAATGAGAGAAAAAGAAAAAAAAAAAAATACGAAAATCATTCGTCCATTCGTAGTACTATTGGCATTCTATAAGCCGAAATAGAGTTGGTTTATAGAATACAATAGCATAGTATTATAACATAATGAACGGCTTTCGGTTTATGGAATGCATGTAAGTCTATTGGCATTCTATAAACCGACTCTATTTCGGTTTATAGTAATGCCAATACTATAGCACGAATGGACGAATGATTTTCGCTTATATTAAACCATTCGTTCAACTTCTTAGCTTTCTATAAACCGAAACAGAGTCCCCATTCATAAATTTTTATGAATGGGAACTCTAGTTCGGTTTTTCACAAGCCCATAGTATTACATGTAATCCATAAGCCGAAAGTCTATAAACCGAACGTTCGGTTTATAGAATAGCAATAGGATTACATGTATTCCATAAGCCGACAGCCTATAAACTGAACGTTCGATTTTTATAGACTTTCGGCATTTGTAATGCATGTAATAGTACTATTGGCTTTCACTACACGGAGACAGAGTCTCCATTCCTAAATTTATAGGATTACATGTATTCTATAAACCGAAAGTCTATAAACCAAACGACCTTCGGTTTATAGACTTTCGGCTTATAGAAAACGAACAGTAGTAGTGCCTTTCTATGAACCCATTCATAATTCTTATGAATGGGTTTATAGAAAGGCACTACTGTACGTTTACTATAAGCCGAAAGTCTATAAACCGAAGGTCGTTTGGTTTATAGCAGTCATGTCCAAAGTCCGGCCCGCGGGCCAGTTGCGGCCCGTCCTTTACTTCCATACGGCCCCAGAGACACGGCTGATCAATGTCTCTCTCTGAAAAAAAAAAAAAGCTTGCAGGCAGAGACGGAGGTGAGAAGGGATCGGAAGATCCCCCCCCACCATCGCTCTGCCTGCCAGGCTGCACGGGGAGCCGAACAGGCAGCACGGAGAAACCTCCGTGCTGCCTGTTCAGCTCCCCGTGCAGTGTGCCGACACGGAAGTGCCGACAGGTCACGTGACTGGCGCGCTGACGTCATACGCGCGCCGGGTCACGTGACCTATCGGCACAACCACCTGTGAGACGAACAGGCAGCATGGAGAAGACCATGTCTTCTAACTGTCAGGCAAAATGGTCGGCCCTCACGCATGTTCACTTCATCAAGTCTGGCCCTCTCTGCGCCACCAGAGGGCTTGGTTTTTCACCATTGCTAGGTGTCTGTCTGTACCTCCTGCCCATACTTAATTAAGCTCAGGTGTTCCTTGTCCATCATTACTGCCTTATTTAAACCCGTCCTCCCAGCATTCTTGGCTGGAACATTTTGCCTGCCTTTTGCTTGTGCTATTGTTTTGTTCCCTGATCAAAATCTACTTGGCCTGTACCCTGACTTCTCCGTCCTTCTCCACTCCTGACTCGGCTAGTATCTTGGCTTCTCCAGTCCTGACCTTTTGGCTTGTGACCCCGACTACGTTTTCTAATTTGTCCGTTTGTTCCTGTTTGTCAAGATGCCCAGAAGACGACCTCAAAACCCTAATTGTGGCCACTCAAAGCCTGGGGCTCCACCCTTGAGGGAGAGTGGTCACCCTGCACAGGGTATCACACCTGCTCCGGCCCTTGCATCTGGACTCCAGCTGGAACTGGCAACCATGCCGGTGACATTCTTTCAGTAAAGCATTTCCATTTAAAGTGCCTACATTGATGCAATCTTTCACGTTAAATTATTATTTTATGCCAGCACTTGATGAATCTTGTACACAAAAACTGGTTTATTTACTAACCATAAATACTAATATGATGTGTCAATGTTAACCGTCCATAAGGATCAAATACATCTTACATGCAAAACAATATATTATAAACTTTTACAAAAGCAGAGCTCTAGAAGAAGTATGAAATAAAAAATATAAAAGATTGGAACTCTTCCTTGGTAGTGTGGGACAAACCTTTTATTGCCTTACATTCATATTTGATAGACAATTGATTTAACGTTAATTTTAGCTTATTTCAAGATATCATTAAGATTTAGGTCAGTGATAACTATCACACAGAGGTTTATAGTATATTTGAAGTTATATTAAGCAGTGACATCTACTTTGATCTCCATATCATTTAATGACTTCTTTGTAAAGTTGCATATCCATTAGCGATAGCTATTTGAAGTTAAATCTTTGCAGACACTGGGAAAAAAAAAGTCCTGATGCCATCTCCCAGGGGTAGGTGAAAAGCTGAGCAGCAAGTACAACTTTAAATATATTATGGGACAATACAGCTTGGTAAATGCATGTTAATCTGCCAACAAAAGTAATATGACTCTAAATAAACTCCTGTTGAGTATGTAATTACATCATTATTTCTATGTGACATGATCACTTATGACCTCCGACAGCATGCAGAGCAAGACTTTATTTTGCTATTCTGCCTTAGCATAAATAGAAAAAGAGAGATCATGTAGAAGCAAAAGTGGAGGCAGAAGATAATATTTCATAACTATAAAAAAAGCAAAGAATTCTATAAAAATATACATATAACCATTAAATTCTTAAGAGTCAGTTTTATAATAAACAGGAATGCATAAAAAAAAAAAAAAAAACACACTAAGAACCACTAAAAGGTGTAAAAAAAAAAATCATAGTCAAGATGTACTTTCTATAAAAGCAATGGTTCACATGACAATTTCAGAAAGATACAATTTATTAAAATGGTATAGCTACTCTAGAGATACAGTACTGAATATTTAAAATAAAAAAAAGTTATTTAAACAGTTGTGTTCACTAGAATTATCACAGCCGTGATTTAATGGACACATAGTAAATATTAATGCGGTCATGTAATATACTAAAAAATACATCTCAAAAAGCATGTTAGCAGATATAAACTGGTCCAGATACAGCAGCCATCATGTGTTCTCTGCCAGGTCAGATATGACTGGATCACAGATATAAGTGGTCTGTTTTGTTTCATTTTTCCCTGGTTGTGGCAATATGGATATATTTTTATTAAGAGATTTCAGTGAGGTAAATAAAAAATCCACATACTCAAAAATAAAGAAAATAAATAAATACATTCTGTTAGGAGCAAAATAAAAACTAAAGAGCCGAAATCTTATAGAGCAGTGCCTCTTAAACCAATCCTCAAGACTCCAGATAGGGTTGAGGTCCTCGTCAATGGGTGTAATATATAAAAACTCCTGTACTTTAAAAGTGTCGGGAGAGGAATAAAAAGGCACAACTGACGATTGGTATGTATCGGGTCGGTTGTGCCAAGGATCTCTGCCAAACAGCATTTGGAAGAGGTTCCCCGACACCATGTATACAGGGCCGGCCCTATAATGGGGCAGAGTGGGGCAGCTGCCCCAGGAGGCATCCTGGCAGAGGCGGCACTTTGCTCCTCCGTGCAGCTGTCTTTTTTTTTCTGTGTTTCTTGATTGAAGGAGGTCTCAGCCAATCAGGTGAGACTTCTCAACTCTCCTGATTGGCTGAGAGTTCAGAAACCTCCTGTGATTGGCTGAGACATCCTTCACACAGAGCTCAAAGCAAAGAGAGATGCAAACAGCAGGTAAGTTTCAGTGTGAATGTGTGTGTGTCCGTCAGTGTTGGGGACAGTGTCCGTCAGTGTTGGGGACAGTGTCCGTCAGTGTTGGGGACAGTGTCCGTCAGTGTTGGGGACAGTGTCCGTCAGTGTTGGGGACAGTGTCCGTCAGTGTTGGGGACAGTGTCCATCAGTGTCAGTGAGTGAGTGTGTGTATGTCAGTGAGTGAGTGTGTGTATGTCAGTGTCAGTGAGTGAGTGTGTGTATGTCAGTGTGAGTGAGTGAGTGAGTGTGTGTATGTCAGTGTCAGTGAGTGAGAGTGTGTATGTCAGGGTCAGTGAGTGAGTGTGTGTGTGTATGTCAGGGTCAGTGAGTGAGTGTGTGTGTGTATGTCAGGGTCAGTGAGTGAGTGTGTGTGTGTATGTCAGGGTCAGTGAGTGAGTGTGTGTGTGTATGTCAGGGTCAGTGAGTGAGTGTGTGTATGTCAGGGTAAGTGAGAACATGTGTGTGTATGTCAGTGTAAGTGAGAGTGTGTGTGTATGTCAGTGTAAGTGAGAGAGTGTGTGTATGTCAGTGTAAGTGAGAGAGTGTGTGTATGTCAGGGTAAGTGAGAGAGTGTGTGTATGTCAGGGTAAGTGAGAGAGTGTGTGTATGTCAGTGTGAGTGAACATGTTAATCCAGGGGTTAACTCATCTGACATTGCCTAGATCTGTCTAGCCATCAAGGGGTTAACTCACCTGACACGGCCTATACATGTAAAGCAATCTAGGGGTTAACACCTCTGACACGGACTATATCTGTCTGGATTTAGTTATAGGTCACTGGTCACATTATGTTTTATGGAATTGCACAGGCTTTTATCATAATAATGTTTTACCATTACTCTCATTTCATCTTATGGGTGAGCTCTTTAAAAATTATATTATTATGTATATAAGAAGTGCTTTAGTGGGCATATACAAATTTAAAACAATGTGTTTTAGGAGCTCACCCATGAGGTTAAAAGAAAGAAATGGTAAAACAAACATTATTATGAAAATAGGATTTCATTTTTCTGTCTTGGGCCGGCCCTGTATGTATACCACATAAACCTCTAATTATAGATGTGGTTGGCAGTTAACAAGTTAACACATTTCGCTGGATGATCCCCACATGTGGGAAACCAGCTTGTTGTATTCTTTAATCCAGTTAACCAAGTGCTGTTCTTTTAAGGACAGTATTAAAGTTTATAATTAATATTCGACAATCTTGTTGGCTACCAGCATTTCCAATGAAGCATAAATGAAGAATAAATAATGTTTGCTTATATTATGGAAATGATTATGCTTCATCAGTTTGCATTACATTTATGAATGCATGAGCAGTTACAATGCTGCAATTCTTTGGAATAAAACAATTTGCATTAAGAACGAGCAGTCATAAACATGTTTAACAAATTGCCAAGAAATGTAACAATTTATTTCCCCCTGAATATATATATTTAACGTACCTCAATAGATTATGTGCAACATTTTACTTCTGGTATTAAAAGTTTTGTATATTTTTACTTCAGTAAAACTTTAGGTATGCATTTGTTAAAATACACTAAATTTCAGTTGTGCCATGCAGTGGTTTTTATAGGCCACAAATCAGTATCTGGTTTAGTAGAATTGCTAACTCATTGCTACCGACAAGGAGAAATCTGTCTTATAATTATCTAATTTTAGCTATATTATTCTAATTAAAAATCTAGTACCTTAAACATTTGTAGAGAAAATGCCCACATCTTGCAAGCATGTAGTTTTTTTTTGTTTTTTTTTTTAGAAAATCAGCTAAACTGCAAGAGCTGTTTTTGGCACTAGATACATTTTAATTTTCTTTATAGGACAACTAGAGGTTTTTTTTTTTTTTTAAATATTTGCCTCCTCATAGGGAGCAAGGAATAAATTAGTAAAAATTTATAAAAACATTGATAAAAACAAATAAATAATGCGCTCCTGCCCCCTTTTGCAGAGCAGAGCTGGATGCCTCGTGCCATCTGATCGGGGTCTGTCAGGGCTCATAGTCTCATCTGCTAGAGAAACCTTTGTTTTGAATGGTTGCCTACCTGGTTAAGGGTCCCTCTGTTGCTGGCATTCAAAAACTGAAGCCAACAGTCATAGCCCTGATGCTTCCTATGCTGGTAAAAAGAAGATATACAAGTTGAGTATTCCTTGGGACTAGCAGCATTGAGGATAACGGAAACTTATAAATGTTCTACATTACCTAAATCCAATGCGTAACTCCAATCAGTCACCTGATTGCATGCTACACAACCCCAGCCTCCTGATTTTATGCTGCTGATGGTGAAGAATGGTCGAGTGCTGCATCGCTTATTCAGGGCAGCTGGAAGATTTTTTTTATAACACACTCTGTCCGGAGTGTCATCATTCTCTTATATGTGCTGGCAGACCTATAGGTAACCTTCCCAAAGGTTACCTTGGTCTCACAGAAGCGTGAAGTCAGTAAGTGTTTTTTTTGTACCTGATTTTGTATCTTCACTGGATCACTTTGGATACTTTTTTATGACTATTCAATAAATATATACATTTATCATGAATCTCCGTCCTTTCTGTATTGCTGATGCCTTTGTCTCACATACCTTTAAATGTTTATGTGTATTTTTTGCCAATTATATCTAAGGCATGATAAAAATCTTTTAAAAAGTTTATAAATCTATCATATACTATAAAGCTTTTAAAAATTGTTTATTTTGAGATAACATCTTCAACTCAAGTGGTATTTAGCAAGACAATAAAATCACAGTAACAAAGATGTGGCTGATTAAAAAAAAAAATAAAAGATTTTGGGAACAATGCATTTAAATATATTTTTAAGTCTAATTCAAGGAAGTTGTGGACAAAGTTTATAAGACGTTTTGTTCAATGCAGTGTTCAACCTTTGGGACCCTTCAAATCATATTCACATAATCGGTTCTATTCCTGCCCTCCAAATAAGAAATCAATGATGAGTATCTCGTGGGAAGGTGTTGCCTTTTGATTTTCAGACACTACAAACAGCTGAGCACAAAAGAACAATGGCAGTTTTTGAGTTGGCGCACTGCGGGGGTAATTTTTGATGAAGTCGTTATAGATATTTCAAGCTAAGACAAGACCTTTTATCATATTTAGACAAGCTCTAAAGAAAGTACACTCATATCTGAAAGTGGAAGCGATTCCCTGCCGGCACATATTCTTTCTTTCCTACTCTTAGGCTCTCAGCATGATTGCAGTTTCTCAGTACATGATGTACCACTAGGGATTCCCAGCACAATCAATAAGGAAAACGGAAGACATTATTACAATGAAAGCGTATGTCTGTCCTGAATATCAAATTTGGAGAGGGGTGGAGGGAAATAAAAAGAAAAATGTCAACTCCACCTTTAGTTGAAGGACTTTTTATTAACTGAACTTGCAATAACAGTTTTATTAATAGCCCCAAATGGCCTACATAAGCAATGATGCTTTTATTACTTGGGGGGCAGGGGAGGTTAAAGAAGTTTCTCAGTAAAATATTAATTTTTTTTGACATTTGGATGCAAGTTATAAGATAAAAAAAACAGAATAAAAAGGTTGCTTCCTTTGCGATTGTTCAGCACCTCTAGTCATCACTGGTGATGTGGCTAGGTGTCAAAAAAATAAATAAATAAAGGCTATTAATTCTGGGGTAGAGTACTAAAATTGATGTAATTTGACAACTTCAAAATTCTATTGGCTTCCATGGCGACTGCTTGATTATTATCACTTTGTCGCAGAATTGACTTATAAATAACTCCCTATACCTGAGAAAACACTATAAAAACAAACAATTGCCGCTCTCAAGGAGTTCTTTAGAACTATATTTAGGATGGATAATATGCTAATCTACCTCTTCACATTATTTAGATGCAAGCCATACAGAAGGTGTAGTGCCTGCTTTTTCAATTGATCCCATCAGCCGTTCCCTCGCTGGAGTACATACATCTTTTCTACAGAAGTCAAAAGTACTCTTTACTTGAACATCTTCTCCCAGCCAGTGTTCTTCCCAAATTTTTAATGTTGGTGGAAATAAAGATATTAAAATTCTTTACAAAACACTTTTGCAAACTGAGGGGAGTGGGGAAAGGAAAAACATTGTAAGAATTTCACATTTATGTATTGATTTTTTTTAAAGGGACCTCCTTTACTACAAAATGACAACTGGGTTTCTTGCAACATTATGTTATCTTGACCAGTTAACAACAAGCATTTCTCTTGCATATTTATTTCCAATGTTAACGTTAGGAACAATAGCTGCAATTAAATAGTCTGCAAAAAAAATGTAAAATGCTTGTGAGATATTCAATGTTCAAGTGGCTTAATGTATATTTAATTGATGTGCAACTATACATTAGACACTTATTATTTCAAGCACAGTTTACACTCTGAATTCTAACAAACAATCCGACCTACAGATGATGTCCACAGCCGCACATCCCATAAACGTTTAGTGCATCCGGCAATCTTTCTTTTTGTTAACATCATTTTACAATCTATTCTTGTTAATGGGGTGATGACCTTTATGACTGGTTTCAATACGCAGGTACATAGATATTGCATTTTAAATGCCGCCACTTACTGTAATCATTTTAATTAGCATTAACATTTCTCGATGCTTGTAAGAACATAATTTGGGCCTAGTGTGGATTTCTTTCATCAATAATTTGCATAAACAGACACAAAAGGTTCTTAGTAGGACACTAATTAGGCCAAACTAGAATCTCATTTGCTAAACAAGCATTGATCTGTGTTGGATATGCAAAGAGATTGTATGTGACATCTATAAACATGTGGTTACCTTGGGCCATGAGCCATCACTGTGGCATTTAATGAGATGAGTCAAATTACTCAAGAAGCTCGCTAGAGAAATCGAATAATCAATTGGGTTTTGGTCTAAATTGGAGTGAATTGATTTTATTAAAACTTCTATATTAACAGAAACTTTATTATTGTTCCTCATATGTAATGCACTTCAGGGCTGTAATGTATTCCATCCATTCTAGTTTTATTCATAAAGAATAAATTGCTGTGAGATAATACGTTTATCAGTGGTATAGTTTAAGACCAGGTAACTGAAGACAAACGGTAATTGGGGTTATAAATGGTCTAAACAGCAGTAGCATTCCATTAGTCTCCATGGTGCTTGCACCACTTTTGGAACTTTGCTCCAGAATTGAGTTTTACAAATACCTTATTGCCATATAAGGTTATTGCATGCAGCTTCCATAATGATGAAACTTTATTTAAAATAAATAAATCACAAACTCATATCTTTATAGACCTCCCTCATCAAACAGGAGATCTAGTTGAGGGGGATGATCAGGGTCACACATTTACACTGTGCTGATTTGAGAGGAGTGCAGTGGAGAGGCATGCTAGGGTTGTTCACTACATTGCATATGGGTATTATATATTGCCAGTATGTATGGGTATACCAGTTTGTAAATTAATATCTATTTTAGCCTTCAATAACCATATGTAAATTGTTCTTATCCCATTTTTGAATTATGCTGTGTGGTGCACACTATATTTTACATTGATACCTGCAGACTGTACTTTATGCAACAGTATAAAATCCTGTATCAATGCAAGGTCAAAGAATCCTCTCTGTGTTTAACAGATATTTCTTATAGCGCATGCTTTTACAAGGAGAAAGCTTCATCCAAAAAACATGCATTTATTTGGCATTATGTTTTTCCAGCATGCTTAATGAATAAAAACTACACTACATGGCCATAAGTACTGAGACACACCTCTTACTGAATTTAGGCATTTCAGTAACACCACAGGAGTATAAATCAAGCACCTAGCCATGTAATCTGCATTTATAAACATTTGTGAAAAAAATGGGTCATTCTGAGGAGCTGAATTCAAGCATGGTACTATAACAGGATGCCAGCTTTGCAATAAGTCAGTTTGTGAAACTTCATCCCTGCTAGATATTCCATGGGCAACTGTAAGTGGTATTATTGGAAAGTAGAAGCATTTAGGAACATCAGCAACTCCGAAGTGGGATCATGGAGTGCTGAGGCGTACCAATGCTCTACTGATTCTATTGCCTAGGGCGGCACTTTGCCAGAGGGTGTTAAAGCACACTTCTGGTGCTTCAAACATTTTCACTCCCTCCCCCACCGTTCAGCAATCTTTAGCTACTTCCAGTTAATCAGGGTAATGGGGGGATGCAATGTACGTGGTGGGTGCATGTAATGAGGGTGATGGAGGCATGTAATGGGGATGATGGGGAATTTAGTGTGTGTGCAATGTGAGTGATGGGGCATGTCGTGGGTGTGCAGCGTGGGTGATGGGCCATGTTGTAGGTGTGCAATGTGGGGGGGGGGGATGCCCGAATTTTGTCTGCACATAACCAAGATACTTCCACTGGCATTACTATCAGAACAAAAACAGTCTGACAAAGCTTCATGGAATGAGTTTCCATGGCTGAGCAGCTGTTTGCAAACCCCACATTGCCAAGAAAAATGTAAAGTGTTGGATCGAGTGGTGTAAAGCACATCACCACTGGACTCTGGAAACTTTTTCTGTGGAGTCTTCACCATTGCAGTCTGATGAGTGAGTCTTTGTTTGGAGTATGCTAGGAGAACTTTTCCCGTCTGACTGTTCCAGCAGTAAAGTTTGGTGGAGGAAGGAAAGTGGTATTGGGGTATTTTTCAGGTGTTCAGCAAGACCCTTACTTCCAGTGAAGGAAAATCTTAATGCCTCAGCATACCAAGACATACTTTTGACCTTATAACGTATCTTTTGACTAAGACATAGACAGCTAGTTGAGTAAAGAGATATATTGAGACCTACTGGGATACATTACATCATTTTATATTTTCAAAAAATAAGTCTTAACTGGGCCATAACATCCTCCAGCAATATCTAAAGGTCCAATTTCTAACTCCGGAACAGCAATAAGGTAGGGGTCTGTAATGGCCCAGTTTAGTCTACTTGTACATATAAAAAAAAATGTGCGTTTTCTGGTTTCCCCTTCTGGCTCTGTTCACATGATGCTTAGCTATCCAAATCCACAGTCACGGTTAATTAGACCCTGTGAAAAACACTACCTGTTCCACTGCCATCAAATGTCCCTCCCCATTGCAATATCTATGCACTCCTCTCCTCCCTCATATCAGACTGCCCACACTTCCACTGCTTCCCCCTCCTCCCTTGGAAGTGTTTTGTAGCAGGGGAATGAGAGGCTGTGCTAACTGTGCAATGCACAGGCTGGTTAGTGCCTCAAATCTTCAAATTTAGTTTTTGCATATGTTTTCAGGAATTTGTAACTAATGACATGAAATATGTCCAAATTACCGGATTTATCGGCGTATAACACGCACCTCATTTTAAGAAGGAAATTTCAGGGGGAAAAAATAAAGAACTTTGAAGCCCAATATGCCATTTGAATATGCCAGGATATTGCCCCCAATATGCCATTTGAATATGCCAGGATATTGCCCCCAATATGCCATTTGAATATGCCAGGATATTGCCCCCAATATGCCATTTGAATATGCCAGGATATTGCCCCCAATATGCCATTTGAATATGCCAGGATATTGCCCCCAATATGCCATTTGAATATGCCAGGATATTGCCCCCAATATGCCATTTGAATATGCCAGGATATTGCCCAATATATGCCAGGATATTGCCCAATATATGCCAGGATATTGCCCAATATATGCCAGGATATTGCCCAATATATGCCAGGATATTGCCCCCAATATGCCAGGATATTGCCCCCAATATGCCAGGATATTGCCCCCAATATGCCATTTAATATGCCATGATATTGCCCCCAATATGCCAGGATATTGCCCCCAATATGCCATTTAATATGCCATGATATTGCCCCCAATATGCCAGGATATTGCCCCCAATATGCCATTTAATATGCCATGATATTGCCCCCAATATGCCATTTTAATATGCCAGGATCTTGCCCCCATTATGCCAGGATATTGCCCCCAATATGCCATGTAATATGCCAGGATATTGCCCCTTAGTATGCCACCCTCCTCCCCCCCTTCACCAGACCCCAGTACTTACCTTGTTCCTGCTCCGTCTCCCGGTGCTTTGAAGCTGCGTGGCTGTGAGGGAAGCGTTGTGAGCTCCCCTCCAGCCGCGCGGAACAATAAAGTTTGTTTAAAAAAAACACACTTTATTGACCGCGCGGCTGGAGGGGAGCTCACAACGCTTCCCTCGCAGCCACGCAGGTTCAGAGCACTGGGGGACAGCAGGAACGAGGTAAGTTTTAGATTTTTTTCTTCACCCAGCCACCGATCGGCGTATCCATCATTTGCTCCCTATTTTCAGGGAGAAAAGGTACGTGTTATACGCCGATAAATACGGTAGCTATTTAACTATTAAACATAGTGAACTCGTGGACTTAACTTATATTTACCAAAATATATTTGTCCATTTTTGACCACTGAAGATATAAGGGTCTACTCAGAGAGAATTGCAAGGAGTTGAAATGGAGATTCTAAAAGCTAAAGACCATTGCAGAGTTGGAAAAACGTCCATTTCAATTGCCTGCCATTATCTCTTTAATGAGTAGCATCTACAACATGAAAAATGCTATAGCATATTTATTACAGTACTACAATTACACTTACCACCTTATCTTTCACATAGTATAGTTCTCCAACAGAACGTATCGCTAGTGCAAAGCGCCAAAGATATGTGCACGGAACTTTTACAAAACATTCAAAACCCTAATGAATTTTGATCCATGTAATTAATTTCAGATAGGCCCAGTCTCCTCCTGTCATTATTAGGGTTGCCACCTTTTCTTCAGAAAAATACCGGCCTTGGTGCTGTCTCCATACACTTAACATTGGCCTGATGCCAATTTTTTACCGGCCTGCCGGTAAAATACCGGCCAGGTGGCAACCCTATTATTACATACGCCCAAAAATGTGGGTTTTCCTATGCCTTTAAATCACTTTTAAAACGTGAAAAGAACTGTAGGATAAACAAGTCATACATATTCAGTGCTGAAATGTAGTCAGATAATCCCAATACTAAGAAAATGAATCACACGTCGATTCAATAAGTTGTACCTTACTGTGCTTGGAAATTAAATGGTCAGACGTGCCTATGGGTGTTTTGCTGAATGTCAATGCTGGAAGATTTTAAAAAATGAGCTACCTATCTAAATTATCAATCAGAAACTGAAACTACGTTGCATGTATTTCAAAATGTTTCCATTTCCCCGTTTATTTTTGCAAAGCCACAGGGGAAATAGTACGAGAAGTCATAGAGCTGCTACAGAAGCAGGTGTGCTGTGAACTTGTCAAAAATCAGCTTCACTGCAATTATCCATTAAGAGGAAGGAAATGAAACTTGTAATAGGATTTTATTTTTTTATTTTTTTTAGAGACTAGCAGCAACCAAAATATTCTCATGTGCACAGGAATAATTTAAATCACTTTCTGTTGGCAAATCTACATGTCATTGCTCTGATGTGTGCTCCATTAGAGGGAAACAAAAAAAGTGGCCAGGCTCATAAAAGGAATATAATTAGGAGTTAGCTGTCAAAAAGGAAGTGATAAACAAGAAGATTGTTTTTATGCATTGTTGGATAACCTCAATACTGATTATATTTGGGTACTACAAATCCCATAATGCTCAGACAGTCATGCTGACTGTGTTTCATGGAATGTGCTGTTCCCATACATCTACAGTGCCAGGGCTAGCAATTACCGTCTAAAAATCGTTTGATCCACATGCTCCAAAAATCCCAAAATGTGGATATTCATTAAAGAAACAAGAATAAGTCTGAATATAAAAGACTACCCTAAGAAAGAAAAAAAAAAAAAAAAATTTGTTGTAAATATTCACATGTAAACAGTTTTTCATATTTAACCCCTTAGTGACATGACTTTTTTGGCTTGTACGACGCTTGGTGACATGGGCTGTTTTAACATTTCTGAGGCGTTTGTGTTTTGCTGTAATTTATTTCTGTCTCATTTAGTGTACCCGCACAAACTATATATCGTTTTTATCGTTATAAGAAGGGCTTTCTTTTGATACCATTATTTTGATAATAGCATATAATTTGATGTAAAAAAAATAAAATATGGCAAAAAAATTGAAAAAATAATTTTTTTATGACTTATTTGAAAAATCGTATACTCATGTACAAGAGACAACAAAAAAACACTGCTAAAAAGTTTCTAATACATGTCCTGAGTTCACAAATAGCCTATGTTTGTGCTTTTTTATTCATGTTACAGGGCCAGAACTATAAGTGGTGCAAAGCTATTTTAAAATCCTTTCTTTCAAAATTAGCGATAGTGACATTGTAACACTGATTTCTGTACTAAATCCATGAATGACCCCCAACATGTACATATTTTTGAAAACTAGACCACTCAGGGCATTTAACTTGGGGTATTTTGACACATTTCATGTAGCCATTTTACCACCAATCTATGCCAAAGTTTGCAGCAAAAAAATCTTTTTTTAAAATTTTTCAAATATATTGCAATTTAGGTAAACATTACCTTAAAATGTGAAGGGGTATTTCCAAATAACACCTCAATATGTTTTCAGCAACATCTCCTGAGTACAGGGATACCACCCATGCATAGGTTTGTTGGTTTGTATTGGGTCTAAAATTCCACATTTAGGGGGTGCGCAATTCCAACCTGGAATTTTGACATGTAGTCAGCCTGCGCCCATGTTCCATTTGGAACATTTTTGAAGCCGTCCAATGAATTTTACCCCATCAAACCATATATTTTTGGAAAATAGACATCCTAAGGTATTTCAAATGGTGGTATTTTAATACTGTATAGGTACTAATTCTACCACCAGCCTTTGTAAAAGTTTGTGGTAGTACTTTTTTGGGAGTTTTTTTTCCACATGCATTGTACTTCAGGCATGAATTCACAGATTCTGGTATATGTCACTGCCAAACAACAACAACCCAATATGTGTTCAGCAACATCTCCCGAGTACAGGGATAGCACCCATGCATAGGTTTGTTGGTTTGTTTTTGGCTAGAAGGCAACATTTGTGAGATGCGCATCTCAAAATTCCAACTTGGAATTTTGACATGTAGTCAACCTGCGTCCGTGTCCTTTATGGGATATATCTTTGAAGCCAGCCAATGTAATTTACCCCCACCAAACCATATATTTTTTTATCGGTAGACTCCCATCACTACTTGTGGCAAGGGTTCAGCAGCCACCGATACATAGCTAGATGATGTATCAGAAAGCTGAATAGGGTCAAAATCGAACCCTGAGTCCGCGGCCTCAGAATCAGTGCGTAAGCAGTGATCTCGAGCAAAGAAGGGGTTAATAGCTCTTAGAAGAGCCTATCTAGTACTGTAATACATTACAGTACAAAGAAATGAATCCATAAAATAGTGCAGACAGCAAAACATACTGTTGCTGTGCAAGATTACTGCTTACACAGTGATGAATGGCAGGGAAGGGGTTAATACACAGTGAAAGACTTTCATAAAACCTGCCAATTTTATAAAATGTTATTTTATATCACTAATACTGATCTGTCTCTTTCCGTCACAAAAATGTAAGTGAGGAGAGTGAGGCAGATCAATATTTGTGAATATTGATCCGACCAATTTTGATCTGACCAGGGCGAATGGTGAGCTTAATTGAGAAATCACCAAACCGCCTTTGCCACTAATTCGCTGTTACTGATCGCTATGTGCTCAGGAAGCTTAAAAAAAAAAAACTCTCATCTAGTTTTACTTTACATGTAATCCCCTAGCGGGTATGTGTAAAAAAAATAAAATAAAATAAAATAAAAATATGCAGACAGATAAAAATTGCTTTGGCGTCAATATCATTGCGTAAGCAGTGATCGACGGCAAAGAAGGGGTTAATAACTCTTAGAAGAGCCTTTTTAGTACTGTAATAAATGACAGTACAAAAAAAATTAACCCCTAAAAAATGCACAAACGGCAAAAATAAATGCGCTGATGTGCACGATCACTGCTTATGCAAGATCAGTGGCAGGGAAGGGGTTAAACGCAGGGAATTGCTTTAATACATTTTTTTTTATTGTTTTATTATTTGTGTGTTGTGTATTTATTGTTTTTTTTAACTTTTACTTACTTTTAGAACTTTGATCTGTCTCTCTCCCTCACTAAAAAAAATGTGAGGAGAGGGAGGCAGATCCTAACTGGTCAGATCAATATTGGGTTAATATTGATTTGACCAGTCAGTGGGGATGCTCAGCAGAGCATCCCCACTGCTTGTCTGTGTGCCTGGCAGTCACTGATTGCCTCTGTGAAGAGGCAATCGTGTGACAGCCAGAGAGCACAGGAAGCAGGTACTTCCTGCCTCCTGTGCTCTTGCCCTTAGTAGGGCAGCGCCATCTTGGTCACTCAGTGACCAAGATCGTGCATTTTTTTGTGTGTTACTGATTGCCTCGACTTGCGAGGCAATCAGAAACACTTTCTGAGCATAGGAAGCGAAAAATTCGCTTACTATGCTCGTTTTTTAATGCCCGTCGTTTTAAAGGCGCTGTGCCTTTAAAAGCGGCATTTTTTTTAGCATTGTACAATGCTTCCACACGGAAGCATCGTTACAATGCGGCTTGAGCACTGAAAGCGGAAAAACTCCGCTTTCAGTGCTCGTTTTTTGACTAGGTCCGTCCTGTGTCACTAACGCCTCGGCACACAGGACGGACCTAGTCCGTCCTGTGTCGCCAAGGGGTTAATAAAATGATATTAAAAAATGCATTTCTTGTTTTTATTTCCCAATCTGCAACCCCCCCAACTTCCATGCATCCCACCACACAGCCAACTGCCCCAGACTTGTCCAATATATCCTCCTCCACAGCCACCTGTCCCCTACAGTTAGTCAATACTGCCCCAACACTTAGCCAATGCATACCCCCACAGCCATCTGCCCCCAGACTTTGCCAATGCTGCCCAGCCCACCCCAGACTTAGCCAGTGCTGCTGCTTCTCCCACCCCAATCCCCAGACTTTAACGAAAGCTGCACCTTTGTGGCTAGTATCCCAGGGGGACAGTCAGTGGATGTCTGCCCGATGCGCGCAGACATTCTCCGCTGATGCCAGATACTTCTGTCTTCTATGACGGACTGAAAAAATGATCTGTGCAAATAAACAAAGTGCCTTAGAAAAATATAAATAACAGTGATAATACTGGTGGTATCACACACAAAACGCTGCCCTCCGAAGCACTCTCCGAATGCCCAAAACACAATATATAACAAAAAAGCAGAATGGCGCGAGAAGGTGGACACCTTAATTACAAAGTAATGGTGCAATATTATAAAACACCAAAAGTTCCAACGCAGATGGTGAGGAATACACTCACAAAACGTTTATGTAGGGTTTCTTTAAAATTTCGTATTTTAATCGCAATAAATATTATCTGAAAGATAAAAGGTAACAAAATAACATGTGCAGGACCAGATTAAAATGTACACAATGGTGGCCCCTGCTAAAAACAAACTTACAAGAGAAAATGATCGGAAAAAACAAACAACCAGTGCTGAAATCAGAAGAATAACCTGGATGTGGCAAGAGGCCGGATCAGGGAGAAGAACTGCAGCTGCTAAAAGTCTCTATCTCTACGCGTTTCGCCGGAACTCCGATCACGGCTTCCTCAGGAGAAGACTACCTCCTGAAGACTTCTCCTGAGGAAGCCGTGATCGGAGTTCCGGCGAAACGTGTAGAGATAGAGACTTTTAGCAGCTGCAGTTCTTCTCCCTGATCCGGCCTCTTGCCACATCCAGGTTATTCTTCTGATTTCAGCACTGGTTGTTTGTTTTTTCCGATCATTTTCTCTTGTAAGTTTGTTTTTAGCAGGGGCCACCATTGTGTACATTTTAATCTGGTCCTGCACATGTTATTTTGTTACCTTTTATCTTTCAGATAATATTTATTGCGATTAAAATACGAAATTTTAAAGAAACCCTACATAAACGTTTTGTGAGTGTATTCCTCCCCATCTGCGTTGGAACTTTTGGTGTTTTATAATATTTCACCATTACTTTGTAATTAAGGTGTCCACCTTCTCGCGCCATTCTGCTTTTTCTGTTATATTCTATGACGGACTGCCAGAAGTTCACATGACCTTTCGGCTTCCTTAATAGAAGTCACGGCAGAAGTGCCGGGCAGCAGAGGAGGATGTCAGCATTTGAGGTCTGATTATAAAGAGAAACCTTGAATGTCAGACGAGGGGTATTTTTCAGAAAAAAATACTCCTCGAGCAAATACGGTATATACTTTTGAGTTACAATTTTTTATTTTATTGATGGCACAGCAAAGAGTGCTGCTTAGTCAGAATGAGTCCCCTGCTCTGGATAGCAAGTCCCTGGCATCACAGAAAAACAAACAAACACACAAACAGCACAGACTACCATTGTTAGTAGGGTTGCCACCTGGCTGGTAAAAAATTGGCATCAGTCCAATATTAAGTCTATGGAGACAGTACCAATGCCTGTATTTTTCTGAAGAAAAGGTTACAATTTAAATAATCTCTAACCCTGGGTACCATACATTGGTCAGAGTGCACAGGTACCAGACTATGAAAGGCTTTGAATCTAGCCAGTTACTATGGGTAGCTACATTGTTTTTAAATTGCAGCTTTTTGTCTAAAACCTGTTATTTTTTTTTTTGTAAACTTGTTTTAGTCTTACTATACTTCGATTATTTGATATTATATGTATAGATTTATTCTATCATTATTATTTTCACAGACTCACCAAGCTTGTCTGAATTGTGTTGATTTTTTTTTCTGTGATACCAGGGACTTTTTTCCCAACTCAGTAATTGAACTCATTTTTGTTATCTCAGTTGTTCTAGTACACTATATTGGTTTTTCTCACTGCTATATTTGAGTGGTATTTATAAAAACATGCAATTTCATAATATAGTATGTATCTTTTTTACAGTCCTTATTTTTTTTATCTGCAGTATCTAATAAAGTTTTGGATTTTAATACATTTTTGGTATATATTCTAGAGCCCATCATTTATTAATTATTATTATTGGCTCTTTTTGAAGACCCCTCCTGTCTCCCTTTCTTTCTTAAAAATATTGATGGGGTGAAGGAAGGCTCAAGATGGTGAGCATTAAATTTATATATATATATATATATATATATATATATATATATATATATATATATATATATATATACACACACACACACAGTCTATAACAAACACACACAAATAACTAAATAAAAAGTTAAATGGGTATAAGAGAGACGTTGAAAACTGCCATTACTGAGATAGAAACTGGAAAAACTTTCAGAAGTGGAAGTACAATATCCAGACAAATAAGAAAAAATGTGGAAACAAATAAAATGATAGTCTTATTGCAGAACAACAACAGCAAGAGCTGGCAGCATACAGATTAAACTCTGTGCAAATGGCCAGAAGCACTAACAGCTTACAAAACACATCAATCAGTCTGAACTCCTTGTTAACAAGCCACAATCATGAAATCTGAACACATGTACATACTTTCCTCTATATTTCACAAAAAAGAAATGGAATGGGTTTTTAACATGAGCACCCTGAAACCTCTTGGGCTTAATGCTGATTTTGATTTATTCAATTTTATGTAAATTTAATGAATACTTTGGGAGGCTTTTAAAGCAGTTGCTCCTTTTATTTCCACTTTATCTCCCCTGGTATTTATATATATATTCACCTCTTCCATATACATCTATAGTTGTATATTTGATTTTTATTAAATTATTTTTCAGTAAGAGTTTTTTTATACATATAAGTATTCCCCGTTTTTAAATATTTTCCCTAATGGGGGTGTTTAAAGGTGGAGCAGCTTCTTTTTATTATCCTCTTAATAAAGTATTATTTTGATGTATATCATTGGTAGCTGCCATCATTGAATTTTTAAGATGAAACACTTGTTTTTCGTTTCTCTCCGTTTACTACACTTGCGATGTAACTGAGAATAAGGATCAGCTGTGAGCAGGAACATCGCGAGAACCGGAAGTAATGCCCAGCAACATCACTCGATTGACGAATGTATATATTCTCAGTGCACAGCAGGCTGTCCAGACGCCAAGTTGAAGCCCAGTGTAGGGGCGAAACGCGTAGCGTTCCTGGACATACCTGCATCCTTTTTTATACGCTTGTCTTGGATTGTATCCCTACTGCTGCTGAAAGGACTCTGTTTTCCCAGACTGTGTGGCGCCCACTGATTCTGCGCAACTTAGAGATCCTATGTGTAAGCAGATATTGTTTTTTTATTAAATTTTGTACTTGTCTTACCCTAACTCCTTCTTTCCCTACACTTTGAGCTATACGAGTGGAGGACAGAGAACCTGGAAGAACCAAAGATTATCCCCTGTGTACACAGTGTGTCTCTGTGAGAAGCCTATTTTCCCTTGGGAGTTCTGTGAGTGCAGAAATAGAGGGGAGCTGCTGCAGCCTCCCCCAGTTTCTATTTCTTCAATTATATCATCACCATATACTC
The DNA here is from genome assembly GCA_036172795.1 of Pelodytes ibericus. Lineage (NCBI taxonomy): Eukaryota > Metazoa > Chordata > Amphibia > Anura > Pelodytidae > Pelodytes > Pelodytes ibericus. The sequence continues at coordinate 154,810,135 of CM069858.1, forward strand.
ACCTATAAGGTGTTTTATTATTTGCTCACTTACTACAGTTTATCTTTAGCGCACTTTTTGTACCCTTCTTTCTCACAATGTAGACCTGCTATTTTAAAGCCACACAGACGTGCCTGATATTCCATGTAATAGTGAACACAAAACATTTAAAGAGATGAATGCTTCAACCTTTTTTTTTTTTTTTTTTAAATACAAGAATCCATAGGTCAACATTTTTGGATTTGCTTATTTGTATTCATATATGCGCTTTTTCTGGTCAGTGATTTAATTCCAGCTTTATTTTAATTGACTTCGAGAACTCAGTGTCCAACAAGAATGCAATGAGCTTTGACTCATATCAGTGAGTGCTGGTCTTTTTTATGTTTTGCACTTTTATTACAGGGACTGCATCACCTATAGATTATGTGAAGTCTGCATGTAAAATATGAGGAAATATACATTATGTTAAATGTATATTAGAAAATTTATTTTAAAATTCCCCACATTCCCCCCCCCCAAAAAAAAAGTGTAATTTGCATATTATGCCACTAGATGAGGTCATAAACTAAAGACAGCACAACATTGTTATGCTCTACACACAGATTGTAAATATTATTAAGGTGACAGAATCCCTCTAAAAGGTTCTCTTTCAATAATCTTTATTTTTATTTGGAAATTACAGAAAATTAAAGAATCACACAGTCATGTACAGAGACACCAACATAGACAGATGCACTACCATAGAACCTCAATTTAAAAAAAAGAAAAAGAAAAAAAAAAGTGTCTCATCCCATGTGTCCCTGCTGCTTTACCTCATTGAAGGGGAGGGCATCATTTCAATTCCTGGACTGCTAGGCACAGACCATTTTCCAGTGCTGTCCTGCGGAGCGCCAGGTGTCACGTGTAGGGTTGCCACCTTTTCGTCAGAAAAATACCAGCCTTGCTGCTGTCTCCATAGACTTAACATTGGCCTGGTGCCAATTTTTTACCGGCCTGCCGGTAAAATACCGGCCAGGTGGCAACCCTAGTCACGTGACACCAGGCAATCAAACACTAAAGTGTGATGTGTGACTGGGCGGAGCTAGCAGTTTGTGCAGCAGCTCAGACGTTGTCCCCTATCACTGTGCTCCACTTAAATAAATGTAACAAACATTTTTTTTAAAAATCGGTACCAGCAGTTAGGGGCGCCATGAAGATGGCAATGTCCATGGTGATATGGCACCCGGGATTTGTCACACCCTGCTGAAATTAAAATTAAAACCAAAAAAAAAAAAAAAAGCATTTTTCTACAAGAGACCAAACCGCCACCTTAGGATAGTAAATCGGATGTTCAGATCCACCATAACCACCTTGAATGGCTTTCCTCCCAGGGAAATTAGGTTTATCCAAGGGCAAAATACTTATTATCTAGCCCGTAGATGGGCTACTGCAGCTAATGTGGACAGGAATTCCCATGATGCTCAGTCCAAAAAAAGATGGCTGAGCATCATGGGAAATATAGTGCACAGCAGCTGCAAGTACCAAAAGGTTAAAAAAAACCTGGTCTTACCCTATCCAAGATTGTGCAGAGGAGCACATCGAAGACATCTGTCAAACCGTATTGCAACCTAAGGTATACCATTCAATCTTTGTCTCAAAGTTGTTCTCGAAAACAATAAACCCTCTGACTATTCATACCTATTGATGCATTCAGAATTGATGGCTCTGTCATTTCCTAGAATGATCCACATTGTACTATGCAGAATGCATCTTGCAAAATGTTATTCACAGGCGCTACCTGTCACTTTTTAACCAGATAAAATCAATGCTTTGCCATGTCCTTTCCATTCAAGCATGATGCTGACAAACGCGGCCTGTTTTTGCTCTGCACATCGTGTATAATTATATTGAGAATTGGAAAAGATAGTGCAATACTTATGAGAACTATACAAATATTGTTGTATGGGAAAATGAATAAATCATAGAAAACCAATGTGGGCGAAACATATGAAAAATAAGTTGCATTGTTTTGGATTGCTTTGCTTCCCACAAAAAATAATTTAGTTTATGGTTTCCCAACAACAGAAAACATTTACTAATCTTATGATACTGTCCAGTAATATGTCCTTGAACACTGTACCTGTGGCTAAAGTTAAATGTAGGTGGTATTGGTAGACTTTTCTAAAGTGTTGTGACAAAATAAACACCTGAATCTATACATATTTATGTATAGATTATGTTTTACTTCTAAATATAGGATTTCCAGCATCAAGATTTAGCACATTGCATGATCACTAGATCATATAAAATACCGTATTTGCTTGATTATAAGACGACCCCCCAAACTTTGGATATTCCATTAGGAAAAAAAACTAAAAGCCTGAATATAAGACTACCCTATAGGAAAAAAGTTCAACTTGTATATATTCACAAGTAAATTGCTTTTTTAATAAAAAGTAATGATATAAAAAAATACATTTCTTGTTTTTATTTCCTTTTATGTGCCAATGCTGCCTCTCTCTTTCCCTTGCCCCCAGCTTTCTCTCTCTCCCCTCCCTTTGTCTCCCCCTCACTCCCCTTGTCTCTGTCTCTTCCCCCACCCTTGTTTCTCTCTGCCCCCCTCCCTCCCCTTGTTGCTCTCCCCCCCCCTCGTTTTTCTGCCCCCCATTGTCTTTCTACCACCCCTCCCTCCCCCTCCCCCATTTCTCTGCCCCCCCCTCCCTCCCCCTCACCTGTTTCTTGGTCCCTGGTGGCTAGTGGGGGCAGCCGGGGGATGTCTACACGATAGGTGCAGACATCCTCCATGCTGCCCGACACCTCCGTCTATTATGACGGACAGCCGGTAAATGGCATCATTACATAAAGTGTCAATTTTTATCCTGCACTGGAAACTGTTTCATATATATCTATAGAAACATACATTAAAGAGGGATTAAACCCTACAAATATAAATGTGCCACATAAAAAGGGTTCCACGTATTGGTTAACTTTATGCTGAAACACATGTATCTATTTTCATTGCCAGACACAAATACTTTCCTCCTTCCATCTTAAATGATTCACAAAGACATACCATTAGGAGCGACTGATGGATGCCAGACCGCCTCAGTGAACAAGTAGTTTTATGAAATGATTTCTCCAGTCTTTGGGGGTTATTTTGTACCATTCAAAAATAATGTAAAACTGAGAGAGAAATTGTGGGGTCTAGTCACTCTAAGACATTCAGAGTACTGTATCTATTAAAGTGATGTAAACATAGTTTTACTTTAAATGTAGAGAATAATCATAATGATAACAAAAAGATTTATACATTAAAGGTTATGTATCACACCTGCGTGAATGGTAATAGTGGCAAATACTGGAAGGATCACGGTGTGTACCCCAGTAAAAAATAAACAAATAAATAAATAAAGCACTAAAAAGTGACAGATAATCTATGCTTAAACAATATTGGCAAAAGCACTATTTTGCTAAATACAAATGTGCTGGAATGTAGAAAAACAAATTGTGGTTATGCATTTTTAATTTTTTTCCCTTTTCCCGACAGTTTTTTGTGTTCACATGTGTATATATGTATATATATGTGTAATATTAATATACAACATTCTTATCTTAAAGGGTCCATGTTGGAGACTACTGCTTGTATAATGCTCAGGCTTTTTTTCCCCAATGTGGAAATTTGACTCAAGCCCTCCCCAGTGATTACTCTGCATGTTTACTGCAGATGTGGCAGCAATGATTATATAGACACTGAGGATATACAGTTTTGTTTCATTTAGTTACTTGTGTACTCCTCAAATTTAATACATTGTGTGGATTCTGATTGACCTTGCTCTTGTACACAGTAGGATCTCTTAACAGTGCAACACATTGTCTGATGAAATCAATAGAGACAGGAAATTCCATTCATTTGAATGACAATGTTGTCATTGGTTCTTGCAGCAAACAAATAAATTCATTAGATAGAGCATTAGATAGTCCCTTTAATGTATCTTAAACACACACACACACACACACACACACACACACACACACTGGAGAAATTCTATAATCTCGGTTTTCTGGCAAGAGCTGTCGGTGCAATGTGTGTACAGATATGTCCTCCCTGCATTTTACAAGGTGATCATGGGGAATGTAAACCTTTGGACCAGAAATCTTTGCTGATTGGTCCCTCATGGAGTAACAAAGAGGAGTCTCTGTGCCTCTTCCTTGTCGCCAATATGCTGCATTTCTACGTGGGGTCTCACCAGGGAGCACAGAGCAGACAAAGCTATAGCGCCCCCTACAGGTGAGCAGCCCATGTGTGGATACATGTGAAATATACATTCTGCAGGGCAGTATGTAAAAGTTATCCATTTTCCTCAGAAAACCTTGCTAATTAGTAGCTTTGTAGAATGTAATGCAAATCTCAGTACAAAATCATCCATTTTAAATGATTTTAATAACAGTCTTGGATTGTGTGAGCATACCTCGCGTTTTACTGCTGGGCTATAATAGATCCCACTGCCTGTGCCACCTCCCTGGATGATGCATCTTTGATAAGATTCTTGGTCACTCAAGATAGGAAAATAGGATATGTGGGGATTTGAATTTGCAATCATATATTGCAAATATTTTTTTCCGTAGCTTGTTAAAGGGACTGTCTAGTGCCCATAATGCATCTTCCAGATATTAATGCATATTAATGTGCTTTCAAAATACTTTAAAATGCATGTCTTACATTTTGCATGGCTTAAAATATAAAATACTGGCAGCTAGAAGAAATTTTTAAATTACATCAGTTTGCAAGAATCAAGGACTGCCCACACTAGATGAGTAAAAGTAATTTCCTTTTTTTTTGCTGCAGGAACCATTGAGATTCAAATGAATGGAATATCCTGTCTCTCTCTAGTGATGTCATCAGACAATGTGTTGCACTTAACCCCTTCGCGACACAGGACGGACTAGGTCCGTCCTGTGTGGCGAAGCGTTAGTGACACAGGACGGACCTAGTCCGTCCTGTGTCAAAACGAGCACTGAAAGCGGAGTTTTTCCGCTTTCAGTGCTCTAAGGGCATTGTAATGATGCTTCCGTGTGGAAGCATCGTACAATGCTAAAAAAAAATGCCCGTCGGCATTTCGATCGCTCCGGAGAGCGATCGAAATGCCGGTTTTAAAGGCACAGTGCCTTTAAAACGCGGGCATTTAAAAAATGAGCATAGGAAGCGAACCTTCTAAGGGCAAGAGCACAGGAGGCAGGAAGTACCTGCTTCCTGTGCTCTCTGGCTGTCACACGATTGCCTCTTCACAGAGGCAATCAGTGACTGCCAGGCACACTGACAGGCAGTGGGGATGTTCTGCTGAACATCCCCACTGACTGGTCAGATCAATATTAACCCTATATTGATCTGACCAGTTATGATCTGCCTCCCTCTCCTCACATTTTTTTAGTGAGGGAGAGAGACAGATCAAAGTTCTAAAAGTAAAAAAAAACAATAAACACACAACACACAAATATTAAATCAATAAAAAAAAAATTATTAAAGCAATTCCCTGCGTTTAACCCCTTCCCTGCCACTGATCTTGCATAAGCAGTGATCGTGCACATCAGCGCATTTATTTTTGCCGTTTGTGCATTTTTTAGGGGTTAATTTTTTTTGTACTGTAATTTATTACAGTACTAAAAAGGCTCTTCTAAGAGTTATTAACCCCTTCTTTGCCGTCGATCACTGCTTACGCAATGATATTGACGCCAAAGCAATTTTTATCTGTCTGCATATTTTTATTTTATTTTTTTTACACATACCCGCTAGGGGATTACATGTAAAGTAAAAATATTTGAGTTTTTTTTTTTTAAGCTGCCTGAGCGCATAGCGATCAGTAACAGCGAATTAGTGGCAAAGGCGGTTTGGTGATTTCTCAATTAAGCTCACCATTCGCCCTGGTCAGATCAAAATTGGTCGGATCAATATTCACAAATATTGATCTGCCTCCCTCTCCTCACTAACATTTTTGTGACGGAAAGAGACAGATCAGTATTAGTGATATAAAATAACATTTTATAAAATTGTCAGGTTTTATGAAAGTCTTTCACTGTGTATTAACCCCTTCCCTGCCATTCATCACTGTGTAAGCAGTAATCTTGCACAGCAACAGTATGTTTTTCTGTCTGCACTGTTTTATGGATTAATTTCTTTGTACTGTAATGTATTACAGTACTAGATAGGCTCTTCTAAGAGCTATTAACCCCTTCTTTGCTCGAGATCACTGCTTACGCACTGATTCTGAGGCCGCGGACTCAGGGTTCGATTTTGACCCTATTCAGCTTTCTGATACATCATCTAGCGATGTATCGGTGGCTGCTGAGCCCTTGCCACAAGTAGTGATGGGGGTCTACCGATAAAAAAATATATGGTTTGGTGGGGGTAAATTACATTGGCTGGCTTCAAAGATATATCCCATAAAGGACACGTACGCAGGTTGACTACATGTCAAAATTCCAAGTTGGAATTTTGAGATGCGCATCTCACAAATGTTGCCTTCTAGCCAAAAACAAACCAACAAACCTATGCATGGGTGCTATCCCTGTACTCGGGAGATGTTGCTGAACACATATTGGGTTGTTGTTTGGCAGTGACATATACCAGAATCTGTGAATTCATGCCTGAAGTACAATGCATGTGGAAAAAAACCTCCCAAAAAAGTACTACCACAAACTTTTACAAAGGCTGGTGGTAGAATTAGTACCTATACAGTATTAAAATACCACCATTTGAAATACCTTAGGATGTCTATTTTCCAAAAATATATGGTTTGATGGGGTAAAATTCATTGGACGGCTTCAAAAATGTTCCAAATGGAACATGGGCGCAGGCTGACTACATGTCAAAATGTCAAAATTCCAGGTTGGAATTGCGCACCCCCTAAATGTGGAATTTTAGACCCAATACAAACCAACAAACCTATGCATGGGGGGTATCCCTGTACTCAGGAGATGTTGCTGAACACATATTGAGGTGTTGGTTGGCAGTGGCAAATACCAGAATCTGAAAATTCCTGCCTGAACTACAATGTGTGTGGGGAAAAAATGACATCCCAACCCTTTGACATAGGTTGGTGGTAGAATTAGCACTTGGAAAGTGTTAAAATACCACAATTTTAAAAACCCTAGGATGTCTAGTTTTCCAAAATATATGGTTTTATGGGGTAAAATACTTTGACAGGCTTCAAAAGTGTCCCAAATGAAACATGGGCGCAGGCTGACTACATGTCAAAATTCCAAGTTGGAAATGCACCCCCCCTAAACATGGCCTTTTAGCCCCCAAATAATCTAACTAACCTACACATGGGTGGTATCCCTGTACTCAGGAGATGTTGCTGAACACATATTAATGTGTTTTGTGGCACTGACACATAATAGGATCTATGAATTCATGCCCGATGTACAATGAATGTGAAAAACAAATTACTATCCATAACATTGACATAGGCTGGTGGTAGAATTAGTGCATGGAAAGTGTTAAAATACTACCATTTGAAATACCCTAGGGTGTCTAGTTTTAAAAAATATATGGTTTTGTGGGATAGAATACACTTTTTGGCTTCAAAAATGTCCCAAATGGGACATCGGCGCAGGTTTTCTGCACGTCAGAATTCCAAGTTGGAAAACCAAAAAGCGCACCTCTCAAATGTGGCCTTTTAACCCCCAAATAACCTAACCAACCTATACATGGGTGGTATCCCTGTACTCAGGAGATGTTGCTGAACACATATTGAGGTGTTGTTTGGCACTGACATATAACAGGATCTGTGAATTCATGCCCAAAGTACTATGTATGTGAAAAAAAATTACTATCCATAACATTGACATAGGCTGGTAGTATAATTAGTGCATGGAAAGTGTTAAAATACTACCATTTGAAATACCCTAGGGTGTCTAGTTTTAAAAAATATATGGTTTTGTGGGATAGAATACACTTTTTGGCTTCAAAAATGTCCCAAATGGGACATGGGAGCAGGTTTTCTGCATGTCAGAATTCCAAGTTGGAAAACCAAAATGCGCACCCCCTAAATGTGGCCTTTTAGCCCCAAAACAAACCAACAAACCTATGCATGGGTGGTATCCCTGTACTCAGGAGATGTTGCTGAACACATATTGAGGTGTTATTTGGAAATATCCCTTCACATTTTAAGGTAATGTTTACCTAAATTGCAATATATGTGAAAAATTAAAAAAAAAGATTTTTTGCTGCAAACTTTGGCATCGATTGGTGGTAAAATGGCTACATGAAATGTGTCAAAATACCCCAAGTTAAATGCCCTGAGTTGTCTAGTTTTCAAAAATATGTACATGTTGGGGGTCATTCATGGATTTAGTACAGAAATCAGTGTTACAATGTCACTATCGCTAATTTTGAAAGAAAGGATTTTAAAATAGCTTTGCACCACTTATAGTACTGGCCCTGTAACATGAATAAAAAAGCACAAAAACATAAAAACATGGGCTATTTCTGAACTCAGGACATATATTAGAAACTTTTTAGCAGTGTTTTTTTGTTGTCTCTTGTACATGAGTATACGATTTTTCAAATAAAAGTCATAAAAAAAGTATTTTTTCAATTTTTTTGCCATATTTTATTATTTTTTTTACATCAAATTATATGCTATTATCAAAATAATGGTATCAAAAGAAAGCCCTTCTTATAACGATAAAAACAATATATAGTTTGTGCGGGTACACTAAATGAGACAGAAATAAATTACAGCAAAACACAAACACCTCAGAAATGTTAAAACAGTCCATGTCACCAAGCGTCGGACAAGCCAAAAAAGTCATGTCACTAAGGGGTTAAAAGATATCCTTCTGTGTACAAGTGTAAGGTCACTCATAGACCACTCAATAGACTCAATTTTAGGAGGACAGGAAGTGACTATATGAAACAAAACTTTAAATCCTCAGTGTCTATAGAATCAGTGCTGCCGCACCTGCAGTAAACATGAAGAGTAATTATGGGGAGGGCTTGAGTGAAATATTAAAAATGTGATTCATACAGAATGCCTGCATCAAATCACACAGGTATAAAAGCCTGTGCATTATACAAGCAGTGATCTTCATCTTGCAAAGTGAGTTTGTGGATAAGACTGTCCCTTTAAATAAACAGTTTCCAAAATTACCATTTTATTCTGGTAGACTTGCATATTGCAATCAGTTTAACTTAAGGGCCTGCCACAATTATTTTAACAAATGCAGTGAGAGTTGAAGGATCAGCCATTTTTGTCCTGTCCAGATATATATTTTACATGTTGCCCAGCAGGCAGCAGAGATATCAGTTAATTAATAAAAAGGTAGTTCGATGGGATCTCCTCCTTGATTAATTTAATGCCCCCCCCCAACACATTAATTCTGCATTGTCATATAAATGTTATGTGCACCCGGAAAAAAGAATGTTTGATACGGTGACCATAAATGCATGAAATACACTTTTATTGTGTATCCAGTGATGTTGTGTCCATACTTAATATCTCCACACATCGCTGGATATATGCTAAGTAAGTGCTGTCTAAATACTAGTCAAATATATTGTTTATAAGTAGCCTTTTAACACTGATGTCCATAATCAGCAAAAGATTGATAGGTTTGATTTCCTGCTTCATATTTAAGCTTAAAATATTAGACTGGTGTAGAAACTGAATGTTTACTAAACCAATGCATATCAGATAATACGAAATTATCAAATACAAATGTGCAATTTGAATAAAAAGTTTACATTTCAATATTTTGGCTTAGAGATAAAGCAAAAGTATTTAAATACAGTTACTAGCAAAGATAATGGTTTCTATACAAGTTTTATGTCAAAAAAACAATATACTTACTGATGAAGATTCTATTTGAGAAAAGGTCAGCAATTCACAGAGAGTAACACTCCACCATTTTACTTTCAGCAGGCAGCCATTACTTAATTGAATAAAGGAAAAATACAACTCCCACAATTCCTTTCTCAGGTGTCATAAAAGCAATAGGGAAGGGTCAATTACCATATAGTGCCATACCTTACAAGTGTCCCCATTTAGGTGGGACCGTTTGCACACCCTATCCCCCTTTTCTCCTTTATTGCCCCTCTTTTCTCCAGGCTCAGAGTGTGTCACAGAGCTCCAGAGTTATAAAACTCACAATATAGTGTGTTTAAGCTGCAGTAGATGTGATTTTAGGATAATTGGTGTAAAACATTTGCTCTACTCATATTCTAAATCACTTAATAAATTACACAAATAGTCATTAAAATCACTGAAAATGTCAGGCTTTGCCCTGCCACTTCAGCCACTCCTAGAAAATTAAAAATGTTCCTCTTTGGCCATTTCAAATGCTGGAATGAATGCTATCTTAAGATATGTGCATAGGGTTGCCACATTTTCTACAAAAAAATACCGGCTTTGCTGGTGCCTCCATAGACTTTACATTGGCATCAAGCCAATTCTTTACCGGCCTGCCGGTGAAATACCGTATGGGTGGCAACCCTAGATGTGCAACGACCACTGATAAAAACTGATACATTTGACATATGTCATAGAATATTTTTAAATGGTTTCATATACATTACATAAAGTATGTGTATTATTCTATAGCTCAGGGCAATTTGTAGCAGTCCACCAGTTGCTGAACTACCAATAATGCTGAGGGAATCAATTCCTTCACAGTGGGAGCTAACACGTTGGGGGTTGGGAACAAGAGGAATACTAACAGGAGCTGCAGCTGGAAGTGTCAGGAGAGTGAAAAAGGTGCAATGGCTGTTATAACATTTATGAAACATTCCAACACTTTTTTGCACTTAAAATTGCAACTCCGCCAACCATGGGTTGTCAGAGATTTTTTTAGTGCAATTTCAGGCACATATTTGCATTGTTTTTTTATATACATGGGAAGTGCTTGACACAAATAGTTTGGAACCAGAGCGGGTTGCGCAAACTCCTTACTTTTGTCAAAAGTCAGCGTAATACATTGGCACACACAGAGATTGTGCTACTATTAGCTGTACAATACATTTTCACTTTGTTGTTCAACAGAGCTGACCAGTTCTGCTATGGCCAATCCATTAAATCCCATCATAAAAAAAAAAAAACAGAACACCTTTCTATTTAACCATGTTTTCTGAATTACTACTGTTTTATTGCTTTAACCTGAAGTTATGTTATCATCACCTGCTATCTGCATCGAAAAATTCAGCTGTTTTCATCAGTATATAATTTTTATAAGTTGTCCCTACAAAATGGCTAGCGGTAATTCCAATGGGTTAAGCAAAGTACTGTGGGATTTGCTTCATGATTGATTAATTAGTTCCTCTTGTGCAGACATGATTTAAACATGCTGCAGGGGAGAATGCAAAGGTATATGTGTCCCTCAAAAACTGGTTAATTGTAGTAAAAAAACAAAAAACTGTAGATGTGTACCACTATGTACAGGCTCCTATCAGGGCCGGTGCAAGGATTTTCATCTACAAAGGTGCATTTTGGTTCCCCCTCCTCTGACCCGCCATGCCTCCCACATCATTAACCCTCCATACAGTATATATATATATGTATATATATATATATATTTTAGTATAATGTATAGTGTGAAAAATAAATACATCTAAATATTCAACTCGCATACTCTAAATGTGTCACACATTGAAACCCGTAAACACAAAGACACCCTTGCAGTCACACACAGAGACACACTTACCACTTACACACCCCCCCTTACATAGACACAGTGACACACTTACACACACCCTTACACAGACACAGTGACACAATTACACACACCCTTACACAGGCACAGTGACACACTTACACACACACACACACACTTACACAGACACAGTGACACACTGACACACCCTTACATAGACACAGTGACACACTTACACACACACCCTTACACAGAAAGTGACACACTGACACTCACCCTTACCACTTACACACAGTGACACCAATACACACATAACCTGAGACACACTATTTTGTCACTCAATATGCCAGTATTTAGCCACTCAATATGCCAGTATTTTGCCCCTTAATATACCATTTAATATGCCAGTATTTTGCCCCTCAATATGCCATTTAATATGCCAGTATTTTCCCCTCAATATGCCATTCTTTTGCCATTTAATATGCCAATATTTTGCACCTCAATATGCCATTTAATATGCCAGAATTTTGCCCCTCAATATGCAAGGATTTTGCCCCTCCAATATGCCATTTAATATGCCAGAATTTTGCCCCTCAATATGAAAGGATTTTGCCCCTCCAATATGCCATTTAATACGCCAGGATTTGCCCCTCCAATATGCCCCTCAATATGCCATTTAATATGCCAGCATTTGACCCCTCAATATGCCGTTTAATATGACAGGATGTTGCCCCTCAATATGCCATTTAATATCCCAGGATCTTGCCCCTCCAATATGCCATTTAATATGCCAGGATTTTGCCCCTCCAATATGCCCCTCAATATTCCATTTAATATGCCAACATTTTGCTCCTCAATATGCCATTTAATATGCCAGGATTTTGACACTCAATATGCCAGGATGTTGCCCCTCAATATGCCATTTAATATCCCAGGATCTTGCCCCTCCAATATGCCATTTAATATGCCAGGATTTTGCCCCGCAATATGCCAGGATTTTGCCCCGCAATATGCCAGGATTTTGCCCCTCACTATGCCAGGATTTTGCCCCTCACTATGCCAGTATTTAGCCACTTAATATGCCAGTATTTCCCCTCAATATGCCATTTAATATTCCAATTTTTTGCCCCTCAATATTCCATTTAATTTGCCAGAATTTTGCCCCTCAATATGCAAGGATTTTGCCCCTCCAATATACCATTAAATATGACAGGATTTTGCCCCCCCAATATGCCCCTCTATAGGCCATTTAATATGCCAGCATTTTGCAGCTCAAAATGCCATTTAATATGCCAGGATGTTGCCCCTCAATATGCCATTTAATATCCCAGGATCTTGCCCCTCCAATATGCCATTTAATATGCCAGGATTTTGCCCCTCCAATGTGCCCCTCAATATGCCATTTAAGATGCAGTAAAAGCTGATGTTTGTGAGGGAATTAAGCCTTTTTAAAATACAGATATTTAATTTTAATAAACACATGCATTTCATAATTATTACATTGTAATACAATAAAAAGGTTTAAAAGTGCAGTGGATAAATGTGTATAAAACGATAATAGTAAGCTGCAGAAATGAAGTCCTATCTGTCAAAAATAAACAACTCATGTAATATGCATGAGAAAGCTAGGTCATTTGCAGGTCAAAATGGTCTTTAAAATTGTATTGTGTGATTGCATGCAGCTTATGAACGAAAAACATCTAGTTTTGTGGTCCCAGACTGTTACTACTGTGTATGGATTCAATAGCTGAAACACAGAGGGGGCTATTCACTAAAAATTGAGTTGGGGTGAGAGAAATATTTCCTTTCACCTCTTTAGCTATACATTGTGCAGGGAAAAACCTGGTGAGTTTGCTTAGAAGGGGAACTCAAAAAAGTTTGTTCCTGCACACTCGATAGCTAAATTAGTGAGATGAAATGTCCAATATACCTTATAGTGAACTGCCCCAAGAGAAATTCTAGCTATGGTGCTTATCAAGTAACTAGGTTTGCCACCTGGCCGGTATTTTAAAAAAATGGCTTAACCCCAATGTTAAGTCTATGGAGGTAGTAGCATGGCCGGTATTTATTTTTTTTTTTTTTTAAGAAAAAGGTGGCAACCCTACAAGTAACACAACTAATTGGTAGGCATGAGTATTGTTAAAAATGTGTAGAGCAAAGATGAGGCAATTGAGTAGTTCACATATGCTGAGTTGTAAAGTGATCAGGAAATATTTCTAAAGATGCAGTAATATTGTAGAAGAATTCTCACAAGAAAATAGTAGTTAAGTTATTTTAATCTTAATAAGTCAGCATTCTGTAACATTGACTTGGATGATGCTATTCCTGCCTTGTGTACGCTAAAGCAAGATTCTATTCGGTGACAATGTTAGACTAGCACATGTATGAGAATGATAGATGAGGCTTTGACATTCTGATTTTTCTTTCACTCTTCATATAAAAATGTCAACACGGCATGATGATGTGCGCCACAAAACAGTGCTCCCCCCAAAGTGCCACATGCTATGAAAAAGACCCCTTGTCTTATATACGAGGTCGTCTTATAATCTGACCTCAAATCGAGGTCAGATTATAAGACTGGGATCCAGGTCCCCCGCAGAGCTGCAGCCGGTGGATGTCTGTGACATCCTCCCCTGCTGCCCGGCACGACAGCCAGGACTTCTATGATGAAGCCGGAAGGAACTGGCTTGAAGTGCTGGGCCGCAGCGGAGGACGTCTGCGCGTATCGTGCAGACATCCTCCGACTGCCTCCACTAGCCACCAGAAGATTTGGGCATCCTCCATGCTGCCCGACACTTCCATCTATTATGATGGACCAGCTGTCCGTCATAATGGACGGAAGTGTCGGGCAGCATGGAGGATGTCTGCACGTATCATTGGGGGGAGGGAGGGGGTGGCAGACAACATTGGGGGAGGGTGGGGGAGAGACACAGACAACATTGAGGGGAGGGGAGAGAGACAGACAACGCTGAGGGGAGGGAGGGGTTGAGAGACAGACAACATTGGGGGAGCATTGGGTAAGTCTGGGGGGTAGGGGCAGCATTGGCACATAAAGGGTAAATAAAAACAAGAAATGCATTTTTTTTATATCATAAATTTTTTATTAAATATGAAAAATAGTCTGATATTCAGGCTTTTAGTTTTTTTCCTAAAGGAATATCCATAGTTTGGGGGGTCATCTTAAAATCAGGGTCGTCTTATATTCAAGCAAATACGGTAGTTTTAGTGTTTGGGGTTAGTACTAGGGTTAGTATTTAACAATAATAACAAAGTGTTTAACCAGGAAGGGTACATTCAGATATTCTCTGGTTTCAGGAATGCCCTGGTGATGTTACTTTTACCAACATCCTGGGGTTAGGGTTACGCATCAGCATTGACAGTTCAGCTCTGTAACGTCTGAGAAGAAACATCCATTGTGAAAGTGCGGCGAAGAACAGTCATAGACCCCTTGCTTATGCCTGCTTTAACTACTCGTCACGTGTGTTTTAATGTATATAACAGAGGATTTTGTATTTAATTAAACCTATTTAATGACTGAATATTTTTTCACATTGATAAGTGACATTTCTAGTATTGTTTGTACTCATACTGTCACATACACACCTTATCTAATAATAATACCATGAACTCATTCTATCCAAGAATGCTCAGCATCTCTACATGTTTCAGAGTGGCATAGCACCAATTGACCATGACACAACATAGATTTAAATAGTGTTTTTAAAGCAATAACAAAATAGGTTGTTCAGAATAATAGATTTTCATATCCTGAGGTTGCATGTATATAAACAGTCACATTTCACTAACTTGTAGAGATTACTTTGCCTTGGGAGTTCTGAAAAACATTCTTCAATATTTTGTTATTCTGGGGAAAATAAGTGTTAAAAAAACTGTATGAAAATATTAGCTGTTGTTCGGTTTAAACTTAAACATAAGTTTAGCTGTACCTTGTAGAGGGACAATCCTGGTGAGTTTTCTTACCAGGAAAACCCACCAGGTTTTTCCCTTCACAATGTATAGCTAAACTGGGGAGATGAAATGGGCATCTAACTTGAACTCACCTCCTCTCAGCACAGCTCACCTGCAACTCACCTTTTAGTGAATTGACCCTTCTAATGATGTTGCAGAATTTCACCCTACTTCCACAAGGGACCCACACAGAGGCGTCACTAGGGTTGGTGTCACCTGGTGCAGTAACTCATGGTGTCACCCCCCTGGATTTCCTCCAATACCATGCCAAACAGATTCCTTAGTAATTCCAGTCAGATGGCCCATTAAATATGCCACATACAGGAGCCCCAAAAATTATGTCACACCCAATTATAATATGCCAGTATTACTTTGCTGTTAATAAGCCAGACAATTTGCCTAAAATGCCAGTAATATTGTGCCATTCAGATGCCAGTAAGATTGCGCCATTAAGATGCCTGTATTATTGGGCCATTCAGATGCCAGTAATATTGTGTCATCAAGATGCCAGTAATATTGTGCCATTCAGATGCCTGTATTATTGGGCCATTCAGATGCCAGTAATATTGTGCCATTCAGATGCAAGTAATATTGTGCCATTCAGATACCAGTAATATTGTGCAATTCAAATGCCATAATTATTGTGCCATTCAGATGTCATAATTATTGTGCCATTCAAATGCCAGTAATATTGTGCCATTCAGATGACTGTATTATTGTGCCATTCAGATGACTGTATTATTGTGCCATTCAGATGCCTGTATTATTGTGCCATTCAGATACCATTAATATTGTGCCATTCAGATGCCTGTATTATTGTGCCATTCAGATACCAGTAATATTGTGCCATTCAAACGCCATCATTATTGTGCCATTCAGATGCCAGTAATATTGTGCCATTCAAATGCCAGTAATATTGTGCCATTCAGTTGCCTGTAATATTGTGCCATTCAAATGCATGTATTATTGTGTCATTCAGATGCCAGTTATATTGTGCCATTCAGATGCCTGTATTATTGTGCCATTCAAATGCCTGTAATATTGTGCCATTCAGATGCCTGTATTATTGTGCCATTCAAATGCCTGTAATATTGTACCATTCAGATGCCTGTATTATTGTGCCATTCAAATGCCTTTAATATTGTGCCATTCAAATGCCTGTAATATTGTGCCATTCAGATGCCTGTATTATTGTGCCATTCAAATGCCTGTAATATTGTGCCATTAAGATGCCTGTATTATTGTGCCATTCAAATGCCTATACTATTGTGCCATTCAAATGCCGGTATTATTGTGCCATTCAAACGCCTGTATTATTGTGCCATTCAGATACCAGTAATATTGTGCCATTCAAATGTCTGTAATATTGTGCCATTCAAATACCAGTAACATTGTGCCATTTAAATGCCTGTATTATTGTGCCATTCAAATGCCTGTAATATTGTGCCATTCAGATGACTGTATTATTGTGCAAAGAAAATGCTTGTACTATTGTGCCATTCAGATACCTGTATTATTGTGCCATTCAAATGCCAATAATATTGTGCCATTCAAATGTCTGTATTATTGTGCCATTCAGATACCAGTAATATTGTGCCATTCAAATGCCTGTAATATTGTGCCATTCAAATGCCTGTAATATTGTGCCATTCAAATGCCTGTATTATTGTGCCATTCAGATACCTGTATTATTGTGCCATTCAAATGCCTGTATTATTCTGCCATTCAAATGCCTGTATTATTGTGCCATTCAGATACCAGTAATATTGTGCCATTTAAATGCCTGTATTATTGTGCCATTCAGATACCAGTAATATTGTGCCATTTAAATGCCTGTATTATTGTGCCATTCAAATGCCTGTATTATTGTGCCATTCAAATGGCTGTAATATTGTGCCATTCAGATAGCAGTAATATTGGGCCATTCAAATGCCTGTAATATTGTGCCATTCAAAAGCCTGTAATATTATGCCATTCAAATGCCTGTATAATTGTGCCATTCAGATACCACTAATATTGTGAAATTTAAATGCTTGTATTATTGTGCCATTCAAATGCCTGTATAATTGTGCCATTCAAATGCCAGTAATATTGTGCCATTCAGATGCCTGTAATATTGTGCCATCCAGATACCAGTAATATTGTGCCATTCAAATGCCTGTAATATTGTGCCATTCAAATGCCTGTAATATTGTGTCATTCAAATGCCTGTAATGTTGTGCCATTCAAATGCCTATATTATTGTGCCATTCAAATAGCTGTAATATTGTGCCATTCAGATACCAGTAATATTGTGCCATTCAAATGCCTGTAAAATTGTGCCATTCAGATACCAGGAATATTGTGCTATTCAAATGCCTGTATTATTGTGCCATTCAAATGCCTGTATTATTGTGCCATTCAAATGCCTGTAATATTGTGCCATTCAGATACCTGTATTATTGTGCCATTCAAACGCCAATAAATATTGTGCCATTAAAATGCCTGTATTATTGTGCCATTTAAATGCCTGTATTATTGTGCCATTCAAATGCCTGTAATATTGTGCCATTCAAATGCCTGTAATATTGTGCCATTCAGATGCCTGTATTATTGTGCCATGCAAAGGCCTGTATTATTGTGCCATTCAAATGCCTGTAATATTGTGCCATTCAAATGCCTGTAATATTGTGCCATTCAGATACCAGTAATATTGTGCCATTCAGATACCAGTAATATTAGGCCATTCAAATGCCTGTAATATTGTGCCATTCAGATACCAGGAATATTGTGCCATTCAAATTCCTGTAATATTGTGCCATTCAAATGCCTGTAATATTGTGCCATTCAAATGCCTGTATTATTGTGCCATTCAGATACCTGTATTATTGTGCCATTCAAATGCCTGTATTATTCTGCCATTCAAATGCCTGTAATATTGTGCCATTCAGATGCCTGTATTATTGTGCCATTCAAATGCCTGTAATATTGTGCCATTCAGATGCCTGTATTATTGTGCCATTCAAATGCCTGTAATATTGCGCCATTCAAATGCCTGTATTATTGTGCCATTCAAATGCCTGTAATATTGTGCCATTCAGATACCAGTAATCTTGGGCCATTCAAAGCCTGTAATATTGTGCCATTCAGATACCAGGGATATTGTGCCATTCAAATGCATGTAATATTGTGCCATTCAAATGCCTGTAATATTGTGCCATTCAAATGCCTGTATTATTGTGCCATTCAGATACCAGTAATATTGTGCCATTCAGATACCTGTATTATTGTGCCATTCAAACGCAAATAATATTGTGCCATTATGATTCCTGTATTATTGTGCCATTCAAATGCCTGTATTATTGTGCTAATCAAATGCCTGTATTATTCTGCCATTCAAATGCCTGTAATATTGTGCCATTCAGATGCCTGATTTATTGTGCCATTCAAATGCCTGTATTATTGTGCCATTCAAATGCCTGTAATATTGTGCCATTCAGATACCAGTAATATTGTGCCATTCAGATACCAGTAATATTAGGCCATTCAAATCCCTGTAATATTGTGCCATTCAGATACCAGGAATATTGTGCCATTCAAATTCCTGTAATATTGTGCCATTCAAATGCCTGTAATATTGTGCCATTCAAATGCCTGTATTATTGTGCCATTCAGATACCTGTATTATTGTGCCATTCAAATGCCTGTATTATTCTGCCATTCAAATGCCTGTAATATTGTGCCATTCAGATGCCTGTATTATTGTGCCATTCAAATGCCTGTAATATTGTGCCATTCAGATGCCTGTATTATTGTGCCATTCAAATGCCTGAATTATTGTGCCATTCAAATGCCTGTATTATTGTGCCATTCAAATGCCTGTAATATTGTGCCATTCAGATACCAGTAATATTGGGCCATTCAAAGCCTGTAATATTGTGCCATTCAAATACCAGGAATATTGTGCCATTCAGATACCAGGAATATTGTGCCATTCAAATGCCTGTAATATTGTGCCATTCAAATGCCTGTAATATTGTGCCATTCAAATGCCTGTAATATTGTGCCATTCAATTGCCTGTATTATTGTGCCATTCAGATACCAGTAATATTGTGCCATTTAAATGCCTGTATTATTGTGCCATTCAGATACCAGTAATATTGTGCCATTTAAATGCCTGTATTATTGTGCCATTCAAATGCCTGTATTATTGTGCCATTCAAATGCCTGTATTATTGTGCCATTCAAATGGCTGTAATATTGTGCCATTCAGATAGCAGTAATATTGGGCCATTCAAATGCCTGTAATATTGTGCCATTCAAAAGCCTGTAATATTATGCCATTCAAATGCCTGTATAATTGTGCCATTCAGATACCACTAATATTGTGCCATTTAAATGCTTGTATTATTGTGCCATGCAAATGCCTGTATAATTGTGCCATTCAAATGCCAGTAATATTGTGCCATTCAGATGCCTGTAATATTGTGCCATCCAGATACCAGTAATATTGTGCCATTCAGATACCAGTAATATTGTGCCATTCCAGTTCTTGTTTTCTTCCTCCCTCCTTCCCTAGTACTTACCGCCTGGCGGCTGCTCCGTGTCCCCGGACGCCTCCTCCGTGCAATCTTCCCTCCTGCACGGAGGAGGGAAACACTGACACTGACGTTACGTCACATCCGGTCGCAGGGACTTTTTTCCCCCGGCAGCCGCATATGAAAAAAAAATAAAAGTACAGGACCGCAATGTGCTACGGGGGGATGCCGGCAGCACGGGTGTCACCCCTGCTGGTGGTGTCACCCGGTGCGGTCCGCACCCCCCTTGGGATGCCACAGGACCCACCGGTTCTGTAAAGACCTTGATCAGGTCTCTATCTATGTGTCCCGGCTCCCGATCATTCTGTGATTGGGGGCCAAACACAAAAAAGACAGTGAAGGGGTTAAACATATTTAGAATACATATACTCCAGTTTAATAAATGCATACTCTTTAAACATATATATATATATTAATACTTATTTAACTATGCCTGCAGATAGACCAATTGCAAGTTAGAGTGGTTCCTGAATATTTAAAAAATTGTGTATATAGCTATATGAACTACAAGTAGTTTTTTTCCCCCAAATCTTTTTATTTCAAGTTTTTACATATATTTTAACATTGTATTACATATAACTTATCTTACATTTTCAAATTAGTTCTAATACATTACATATATAATCAAAATACTAATGAATATATCAGCAATACAATACGTTAGCATCATATTTTTGTACAATTTTCCTTCACATGAAATTTACATCACTATTAACAACTAAATATTATTTATTTATTTAATTATTTTACATTTATGAATTGTATTATTATATAAGAAATGTATATCTATAACATCATATTTCCCATCCCTTTCCCTATTAAATTATATTGAAATGATTCTACAGTGGATATAAAAAGTCTACACACCCCTGTTAAAATGTCAGGTTTCTGTGCTGTAAAAAAATGAAACAAAGATAAATAATTTCAGAACTTTTTCCACCTTTAATGTGACCTATAAACTGTACAACTCAATTGAAAACCAAACTGTAATCTTTTAGATAGAGGGAAGAAAAAATATAAAAATAAATTAATGTGGTTAATGTGGAAATGGGATACTGGATATGACGCTCCTGTTGTGGTTACCCTCTCAGTTCTATAAAAAGTGTGGTTTTACTCTCAGGACAGTTACTGATAGTATGTCCTCACTTTATAAACTGGAAAAATCCTTGAAGGTGAAAGACACATTAACAATGTCGGCACCCCTTCAGACTCTTTTTATATGCTTACCTAACATCTCCCTACAGAAATGGCTTAATGTAGGAATTAAAAACTTAGGTGATCTATATATTAACAAAAAAATACTCCCCTATGAAACTCTGACACATAGTTACAATCTTCCAGACACTGAATTTCTTAATTATGCAAGCATTAAGTCCTTTTTGAGCAAATTTCCTCCCACTGAACCTACGGAATGGGATACCTTTTTAAATACACTCAGTAACAAAAATATTTTTTTTTTTTTTGAAAATCCACTCAGACTGTAGGACACAGGGTTTACTTCATATGTTTCCTTGTGTTCTTCCAGATCATCCTTGTGCCCAATTTCTCATTAATTATTTATTTTATATAGATTTACTTTATCATTTTGTCTGAGCAGTCATGTTCGTTTAATTCTTTATTATCAATAACATTTAACTTACTAAAAATCCGTTATCTCTATTGTGTTTAATGTAGACCATTTAAGTCCTTTATTGTACTTGTGGGCGGGTAGTCTCTATCTACCAGATCTACCGGCTCTCCAGTATCTCTCTTATAACGGAAAAAAAACATACATCTGACATACATACACATAAAATTCTGCAAAACAGAAAAGTGAGTGTAACCAGCGCTGTATTCAAAAGCTCACAGCAGCACTTAGGTAGTGTGTCCCTAAACCACACAGAAATACAATATAAACAAAAACAAAGAACATATAGTGCGCTTAGTGCAAAACTATGGTATTATAGCACCTTGGTGGATCTTTTAGAGAGATAGATATGTCTTCCAAAAATAGGGAGATTCTATTTTCTTGTCGCTGGGGGGGGGGGGGGGGGGTGAGGGGGGTCATATTTCACCCTGTTATTAAATGTTATCTATTTGCACTATTATTCCAAATCTTTTATTTTCTTTATCCAATCATTCCAGTTTGTATTTCGTTTATAAGTTGTATTAAATTGATATCCAATTCCCTGTTCCATATTTATTTGGAATAAGACCTGATTTTTTATTTCTATCCACTTCGGGATTTGTATAGCATTCCATCTTCTAGCTATCAGCAGTTTAGCTGCCGATAGTATGTGGATTATGATCTCTGTCTGGGATTTTGTTATTCGTTGGGTAATTATATACAGTAGGTAGGTTCTTGAATCCCATTGCAAATCTATTTCGGTTAGATCCTTTATTTTCCTCTGCAACATTTTCCACATTTTTGAGATTTCGGGACAGGTCCAGAAGATATGATTAATATCCGCACCCCGACTCTGACAGCGCCAGCAGTGATCTGTTTTAGTTGTTGATATTTTTGCAAGTCGGGAGGGAACCAAATACCATCTGTTTAGGAGTTTGAAATATACTTCATTGACGTTTAAACAGTGGACTGATTTATATGTTGATCTCATGGCCGCAAGCCATTCTTCTTGGGTTATGGGTTGGCCGTTGTCTTTACTCCATTTCTCTCTATAAATATTTTCTACATTGGTTTTGACATGTCTAATTATCCCCATACATTTGGAGATCATATTTTTCATGCTGTTTTGTGCCATTAAACGGACCAGCTCTTTTTCTGTGTTATTCTTAGATTTCTTAACATGTTTGTTAATAAAATGTTTTATTCTAATATATGAGTATATCTCCTTGCTTGAAATTCCTGATTCTTCCGAGATCTGGAGTAATGTTTTAGGTCCAGTTGGCGTAAGTAGGTCTTCTATATTATGGAAACCGTGATTTGTCCAAGTTTTAATGTTTAGATTTTGTATATTTGTGAGTGCGAATTTTAGAGGCAGTTCTGCTAGTATCAAATTTTTTATTTCCATAGAGTTTTTTAACGTTTGCCAACAATTTATTAAGTCTTGTAGTGTTATCCCATTTTGTCTTTCTTCTTTTTTAGTTCTGTTTCCTATTGTAATCTTTTGTTGTTTTATCTTCCAGAACATTACTCCCAGGTCTTGGGCCTTGGTAATGTGTTGCTCGATTTTATATCAGCTTTCTTGCTTAGCTTTCTCTTGTTGTGTATAAATCGCTTGTGCGATTCTGCAAGCTCTTGAATAATCCTCTAATATTGGGAGTCCCAGACCTCCCTCCTTAACTGATAAAGCCATTATTGATATTCTTATTCTGGGGTGAGAGTTCTGCCAGATGAATTTATTTAACGCCTTCTGAGCCATCTGGATCCAATGTTTAGGGATCTCCATATTCAACATTTTAAACAAATATGTCCATTTGGGCAGGATGTAAACTTTTATGATATTAATTCTGCCCCACCAGGAGAATCCCATAGTTTTCCATGATTTAAGTTTCCTGTTTGTGTCCATTAGGAGAGGGAGAAAATTTGTTTGGACCAGTTGTTCCGGGTCTGGGCAGATTTTAATGCCTAGATACTTTAACGAATGTTTAGCCCATTCAAAACCGAATTCTTGCGTTAAATGTGTTTTTGTACTTTGAGATATATTTGAGGACAGGGCCTGGGATTTGTCCCAGTTTAACTTATATCCCGAGTAGGCAGAATATATTTGAATTTCCTGCATCACCTCTTTCATTGAATTAGATGGATCCCTCAGAGTTAAAATGACGTCGTCTGCGTACAGACTTAATTTGGATTCTTCCTCCATAACCTTCAGGCCTCTTATGCCTTTGTTATTACGAATTGCTTTAGCCAGAGGCTCCACTGACATCAAGTAGAGCAGAGGAGAAAGCAGGCAGCACTGCCTTACTCCATTCTGTATGTTGAACCAGCTTGATTTTATGCCTACACCCTTTATGTGGGCCGTTGGGCCTTCATATAAGGCCATTATGTTAGAGAGAATTTCTCCTCTGAACCCGAAGACCTGTAGGACCAGCCTCATAAAGACCCAGCTGACCCTGTCAAAGGCCTTCTCCGCATCCAATGACAGGGTCAGCATAGGGATTCTCTCCATCTTCGCCATCTGCGCGATGGCCACCAGCCTCCTGATATTATTTATAGGCGAACGTTCTGGTAGAAAACCGGTTTGGTCCCTCGTCTTGGACAGAGTAAAACTGAAAAATCAGTACCTTGTGTGATTCAAAAATACTTCAGGTATTTTTCTGTATTCTGCTAAAATAAATTCTTTATTGAGGAAATTCAGGAATTTTACAATGATTGGTCTTGGGGTGAGCATTCAACGCTGTGCATTCCAGACCTACTCTGTGAATTCTTTCCATTATAAGTGGTTGAGTATCTGAATATTGTAGATGGAATGATTCACTCAGCCAGTTTCTTATTATAGTTGAAAGTTGATGTGTTTTAACTGTCTCCGCTATATTGATAATACGTAAGTTATTGCGACGACTACGATTTTCCAGATCTTTGACCTTTTCCAGTAATGTTTGAATTGAGGTTGTATGTTGTTCAACTTTTTTGTTTGTTTGTAGAGCTGCGTCTTCTACGTCACCAATCCATTGTTCTAGGTCACCGATTTTAGAAATGTTTTCTGATATTTGGGCCAGTGTGGCTTCAACTTTCATCGACAATTCGAAGGGGCCATAGAATTTTTGCCACTGCTTCATCTGTTTCAGAGGCCATTGTTTGGGAAGAAGATGTTGTTTTCTGTGCATTTATATTTTCTAATGTTGATGATAATGTGTATTCTGTATCAAAATCTTTTAATTTTGTTTTTTGTGACTGGTTATCCTTAATTTTTCCAGAGTTTCTGGTGTTAGATTTTTTTTGTATATTCTCCATAGTCGAATATAAGTTAAAATGAAATAAAGATAATATAAACACTTGAATGTATTTTTGCTTATTTTTGATTACCGTTACAGCCCTATGTTAGCAACTAATGAAAAACAAGAATGAGGTAATGATTTTACATATCATTCAATGCAAAAGATCTTACAATCAAATTGGACCGACAATAGTTTAACATCAAGTCTGTGTTTTACATATTAATCTTTTTATGTTTTGTTTCAATTTGTATAAATTGTATGTAACTATATATTTATATTATTAAGTCAATAGAATTTATCAAAGTCACTAGTGGCTTAGTTGTCTTATAGAAAAAATGTAATGTAATGTCAAGTACATATATATTCAGCCTTAATTTTAAGCTAGTAAAATCATATTTGTTGTATATCAAAAATACTAAATATATACTAAATTCATCATATTATTTAAATTTTTGTGCTATATATATATGTAATAAATAATTAATCCTTTGAATAATTAGTTTTTAAAAAAAAAAAAAGTTAAATAAGTTCCTATATCTATCAATAATTTAGCTCTTAAGTATATCAAGTATATCAATCAGGTAATTAATTATAGTTATCAATTTGTTTTCTACTCGTCTAATAAAGATTATATATACCGTATTTGCTCGATTATAAGACGACCCTGATTATAAGACGACCCCCAAAACTTTGGATATTCCTTTAGGAAAAAAACTAAAAGCCTGAATATAAGACTACCCTATAGGAAAAAAGTTAAACTTGTATATATTCACATGTAAATTGCTTTTTTAATAAAAAATTATGATATCAAAAAATGTATTTCTAGTTTTTATTTCTTTTTATGTGCCAATGCTGCCTTTCTCTTTCCCTTGCCCCCATTTTTCTCTCTCTCCCCCCTCCCCTTGCCTGTCTCTTAACCCCTTCACTCCCCTTGTCTCTGTCTCTTAACCCCTTCCCTCCCCTTGTCTCTGTCTCTTAACCCCTTCCCTCCCCTTGTCTGTCTCTTAACCCCTTCCCTCCCCTTGTCTCTGTCTCTTAACCCCCTCCCTCCCCTTGACTCTGTCTCTGCCCCCCTCCCTCCCCCCTGTCTCTCTGTCCCCCCTGTCTCTCTGTCCCCCTCCCTCCCTCCCCCTGTCTCTCTGTCCCCCTCCCTCCCTCCCTCCCTCCCCGTCTCTCTGTCCCCCTCCCTCCCTCCCCCTGTCTCTCTGGCCCCCCCCCCTCCCTTCCCCTTACCTTGATCCCTGGTGGCTAGTGGGGGCAGCCGGGGGATGTCTGCACGATACTTGCAGACATCCTCCATGCTGCCCGACATGGCAGTCTATTATGACGGACAGCTGTCCGTCATAATAGTCTGCCGTGTCGGGCAGCATGGAGGATATCTGCACGTATCGTGCAGACATCCCCCAGCTGCCCGATTGTCCCTGGTGGCTAGTGGGGCAGCAGAGGAAGTCTGCGCGATGAGCGCAGACCTCCCCTGCTGCCGCCCGGCACACTCGCCGGGACTTCTGTGACGAAAGCGGAAGTATCCGGCTTCTTCACAGAAGCCCCGGCGGTCGTGCCGGGCGGAAGCAGGGGAGTCTGCGCTCGTTGCGCAGACTTCCCCTGCTGCTAGAGAGGGGGATCCAGGTCCCCTGCAGCTCTGCTGGGGACCTGGATCCATGTTTTATAATCTGACCTCAATTTGAGGTCAGATTATAAGAGACCTCGATTATAAGACGAGGGGGATTTTTCAGAGCATTTGCTCTGAAAAAAACCTTGTCTTATAATCGAGCAAATACGGTACATCTATATATATGCAATGAATCAGAAATATTAAGTTAATTATATTATTTACATTGACTCTTATAGTAATATATATTATTATATAACTCTTATATATAATTAAAATCTATGTACAAATCTCTATACAATTAATCTAAATTTAATAGTATGTGATCAATATAAGATGGCCACTGGTTGTTATTCAACCGTAATTTTTGTAGTTTGCTTACATAAGTTTACCCATATAATCAATCAAATTAATAAAGCTTAGTTCATCTGTATACTAGGAAGCAACATGATCCTTTTGTATTACTAATATATAAGTTAATCTAACTCTATATACAATTTATTTGATATCAGTATTTAATTAAGTTAAAATGGCCGCTGACCACTATTTGTTTTTTTTATGGCGCCAAACCAGTTTTTTGACCATCAGTATCTCTAAATTATCTGTATATCCTATTAAATTATTAATAAAATAATATTTTTTAGCAATCTTTAAAGAGGAAATCTTAAAATCTGTATTTTCTTTCCCCTTTCAGCTTATCCTCAATTCTCCAGGTCTCTGTGTTACTCCAGGCTGCTCCTCGCACAAATTCTCCGGACCACGACTCGTCCCTCAGGTGAGTAAAGTTAGTTGTATTCAATATATCTTCCTTGTGTCTGCCATGTATTGTGATGAACGTACCGTGGTTCAGAAGTGGAGCCCCAATTGCAGTAGTGACAGCCCTTGCCAGACACCACAGTACTGTAGGATCGTGAGACTGCAGCAGTGACAACTGGCACGAGTGTCAGAAAAAAGGGTAGTCGAGAGGAATCCAGGTAGTAGAGCCAGAGATAGAATAAACGGTAAACAAGCCGGGTCAGGGAGTCCAGAGATCACAAAAACGAGGAGGAGAGCCAAGGTCAGGGAGCCAGAAAGCGGGAGGTCCAAAGAATCAAGCCGGGTCAGGAGTCCAGAAGAAGCGAAGGTCAGTAAAACAATCCGGGTCAAACAACAATAGCAGGAAAAATCACAAAACAGGAACAGGCAAGGTGAATACTCAAGCAATTTTAAAAAAGTTTAAAGGGCCATAGCCCCGCCCCCGTGACGTGTGAGATACGCGCCGTGCCGCTCGTTTCCATAGAGACGCTCGGGAGAGAAAAGCCACAGAGGTCTGACGCGCGCACGCTAGTAACCAATGCCGGGCGCGCGCTGAGCGGGGAATCCGACGGCTGGGGATGTGAGTGATGTTATGTCCCGATCGCGGGACCCGTCTGGCATCAGGTCCTGTAGGTGGGTGACGGGGGGTAGCCCTGCGATCCTTACATGTATGGAGAAAGAGATGAAAGAGGAAGCTTTTTACTATTTTGTTGTCAGCCCACTTCTTATAGGTTTTGTGTGTCCACGTTCATCAGGCTACTCGAGCTCCACGCTCCTCCTCACTTTAGTTGTATTTTCTCTTCCTCTATTTCACTCGGCAGAGAAGCGGAGATGCCACCATCACCAGTAGCTTCGCCCCCGGAAGACCATCTGTATATATTTCAAAGGGATTATTGATTAAATGTATTTGTTTCAGTATAACTCAGAAAGTATTAAACACTGAAAAAAAAATCATCAAAAAGATTGAAACCGTTAACATAGATGTTACAACAATCCACAAACTATTTCAGCATCCCCAAAGCTATTTCTACTTGAAACGGATTGTTTGTCGTAAAAAACAATTAACCCCTTCATGACCAGGCTGTTTTTGGAATGTTGTGCGTTAGTGACCTAGGCTATTTTAACACTTCTGAGGTGTTTGTGTTTAGCTTTAATTTTCGTCTTTGTCGGTTGCCGTACCCACACATATTATATATTGTTTTTTTCAGGACAAGAAGATCTTTCTTTTCATGACATTATTTTGTTCATATAATTTATTGTATTGTGAAAAATATAGTAAAATATGGTTAAAATTAAAAAAAAATAAACACTTTTCCTGACTTTTCTTTGTAAATTCTTTTACTAAGCTCCAAAAGCTAATTAAAAAACCTGCTAAATAGATTCGACTATAGGTCCTGAGTTCAGAAATACCCAAAGTTTATATGTTTTTTTGCTTTTTTTCCACGTTTTAGGTTAATAAATACAAGTAGCATATATCTGTTTCAAAACCATTTTTAAAAAAAAATTAGAGTTAGTGACACTGTAACACCGATATCGGTCATGAATTGCTGAATAACCCCCCACATGTACACATTTTTTATAAAGTAGACATCCCATGGCATTCAACTTGGGGTAATTTGACATTTTTTACCACCAATCTTTGACAAGTTTTGGCGTAGTAATTTTGTGTGGGTTTTATTTTTACACACTTTGAAACTTAGGTATGAATTTAAAGGGGCTATCGAGACACTCAGCCATGCATACCGCGATCGGACCTGCATGACGGTCCTGGACCGTCATTGGTCACGAAGGGAGAGTTCCCTATGATGGTCCAGAACCATCATCGGTCGCGAAGGGGTTAAATAAGGTTAATAATTTGCTATGGGTCCATTATTCAAGTAATATATCATGCCTTCAGTTGTTAAGATCAGATTACTTTGAATATGAGTCATCTGTTATTCTGACAAGCAAGCAGACTTGACTAGCACAATACATTTTTGCATCTAACTAATTGTGTGCTCTGGCATTTTATTGAAATCTGGTTAAGGTTGTAAATTAAGCTAACTCCAAGCAAGACCAGGATGTGGAGAAGTACCGTATTTGCTCGATAATAAGACGACCCTGATTATATGACCCCTCAAACTTTGGATATTCCTTTTGGAAAAAAACTAAAAGCCTGAATATAAGACTACCCTTTAGGAAAAAAGTTCAACTTGTATATATTCACATGTATAGTGCTTATTAATAAAAATTATGATATCAAAAAATGCATTTCTTGTTTTTATTTCCTTTTATGTGCAATGCTGCCTCTCTCTTTCCCCTTCCCCTTAGTGTTGTCTGTCTCTCCCCCCAGAGTTATCTCTCTCCCCCACCCTCCCTTTCTCTCTCTCTCTCTCCCCTCCCTTTGTGTCTCTCTCCCTCCCTTTGGTGTCTCTCTCTCCCCCTCTCTTTGTGTCTCTCTTGGTCTCCCTCCCCTTGTCTCTGTCTCTTCCCCCTCCCTCCACCTTGTCTTTGTCTTTTTCCCCCCTCCCTCCCCATATCTCTGTCCCCCCTCCCTCCCATTGTCTCTGTCTCCCCCCCTCCCCTTGTCTCTGTCTCCCCCCCCCCCCCCCGTTTCTCTCTGCCGCCCCTCTTACCTCGTCTCTCCCTGGTGGCTAGTGGGGGCAGCAGGGGGATGACTGCACGATACGTGTAGACATCCTCTATGCTGCCTGACACTTCTGTCTATTATGAGGGACAATAAAAAAGCAGATGGGCGTGAAAACTTGTGGGTCCACACTGATCCTCTGTCTGCTTGACAATATTGCCGAAGATAGTAAGATCTGGAATGTAAATGGTTGAAAGAATTATTAAAGCTGTTTTTATGGACCCACAAGTTTTCAGCTGATCTGATTGACACTCACGTATGTTTGTGAGTGCATCCACTTATATCTTCTTTTATACTATTTTATAGAGGCAATATTGCACTATTATACTGTGTGTTTTATTTAAGGTACCCACTCCTTCCCGTCCATCTGCTTTTTTATTGTCACTGTATTTGAGCATTTCGGAGTGCTCCAGAAGGCTGCAGTGAGTGTGGTACCGCAAGTATCCAATTTTTATTCTGCACTAGGTTCACTTTACACAAATCACCTTTGTTTGCACCCTATTATGAGGGACAGCCGGTCCGTCATAATAGACGGAAGTGTCAGGCAGCATGGAGAATGTCTGCACACATCCCCCTGCTGCCTGAATGTCCCTGGTGGCTAGCGGGGGCAGCCGGAGGATGTCTGCACGATACTCGCAGACATCCCCCGCTGCTGCCCGGCACTTCCGCCAGGACTTTTATGATAAAGCTGGAAGGACCCGGAATAATCATCGAAGTCCCGGCGGTCATGACAGGTGGCAGGGGAGGATGTCTGTGCGTATTGCGCAGACATCCCCTGGCTGCTTGAGAGGGGGATCCAGGTCCCCTGCAGCTCTTATAGTCTGACCTCTATTTGAGGTCAGATTATAAGACGACCTCGAATGTAAGACAGGGGGTCTTTTTCAGAGCATTTGCTCTGAAAAAAACCTTGTCTTATATTCTAGCAAATATGGTAGTATTCAAGTAATGCAAAAGATAAGTGATTCTATTTGTAGTAACAATCCATAAAAGGGCAGGCACCAGCAATGTACATTACACTAGGCGTACATTTTGTTTGTTGGTGTACTTTGCTGGTGTTTGCCCTAGTATGGATTGTTACTACAAATAAAAGCACTTTCCTTTTGCATTATCGCTTCTTGTTCGCTTTTATACGGGCTGGGTTGCCTCAATAGAAGAGACTTGCCAGGTTTTGGCATTTACCCAGCATTGTTTTTCTGAGGAAGCAGTTTAGTGAGAATCCCAGATATTTGTTGTGCTGTAAATGAAGCTGCCTAATTTTCTGATGACACTGCATTCTGTAACATTAGTATAAGGTCATTCTGACAGCACATCTGTTTGATTTCCTTTTGCTTTGTGCCCTTTTCATTTAAAAAAAATACACACACTTTAATATGAATTGTGTGCTCTTTTCTACTCCATTTCATAAGTGAGATCGAAAATATATAGATAAGCAATTTGTGTGTCCTTCATCTCCTTTATGACATAGGTTATTGTGAATGATAATTACAATGTTATTTGATCTATTAACCCCTTAGTGACATGACCTTTTGACCTTGTCTTTCCTTTAGTGACACAGGCTGTTTTGACATTTCTGGGGTGTTTGTGTTTAGCTGTAATTTTTCTTCTTTCTCATATACTGTACCCATACCAATTATATATATATATATATATATATATATATTTTTTTTTTCCACCATAAAAAGAGCTCTTATAACATACCATTACAATCATAATATCTTATAATTTACTACAAAAAAATCATAAAATATGATGGGAAAAAAACACTTTTTCTAACTTTGACCTAAAAAAAATGTACACAAATAAACGAATTTAGAAATATGCTTGTTTCCATGTTTTTCTTGAGTTTCTTGCAATTTATGGGGCAATAACCAAAGATAGTGTTGTTAGCTAATTTAGCCTTTTTTTTCATTACAATGTTGCTGACTGCCTCTAGGGGCAGTCTAGCATTAGCATCAGAGCAACGGAAGCAGCCATAGGAGCATGTTTCTCTCCAATATCGCACCGCGATTCACTCTGTGGAGCAATCGTTGGTGCCCTAGGCACCGGATCACAGTGTTGCTTAATGCCTCGACATCGAGGCATTAAAGCATCACTGTTTGAGCGGGGTTTGCATTCTTAGATCCTAACATTGTTCGTTTAACTGCAGGATGGAACAATGTCTGCAGCGCTGTCAGGCTCCAGGTCCCACTACCCGCAGTCCCCTTTACTCAGAGCCCTGTCCTCCCGTGTTGCGGCCGTGCGGTTGCAGACTAGGCAACCTCCCCAGCCCCGAGTAGCGCTGGACTCCCGCAGAACGAATACACGTGTCCTCCTGCCACCAGGTGGCTGTGGCTTCATGTCCAAGGGCCATGGCTTCATGTCCAAGGGGCATGGCTTCGCAGTCAAGTGGCGTGGCCACTCTAATAAAGGACTAGGTAGAGGGAGGAGAGTGGGTGTTTCCTTTCTGGCACATCTACTATGCAGTGAATGGAAGAGGGAGGATACTGAGAGCTGAGGAGAGGGGTTATGGTGCCTGACTCCCTATTTGAACCCTGCTCGCCTACCATTCTGTGCTTGTTTATTCTCAAGGTAGGTTCTCTTCTTGTGAAGTTCCTGTTACCTCATTACTATTCAGTGTTGTATTTTGAACCACCGGCTATTGACCTTTTGGCTTCCCTCCTGGATACTGCTGATCTCTCCTCTCCTGACCCCGGCTTCCCAAACTCGTTTTTGCTACTTATCTGCCTGCCTCAACCCTCTGGACTGCCATTGACCTTGCCTTTGACTAATCCCTTTGTACTTTTGCCTTTGGATCTATCTACTGCTTAAGCTCACCTGCGCTATGCTCCTGACTCACCAGCCTCACAAGTGCTTTGCCAGACAGGACGGACTTAGCCCGTCCTATGTCTACAAGGGGTTAAGGAGAGGCATTATGATATAATATATTGCATGCATTTTGTCTTAGAGATATTTATTAAGATAAGAGAGGAATTAATATAACATAAATATTTTGTATCCATGTAAAGCATTGAGAGGAGAGTGCTTGTGAGAGCATGAGATTGTTATCTATTCACAGAAGAAAAAAATAAGGTTAATTCTCCAAAAAATCCAATAACTTTACAGTACAAAACAAACAAAAAAGTATCTTATATTATCACTTGGCCACTATCATCTTTGTGATTTAGGCCTTGATTTAAAGTGGATCACAGACCTTCCCAAATACACAAAACAATCCTTTGATTGACAGGAACAATCTCTTCTTCCTGTTCCACTATAGTGGAGGTGGGAATTTCTGGGTATGTTGGATTACCGTTTCAAACTGGTGTCAGGGCCCACAGTTACATATTTTGCTCTAGAAAGCATTTTGCAGACGGCACATGCATGAGTGGTAGTGTATTGTCATGACAATGTGTCCACTACAGGGTTAAAAT
Source organism: Pelodytes ibericus (assembly GCA_036172795.1). Taxonomy (NCBI): domain Eukaryota; kingdom Metazoa; phylum Chordata; class Amphibia; order Anura; family Pelodytidae; genus Pelodytes; species Pelodytes ibericus. The sequence continues at coordinate 154,843,607 of CM069858.1, forward strand.
GACCAGAATTTCAATGAAGGTGGGTATATACTTGATATAGGAGGGCTATTCAAACAGAATCCCTTGAATAAGGCTCATGCATCTCTATTGGATTAAGATCTGGGCTCTGACTGGGCCACTCCAAAAGGTGGATTTTTTTTTTAAGTCATTCTGTAGTAGATTTGCTTCGATATTTAGGGTCATTGTACTGCTACATCACCCAACTTCTACTGAGCTTTGTGGTGTATCGCAGACATCCTGACATTATCTTGTATGATACCTTTATAAACTTGCAGAACCATTGTTTCCTCAGTGATGGAAAGCTTTAAAGGCCCCAAGGCAGCAAAACTCTGTTCAATGTATTTCACCATTGGCATGATGCTTTCATTTTGGTATGCATTACCCTTTTGTATGTTTATACATCACATTCTTGGTTTTAAAGTTTTCATCTCTTTTTCCTTTAAAATAAAAAAAACATGTGTTTTACAACAGCCAGCCTATTGTGAAGGCAGTAGTTTATCACCTGTTTGTATAATCCTAAAAACATACAAATTATTTAAAAGGTGACTTGCCATTGCATATATAATCAACTGCTCAACAATCTGGAAAATAATAAAAAACAATTATTTGCTTCACTGTCTTTATAGTTTTACATATCCCAAAATATTAAAGGTTTATTAATATTCTAAGATGGCATTTAAAGTACTAAACTGGCAGAAATTATATGTATGTAGTAATGCTGTACATTTTACTAAAGTATAAAATAATATTTACACTTGGAATGTAAAGCATACTAAACTACATACAAGGGTCTACTCGGGTGATCCGAATGGCCTCTTAATACAGGCAACTTAGGGAAAACTTAAGTTATGAAATTAGCACTAAAATCATCCATTATTACTGATTTTTGTGCCGACATTTCAGCAGATAAACTTTGCTGGACCGAAATAGTAGCCTCTATTGTCCCCATAAACTTCTATGATGAATTAAAAATAAATTCAAATACTAATAAAACAAAATTCAACATTAGAATAAAATAAATAAGCATAAAAATGTATTTCTTTAAAAATCCTTATCTATGTTATATATATTCTTATAAAATATAACATTAATATATTATACATTTTTATTATTTATTTAACTAAATTTTAATTGATTCTTGTTAACTTTAAACTTCAATTTGCTAACTATAGCTGCTGAATTTAAATGCCTAAAATTCCCTAAACAGAATATGACCGAAGTTCGGCATGAAACCATCAACAATTGTCAATGGATTTCTCCGGAATTCGGCTGCAATCCCAGATCTAGCCCAATTTTGGGCTACATCGAGGCATATATGGTTGACCCCTTAGTGTTACTATTTAAACATAAACTAATATGGTGTGGAATTTGTAACACTTACATTGTTCTTGAATACCCTGTATCACATTTACAGATGGGATCCAAGGAACTACAAAAAAAGAACAAGGAGGAACAAGTAAAAGGGACTATAATAGTTTACTCCTGCAGAGGCAGAGCACCCCTTCCCCATCCTCACCAAATTCAAAGCATAGGTAGTGGGTAGGCAGTTGGAACTTCAGGGATGGAAAGTGCCATAGTCTGCAACTGGAGACCAATAGATTTTTATAGTTGGGGTGTTCAGAATCTTTAAAGTATTGAATTATAGTCATAATAAAGTTCTAGTGTCAACAACGTTGAAGACAGTTAAACATTTTATCTAACAAAATGTTCACATTTACACAACCCTTCATTAGAAAATCTTTTTAAATGGCTTTTCTAATACAATAGGTTAGATCCTCCATATTCTCCCCACTTCCATGCCACACACCTAATGATATAACAAAAATGTCAACCGTCACATTCTAGCATGCTAACATTAGTTAAAAGAGATGAGTGACACAGTAGTCACCTGTGAATAATAATCCAGTCTCTAGATTCTTTATGAATTCTTTACTGATTTTAAACATACAAAGAGATCCCAGTCAATGCTTTCATCAACTTTGTTCTTTTAAACACTTGCATATTAATGATTCAATTAATAAAAATCTTTTGTTTTATCTACTTTTTTCAAACTGTAAAGGGAGCTTAAAGGGTTGGCACTTATGAATATAGTTTATTAACATAAATAAAAAAATAAAAAAAATACTGATATGTTATACCAGTGAAATTCCTGTACATCCCCTTAGCTAAGGTACATTGGGAATAAAATATGTATAAAAAGCTAAATATTAATTTTTTATTATTATTATAAATAAGTGGCCACTTTGTGATGAATAAAATGCTTTTTGAATTTTCTTTCTGCCTTTAGCCCTTAATATTTTGTTTGTTTAATCACGTTTGCCATTTTCAACATCATTGCTTTGCGAATGTTGCAATATTTTCAACTTCAGCTCACATACACATTTCATCTCAAAAACCTATACAATGTGTCATGTGAAAAAGGTAATGCTTTCAGATGCAAATATACCTCCTGCTACATCTGTGGCAACTGAAACATTCAAATAGTTCAATGAGAAAGCTACATTGTTATTTCATCACCGTCCATAGATTATCTGTTACAGCAAAGTGTTAGAAATGTATGCAGTCAAAGTTTAATAAAGAAATCACAAATGATTAAAAAAAACACATTTTAGTCATCATAAAGTGAGCCTTAATTCAATAAAAAAAAATTGTGTGCCTATATTTCCTTTTTAAGCCAATGGTACGTGTGCATGCCCTGTTAGCACAATCTCATTAGAGACATTTGTTTATATATGTCAGGATTATACCCTGACTTCCTGACATGCATTTAAAATGTTATGTCAGCGGACATATTCCTCCCTTTACCTGTAGTGGCCACCCTATCTTTGTTTTGCACTATTGTTTTTCTGTGGTGTCAGCTGGGCTTTGTTAATTACCCTGCCCTAATTAGAAGTTGGTTGCCTAACTTCTGTGATCTACTTCATCTCCTCCTGATCCACAGCTGAAAGCTGCTCTGAACTTCTAGCCTATCCAGGAACTGAGACCCCTATCCTTGAGGGCTCAACCAGGGAAGGGAAGGGAAGGGTTTCAGCTTCTCATGTGACCAACCTACAACAGCATAATTACTAGACATGTGCAAAACTAAAATTTTCGTTTCGTTTTCGTCCATTCGGACGAAAATGTTATTTATTTAGTCTAAAACGAATTTCGTTCATTACTGCATTAGTTTCAGACGAAATTCATGAGAAAATGCATTAGTCCGAAAACGAATGCACATGTCTAATAATTACGTTGCTCTCTCTAGGGCCTCCTGCTAAGTTGCCCTCTCTAGGATGGGACATTGCAAGTTTAAAAATATCAGTCAGTGAAACGAATGCCAGGAGGATTATGAATAAAAAAAGTTCCTGCCTTTATTCAAGATAAATGGAACACCACATTGGATACATGTTCATTTACTTTGATGAAAAAATTAGTTGAATATAAAAAGACTTTACTATCGCAACTGAAGGAAGAACTTAACCTGACAGAAGAAAAAATGAAAACCTTTGCGCAAACCCCGCAACTAGATGATCTGAAAATGTAACGTAATAACTATAAAGCCAAAGTTTAAAACGATGTGACGCAAAGGAATAAAGATAAATTCGTTAGAGACTGCATAGATTATACAAATAGTGAGGTTTATCAGTGGAATAGATCTGGCTTGTATTGTGGTAACAATGTAAAAAGATTGATACAAAAAAATATGGAATAGGTGTATTCTACAGTGAAGTAGAAACATCAGATTACTCCGGAGACTCCTCTGTTGCATCGGTCTCCTCTATTGACTCGCTTTCTACAGATTCTTCCGTGGTCCACTCTAAAAAGACTCCTGATACAGATTCTTTCCGTGGTCCACTCTACAAAGACACCTGATACATTTAAAGACACAAAGTGAAATGCAGCAAAAAATGTCCAGCGCCACACGTTCCATAAAAGAAAAAAGAAAAAAAGACAGTTCAGTGGTGAGAAAGAAGTAGAGGAGGAAGAGAGCCATTACTACAGGAGAAGGTCTTTGTCTGAGAAAACTTTACTAAATGTCATAAATGCATCTTCTCATGAACTTTCTGCAGCTGAAACAGAAGTTCTAAGCAACGGGCTTTCCTCTTCTCCATGCAGACATTTTGACCTTTTTGGGACTCTACTAGATGTAAATTGTTTTGTTTTGTGAAATACTACTGTGCAAAGTACAAATGTATACTAACTATGCTTAATGAACTTGAGAATGAACAACCAGACGAACAAAACAAATGCAAAGTAATTCAATTCACACTAACTTGAAAAGTAGGGCTGGTTTCTATTCCATAAATAGTAGATGTATTGAAACCAATGTTTTCCAAAAAGTGATAGAGATGGACTTGTGTGCTTTACATCAGAAGAGAAACAAATGCAAATCTTGTCACAACCTAGTTCCCGCTTTAAAATCAGGATTGTCTAATAAGGACATTATAATTAAAAATGCTGACAAGGATTTGGAAATCCATTGCCTGAACCTAAGAGAAGCCTTCTATAAAGTACATACCTAAATGAGGTAAGGGACCTCATTTAGGGAAAAAGACTAATGAGTCTTTTGATGCATGTAAGTTTACAGAGGAAAAGGTTTTACTGCAGCTGTCTAAAGTAAAGACAAATAAGTCGATGGGACCTGATGGGATACATCCAAAGTTATTAAAAGGACTTAGTGGTGTACTAGCAAAACCTTTAACAGATTTATTTAACCAATCATTGTTAACGGGAGTAGTTCCAGAAGATTGTAAATTAGCTAATGTTCTGCCCATTCACAAGAAAGGTAGTAGGGAGGAGGCGGGCAACTATAGACCAGTAAGTCTTACTTCAGTAGTGGGAAAATAATGAAAACCTTGTTAAAGAATAGGATTGTTGAACATCTAAAGTCGCTTGGATTTCAAGATCAGAGACAGCATGGGTTTACTTCAGGGAGATCATGCCAAACTAATCTTATTGATTTTTTTGATTGGGTGACTAAAATAATAGATCAGGGTGGTGCAGTAGACATTGCTTACCTAGATTTCAGTAAGGCTTTTAACACTGTCGCACATAGAAGGCTTATCAATAAACTGAAATCTTTGAGTTTGGATTTCAATATTGTTGAATGGATTAGACAATGGCTGAGTGACAGGCAACAGAGAGTTGTAGTCAATGAGGTATATTCGATGCAAGGTCTTGTTACTAGTGGGGTCCCTCAGGGATCTGTACTTGGACCCATTCTCTTTAATATTTTTATTAGCGATATTGCAGAAGGTCTTGTTGGCAAAGTATGTGTTTTTGCTGATGATACAAAGATTTGCAGCAGGGTTGATATTCATGGAGGGATAAGCCAAATGGCAAATGATTTAGCTAAACTAGAAAAATGGTCAGAGCAGTGGCAACTGACATTTAATGTAGACAAGTGCAAGATTATGCACCTTGGGCGTAAAAACCCAAAAGCAGAATATGGACTTTTTGGTACAGTCCTAACCTCAATATCTGAGGAAAGGGATTTAGGAGTAATAATTTCAGAGGACTTGAAGGTAGGTAGGCAATGCAATAGAGCCGCAGGAAATGCTAGCAGAATGTTTGGTTGCATAGGGAGAGGTATTAGCAGTAGGAAGAGGGAAGTGCTCATGCCATTGTACAGAGCACTGGTGAGACCTCACTTGGAGTATTGTACGCAGTACTGGAGATCGTATCTCCAGAAGGATATTGATACTTTGGAGAGAGTTCAGAGAAGGGCTACTAAACTGGTTCATGGGTTGAAGGATAAAACTTACCAGGAAAGGTTAAACCATCTTAACATGTATAGCTTGGAGGAAAGACATAACAGGGGGGATATGATAGAAACATTTAAATACATAAAGGGTATCAACACAGTAAAGGAAGAGAGTATATTTAAAAGAAGAAAAACTACCACAACTAGAGGACATAGTCTTAAATTAGAGGGGAAACGATTTAAAAGTAATATCAGGAAGTATTACTTTACTGAGAGGGTAGTGGATGTATGGAAAAGCCTTCCAGCAGAAGTGGTAGAGGTAAACACAGTCAAGGATTTTAAGCATGTGTGGGATAGACACAAGACTATCCTAGCTATAAGACCGGGAACAGGGAACTAATAAAAGAACTCAAAAAAAAAAAATTGGGGCAGACTAGATGGACCGAATGGTTCTTATCTGCCGACACATTCTATGTTTCTATGTTTCTATGTTACTGAACAGATGGCATTATGAACCCTTAAAATTCTCTAAAATATATATTTCTATTGTACTGGAATGCTGGAGATGTGGCAATCTTCCAGCAGATTCTACACACATATGGTGGACCTGTCCTGCGGTTCGAAAGATATGGCAAGAAATAATTGAAAAGATTGAAAACCTAACGGGATATAGATTAAACATGGATCCAAAAATAATTCTACTACATGTACACTGGCCGCGAATAAACAAACAAGCACTTATACACATCCTGGTGGCAGCCAAACTTGCAATAGCAACAGCCTGGAAACCCACATGCGAAGAAATTAAACACCAAGTTATATATCATATCAAAATGGAAATAGGAATATTGAAACAAACCACGTACCACAGCCCAAATATAGACTCCTGGAAAAAATGAATTTACACTTTAAAAACTGAGCATTGACACTTTAGAGACTACGCACCGCCCCCTTTTTCAAAATGTTTATTATTTTTTAAATATAGCGGGTTTTGTATATAACTATCTGCACCCTCAGTAAGTAAAATTAGACCGATGCCGAGATCAAGAAAAGGATGAGGGGGGAAAGGGAAGGGGGATAAATGGGTGAAAATCCCATAAAGAAAGATTGATGGCAATATCACGGCACCCCCAATTTTGAATGTCCTAATTTTTTTTGTTATTGTCTTATGTGGTAGAATGCAATGTATCTTGTTTTATGTTGTCTGTATTAAGATAAATGTGAATAAAGAGAATAAATAAAAAAAATACTGACAAGGGGGCGTCAGTGGTTGTGATCAATGAATCTGACCATATTAAAAATAAAAGTCCACAAAAGTCCATAAAATATGACCAGCCTCTCTGAATGGCTAGATATATATTTACAATCTCTGGTGTAATTACAAGATACTAAACACGTACTGCAAGAGATGAATAAAATTAAATGGGAAAGCCATTATAAACTCGCTGTATTCCTAAAATTGTTAAGAGGCACATTTTAATGTGTTAACAATGTACAGTAGCTACTCAGATAATCTAATAGGGTTTATTTTGGAGGTTACCAATTTATTTCTGTTTAATAAACAATTTTTTGTTCAGTCAAGAAGTAAAGTGATGGGGGCTTGTTTTGCACCCCTAATATGCTAACGTCTATATATGGCCACATAGGAAGATTCATATATTTACAGCCATGTGAATGCATCTAGTCAATGTATCCCCTGGTATGGGCACTACATTGATGATTTGATATTCATGTGGCAGGGCTCTGACTTGAAAACGTTTTCCAGAATTGAAATAACAATAAATTTAATCTAACCTTTTCCCTGTCATTTGAACAAAGGAGTCAGAAATATTCCAGTTGGTCTATTTATAACCCTAAGGCGATACTGCTCTAATGACGACACATTCAGTACCAAAGCTTCAGATCTGAAAAACAGATAAGTACAAACAGTGCTGTATTTACCGCGAGGCATCCTAGGCGGATGCCTAGGGCGGCAAATTTTGGGGGGCGGCAGCGCCCCCAAGCACTGAAAAAAAAAAAATGTAAAAAAAAAAAAATTTTTAAAAAAACCTGGCCCTTTAAAAAAAAAAAAAAAAAAAAAGGCCGCGCTTGCAGGCAGAGACGGAGGTGAGAGGGGATCAGAAGATCCCCCCTCACCATCGCTCTGCCTGCCAGGCTGCACGGGGAGCCGAACAGGCAGCACAGAGAAACCTCCTTGCTGCCTGTTCGGCTCCCCGTGCAGTGTGCCGACACGGAAGTGCCGACAGTCACGTGACGGGCGCGCTGACGTCATACGCGCGCCCGGTCACGTGATCTGTCGGCACAATCGCCGGGAAGCCGAACAGGCAGCATGGAGGGACCATGCTGCCTGCCTGCAAGGGAAAGATAAGTGCTGATGGGAGACTGTGTGTGTGTGTGTGACTGTGACTGAGTGTGATGGAAGTCAGAGTGTGTGTGATGGGAGACAGTGTGTGTGTGATAGGAGACATTGTGTGTGACTGAGTGTGATGGGAGTCAGAGTGTGTGTGATGGGAGACAGTGTGTGTGACTGAGTGTGATGGGAGTCAGAGTGTGTGTGATGGGAGACTGTGTGTGTGTGTGTGTGACTGAGTGTGATGGGAGTCAGAGTGTGTGTGATGGGAGACTGTGTGTGTGTGTGTGTGTGTGTGTGTGTGACTGAGTGTGATGGGAGTCAGAGTGTGTGTGATGGGAGACAGTGTGTGTGACTGAGTGTGATGGGAGTCAGAGTGTGTGTGATGGGAGACTGTGTGTGTGTGTGTGTGTGTGTGTGTGTGTGTGACTGAGTGTGATGGGAGTCAGAGTGTGTGTGATGGGAGACAGTGTGTGTGACTGAGTGTGATGGGAGTCAGAGTGTGTGTGATGGGAGACAGTGTGTGTGACTGAGTGTGATGGGAGTCAGAGTGTGTGTGATGGGAGACAGTGTGTGTGACTGAGTGTGATGGGAGTCAGAGTGTGTGTGATAGGAGACAGTGTGTGTGTGACTGAGTGTGATGGGAGTCAGAGTGTGTGTGATGGGAGACAGTGTGTGTGACTGAGTGTGATGGGAGTCAGAGTGTGTGTGATGGGAGACAGTGTGTGTGTGACTGAGTGTGATGGGAGTCAGAGTGTGTGTGATGGGAGTCGAAGTGTGTGACTGAGTGTGATGGGAGTAGGAGTGTGTGATGGGAGTAGGAGTGTGTGACTGAGTGTGATGGGAGTAGGAGTGTGTGACTGAGTGTGATGGGAGTGTGTGTGTGATGGGAGTATGAGCTTGATGTGAGTCTGAATGATGGGGCATGTCTTAGGTGTGTAACGTGGGTGTGCAGCTTGGGTAGGGGGGTGCCCGAATTTTGTCTGCCTAGGGCAGCACAAAATCAAGATACACCACTGAGTACAAAGGAGCTACAAATGATAGATGGTGGAAAGAGCATTTAAATTAGCAGAACAGAGGGACAGGAATTCATTAATACTAGATCGAAGAGATGAAAATATTTCACAACCATCCCAGTTCACCAACATTAGTGAAGCACATCCAAAATGCACTTTCGTGAATCCATATAGTTTAGAATTTAAAGATATCAAAAAACATAATTAACCCCTTAGTGATAAGATGTTTTTACCTTGACTTTCCCTTGGTGACAATGGCTGTTTTGACATTTCTGGGGTGTTTGTGCATGCTGCTCCGTCAATATGGGACCCACGATTGCTCCATGGGGAGATCATGGGTGCCCCAGAGAGCAAATTTTGGTGATGGCTATTGCCCCGACATAGAGGCAACAGACCAGCACCGTTAGAGAGGTTGATCGCTAAAACTGCTCGTTTCACCGCAGGATGTGCCTGACACGTCCATTGTCGCGAAAAGTGTTAAAAAACATTTGCCAACATTAGTGTCTCACAGTGGATATAAGGAAGTTTTAAAGACAGGTGTATGTTTCACTACAAGTAAAGCTAAAGTGCAGTTCCTACGAGATCTTTTATCTCTAAACCATTTCTCTACTCAGGGACCAGTGGGGTCACAACGACGAGGAAATTGGCTGAGAACTGTGGGCACATAACCCTGTGGTCACAACATTTGTAAGACATGTAAGTTTGTTAAGAACAACACATCTATTAAATGGTAAATCTTTTCAGGTAAAATTTTGCAGTGCATTTGTTATTTACATAATTGTAATTATTGTGGAAAACAATATGTCTGGCGAACAAGGTGTGAATTGAAATGTAGAATCAGGGAACACCTTGCTGATATATAAGTAATAAAGCAAACACCACTGCAGCACGTAATTTCCTTTTCTTAAATAATGCAAACATAAAAAACATGTCTGTATCAGTGATCGAAATAGTTAAAAAGGGACCAAGAGGTGGTAGCCAAAATTAGATGTTTATGTCAGAGGGAAGCCTTTTGGATTTTCTCATTAGAAACTAGAAAAATCTTGTGGTCTAAACTCAGAATATGATATAGCACATTTCTTCTGATATATACATAGTAACATAGTACATTAGGTTGAAAAAAGACACAAGTCCATAAAGTTCAATCCTTCTACCTATCATTTCAGATTTTGATCCAAAAGAAGGCAAAAACCCCTAAAGAAGCTATTTTTAATTTTGCCTCCTAGGGGGAAAATTCCTCCTTGACTCCAAAGGGAAATCTGATTTCTCCTTGGATCAATAAGCTCTATTATTAATGCTTATTCTATTATTAATAGCCCTGTATGTTCTGCTTTTCAAAAAAACATCCAGACCATTTTTAAATGCATCTGTTGTGGTTGATAGCACTACCTCTCTTGGCAGTGAGTTCCATAACTTTATTGTCCTTACCGTAAAGAATACCTTCCTTTGCTGCCTATGAAATCTTTGCTCTTCCAGTCTCAGGGGGTGACCTCTTGTTCTTTGTACATTTCTGTTAATGAACAGGTCCCTATAAAGCTCTTTATATTGGCCCTGCACATATTTATATAATGTTATCATATCCCCTCTGAGAGAGCATTTTTCTAACGTAAATAAATGCAATGTTTTAAGTCTCTCTTCATAACTAAAATCCTTCAATCCCCTTATTAATTTTGTAGCTCTCCTTTGCACCTTTTCTAGTTCCTTAATATATTTTTTAAGGACTGGTGCCCAGAATTGTACTGCATATTCAAGGTGAGGTCTTACCCAGAGGCGTCACTACGGTTGTTGTAACCCGGTGCGGTAACTCATGGTGTCTCCCCCTTTTTCCTCCAACACCATGCCAAACAGATTCCTTAGTAATGCCAGTCAGATGGCCCAATAAATATGCCACATACAGGAGCCCCACAAATTATGTCACACGCAGGAGCCCTTTAACTATGCCACACAAAGGAGCCCATAACTATGCCACATACAGGAGCCCCATAACTATGACACACATGAGCCCCATAAATTATGTCACACCAAAACCCCCTAAATTATGCCTCACCTTGGAGCCCAATAAATTATGCCACACACACAGGCGCCCCTTAATTATGCCACACACAAGCACCCCATAATTATGCCACACAAAAGAGCCCCTTAATTATGCCACACATGGGGCCCAATAAATATGCCACACATGGGATAGCCATTAATTATGCGACACACAGGAGCCCCACAAAGTGACTATTGTACAATTTGAAAACAATACATATCTATAAACACAGACATCTCTCTATAACTAGTTGCATTTATACTTATTTGAATTATTTAATATTCTATTTAATAAAAATGTTATTGAAAAATTGCATTCCTATTTTTTATTCCCTTCCTCTGAACCCACATTGCACCTAAAGGACTTAACACAGCACCATACAGTACCTACAGAACTTGCCATGCACCTGATTTGGATCAAAGCAAACTTTGCTTTATTGTCTATCTACTCCTTCCAAATTGATTAATTAATGCGCTCTCCCATAGAAGTAATTCACACCGGAGACAAAGTTTCTGATCAGTGAAAAACCTGAGGCAAACCTTTATTTCCCAGAGTGGGAGATTCCTTTTAAAGCAGAAATACGTCATGTACAGAGTCACAGTTAAACATACAGTATACATTCAACAATTGGCTAATAGTTTAAGGCGTCTTACCTAAACCCACCCTACAGGATGTGACGTCATCATTACAGAGTTCTCCCACCCACATTCCAGCTCCATCTTGGTTACACGATGGGAGGGGGAGTGAGTAGGTCCTGAACAAAGAGGGGCTGCAAGGGAAACAGTTACTGTTACTTTAACAGTGATTCTCCATTTTGTTGCACGTGGCACATAACTGTTAACTTACACAAAGGAAGTGGGGGAGGAGTTAGTAACGGAAGCTGTTCAGGAATTTGTTACAGAGGAAAATAGTTACTGAGCAAAATTATGACCAAGGATATTCTTTTAGGGAATGTGTGACAAATAAGACATGAACACAAGTGTATAATAGTAAAAGAGACATTTGTCCATAACAGTCCCCCCTTAAAATGACTATTTTACTAACAGCTACTATCTCTAACTCTAATACTGTCCCTATAGAAAAATAACAAAAAGGCTATCTTGCACATCTGTCTGAACAGGCCTCGAACGCTTCACTGCGCGGGTGGCCCATAGCAGCTTGTCCACTACTTCTCCCGCGACAGACTTCTGCCCGTAGACACAGACGCTATCCCTGAATTTCCTTAAGAGAAAGTAGCTGTTTACTTAGTGCGGTGGAACTGTAAGGGTGTATGTGGTGTATCATGGTCTATGTCGTCAATCTCTTGGTGAAGGAAGGTCGGGGTGGTCTGGTCGATTGTCTGATCAACTGTTTTTTGTAGACATTTCTTAAGACAGGGTAACACACAACAAACAAGAAGAGCAAGGATGATTATCGTTATTAAAATGGCAACACCTATTTGGGCCAGAGCACCCTGCCATCCAGACATCCATCCAAACCATCTTTCCCATGGATCCGTGGCCCCAGAATTCCGTTTCAGTTCATTTGACAAACTCTTTAACTTTTCTATTGCCAACGTTACCTTACCATTAGGGCCTGTATTATCTGGGATATAGGTACAGCATGTCATGGTGTCTGGGAGTATTTTACATACTCCCCCTTTCTCTGCCAGAATCATAGGGTTTTTTAGTAGAGCAGGGTCCCCTCTTAGTGACAGTGTCAGGGGTTTTTCTGGTTGGCCTCCCCTTGGTGTCTGGGGGTTTAGAGTGCTAGTGCTGGGTGTCAGAGTAGTTTTGGTATTCAATGGTGGAGTGTCAGGTTCTATAAGGGTGATGTGGGGGCACCAGAGCCTGGGTTTGAGGTGGGTACTATTGCTGAACTGGCTAGGTTGGGGGGTTATGTGTAATTCGCTGGCACTTTGGGAGTACATTTGAAGCCTGAGGTCAAAGAAAAAAATAGGTAGTGGAGAATATGTGGATCTTTTTCTCTGCTCCCTTTGGAGGAGTCTATTGAGTTGAAGGATGATGATAAAAAAGACTGCAAAAAAGAGGAAGAAGAGAAAAAAAGCAAGTATAGAAAATTGCCTAAGACTTTTGGTAACTGGTTTAAGTCCTTTTGTATTTTGGACAGTATCATTGGTGAAAAATCCCTGGAGTTATGTTCTTCTCTTTTCTGTTATTTAGAGGTTGGGAGGCTTATAGTACTTATGGGTGCTTGACATGGTGACATTATGATGAGCAATTCAGGCAGAAATTGGCAACAAAACCAGGAATGCGATGGGATCAAATTGATTTACCCTTATAGTAAAAATTAATGATGGCACAGAAGTCGGCTTCCTTTTATGGGGGGGGGGGGGGGGGCGGTGGGGGAAAGCACCTGTGTCGTTGGCCACACGTAAACCAGGTTTCTGCTGGCAATTTAATGAGGGTAGTTGTATGGAGGTTTCCATATTAATGCCAAATGCTTCAAAAAAGGGAAGTCAGGACAGTCAGGGTCAACCTCGGCCACAGCAGGAACATCGGTTCCTGCTGGGGGTAACGCCGGTGCGGCTAAGAGCGATGCTGCCTTGGCTAAACCTTTACATTAATATGACAGATGTGGAGTTGCTTCAGGAGGGTTTTTCATTCCACATATTGAAAGGGAATTGGGGCAATTTGCGAAGAATTTGGTTTCAGTAATTTCTTAACCATAGGTGGTGAGGGATAAGTGGAGGAAGGAGGTGATGCTAGGGTGCATGGTGGGTCCATTTAACACCCCTCCCTTCGCAGATCCTTGAGTTTCCCCTCTGGGGGTGGTTCCCAAGAAAGAGGAAGGGAAGTATAGACTGATACATCACCTGTCATACCCCTATGGCACTTCAGTTAATGACGATATTTCTAAAGATCTTTGCTCGGTTTTGCATACCTCTCATTTTTGCCCCACATCACTTGACATTGAACCACCTGATTGCACCAACATAACTTGCCACATCACCACCTTGCAGCACCAACACTGTACAAGATTTCATCCACAAGTCTTGCCAGAGCAACCAGATTGCACCCAGATGTGTTGCCAGAACACCCAGATTACACTGTTGGGTGCTGCTGATCAACCAAATTGCACTCACACGTCTTTCCAAGCAGCCAGATTGCACCCACAGATCTTGCCAGAGAACCCAGATTGCACCAAAAGGTCTTGCTAGAGCACCCAGATTGTACCCAGACATCTTGCCAGAGCACCCAAATTGCACCCACAGGTCTTGCCAAGCACCCAGGCTGCAGTAACAATATTGCACACACAGGTCTTGTCCAGCACACACACACAGTTCTTGATTTAGCACCCAGATTACACCCACAGGACTTGCCCACCACTCATATTGCGCACATACAGGTCATGAAACACTCAGATAACACTCAAAGGACATGGCCAGCACCCAAATTGCTGACACTCTGACTTCTGCAGATGGGCGAGGAGTGTCTCAAATTTTATGGTAAAATGGTTAGTCAGTATATTCATTCAACGTTATAGCACAAACATTTCATAACCTATTTTGCTTACTCCATTCAAATTCCTTTCATGAGTTTAATATCAATTTTTGAATAAACATGGTCTGTGCTAATGCGATCAAGTAGTTCTGGTATCAGGGGTAATGGGTACCGGTTTTTAACTGTAATGGCACTTAGTTACCAGTAGTCCACACAGGGACGCAAGCCACCATGTTTCTTGCCTACAAAAAAAGATACCTGCACTGGCAGGAGGAGTAAAAGATTTTATGAGTCCCGTCCTCTATATATTCCATAAGTGCGTGTAGTTCTGGTACAGACAAAGGATAAATATGCCCGTATGGAATAGAAGCACCAGGGAGGAGGTCGATGGGACAATCATAACTCCTGTGTGGAGGTAATTTATCGGCTCCTTTCTTTTCACAGACATCGCAAAGTCTGTGTTTGCAGCAGGAATAGTAGGAATGTCCTCTAGTGTTTCTACAAGAATGAGTCGTTCTGGTAGTGGTGAAGATTTGGGAAGACATTGTGCAACATAGAAGGAGGAGGAAAAGACTAGAGTTCAATTTGCCAGTCAATTGTTTGGTTATGACGTTTGAGCCATGGGAGATGAAGGATTATAGGGAAGAGTGGAGACTGAACAAAATCAAATCTGAGTATCTTTTGATGTTTAAATCCCAAGGTAACCAGAAGGTCTATAGTCTCATGGCGTACTGGACCAGAGGCAAGTGGACTGCCATCTACTAGTTTTGTTATCTTCTCCTGGATTATTCCTCAGTAGAAAGAGGCCCCCAGAACGTATCTATTTGCATAGGTTACTCTGTCATAACAACAGGGAAGGATGCAGGAGTACCCATAGCAGTAGTGTCGGTAGGAATCTGGCCTCGTCTAGGCAGGCCATGTGTCTAAACGTCTTTCACAAACTTGTCTATCAATTTGTATAGACAGATCCACAAGTCCCCAGGGATGTGGGGACACCAATATGAGCCAATTCATCTTTTAGGTTGTTTGATGGTCCCAGACGGAATTGATCAAGGAGAGCAGCCTCAGTTACGTGCTCCTCCACTGGTCTTCTACCTTGCGAAGGCTGAGAATGGCTGTTTGAGTGGTAGTAGCTCTATGTGGATCATTATATCAGCTGTTCCTAGCTTGTTGAAAAGCCTCCCAGGTGTTTAAAAGAGACTATTTAATAATAATAGGTGGTGCACCCATTGTTGTGGTTCATTGTCCAACAGTGCAATAATGGTGTGGGCACATATATAGTCGGTGTAATAGGTACGTGGTTTCAAGGAAAATAATAACTGACAAGATGTTGAGAAAGTTTGATAGATTTAATGGTCCCGTGAATTTGTCTGGTAGGGGTATACAAGGTTCTGGGTCAATGGTTCCTTCAGGAGCTATGAGAGGAAGACGTGGGACGGGTTCAGGAACCAGTGGACCAGGATGTAACTTTTGTAGACATTGTTGTAATGTGGTTTGTCCGGCTTGTAAATCCTGGACCGTCTGTATCAGTGTGGCCAGTTGCTTGGTTAAGGTAGTAATCACCTCAGCTACCCTTGTGAGTTCCATGTAAGGGCACAGTTATTATGTAAGGATCCAGCTAGCTGATTCTAGGAAGGAACCCAAGATGCAAAACCTATAAAGACAGAGAAAAAAGACTAACCATGGTAAATAGGCAAAGGATGAGTCCAGTAAACAATACCAGGTCAAAGGGCAGGCAAAGAGTAAATCTAGCAAGCAATCCAAGGTCAAAAGGCAGGCAGCAGGCAAAGGGTAAATCTAGTAGGCAGTCCAAAGGTACAGGGCAACAGTAGACAAAGGGTAAATTCCAAGAATAATAGGACTCACTGCACACCAAGGGATAGGGAGCAATAACTGAGCACCATGTTGAGGATGCTTTGGGCTTTTATAGTGCTGTGAGGGGGGTCAGCTCATTGAGGTTGAAGACCCTGCCATTTCATGGCCTGCATTGACTGATAGTATCAGAGGAGGGCGCAGCATACACGGTCACATGCTCTGCCCCTTAGAAATTGGAGAATTTTAGGTTCTCTTGTGTGGCATAACATGTAATTAGATGCAAAAGAAAAGGTGTAATGAGATGCAAAAAAAAGGTGTAATGAGATGCGAAAACAAACATGTAATGAGATGCGAAAGAAAACATGTAATAAGATGAGAAAGAAAAGATGTAATTAGATGCGAAAACAAACATGTAATGAGATGCGAAAGAAAAGATGTAAGGAGATGCGAAAACAAACATGTAATGAGATGCGGATACAAACATGTAATGAGGTGCTAATACAAACATGTAATGAGATGCAAAAGAAAAGGTGTAATGAGATGCAAAAAAAAAGGTGTAGTG
The DNA here is from genome assembly GCA_036172795.1 of Pelodytes ibericus. Taxonomy (NCBI): domain Eukaryota; kingdom Metazoa; phylum Chordata; class Amphibia; order Anura; family Pelodytidae; genus Pelodytes; species Pelodytes ibericus. The sequence goes on from CM069858.1 coordinate 154,860,511, forward strand.
AGATGCGAAAACAAACATGTAATGAGATGCGAAAGAAAAGATGTAATGAGATGCGAAAGAAAAGATGTAATGAGATGCGAAAACAAACATGTAATAAGATGCGAAAGAAAAGGTGTAATGAGATGCAAAAAAAGGTGTAATGAGATGCAAAAACAAACATGTAATGAGATGCGAAAGAAAAGATGTAATGAGATGCGAAAACAAACATGTAATGAGATGCGAAAGAAAAGGTGTAATGAGATGCGAATACAAACATGTAATGAGATGCAATAAAAACATGTAATGAGATGCAAAAGAAAAGGTGTAATGCGATGCGAATGATAAGATGTAAAGAGATGCAAATACAAACATGTAATGAGATTCCATAAACAAGTGGAGGTAATATAAAAATAAATTATTTTTTTGGTAGGCCAGTCTGGCCCTGGCGCAGTATCGTTTATGAGTATGATTGTTCAAACCTGGCCAGGTGAACAAACCCAGTGGGTAAGCAGATTTCCTATATTTCCTCTATATTTATATATTATATATTTTTTAAGTGCACAGTCATCTTTTATATTATGTGTATGTGTATGTGTATGTGGTGTTTTTATATATGCTTTATGTGGCCAGCTTTTAAATGTATTGTCCAGTGGCACTGGAGAGCCCTTGTTTATATTGTTACTTAAACATTCTTCCATTTTTGTTGTGTTATTTAATAAAAACATTTTTATACTACATAAACTTGCAAATTAAAAAGATCTGAATTAAGTTTTTATCATGGTAGATTTCTGTTACATAGATTGGAATTGAGGAACAATTACTTCCACTAAGAGCACATTTATGACCCAATTAGTAGATAACCCAACTAGAATGGATGCCTGTCTGGATCTTGTAATAACAAACAATGAGTAGCTTATCTTAACCCCTTCGTGACGTTAGGACGTTCTATGCCGTCCTGACTTTAAGTGCATACAACGTCCTTTATTAAACAGCTCATCGCGGCACCTAGCGTCATGAAGGGGTTAAACATCCAAGTAAAAAAAAACACTTGGGAAGCAGTGATCATGGTTTCATTTGAGATTATTGTAAAAAAGCTAATTGGTAACTACTCCACCAAAACATTTACTTTCAGAAGGGCCAACATTGACTGGCTAAGGGCACAAATGAACACGTAGACTAGGATGGATTGGTTTCTGCACAAAACACAGAAGATAAGTAGAATTCCTTAAAGCACACACTAAAAAATTACACATCCCAATATATAGTTTTGGGAAACAAATACAAAATTTACAAATCAAAACCAATGTGTCTTACCAGTATGGTAAGACAGGAACTACAAAACACGAAAATGGCATTCAAATATTATAAAAGAGAGGGATCAGCAGTATCATTTATTGAGTATAAAGATGCCAACAAAGCAAAAAGGTAATTAAATGTCTAAAGTGGAAATGAGAAAAGGATTGCTAAGCAGAGTAAAACTATTCCGAATTGCAGCAAACATGGGATTATGTGACACAGGAAAAAGTTCCAAAGCAATTAAACACTGTTAAGATAGAAAAGGTAAGATAAAGTTATGCATTATAGATATAATAACAATGCAACATATACTTTAAATGGTATCTCCCTGGGAAAAAAACTACTAATGAAAATTGTAGTGCAGCAGCAAGGTTCAAGATATGGGCATGTATAGAATGGAAGGAAGATATCATCTTGCTTTTTTACAAGTCAATGGTAAAACCTCACCTTGAATATGCAGTACAATTCTGAGCACCAGTCCTTAAAAAAGGATATTATGGAACTTGAAAAAGTGCAAAGGAACAAAGTGCAAAGGAGAGCTACAAAATTAATAAATTAATTGGAGGATCTTAGTTATGAAGAGAGACTTAAAAAGTTGCTTTGATGTACGCTACAAAAAAGGTGCCTTAGAGGGGATATGATAATAGTATATAAATATGTGCAGGGCCAATCTAAAGAGCTCTAGAGTGACCTGTTCATTAACAGAAATATAAAAATAACAAGAATTCATCACCTGAGACTGGATCAAAAGCAGGAATGACAGGTAAAAGGGTTTATTTTGATGGATGTAAGTATTTTTTCAACCTAAATTACTGTTACTATGATGGAAATGGGAGAGATTAATCTGGCCATTTATTCATGAACCTGATGAGATTGCCATTCTACCTAAGGAAAGACCTCAGGTTTGTCTCAAGATGTCCTGTTATCTTATTTCTATATCCTCTCTATCCACTTTAGACTAAGAAACTAAGCAAGATAGAATAGCAAAGGGTTATGCATCGATTTATTGCAAGCAATTTATGTTAAATTCTATGCATCTGCTAAAAGGTCAAAAATGAAAGATTAACATAAGTACAGGAGTCAATTCAGGTATCCATATTTAACCCCTTAAGTACAGAGCCTTTGAAACATTTTTGTCCTTTCTGGACAATGGCTATTTTAACATTTCTGTGCTGTTTGTGTTTAGCAGTAATTTTCTTCTTCGTCATTTGCTGTACCCACACATATTATATATTGTTTTTATCGGGACAAAAAGGGCTTTCTATGGATGCCATATTTTTTATCATATCTTATTATATTATTAAAAAAAATAATAAAATATGGTAAAAAAAAAAACAAATACACAAATTTCTTTGTTTTTATTTGAAACAACTTCTCCTCATCGACAATAGCGAACAAAAAAACATGCTAAAAACATTCTACTATTTCTCCTGAGTACAGGGATACCACCCATGCATAGGTTTGTTGGGTTGTTTGGGGGCTAAAATGCCAAATTTGTGAGGTGCAGTTTTTTGTTTTCCAACTTGAAATTTTTACATGCAGACAGCCTGCACCCATGTCCCATTTGGGACATATTTGAAACCAGCCAGTGTATTTTACCCCATCAACCCATATATTTTTTAAAAGTAGACACCCTAGGCTATCTCATATGGTGGTATTTTAACACTTTCCATGCACTATTTCTACCACCAGCCTTTGTCAAAGTTTGTGGTAGTAATTTTTTGTGTTTTTTTTTCACAAACCTTGTACTTCAGACATAAATTTACAGATTTTGGTATGTGTCACTGCCAAATAACACCCCAATAAGTGTTCAGCAACATCTCTTGAGTACAGGGATACCACCCATGCATAGGTTTGTTGGGTTGTTTGGGGGGTAAAAGGCCAAATTTGGTAGGTGCCGTTTTTGGTTTTCCAATTTGAAATTTTGACATGCAGACAGCCTGCACCCATGTCCCATTTGGGACATATTTGAAACCAGCCAGTGTATTTTACCCCATCAACCCATATATTTTTTAAAAGTAGACACCCTAGGCTATCTCAAATGGTGGTATTTTAACACTTTCCATGCACTAATTCTACCACCGGCCTTTGTCAAAGTTTGTGGTAGTAATTTTTGTGTGTTTTTTTTTCACAAATATTGTATTTTAGACATAAATTCACAGATTTTGGTATGTGTCACTGCCAAACCATAACCCAATATGTGTTCAACAACATCTCCTGAGTACAGGGATACCACCCATGCATAGGTTTGTTGGGTTGTTTGGGGGCTAAAAGGGCCACATTGTGATGGTGCGCATTTTCAACTTGGAATATTGACGTGTAGTCAGCCTGAGCCCATCTTTCATTTGGGACTTTTTTTTAAAGTAGGACAGTGTATTTTACCCCAAAAAGTATATATTTTGTAAAAGTAGACACCCTAGGCTATTTTAAATGGTGTTATTTTAACACTTTCCATGCACCAATTCTACCACCAGCCTTTGTCAAAGTTTGTGGTAGTCATTTTATTGTGTATTTTTTCCCACATACATTGCACTTTAGACACAAATTCACATATTTCGGTATGTGTCACTGACAAACAATACCACAATATATGTTCAGCAACATCTCCCGAGCACAGGGATACCACCCATGCATAGCTTTGTCAGCTTTGTTGGGTGTTGAAAGGCTACATTTGAGAGGTGCGCTTTTTGATTTTCAAACTTGGAATTTGAACATGTAGAGCAAGGAAGGGGTTAATAGCTCTTATAAAAGCCTTTGTAGTACTATACAAAAAAATTAACCCCTAAAAATGCACAGACAAGAAAAAATGTTCTGCTGTGCAGTGATCAGTGGCAGGGAAGGGGTTAATACACTACACTATACAAAGGGTATGGCTTTTATAAAAGCCCTTGGGACTCACAATTTTTTAACATTTTATTTAATTTATTACAATTAAAAAACTTATGTTATACAGATCTGTCTCTTTCCCTCACTAAAACTCAAGTGAGGAGAGGGAGGCAGATCCATATGGGTCAGAACAATATTTACGAACCAGACGAATGGTGATGCTCATCTGAGAAATCACCAAACCACCTTTGCCACTGATCGGCTGTTACTGATCGCTATACACGCGTTCAGACAGCTTCAAAAGGAATACACGTAATCCCCTAGTGGGTATAACTAACCCCTAGCGAGTCTGACAAAAAAAATGCTGATAGCAAAAAAAAATCCTTCTGCGACTAGATTGCTCCATATGCGCTGCTTAGGCAGTGACCATATGCACTGCTTAGGCAGTGCCCATATGTGCTGCTTAGGAAGTGATATACGGCAAGGAAGGGGTTAATAGCTCTTAAAAGAGCCTTTGATATACTGAAATAAATCAATGTAAAAAAAAATAACCCCTAAAAAAATGCACAGACAGCAAAAAATGTGCTGCTGTGTAAGATCACTGCGTACACAGCGATCAATTGCAGGGAAGGGGTTAAATACTGGAAACGGCTTTTATAAAAGCCTTTGTGTCTCAATTCTATTAAATATATTATAATTAAAAACTTACATTATACAGCTCTGTCTCCCTCCCTCACTAAAACTCAAGTGAGAGGGAGGCAGATCTACACGGGTCAGATCAAATATTTACAAATATTGATCTAACCAGACGAATGGTGATGCTCATCTAAGCAAACGCCAACCCGCCTTACATGCTATACATGCGGTCAGACAGCTAAAAAAATTTTTTTTACGTTAAACGTAGTCCCCTAGCGGGTATAATTAACACGTGACGGGTGTAATAAAAAAGTTTAAAAAAAATTAAAAATGCTTCTGCAGCAAGATTGCTGCATTTGCGTCAGATCGCTGCTTAGGCAGTGATCTACAGCAAGAAAGGGGTTAATCTCTCTTAAAAGAGCTTTTTTTTATACTGTAATGAATTACAGTAAAAAAAAAAATGAACCCCTAAAAAATGCACAGACAGCAAAAAATGTGCTGCTGTGTATGATCACTGCGTACACAGCGATCAATGGCAGGGAAGGGGTTAAATGGCTTTTATAAAAGCCCTTGGTGTTTAAAATTGTATTAAATATTTTTTTTATTATTTTATTTTATTTTTTACTTTATCTGATCTGTCTCTCTCCCTTACTAAAACTAGTAAGGTGAGGGAGGCAGATCAATACTTGTCAAAGGCAATATTTACTAATATTGCCTTTGACAGTATGGTAAGTGCTCATCAGAGCACTTACCATACATGCCTGCACACAGATCACATAGATCTGTTGTGCCGGCATCGACTGGCTCCCCCTAGAGCATCGGAAGTGAAATACTTTCACTTCCGATGCTCTTGCCATTAGAAGGGAATCGCTGCCTGTACAGGCAGCGTTCCCTTCTACTGAGCCGATGGGGTCGCTCAGGAGAGCGACCACCATCGGTTCTGGGGAGCTGGAAGGTGTTACTAAGTTTCTCGCTAGCGAGGCACTTTAGAAACACCGCAGATGCTTAGAAAGCGAACGATCGTTCGCTTTCTAAGCACATGTGTGCAGCGGGCGCAGCCATTTTTAAATGGCTGCTACGATCACTCCGTGGAGTGATCGTAGCGCGCCCCTGCACATTTGGGGGGTGTTGCACAATGCCTCTACCTAGAGGCATTGTAGCAACACCGTTAGAGTAAAGAAAGCGACCGCTGGTCGCTTTCTTTACTCAGTTTAGTGCATGACGTGCCAGGCACGTCACCTGTCGGCAAGTCCTCGATTTGCCATGACGTGCCTCTCATCTGTCGTTAAGGGGTTAAACCAACTTCTGCTTTTTTTATTCTTTGTTTTCTTTTCAGTAATCAAAAGGAATTCAGAATTCAACATCAACATTTAGGCTGACTTAACAACACCCTAACAGATGTATACAACAGATGCAGTGAGCCTAAAGCACTGTAGATAAGCTGTCCACACAGAGTTACAGTTGACCCACACAAAACAAGGTTAGAACTGAAGGCTGAAGTGATATTTTACCTTCAATACATAACAATATGTTTTAAAGCGCAGTAATCAAGGTGTTTAAAAATAGTCATAAACACCATTACGGAAATCCCAAATAAACACATTTACTAATAAAGGACAATTAAACTTTTTTTTAACCTTTGTGTCCTAACATGGCTCGCCCCACTCAGTCTGTCCCCTCTGTTGCTACCCTTCGAAAACACTGAAGCACTGCATCTGCTGGTCAGAGGATAAACTGGCATTTTAAGAAAAACATTTAATTGTCTTATAAGCAATTTGAAGCCTGAAGATTGGCATACACTCTATATGTAGAGATAGCAAACAGGCCTACTAGTTCAAAAAATATATTTTCTGCATGTAAAGCATTTTGCCAAAATACAACCTTTATGCAACAATCCTCAATATTGATTTTAAATATAATAATATATTTTTCCAAGCAGAAGAACAACATCCTCTGATAATACATATGAATTAATTTAAAAAAGAAAATGCTATCCCACAAACGTAATTTTATTAAAATTTTAAGATGCACGTTTAGGCCAAAGATGTTCACCTGTCAAATTTAATCAACACACTTTGCTCACTCACTCCTGATAATAACCTACAGTCAGACCTACAGAAGGCCGGCAATGTTTGGATAACAAAAACAATGGGCAAAAAAAAACCCTTCTGAATAATTCCTTAACATACAATGTGCCAAATTAATATGCCAATTAATAATTAACTATTGCTAAAAATAAATAAATGTAGGATTATATTCCTACCAGAACTGCAAAACAAGAGTTTGTACTTCTATTTGCAAAGAAGGGTAAAATGGAAGGAGCTTGCTGATAATCATCAAACATGCTCAGTGGAGCACTGTCTAATTTTTATTTCTAATTATTTCATTTAATGGTGATGATGGCTGTATAACATTAATTAAATGAGATCTAATCTCAGATTGAGCATATGTTACACTAATTTCTAATCATTCCATTTTTGGGGGGTATTGGTTAACTATCAGATGCAACACATTTTAGCTATTTGTTAGCAAACACAAAACATAATTATTTACAAGTTTGAAGTTAAAGTGTCAACTCGATATACACCGATGTGTCACAAAATGGCATTGTATCTGACTGTTTATGTGTGTTTACGATTGTTTGTTTTTGCATGTGACTGTCAATGAGTGTGTTTGTCTTCCTGTCTGTGTGTGTGCATGTCACTTTGTCTTTGTGATTGTGTGTCTATGCATGCATGTTTGTGTGTATGTGCTGTTGCCTGGCTCCTGAAGCTAAATTCAATTTTTAATTTGTAATACCGTATTTGTAATAAGGTAGTATTTTGTAATACAGCAAATGCTCTGAAAAAGAGGGGACAGAGTCTGAGGGGGCAAAAGAGGCAGCATTGGCAAGTCTGGGGCAGGGGGAAGAGGCATCATTGGCAAGTCTGGGGGAGGGAGGTGAAAGAGGCAGCATTGGCAAATCAGGGGGAGGGGGGAGAGGCAGCATGGGCAAGTCTGGGGGATGGGGGAAGAGGCAGCATGGGCAAGTCTGGGGGAGAGGCAGCATTGGACAAGTCTAGGGGAGGCAGCATTGGCTAAGGCTGGATAGGGAGGGGGAGGCAGCACTGGTTAAGTCTGGGGCTGTAGGGGCAGCATTGGCTAAGCCCGGTGGGCAGATGGCTGTGGAGGAGATGCATTGGCTACGTCAGGGGGGTAGATAGGCAAATAAAAGGAAATAAAAACAAGAAATACATTTTTTCTATCATACATTTTTATTAAATATGAAAAAGCAATTTACATGTGAATTTATACAAGTTAAACTTTTTTCCTATAGGGTAGTCTTATATTGAGGCTTTTAATTTTTTTCCTAAAGAAATATCCAAAGTTTGGGGGGTCATTTTATAATCAGGGTCATCTTATATTTTAGCAAATACTGTCGTTATCAGGGGTTTAAAAATATTTACATAGTTACATAGTAGTTTAGGTTGATAAAAGACGTATGTCCAATAAGTTTAATCATTTCCTTAATCCTTGCTTACTTCTGTTGATCCAAAAGAAACCAAAAAATCTCCCCTTATTTCAGCAATTTCGAATTCTACTTTCAATGGAAATCATTTTTTTCCATGAATACGCAAGCACTAAATAATTATTAATGCTTATAATTACATAGCTCTCTATGTTCTGCTTAATTAAAAACTTATTCAGGACCCTTTTAAAAGGCATTTAATGTATTTTCTATCCCCACCTCTTCTGGGGAGTTCCATTCATTTATTGTCCTTACCAAAAAAGAATCCCTTCCGCTGTCGTGGTCTAAATCTTCTTTCCTCAAGTGAGTGACCTCTTGTCCTTTTGTACTGTTCTGTTAATGAACAGGTCATTTGAAAGAAATTAGTATGGGCCCAGTAGATATTTATATAGCATTATCATATTCCCTCTAAGATGCTGTTTCTCAGGTGTGTACAAATTTAACTTTCCTAGCCTTTCTTGATAACTAAAACTTTCAATTAGTTTTATAACCCTCCTCTGCCCTCTCTAGTTTCATAATGTCTTACCATGTACCTCCCATAAGTCAATACCTCTTAATATATATTAATGGCCTTTGTAGCCACCAACTGGCAATGTGCACTACTGCTAAGTCTACTGTCTATAATTACTCTCAAACCTTTCTTTATTCATAGATTTCCCCAAGGAAAGACCATTTAAACTATATGTTGCATTTTTATTATCATACCCAAAATGCATAATTTTACATTTTTCTACATTGAATCTCATTTGCCATTTATCTGCTCAGTTACCTAGCTTGTACAAATCATCTTGTAGTGAACACACATCTAGTTTAGACTGTATTACCTTACTTAATTTTGTGTCAGTGACAAACACTGACACATTGCTCCCGATGCCCACTGGGAGATCATTAATAAATTAAAAAGAAGAGGACTGCGGACATAGCCCTGGGGTACTCCACTTATCAGATCTGTACAGTGTGAGAACTTCACATTAACCACCACTCTTTGCTTTCTATCTTTCAGCCACTTGCCAATCCACAGGCAAATATTTGGCCCTAAACCTATTTCAGTCAATTTGTACAGTATCTTTTTTTGTGTTGAACCGTATCAAATGCCTTAGCAAGGTCTAAATATATCACATCCACTGTAGCACCTGTATCTATATTTTTTTACTTAATTCCACTTCCTCATATAATGCAGTTAAGTTAGTTTGAAAGGATCTGTCTTTCACAAAGCCATGTTGGCATCTGCAGATGTAATTCCTGCCCAAGATGACATCTTGAATATATTCCCTTAGCAAACCTTCCAACAGTTTCCCCACCACAGATGTCATGCTTACAAGTCTGTAATTGCCCGGCTGTAATTTTTAAATATGGGCACAAAATCGGCTTTACGACAATCTGTGGGCACCATACTTGATGTTAAAGAATCACTGAAAATAAAAAAATAAAATAAAATAATAATTTTCGGAGAAAATAAATTATTTCAAATATCTGTTTTCTCTCTGTCCACAATGACCATCTCGTCCATTTCAGATATCAAAGACTCAACATTAGCAGCCTTAAATCCCTTAAATCAAGCCCTGTATGCCACTGGGCCGCCTTTCCCGGTTAAAGTGACTCAGCGGCGGCCGCCACTTTAAGAAATTCGGCTGCTGCAACAACCTGCGGCAGCAGGCCAATTTCTTCAAGCAGTGATGGCCACCGAATTGCTTAAAGTGGCTGTGGGCCCGTTTACTTACCTCCTTCCTTGCTGCTGTGCAGGTCCGTGGCTGTGAGGGAAGCGTTGTGCGCTCCCCTCCAGCCGTGCGGACCAATAAAGTTTGTTGTAACTTTTTTTTTCAACAAACTTTATTGAAGCTGGGGTGGCATAACGAGCATACTGAAGGGCAATATCCTGGCATATTGAGGGTCAAAATCCTTGCTTATTAAATGGCAATATCCTGGCATATTAAGTGGCTATACCCTGGCATATTAATTGGCAATATCCTGGCATATTAAGTGGCAATACCCTGGCATATTAATTGGCATTATCCTGGCATATTAAGTGGCAATACCCTGGCATATTGATTGGCTATATCCTGGCATATTAAGTGACAATACCCTGGCATATTAATTGGCAATATCCTGGCATATTAATTGGCTATATACTGGTATATTAAATAACAATATCCTGGCATATTAAGTGCCAATATCCTGGCATATTAAGTGCCAATATCCTGGCATATTAAATGGCAATATCCTGGCATATTAAATGGCAATATCCTGGCATATTAAGTGGAAATATCCTGGCATATTAAATGGCAATATCCTGGCATATTAATTGGCAATATCTTGGCATATTAAATGGCAATATCCTGGCATATTAAGTGGCAATATCCTAGCATATTAATTGGCTATATCCTGGCACATTAATTGGCAATATCCTGGCATATTAATTGCCTATATCCTGGCATATTAATTGGCAATATCCTGGCATATTATTTGGCAATATCCTGGCATATTAAATGGCAATATCCTGGCATATTAAGTGGCAATATCCTGGCATATTAATTGGCTATATCCTGGCACATTAATTGGCAATATCCTGGCATATTAATTGCCTATATCCTGGCATGTTAATTGGCAATATCCTGGCATATTAATTGGCAATATCCTGGCATATTACATGGCTATATCCTGGCATATTAATTGGCAATATCTTGGCATATTAAATGGCAATATTCTAGCATATTAATTGGCTATATCCTGGCACATTAATTGGCAATATCCTGGCATATTAAATGGAAATATCCTGGAATATTAAGTGGCAATAGAGTGGCAAAATCCTGGCATACTGAGGGGGAAAATCCTGGCACTACAGGGGTGATGGGGTGAAAGACTCTACTGGGGGGATGGGGTGAAAGACACTACTTGGGGGATGGGGTGAAAGACACTACAGGGGGAAGGGGGGGGGAGAAAGAGACAATACAGGGGAAGGGGGGGTGAAAGACACTACAGGAGGAAGGGGGGGTGAAAGACACTACAGGGAGAAGGGAGGGAAGAGAGACACTACAGGGGGAAGGGGGGGAGAAAGCCACTAAGGAAGAAGGGGGGAGAGAGAGACACTGCAGAAAGGACAGAGAGAGAGACGCTACAGAAAGGACAGAGAGAGACGCTACAGAAATGACAGAGAGAGACACCACAGAAAGGACAGAGAGAGTGAGAGATGCTACAGAAATGAGAGAGAGACAATACAGAAATATGTATTATATTATGCTATGGGGCTGGTTTAAAGTTTTTATGCTATGGGGCTGGTATACAAATTTTTTCCATGGCTGGTTTTTGTTCCAAGTCCTGCCCTGCCTGTATGTTATTTAAGTGCCCTGTGCTGCACATGGTATTCCATGGAGAAGCACAGTCATTGTAAAACAGCAGCTTTATAGAGGAAATGGCTGTCAGACTTTCTAGTCAATTCATTGGTATCAACTTTATCGATACTTTGTGCTGTTTTATTCGGAGTCCTTTTTTACTATATATAATGAGGGGAATGTAAAGAAGTAGTACGCACATCTTAAAAGGGTATAGTCCCTATGTGGCAATGAATAAGATAATCAATGGAAATATAGCAGGAAAGCACTTTATTTCCCGGGGTGAACTATAAGGACCACACAAAAATGCAATGCACAGCATTCCTATGTGATATGGTGTTTTATTGAAAACCAGGCCTGGTTGTATTCCACTAGGTTTATCTCATCACATGCTGTGCATTGTGGGTTTTTTTTTTAATAATAATGTCTGCTAGTCTGTCATCCACATTTGTGGCTGGCAGGCTGCATTTTATTAGCTGATTTTGCAATGCCTGTTGCTGACAGACTTTGTTATTAGCTGGATTTTGCCACACCTGTGGCTGGTAGAATGTGCGGTATTAGCTGAATTTTGACATGCCTGCTGCTGGCAGATTGTTTTCTAGTAACTGCATTTTGCCATGCCTGTGCTGGTAGACTGTGTGTTATTAACTGTATTTTGCCACACCTGCGGCTGGCAGATTGTTTGCTCTTAGCTGGATTTTATTATGCCTGCGGCTGGTAGACATTTAACTAGTAACTGTATTTTGCCACACCTGTGTCTGGCAGTGTGTGTGTGTTTAGCTGGATTTTATTATGCCTGCGGCTGGTAGTTACTTGGCTAGTAACTGCATTTTGCTATGTCTGTGGCTGGTAGACTGTGTGTTATTAGCTGAATTTTGACACATCTGCTGCTGGCAGATTGTTTATTAGCTGGATAGCAATTAATGAACTGTTCTGACCAAGTGCTCAACTTTTGCCACTTTGCAGCAGAATTTGCTCTTTATATACAAACCCCTCTGTGCAGTGCTGTATTTACCACGAGGCATCCCAGGTAGATGCCTAGGGCGGCAAATTTGGGGGGGCGGCAGCACCCCCCAGCACTGAAAAAAAAAAAAAATAAATAAATTTGGCCCTTTAAAAAAAAAAAAAAAGAACGCGCTTGCAGGCAGAGACGGAGGTGAGAAGGGATCGAAAGATCCCCCCTCACCTTCCCTCTGCCGGGAGGCTGCAAGGGGAGCCGAACAGGCAGCACAGAGAAACCTCCGTGCTGTCTGTTCGGCTCCCCGTGCAGGGTGACACGGAAGTGCCGACAGTCACGTGACCGGCGCACTGAAGTCATACGCTCGCCGGGTCACGTGACCTGTCGGCACAACTGCCTGGGAGCCGAACAGGCAGCATGTAGGAGACTATGCTGCCTGCCACTAGCCACCAGAGAAAACAGGTAAGTGCTGGGATAATGGGGGGAAATTGTCTGGGGCATATTAATGGGACATAACACTGGCATATTATTGGCAAATTTACTGGGGCATATTAATGGGACATAACACTGGCATATTATTGGGCAAATTGGCAGGGCCATATTAATGGGACATACCACTGGCATATTATTGGCAAATTTACCTGGGCATACTAAATGGCAAATAACACTGGCATATTATAGGGCAAATTTACTGGGGCATACTAAATGGCTAATGCCCAAAATTTGTCTGCCTAGGGCAGCACAAAACCAAGATACACCACAGCCTATGTGCGTTCATATTTGTCTTATATAATAATAATGTACTCTTGAAATGTGTTTTAAAATGCATGTTTTCCCTTTTAAGAACAAGAAAATAATGCAAATGTTAGGCAAACTCTGCCCCTGCACATATATATATATATATATATATATATATATATATATATATATATATATATATATATATCAATAATCACTGTTATTCACAATCACCTGTGAAATAACAAGTAATATACATATGTTATATGTGTGCTGATATGGATGTCTATCAGAGAGGCACCAAGATCACAACACTACTTATAGCCAAGCACATCAATGGAAGTAGAAAACCTCAAAACTAACCATGTTGTGTATATACATGTACTTATCATACACAGGATTTACCATGTAAATGATGTCTTCCCCTGGTGTTCTTGCTATCGCACAATTCACCTCCTGCAGGGATCTTGGGAAAGCTGGATACACTGCTTGCCTGCTTGCTGTGTCTTCACTCTTCTCCTGGTAACATCTTCACTTTTCTCCTCGTCCCATCATCTCTTCACATTAGCAAAGCCAATTGTGTTATTACCCCTAACTGAACCATTCCCATACTTCCCACTGGATCTGTGCATGTGTGATTTCAATTACATAACAGCTGGTGATGAAGAACAATACTAGCCCAGTCATGTCTGAATGGTAAGTGAGCACTGGTTCCATGGCTACACCCAAGAGGCAACAGTGTGATCTATTTATCATCACCTGATGAGCTAGGCAAGCATCTAGCATTGTCAGTATCATCGTCATCCTTACAAGCCTGACTTTCAATCACCTGTGAGGTTTCAGAGCAGTTAAACAAGGGAGTTTCCTCTGGAGCAGAGGTACCCACCCATGCTTTAGACACAATTTAGTGTACTTGTATCTCAACAGCTGATTGCAGTGTTTATCTCTAGACTGACACTCCTGTTGGTACACCAATCTCTTTTGCTCTGGATTTTCAACTCCCATATCAAACTGGCTATGGAACTGATCTTGTCTCTTCCTCACCTGGGCATGGAACTGATCATGATTACTCACCACCATGGTGATTTGCTGGTTTATCCAGGTGATATTTGGAACACAGAAACTACACCATGGACAGCAGCCTTGAATGTCGTCACTGGAGGAGAGATAGGAGGTCATGGATTCTGATGTTCCGTCAAAGTTGGGATCCTCCACCTTAAAGAGGATTCTTTCCTCCTCCTAGAAAATCCAGCATGAATAAGATGTGCAAATTTCATGATTACAGACTTCAGCGTCTGAGAGTTTTTTCTGACAGACAAGGATTTTCTGTTTTATATTTAAGATTTCTTGACAGTGATTGGCTGCAAGTTGATTCTATCAATATTTGTATCAATTTCTTGACACTAGGCCTATTTCCTATGGAGGTTTTGTTTACTTCGGTTGAATTTCAGATTATTTTCGGTATTTGTGGACTAATTTTTGTGTGCAAAATCTCCCATAGAATATAATGGGGATTATGAGGGCATCACTTCAATTCTGTGCATTCTGGCCAATTTATGGATATATAGAAAAGAGCAAATCTGTGTAAACCAGTTAAAATCACGCTACTGTTTAGTTTATACCATGGAAATCACTCGTGCAATCATGATGCTTGTTATACTATTGAAAAATGTGCCCAGAATGGTTCTGTATCCATAATCCTCACTGTCTTCTAAGTATGTTTACTGTGTATCTAAACTGGTTAGAGCTGTGTAGGTGTTCCCAACCAGGAAGCTAGATTGAGGCATGTCGGGAAAAAATATTCTTAACAATACGCTCTTGAAAAGCTGCCTTTTCTTGAAATCAGAAGTCAATGCAGGAGGTCTAAGAAAAATAATACTGGTCTTTCAAAATGGTGAATTCATCAATGGCAAGAAAAAAACGTTTCCATAGA
Organism: Pelodytes ibericus; assembly: GCA_036172795.1. Lineage (NCBI taxonomy): Eukaryota > Metazoa > Chordata > Amphibia > Anura > Pelodytidae > Pelodytes > Pelodytes ibericus. Next base: position 154,875,714 of record CM069858.1, read on the forward strand.
GGAAGATGATTTATTTTAAAAATAAATAAAATTGGCTTTAAATACCAGTAGTTCAACTTCCTACCCCACCTTGCAAAAACAAACAGTAGAGTGATTTGGAGAATTAAACTTATCATAAAGATAGATGTCTACTGTACTGTAACATCAGAGACCAGATGCTGTGTGCAGTACAGATGTAGTTTCAGAGCAAAGAAGCTTGTCTAAAAGCATGATTAAGCTTTTGAAATATCCATCTGTCCCTTTCTTGATTTTCAATTGATCACTTCAATTCTGTGCATTCCGGCCAATTTATGGATATATAGAAAAGAGCAAATCTGTGTAAACCAGTTAAAATCACGCTACTGTTTAGTTTATACCATGGAAATCACTCTGCTGCTTGTTATACTATTGAAAAATGTGCCCAGAATGGTTCTGTATCCATAATCCTCACTGTCTTCTAAGTATGTTTACTGTGTATCTAAACTGGATAGAGCTGTGTAGGTGTTCCCAACCAGGAAGCTAGATTGAGGCATGTCGGGAAAAAATATTCTTAACAATACGCTCTTGAAAAGCTGCCTTTTCTTGAAATCAGAAGTCAATGCAGGAGGTCTAAGAAAAATAATACTGGTCTTTCAAAATGGTGAATTCATCAATGGCAAGAAAAAAACGTTTCCATAGAGGAAGATTATTTATTTTAAAAATAAATAAAATTGGCTTTAAATACCAGTAGTTCAACTTCCTACCCCACCTTGCAAAAACAAACAGTAGAGTGATTTGGAGAATTAAACTTATCATAAAGATAGATGTCTACTGTACTGTAACATCAGAGACCAGATGCTGTGTGCAGTACAGATGTAGTTTCAGAGCAAAGAAGCTTGTCTAAAAGCATGATTAAGCTTTTGAAATATCCATCTGTCCCTTTCTTGATTTTCTTTCCTATTTCTAAGTCTCTGCTTCTAAACATTGTATTGTGAGTCCATGGTTTATGATCCAGTACAGACTGTAGGATGACATGCCATATTATGCACTGCATAGGTGAATAACTAAGGCACAACAGCCTTTTCTGAACTACAACTATAATGGTTTTATGCAATTCCGAGAAGGTGTTGGAGGATTATGTGACTTGTAGTTATTAGAGGGCCACAGTGGCTAGGGCATAGACAGGGCATGTCAGAAGCCTATGCTAATACTAGTATCTAATACTGTAATTAGTAAGATTATCCTAATCTTATTAGTTCATGATAAGAAAAAATAAAGATAACATAATTGCTTGTATATGATATATATTCATTTTAGGACCACAATTTCCAACAGTTTAGAGGAAATGCATACCTATTGTACTTAAAAACAATCCTTGGTAACGTTGGTAAGTGTACATGTAACAAGTTTATACTCAATCCCAATATTTTACCCCCAGCCCACTTTAGTGGGTTTTGTTATCACAATAGTTTTTTGATGGCACAGCAGAAAAGCATACTGTGGGGCACAGGTCCAGTATAAGGATTTTTGTCACCCTAGAAGAAGATGGACTTTGCTGCCCATTCCACTTAGTGTTACCATTTCAGTGGTGGTATAGTCAAGCTCAGTATTTATTACATTAGTATTCAGTTGTACAGAACTCTAAACAATGTATAGTTAGCCAGACAGATAATTATACTTTGGGTGGTACAGCATTGCTCCCATCAGAATATAGGTAGGCAGCCTTTCTCTCTTCCCCAAGATCCCACATGGGGGGCAGAGTCATTTGATCACACATCCAACACATGACCCATCCCCCGCCGTGCTCTGAATTTAGTGCCAGAGTTCTTCAGTCCTCCAGACCTCCTCTTTTAATACATGGAGGATCTGGAGGACTAGCCGCCAACTGGCATACTAGCGGTAGGAGGAGAACTAGGTGCATGCTCATTCAGAGTGCTGTCTCTCCTCTCTCTGTAACTGCCTCCTGCCGGGGGTGCTTTGAGTACGCATATGCACATTGGCATTGAAACTGAACACCTCTGTACCTCAACTATGCAAAATTAAAAGTAATGTGAGTTATGATTATTTTTATGATTATGATTGTTTTACTTTTAAACACATAAAACATATTTCATCTTCTTTATACTGAATAGTAGGAAAGTGTTAACAGTTTCACACATCTGTTTGCCTGAATGACTCTCTCCATCTCTCTATGGTAATCAAAGAACAGATTGGAACTTAGTGTATTTGAGAATGCTGTGTCAGGCAATGCTTCATGAAGCATAAACTTTAGCCTGGTGTCACATTTTGCATAGAGCACAGAGCAAACCAGCTATGATTCTCCTTCTCATGGCCCAGTTAGAAACGCATATTATCTTCATAATATACGAGCCTCCATTGCTGTGCTATTATCTAGTGAAATCTCTTTTAAATTTAGGTAAACTTTAATCTTCAAATGGATATCACCAGTAATAAGTGTAATTATGGATTAAAGCATCTATACACCAGACAGTGATGAAGAGGAAACTAATGCTATGGTGCAGCGTTGATAGTGGCACACATCATGTTGTGATATGAATTTATATTCCTGTGTGACCAGCTCTGTGTGCATTTCAGGCAGGACTGGTCCAAGATATTTTGCCACCGTAGGCAAACTCATATTTTAGTGCCATCTGCTGTCCCTGCCCGAAGCAAGGAATACACACTGTCATACATTCAGTGTCACATACATGTGAAGGACCATGTACACATGCAGCCACACATACACACAGTGTCTCACAGCCACAGTTGTAGTAACAGAGCTACAATATATCAATAGAGCTGTCAATATAGGAGTCCCCTGCTCTTTTTATTGCCATGGAGCACTGTGATACAACCATTTATACATGCTCACACACGTTTGAACTCTGCCGCTCACACACACACACACAACCATTTACACTCTGCTGCTCACACATGCATGCCTTTACACTCTGGTGCTCACACATGAATGCCTTTATACTCTGGCACTCACAAACGCACACCTTTACATGCTGGTGCTCACACACACATGCGCAGTTACACTTTGCTGGTCATCCAAGCGCACTTACACTGTGCCGTTCCCACACACGCACTTACACTGTGCTGGTCATCCACGAGCACTTATATTGTCCTGCTCATACACGCGCACTTACACTCACAAATGGGCAAATAAACTGTGCCACTCACAAAAGCGCACTTACACTGTGCCACTCACACACCTACACTCAGATTTGATTGTTTCTAGCTCTAGAATTACTGATGTTTATTTGATTTTATGGATTAGTTTCTGCCTATCATAACAGTTTTTTTTTTATTATTTGTTAAATATATAAATCCAAAACCATAAAATAAAATATATAATTTAAAACCAGCATAATACAAAAAAATAAAAATACAATCTGATCAAGTTTATGTGTGCAGTCACCAAATGCAGGCTTGAGCATTGTGCCATGAAGTCACATAAATTAAGAGTGTAGAAACGAGGACAAAAACAGAAAAACAATGTTAGTGCGGTATGTTTGATTAAATCATACGTGCACAGTTATTGTTATTAATGGTATATGTGAGTACATTTTTTTCAGTGAGTACATTAAAAACTGCCACTCACGCAAAAACGTACTCTCTGTCACTCACTCACACACACACACACACTTACACTCAGTTTATATAAAATAGATTTGCCCCAGCACCCATATTGTGCACATAGATTGAGTCCACAGACTTACCTAGCAGTCTAGCAGCCAGACTGCAGAGTCCAACAGCCTCTCACGCCGCCACGCTCACCGCCATTCACTAAAGTTTGAGCGTCGGGAGGACTTCTGATTGTCTGACTCATCTCAATCTTGCAAGAGAGGAGAATGGGGGACAATTGGCCAGCCCCCAATCAACATTTTTCACGGGGTAAAGCTACTCTGTCACCTTGAATTTATTTAACTGGTGGGAGGAGGTAGTGATGGTAACATTACTCCAGTTTGCACGTTAAGCAATGTTTAATGTGCAAACTGGAGTATACTTTTACCATTGAAGGTACCAGTATAACACAAGCAGTTACCACTGCCATTATGCCTTGGTACCATTACACTTCACTATTAATATTTTGTAGTTTGTTGGGTTAACAGGCCTCATTGAGTTGACCCACCCCAATGATTGTTAAAAATCCTCAGAGAAAATATCATTATGATTATTTTTATAATTATTTGTGTATGTTGGTGTGTTTGTGCGAGAGAGAGGAATAAAAAGTGCTGCATTACTTTGTACCTCCGATTTTAAGCTAAATATCTATCATTTGGCCCACAGAGCTTCCTACATTTCTATTATTTTATTAAATAGTAATAAAGTCAGAATACTTTTAAGTTACCGACTAACACTTAAAGATGTTATTTGTTGAAAACTAGAATGCATTCTATTTTAATCACACAATAATTGTACTAAACATAATTACGTGAACCAAGCAATCAAACAAACAGTTTATTTTATTGCCTAGGCCAATATGGATGACCTAAAAAGTTTGGAAATCATTCGGGGTGCTACCTGAGGTCTTATAATGGTCTTCAAAAACCTATAGATTTTTTCCCTAACAAATTACTTGGTTGCTTGTTTTCCGCACAAATTTAATTTAATGTTCCTTTCAAACTGTTCCTCACAGCATAAATGAATGAATTGTAAAGCACTCAGGGTAGTAGCCTGCTAGCAAGCATTCACAAATGTAGCTACATGGTGGTAACATTTTATTTATCAAAATTGCATGCTTTAAAAAAGGAATTACAGTGAAAGAAAGAACTGCTAAAAAAAAGTCTTTCTAAGGTATTTGAAGTCTGTCGGAAAGTGGACAATAAATACTCTACCGCTAACTGAGATTTCCTGGTCTTTTTGCATTGTGACCAACACCATTTCCTTTATTATCTTCTTTCTAATTTACATTATATTTATATTTTCAACAATGCTAATAAATAGTAACATAGTAACATAGAATGGGTCAGCAGATAAGAACCATTTGGCCCATCTAGTCTGCCCAATTTATCTAGGATAGCCTTATGTTTACGTCTACCACTTCTGCTGGAAGGCTATTCCATCCATCCACTACTCTCACAGCCTGCCCAAGACTATTAGGGTTTGATTATTATTATTTTATACTGTGTAATACTGTGTGGTTGATTCATGTATTTTCACTATTAATATTAATTCTATTTCCATATATATTTTCTGCATGTTCTGCTATAGCATTTACTACTGGACCAGGGCTGCTAGATTCTGTTTATTCCCTTTCTGATGGCCAAAGCTGATACTCCGAATCGGTCGAACTACTGACGTTATGAAAAAGAAGTGATTAGCTGGACATTGTTATATATAAATATAACAATGTCCAGCTAACCACTTCTTTTCCATTTACCACTTATATATATATATATATATATATATATATATATATATATATATATATATATATGGGAGGGATATGCTTATTCTCATTGGTCCTTTTATTTGCTGCTGAGGGAATAAAGAAAGTGATATTGCATAATAGGAGCCTCTGTGTCTTTATAAATCATGACTTTACATCATGTTACTAGCAAAATCTAAGAATTCTAATCATCATTCCCATTGCATATTTGCTTGAAATTAAAATAGTGTATTTTTGGGAAGTAACATTTTAGCACCTTAATCACTTAATGATAAATAAATATGTTGCATGTTGATAGTTTCCTAACCTTTTCAACCTAATCAGTAATTGGAAAGAAAACGTATTGGTAAAGATGTAAGTGTACATGTGATTCATTGCAGACACCTTCTAATTCACTAGAAGAAAATGACAATTTGATAGAAATTGCCAAAACCAATCATTGCTAATATAAATATCCTGAACTTCAAGATTTAATTGCAGTCAGCTTGTCTGAAATAAGTGTTCCAAATCAGGAATAGGTACTCAGAAAAAACTGTCACGCTCTTTAAATATTATGCTAGTTTCCATATAAATTACGGTGTAATACCAAGGGTAAAAAAAAAAAAAAAATCACATATAATCTTACTGTCATACCAATTACAATGCTACAGTTATGGTGCAAAGATGACATTTTCCCCCCAACTTTTATATTTATCTGTCATGCTTTTTTCTTGTGCATATAATTCCCCCGCTTAAGACATAATGCTTACTCAAAAGAAATGATGAAAGAAGCTGCATTATTATATGATATACCAGTAACTGCTCTTACATCAAATGCATTGAGGTAGAAGCTCTCACACAATGTAATTTTAAATTTACTGTATTATTGCTCGGGCAACAGTAAAAAGCAACATCATAATCAAAATAATAATGCTGTCAACACATTGCAAAAAATTATATAGCACTACAAGTAATGGATCGTGGGTAGAATAAGATGTTTGTAGAATGGCAATCAGTAGAACTGATTCAAAGTGATTTAGCACAGCGGTGGAAACTTCAGGCCCATGACCAGAATTAAAACATGTGAATATATACAACAGGGCAATGACAGAGAGTAGTAAAGCTTATTTGAGCAGTATAAAACGTGCTATTATATACTGACTGAGTACAAAAAAGCTTAAAGAGGGATTAAAACCAATAAATAAAAATGTGCCAAATGTAAGGGTTCCCCTAATACTTACCTTGTATCCTTGTCTAGTATGTAGTAACAACTGCATCTTAACTAGGGTAAGATACCACCTTTGCATAATTAAAAAAATGTTTCCTGCAGTGTTAATCTATGGATACATTTCTTGATTAGTGAATAAGCTACCATCCATTCTTGCATTGGAATATCACAACCCATTTCATTTTCCCATTTGATCAGGGATTGATCTTTAATAGTGGGTGAAATACTCTCCATAAACTTGGAGACACTGGAGATCAGTCTATTACTATTATTATTCCCTATAAAGTCCTCAGCCAATGGGCACTGAGTAATCCCTGCCAAAGTAATCAAGTTTTTAAATCACAAATAAGTAAAATTTCAGTAGGAGGTAGATGAAAGGTTGATTGTAAGCTTGAAAATGGAAGCATGATGCCATGTAAACAAATTTGGGATTGTTTCAAACACCAGTCTTTTTCCAACTCTTAATGCTAATGTCTTGAATGTACCACTATATCATGTTTATGGGAGAAGAAAGAAGAAACTGGTTTTTAAATTGACCTATTGTAAAAGCAATATCTTTGATAATTGGATTTTCAATCAAGATTCACTTCCTGACTAATCCAAAATAAATCGAAAATAAACGAAACAGGGTAATGTTAAAACATGCTTCCCTTTCTATACTGTACCAGGTTACGAGGTAACTATTTCAACTCAAAAAGATCTCATGTAAAAGCACAATATTAGGCATTGATATCAATTCATTTTGGGCGTTTCATCATTGTTATGCAATTATTGTTTTTTATTGTTACAAATATAACTGGAAATAAATGACTTAAAAAGTTATAATATTTTGAAAGAGGTTATCATTGGAATGGATCTAAAAATGTGTCAGTTTAGGTATTAAATAGGCATCCTAGCCTTGATACTTCTAGACCATGCCAACTCTGGAGTTTCTCCTTCAAATGTGCTAATAAGGATTGATAATTTCCAGTAATTATATGCTTTAGATTAATATTTAATTTCCAGATATTCTATTCCTCATTATGCCATACAGTCATCCTTTCTAACTGTTCAAAAATGAAGAAGGAGGGGACAGTACTTACAGTACTTTTTGTAGTAATGGAGGTTGCAGTCTTGTGCAGCTGTAAGTGAATGCTGTGCACCACTGTTCCCATATGGGGTGTCCAGTAACAAGAGAGCAATTCAAAGGAAAAAAATAAGCGCTCATGATATCATATCTTCACTAGGAATTAAAGGATCCTACTGATCACATTAGCACTCTTAATCATATTCCCATTCACACATACTAACCTCCTTTTCATCTTATATGACTGACACACAGACACACCAATAGGAGACTGACTGTCTCCGCAAAGCAGAGGCTTCATGGAATGATTTCTTCCAAGTCTGTTTTTTTGCTATGGGATATCTTTTAAATGAAAATTAACAGAGGTATCATTGACATCCTAAGCATATTCAAATGGAATCTCTCTTTTGCACTTGGACACTTCCAATTCACTATACCTGATCTCCATTTTAAATGGTTTTCCAAATTGCCATAGTCTAACTGTTTGGAGATTGCCCATCCTCAGTCTTTGATCTATCTGATTATTATTATTAGTATGTATATTTTTTATTCTATCCAATATAAGAATTCCCTTAGGATAATTCCAGGCTTTCTCAATGGCAGACAACAAGTTGAAAGAACACAGGAGTGTGAGGTACATGCTAAACATGGACTCCTATTTAATTCAATTACACTTTGACTAGTTGGAAGCTGCTGCACATTTGTTATGTATTAAAAGTATTGATCTTGACATTCTGTTCAATGTGACTGTAATGGGAATAAACAGTGATTGGCAGGGTTGAGAAGGTGCACAGATCAGATCCACAAGCTATACTGCAAGTATGTGCATCCCAAGGGTCTCATCAAATCATCAGAAAAAGAATATCATGAGCCAGAAGTTGAGTCCTGGTAGTTTTGTTGTTAAATGGCCATTCCAACCAAATAAATAAAACAAATTAATGCCCATTAAAGGGACTGGTACCCAAAATGCATCTTCCAAATATTAATGCACATTAAAGTACATTCAGAGTGGTTTACAATGCATTTTTCACATTTTGTGTTGCTTGAAATATGAAAATTTAGCATTTACATGAATTTGTGAAATCACAGCAGTTTGGCTTGCAAGAAACCAGGACTGCCCACACTAGATGAATAATAAGTAAGTAATTTTCCTCAATTTTCTTATTTTGGTGCAGGAACCAAGGACAATAATGCCATTTGGCAAAATAGATTTGATCATTTTGCCACTAATTAATTTCAATGGGAAAAATTCAAACCTGGGTGCCGAATTTGACTAAGTCTCAAAATGAAAGTCAACCTCCAAAATTGACCTCCTTAAGTTAATAGACTCTATTGTGTTGCACTGTTAAGAGATCCTACGTGTACCAGAGCAAGGTTACTCAGATTCCACATGCAGATTACATTGCATTCTAGGAAGTGATTAAATGAAACAAAACTGATACATGCTTAATGCCAGCAGTACAGCAGTACCTGTAGGATATGATGCAGAGAAGGGCTTGAGTGAACATTACAAATATGATTTATGCAGAGTGCCTGCATAAAAAGCCTGTGCATGATGTAACCATGGACCCTTGTGCAGGCTAATCCAGGCGGTATCCAGGCATTTCTTTATCCATCTTGCTTTGCTTTCTTGTTTATTATTTATGCTTATTCCTGTCCTTGCCCTGTAGTCCTGTCCTTGCCCTGTCCTGTAGTCCTGCCCTTGCCCTGTAGTCCTGTTCTTATGTTTCATTCCAGGTTTTCTCTTTTTCCACCTGCCTTGTTAGTTTACTTCTATTTAAACCACACCCGTTTCTGTTCAGTCCTTAGTAGTGCAGTCTACAGGTATTTCCTCTGTGTCTGAGTGTCTATTCCATGTATGTCTTTTAGATTACCCAGCACCAGGTCCTGTATCTCCACCCTGCAATGTAGCCCCTGATCTCGGGCGCTCAGGGTCCCTTTACCATCCTGGTCCCCGTGCGTTACATGTATGATGTAAAGGGGAATGTTCCTTACTTACTTATAAACCCCATACCCTCTCCCAATAATGACACAAGACATGTATGGAGTTAAATAGGCCACAGCTTTCTTTATTTAACAAACCGAAAAGGAACTGTATGCCAAACCTTCTCCACTTTTTCATCTATTTCTTATAAATTATTAACTCTGTAAAATATAAATACTTTAATAACACACCAAAACATAATTAACATACAGCTCCAAATAGTCCTTGCCAATTGTAAACATTAAATCACCATCCTTTAAACTGGAGTCCCTAGAGGGACGGCCCTCTCCCCTCGTCCATACTAATTCCAGCATTCTTTCAAACCTGATGCTAACCACCAGCCGACAGTTAGCTCGGTGGGCACGACCATTTGCCATCCTTCTAATATCTGAGAGGTTAGGAGAGGGGCCACCCTGTCCATCCTTTGACTCGATCCTCCATTCATAACAGTATTGGCAAGGACCACCCCGCCTGCTGTGACAGAGAAAAGGGGTGTTAATATGACTTGAATAATACAATATAAAACAATAGGGAGGGTGGGCGGGAGATTTTCCCTGCTGTGTCCGTTTGAAATTAAAATGGCTGCTGAATCCAAGATGGAGGGGTCCTTAAATACCCCAACCCATAGCCACTCCCCCCCCCAGCACTGTCATAGGTGCCACTCACACCCCTCACTCATACATGCCCCCTCCCACCTAGGCTTTGCCTGTTTCCCGGGGAACTCACTATTCAGACAGTAGTCTTCCACATGCACCAACGTGAGTTTGGGAAAAGCCTATCCCTTTAAAGCTGACATTAAAATGCATTATGCATTCCTTTATTTTTCTGCAACAAGAAAACCGATCAATCCTGTTTCCTTGGTGAAAAAAGTTCCTAGCAATATTTGGAAGCTAACCAAAGGGTTCTTGTAGAAAGTCACACATATGCCAAATATACATATGTGCAATATCCATGTGTTGCAGCATGCACAATATTTGTGCACACACCCTTGATATCATTGCAGCTCATACCCAACAAGCTATTCTTTCCAATAGGGTAATTATTGGGCATGTGCAAGTCCAAGCATACAACTGTGCACTCAAAATGTTTAATACTGGATAGAGAACTTATTTTTATGCATATTCAAATTAAAAAATACATACATGTCATACAAAAATAGGGTGAGCTTATTACAAATTAATAATAATAATAGCTTGATAGTCTTCATAAATTTTTATCAGCTGGTGTTTTTAAGCATTACATTCTTCTTTTCCCTTGGTAATTAGCTGTCATGTTCTCTTTTAGTGTGCACAAGGTAACATCCTTCAATTTTAGATAATGCATAGGAAGCAAGATGACAACAGCTGTTGATGCAGTTCTGCACATGTTCCTGCATATAATTAGATTAGAGAAAGTTATTTTAGCATCAGGAAAAATATATGTTTGTTTGCTGTTTGTTTTTTACATATTCGACATAACACGACTTTATCTCCTCACTCTGAAGTGCAATATTAATGGATGTATATACAATTAAAAATAATTATATTAATGTTGCTGCAATTAAAGTAAAATTAAAAATTATTGTAAACAATTGAAGGATCTCTAAGTCTTCCTTTAAAGTTGGCCTATTCACACCAGGCAGACTGTTAGTATTACGGATATAAGGTGATCAATTTTAATAGTTCAGTAATAGAACATTAGAAACAAAATGAATTGTATTTATTTTACATTTCCTATGTATCGTGTATTTTGGGTGCTTTACACAGAATATTGATTGGACAATGAAAGAAAAGTGTGTAATAAAAAGATAATATAATAATAAACAATGATATCAGATGAAATCAGACTACAATAACATCATGTGCAATATTTTAATGGTGTGGTTTTTAAATCATCTTATCTGGAGCCAATCAAATCAGTTATGTAATCCGGTAAAAGTTCATAGACATTATAAAAAATTAAACTTTTTGGAATGTGTATAAGTTGCTGCAGTAGTGCACCCATTACGGTTTCCTTTTTAAGGGCTAAAGTTAGAATGTACTAAAGAATTAGTACTAAATATTACGAAACACTTTTATTGCAATCCCAGAAAGTAAAAATCATGTATCATTTATTTCAAATGAGGTCTGTATACTAACAGTTCTAAGTATAATGGACACCAGTAATCCCAACATTATAAGCTAAAAATAATATCCAGATGAGCTCTTGCCCAAAGGGCTGAGTTGTCATGTCATGGCTTTGGTGATGTCCCAGATGCTCAGCAGTACTGTATCAAGGAAGGGTCAGTGATCCAGTGCATCACTAGACAGGCTGTAAAAATGTCTTGAAAAATAATTTATTGTGCCATAAACAGAAGGATTCACAAAACAGGGGAGAACAAAAAAAATTTTTTTGGACCAACGAGTGACCTCAAAGCCTATGATTAGGAACCCTTTGTCACCTGAAACTATTTCTTTCTACCTCATTTTTTAGAGATAGCTTGCTGGCACAAAATATATCAGGTACCATGAAATGATGCTAAAATCTAGAGGAAAAATTATGTATTTTTTTTTATTTTTATTTTTTTAACTATTTTTTGATGAAAATGATCTTAGATTAATCATATCTGTCAACATTCCAATATGAAGTCATGAGACATGGAAGGAGCAAAGTTGAAAGGGGGGAGATGATGTGATGCTGATGAAATTGCACAAAATAAGCTCCAGGGCCCCCCATCTGGAAGAGACAATTCTTTTACGTTTATGGCTTCTAGACAGTTAGTTTATAGATAATGCTATAGACCCAAATTAGATGGGACAGCACCCCATAAAACAGGACTGTCCTAAGAAATATGGGTCTATTGGCAAGTATGGTTTTACCCCTTAAGAACAAATGAGGGACTGTATTGTCATAGCAATCTGACATTTATGCTGACATTGTCCTTTTTATTTCTTGTTGGCAGATTTCTATAGAGCTGATGATAATAATAATCAGGACATGTTATACTGGTGTGACCATAGTATGACATTGAAGTTAAACTGTATTAATCATACAAGAAGTGTTTTTTCCTCTATGTCTCGTGTATTTTTATATGTGAGACTGATGATTTAGTAAATAGGTTTTCTTTGCCATCCATTGCCATCCATTTGCATTAACTTATTACGTATTGTGATGACATCAAATCCATGCACAATGTTGTCAGTGATATTGCCTGTTGAACTCTTGCTGCAATACATGTGTCCTTTATCTTGGTAAATAAAAAAAAAATGCTGACATTTGGCAGAAAAGTTTTGCAGCGATAATGGTAAGTCAGTACAGTTAAAGCACTTTAATGTACACCATTGTTCTAAAGTGCTCTAGAGATAGTTTTATGTCTCTCTAGTCTAGATGGCATAAAAAGCAAATGTCAAGCTGATGATTTAACGGTTACTGTGATAAGCTAGTCTCATCTGCTATAAGTGTGCTGTAGCAATAAATGGATGCTTAGCTTTAGACTCCAACATATTTGTTTAAAATACAAAGTAACCTAGGTAACCACTAGTAAGAGTGGCTCCTATTTAGGGAAAATGATGAGTAAGTGATTAGTTATAAGATTTTCTTTTCTGCTTTTCTCCCTGTTCTCTAGCTTTGTACCCGTCCCTGCTGATTGCAATAATTTATATTATCCAGTATCCAGTATTTAACCTAAATTACTGATGTAAAAAGACACAGCATTTAATGTATTTTCTGTCTGACTTGAGGAACTGTAAATGTACAATGAAAGTAGATGATGTAAAAGTTCATTAATAATATTTAAAGAACAAATATTATTAAAATTAACTAAAAAATTTTTTTTTAAAAATAGGCTTTTCAATATTTCAGATAAAATGAGTTAATACCATTAATTAAATGCCATAATGGTAAAATGGTCTACTAAACATAAAGGGCAGAAAAGTACAGAATAACATATTTTAAAGTGTTTTTTTAATGCCTTTAGAATGAAACTGGTTTTGGAATGTTGTGCCCATAGGACAAATTGTGCCCAATAAATATGCCAAATACTACTGCCCAATGAATATGCCACATTTTAAATATGCTGCAAATTACCATGAATAAATATGCCACATTTTTCTGCTTACTAAATATGCCACATATTCCTTCTCAAGAAATACGCCAAATACTCCTGGCCATAAATATGCTTCATTTTCCTTCCTATTAACTATGCCAAATACTCTTGCTCAATAAATATGCCGCATACTCCTGCCTTTAAAAACATGCAAAACATGCCACATCTAAGTAATTACATTAATCACATCATGGTTGCTGCTGCCTGTGTCTCCGCCTTGCAGGTAGTGCTATGGAGGTGTGAGGGGGGGGGGGGGGGGCGGGATCCAGGCAGATCCTCTCGGGGTACAGGTGGTGGTGTGTGCAAAATTCCTTCCTGAGTAAGCTGTGCCAATGGTTGCATGTATGTATGCAGAGGGGATGGAGTACCTGATTAACTGGTGAAATGGACATTTTTACCTAGCAAAGCTGAGACAAAAAACAAAGGTGTGGGATCCCTCTCAGCGAGACCAGGCAAAGGCTGAAATAGCCAGCCCCATAGGATGTAACCTACTCGGGAGAGGAATCATTTCTCCTGACTAACTTGTTGCACCTAGAGGGATACCAGCAATTCCACACTAATGAGGACCTTGAAGGCCAAAATGTATGTCTGTGGTATCTGTGTTCTTTAATTTATATCTGGACTGTCCTTTTGGGCAGTGGGAAGGGAGATGAGAGAGACGGACATGGGAAGGGAGAGGAGAGACAGACAGACATGGGAAGGGAGAGGAGAAACAGACAGACATGGGAAGGGAGAGGAGAAACAGACAGACATGGGAAGGGAGAGGAGAGACAGACATGGGAAGGGAGAGGAGAGACAGACAGACATGGGAAGGTAGAGGAGAGACAGACAGACATTGGAAAGAAGAGGAGAGACAGACAGACAAGGGAAGCAATAGGAGAGAGAGACATGGAAAAGAAGAGGATACAAAGACAGACATGGGGAGGAAGAGGAGAGAGACAGACATGGGAAGGAAGAGGAGAGAGCGACATACATGGGAAGGAACAGACAGATGGACATGGGAAAGGAGAGGAGAGCGACAGACATGGAAAAGGTAGAGGAGAGCGACAGAAGGACATGTGCAGTTCCCCTCCTGAGAGCAGACTCTGGATCCACCGCTGGCTGTGATGTAGAGCTTGATAGACAGACACAGAGAGAGACACACATGCCTAAAGACCTAGAGAGACAGGCAAGAAAGATAAGGTACATAGATTGATAGACAAAATAATTAGATATAAAGCTATTGCTACACACTAGAGCTTAAGCTCCCAACTGTGGCCCTCAAGCTATTTCTGTACCACAACTATCATAATTATCTTTCCTTAGAAAAATCTAGTGGGGAATTATGGGGTTTGTAGTTCAGCAGCAGCTGGAGAGTCGCAGTTGGAGCATAGGCACTAGGAAGTGAAAAGTGTTGCAGCCCTAGCCTTTTGAGTTAAGGTAGTTGGCAGCCTGGGGGCAATTGCCCCTCTTCCACCCTTTACAGCCCTCCCATTGGCATGTGGCTACTAATCAGGAAACCCTTATTACATTTCCCCTCTGCTTCCAAACTTTTTGGGTTAACATGTCAGTGGGTTATGCTGCAGTAGAAGATGGAAAAGGATATATTTAGCCCCTTGCAATAAATATAAACTACAGCCTCAATTTTATTTTATGTTTTGGGCTGCTGATTAAATCTTTGCTATAAATTGTCCTGTCTTAAATTTTTCCATTTTATGGAAGCTTTTATAATCAAACTTACAAAAGCTATAGTGTCATGGAAAGAAGTATTATGTATTGAAAAATGTGGATTCATGTAATATCTTTGGAAAGGAAATGTGAAATATAGTGCTTTAAAGAATTATATTACGCAGCAAAACAACATGGCAGACTAAAAAGAATATAGGCCTTGGTTCGACTATTGACCTTGATTTGCGTTCATTCAATCGTGAATGTATGAATAAAGAGAGAGATTTACTAAGCTGTGAAAAAGAGACTTCTTTCCAGTAAAACCTTCTGCATTTTTCAGTTGATTGATTGGCTGCATATATTTATAATAGTTGATAGTACACCCAAAGAGCTTGAGTTCAGTGAGCTGCATGTTACTGGTACATGTGGAGTAGGCAGTGGCCATTGGTAGCCCCTTCTGTGTGTTAGAGAATGATTTTGAATGCTACTGTGTTTTTTGTGACATATTTCATAGTTTGTGTGGCATTTTTGGCCTAGGAAGTATTAAAAAATATATTCTATGTAGACAATTAGGGGTGCCACTTGACCAGTAAAAAACTGGCTAGAGGCCAATATTATGTCTATGAGAGAGTGGCATGGCAGTAGTTGCCACCAGTAAAGGTACTGAATACTGAAACCATTTATTGTGTCAGTGCAATGTTATGATACTTCATGGAAAATCAACCAGAAAGCTGGAGTCTAAAAAAACCTCACATGTTCATGATGTGTGAGGGATGGTAAAAAAAAACAGGGGGCCACATATAGATGCTTGCACTGGGTCCCATTAATGTTGAAGATGGCCCTGCTAACAGATACATTTAAAACCTTTTTCTTTTAAATCTATGCATTTGCTTTGCATTTTGCTGACACAATGATTATTTCAAAAAAATGTATTCTCTATATTAACAGAATAAACAATGTTTTAGGTGAAGTCCTTTCACATAATTCACGTGAAAACTACTTAAATTAAACATTCCTCAAACAAACAAGACCAAATCGTGTTATAGCCTGAGCAAGGTAAATTCTTATAATCATTTGGATATGTGGCTTTTGGTCTCCATGTAAACACACCATCATCAAAGCTGTATCCTAGGGTTGGCTCTATGTACAGGAAAAAATCTTGTCTAGATCTTGTAAGCAGCACTGTATTTAGCGCAAGGCAAACAAGGCAAGTGCCTAGGGCGGCACTTGCCTTGTATACCTTTCAGGGGTTGCACAAAATGCAAAATAATTCTATTTTTTTTTTTAAAAAGCCGTTCCTTTAAGAACAAAAAAGGATCACGTGACCTCTGCACAGACTGTGGGGGAGCTGAACAGGCAGCATGGTAGAACACCATGCTGCCTGCCACTAGCCACCAGGGACAAGGGTAAGTCCTGGGGTAATGGGGGTATGTAATGGGGTGATGGAGGCATGTGATTGGGTAATGGAGGCATGTAATGGAGTGATGGGGTAATGGAGCATGTGATGGGGACATGTTATGTAATGTGTTTGTAATGGAGTGATTTGGGCATGTTTTGTAGGTGATGGGGTTATTTAATGTGTGTGCATGTGATGGAACATATCCTGGGTGTGCAATGTGGATTATGGGTCATGTTGTGGGTGTGCAACGTGGGTAGGGGGGATGGCCAAATTTTGTCTGCCTAGGGCAGCACAAAACCAAGATACACCACTGCCTGTAGGGAAAATTCTTGTACAGCAAATGTTAATACCGGTCTTAGATTATAGGGATGCAGTTTTCAATTTTGCACCGCAAACTCATCTTAGTAAATTTAACTGTCTGTACAATGCGCTGTGACAATTTGTATTCAGAATGATTATAACATGATTATGACACGCATCACTGCAAAATGTTAAAAGACCTATACTGGCTGCTTGTCTCCAAGCGTAATCTTAACTTAGCTTGCTTAGTGCATAACCACTTTTTTGGAAACCACTTCCCCCTCTAGCTGAGCAGCATGCTCACTCTTACCATTGTGTGTCCTACAAGCTCAGGTCCAGTACTAGCCCCTTACTAGCTCTCCTTCTAGCAGGCTGAGTTGCATTCTCTTTCAGAGCTCCTCGTATATGGGAGAGTATCCCAGATTCTGTCACATCATTCACTAGTCTGAAATCCCAGCACCCAAAAACAGAATTTACCTGTTATTAGATTACAAACTAATTACATGTTTAGTCCTGCATAAATAAATGTATGAATGCATTTAATTTTTTTTTTTTATCTCCTGTGAAATGTGAAACTCTGTGTCATACTGTACCGGACTTGGTCCCCAGGAAATACTTATAAAACAAGATGAATCTCAATGTATTCTTCCTGTTAAAACACTTTCTAAATAAACTAAATAAAATAAAGATATCTAAATTTAATCTGCGTGTATGTACTAAGTACCCATAAACCTAATTTTTCAGGCTTATTAAATCATTTAGCTATTTTATTTAAAACATTAAATTTATTACCAGTCTTGAATCTCCAAATAAGGATTTGCACCAACACACCTAATAAGGCTAGTTAATCATAACACATACAAAAAAATGACAACCATTTTACCATTTGTATATTAACCCCTTAGTGACAAGACATTTTCACCTTGACTTTCCCTTGGTGACAATGGCTGTTTTGACATTTCTAGGGTGTTTGTGTTTAGCTGTAATTTTTTTCTTTCTCACATACAGTACCCACACAAATGATATGTTGTTTTTATCGTCATAAGAAGGGCTTTCATTAGTTACCATTATGTTCATCATATCTTATAATTTACCACAAAAAAAATCATAAAATATGATGAAAAATTTTAAAAAACCCACTTTTTCTAAACTTTGACCTAAAATTTAATTTACACAAATAAAATCATTAAAAAAGACTCCGTCTAAATAGTTTCTAAATGTTGTCCCGAGTTCAAAAATATGCATGTTTCCATATTTTTCGGTATTTTTTGGCGAGTTATGGGGCAAAAAACAAAAATAGTGTTTTTTGTTTTT
Organism: Pelodytes ibericus; assembly: GCA_036172795.1. Lineage (NCBI taxonomy): Eukaryota > Metazoa > Chordata > Amphibia > Anura > Pelodytidae > Pelodytes > Pelodytes ibericus. The sequence goes on from CM069858.1 coordinate 154,894,050, forward strand.
TTCCTATATTGATCTTTTGACCCCAACCCGAACCCAAAATTTAACCCTAACACTAAATTTAACCCCAACTCTAATCCTTATTATATCCCTTAATATTTTTTAACTTTAATTTAATTTTAACCCTATCCCTTATGCTAAAAAATATTTAATTTTAACCCTTTATGCTAATATAGCTAAATAACCTGTTTTTATTTAATTAAATATGTATTTTTATTATTTTCCATTGCAATGCTACTAAACTACCACTAGGGGTAGTCAAGTAGCATATTCAGAGCGACGGAAGTGAAGTTACTTTCACTTCCGAAGCTCAGACCGGCAGAGGACTTAGCCATATTGACGGAGCAGCATGCTCCGTCAATATGGCTCCCCACGATCGCTCCGTGGGGCGATCGTGGGGGTCCCAAAATAGAAATATCGGTGCTGGCTATTGCCTCGATGTCGAGGCAATAGACCAGCACTGTTAAAGCGGTTTTCGCGATCGTTGATCAAGAAAACCGCTTCATTCACTGCAGGACGTGCCAGGCACGTCCTTTGTCATTAAGGGAGATTCTCCCAGGACGTGCCTGGCACGTCCTTTGTCGGCAAGGGGTTAATCTAATAAAGCCAATCAATATGCAGTTATGTATTTCTGTACTTATTAGAAAGCTCATTTGTTTAATACATTCATTAACAATGCATCTTCAATAGAATTAATTTGGAAAGGTAATATGTAGTTTAGGAGGTGGATAGTATGGAAATATAACTGTAGCAAAACAAATTAACAGATGTTTCATATAATGATATGTAAGCATACCATCTGTTCATCTGCAGACAAGTTACACACATTTCACCCCCCCAAAACAAATCAGTATGTAGTGGTGGACTTTGGAGAGAGTTCAGAGAAGGGCTACTAAACTGGTTCATGGGTTTAAGGATAAAACTTACCAGGAAAGGTTAAAGCATCTTAACATGTATAGCTTGGAGGAAAGACTTAACATATAATAGAAACATTTAAATACATAAATGGAATCAACACAGTAAAGGAATAGAGTATTTTTAAAAGAAGAAAAACTACCACAACTAGAGGACATAGTCTTAAATTAGAGGGGCAACGATTTAAAAGTAATATCAGGAACTATTACTTTACTGAGAGTGTAGTGTATGTATGGAATAGCCTTCCAGCGGAAGTGGTAGAGGTAAACACAATCAAGGATTTTAAGCATGCGTGGGATAGGCACAAGGCTATCCTAGCTATAAGATAGGGAACTGGGGATTAATAAAAGTATGTAGAAAATTGGGCAGACTAGATGGACCGAATGGTACTTATCTGCCAACACATTCTATGTTTCTATGTGATGTAGCTGAGTTTGTAAAATTGGAGAATTTTCCCAACCTGACTACATTGGGAAAATTGGAAAATCTATGTTTCTATGTGATGTAGCTGAGTTTGTAAAATTGGAGAATTTTCCCAACCTGACTACATTGGGAAAGTTTGATCTTCCCTGCAATTTTCTTTATTGAGTAGAACATCAAATAACAGGCCTAGTAACAGCTTTACTGAATTGACAGATATTGCCCCATCTGCTGTTGCCTGCTCATCATCTGCTGCTGTCGCCACCGCTGCACAGACATCAACACCTACTGCCAGAGATAAGAGTTACCTCTTTTGGCACAGAAGCAAGACTGAGGCATACCATCAGCAAATGTTGCACAGAATAGACCTTCAAACCCGCATTGCCAGCCAGGAACAGCAGCTGTTCCCCCAATTAGTGGACAGAATTGCTCCTCCACTACTAGAGTTAGTCTAACACCTGGCAATTTAAAGAAAGGCCATTCATAGCCCATCAACCTCCCCCACCAATGTAACCCTCTCAGGAAATCTACCTTGTTTAACTAAAACTGGTTTCCCACTGTTGTTGCCCATCATCTTCCATTATGCGGAGGATTGCTATGAGCATTGTTCATAGTGTGAATTCAGAGAGGAATAACTAATCCATACATAGTGTAAACAAAAACTTCAGTAAATACATGAATCAGAGAAATATATGCATTGAAATGCATATGTGGAGTCACCTTTTAACAACTTTGCTCATTGCATCACATATTGAGCAACAGGTGATGTCATTAACAGGCGACTCTATATTTTCATTTAAATACATATATTTCTCCGATTCATTTACTGTCATTTCAGATTACACTTTAGGGGATACAGAGCCTTTAACCAATATCAGATAAACTTTCTCCAGCATCGATAGGGGTTAAATTAGTGAGATTAGTTCAATTTGTAGTCAATTGTAACAGGTTTGGTAATGGTACATTATAAGTAAAGAGGATTTTTAGCAGTTGCGGTAAATTTTAACGGGTGTGGTAATATTTTTATTTGATTGTGTAACACACGTTAACCTCATTAGCGACGAGCATTGAATCAAAAATATCCGTTAATTTAAAGCTAACGGCACTTTTTTTACAATAATGGGGGTCATTGAATCAACCTAATTGTGTTACCAAAATTGCTAACTGTGCCTTGATAAGCCAATGACACATTTGTCAAGTCACCGGTGAGGTCCTAAACAGGATACTCCACAGACACATTTCACCCTTTTATCCTAATTTAGTCATTTGCTTGCAATTCTGCAAACACAATGTATAGATCATTTTTAATCATTTCTTATTCTCTGCTTTCACAGTAAAAACAAAGTTTTAGGTGACAGAGTCCCTTTAAGTTGAAAAATATGAAGACTAGAAGAGAGGCCAAGATCAAACCCTGTTCCAAGACATTAATGAGAATTTACTGCAATCGGGTTACAGTTTGCTTTTGATTTAATTGCAAAATTGTTTAGTTAGTGTGGGAAGGAGGCCTCCTCTTGAGTGCAGTTTCTTTTCAATCTACTAGTATATTCTTCATAACCAAATTTAAAATGACAGCTTCAAACTTGATAGCTCTTCATTTTTAAAAGGATATATAGATTTTTTTTTTCTGAATTTCATCAGTTTAATCTTATTAAATATTGGGAAAAATAATATTAGCTAGTTTCTCTAGTAATCAGAACAGGAAAAATGGTTAACTCACTTGTGCGCTTAATTTTTTAAAATTTGTTAGGTACTTTTTTTCTTCTTATGTCTTGATATTTTAAGGTCATATCCAGAGGCCAATAAAATGTAACAAGAACTTCCCCAGTAGAAACCATTTCAAGAATCTCCTACTTTGTCTAAAACAGCTGCTATAAAATGTCACAGACAGACTGTGCTTGTGGCACTGTGGAATGAAGGTACTCTAGTAGAATGTAAAATGTCAAATAAATGTGAGATGAGAATGATTGATTAGTTTTTAATAATGAGTAAAAAGGGTATCCTGCACAGAAAGTAACCAAGGCTCTATACACTTCTGAACTTGTTCCATTATCTGTGATACATTAAAAAAAAAAATATTTATATATATATAATTATTTTTTTCTTCTTGGATCTTGCTATAATTAATAAGGTTGCCTCACACAATAATATGTGAATATAATAATCAACCTTTAAAAAAAAATCTGTATTATATTTAGATTTTTATGCTAATTTATGTTTTTTTTATTTATTATTGCTTTCTGTTGTTTTAACATTAATGATATTACATATTGAATCCAATTTTAAGAATTGAATGACTAATCAGTGATGATCCCCATTTTTTATTGTGCAGCTTGGCTTTTCCTATAAGAAAATGTCACATATGCTCACCACATCAGTGATGTCTCAACAATAGTGTTGAGCGAACCCGAACCGCACTGTTCGGGTTCGTACCGAACATTACGGTGTTCGTACCCTGAACCCGGACATTTCATTGTATGTTTGGGTTGGAGTTAGAGGTTCGGCTATAAACCGGAAGTCTATAAACCGAAAGTCATTCGGTTTATAGACTTTCGGTTTATAGAATAGCAATAGCATTACATGTATTCCATAAGCCGGAAGTCTATAAACCGAAAGACATTCAGTTTATAGACTTTCGTTTTATAGAATACATTTAATGCTATTGCTATTCTATAAAAAGAAAGTCTATAAACAGAATGTCTTTCGGTTTATAGACTTCCGGCTTATGGAATACATGTAATACTATTGGCTAGTCTATAAACCAAAAGTCTATAAACAGAATGTCTTTCAGATTATAGACTTTCAGCGCATGAATACATGTAATACTATTGGCTTTCTATAAACCGAACTAGAGTCCCAACTCATAAGAAATTCTTATGAATGGGGACTATAGTTCGGTTTATAGAAAACCAATAGTATTAAATGTATTCCATAACCCGAAAGTCTATAAACCGAACAACATTCGGTTTATAGACTTTCGGTTTATAGAATACATGTAATGCTGTTGGCTATTCTATAAACCGAAAGTCTATAAACAGAACGTCGTTCGGTTTATAGACTTTCGGCTTATGGAATACATGTAATACTATTGGCTATTCTATAAACCGAAAGTCTGTAAACCGAATGTTGTTCGGTTTATAGACTTTCGGCTTATGGAATACATGTAATACTATTGGCTTTCTATAAACCGAACTAGAGTCCCCATTCATAAGAATTTCTTATGAATGGGGACTCTAGTTCGGTTTATTGATAGCCAATAGCATTACATGTATTCCATAAGCCGAAAGTCTATAAACCGAACGACGTTCGGTTTATGGAATTTCGGTTTATAGAATAGCCAATAGCATTACATGTATTCTATAAACCGAAAGTCTATAAACCGAATGTTGTTCGGTTTATAGACATTCGGCTTATGGAATACATGTAATACTATTGGCTTTCTATAAACCCAACTAGAGTCCCCATTCATAAGAAATTCTTATGAATGGGGACTCTAGCTTGGTTTATAGAAAGCCAATAGTATTACATGTATTCCATAAGCCGAAAGTCTATAAACCGAACAACATTCGGTTTATAGAATACATGTAATGCTATTGGCTATTCTATAAACCGAAAGTCCATAAACCGAACGTCGTTCGGTTTATAGACTTTCGGCTTATGGAATACATGTAATGCAATTGGCTATCAATAAACTGAACTAGAGTCCCCATTCATAAGAAATTTGTGTGGGTACTGTATGTGAGAAAGAAAAAAATTACAGCTAAACACAAACACCATAGAGATGTCAAAACAGCCATTGTCACCAAGGGAAAGTCAAGGTGAAAATGTCTTGTCACTAAGGGGTTAAACATGTTTACATATTTACTAGCACATCTTTTTTTCCCTATAGGGCCACCTTATTTCTTTTGTAACACAACTATGTTAACAGTTTGGCTTTGACATATCAACAAAAATTTTCAGTGCTAAACAATAAAGCGAATAAGTGATAAGATATAAACTATATGACAATGGGCAAAAAATACAAGACACTACTATATATATAGGAAATATATAAAATATATAAATGTATTGGTTGATCAATCAATAAATTGGATTTTTATAGTTTATTATTGCATTATACAGTGTTATACATAGTACAGAAACATTTATATATGCATGACTCACAAGTATATGAGAAATATATATTTATTATGTACGCCTTCCTTTTAATTATTTCTGTTTTGACAAAAATATATGCAATCAGAGAAAGGACACTGCCATGGGCCCTGACATTTGCCAATTTGTTTTTGTGGTAAAGGAAACCATTGTTTTCTCATCCGAATGGAAAGATCATATCAAATACATAACATGGTGGAAATTTTATGTCAATGAGACTGCCCCTTTTTTTGAACATTTTAATTTTAGAAACGAAAGGTAAAATTAAAGCTAATTGGTTAAAATAGATTCCGACTCCACTGCCCATAAGTAGGTTTGGTTTACCATGCTACAATGTATGCTGGTCTCACCCTTTTTCCATGTAACATCACTTTATTAGCACTTGTTTTACTTAGCACTATAACTATCCTCACTAATTGTCCTCTCATTGATTTGTTGATTACAGTCTCACGTTTTGGGTCCTCTTGGATCAACTCAACTTTTAGTATTGTTAACCATTTTGTGAGTTACAGAAGGATGAGCAACACATCTCTCACATACCGTATTTATCGGCGTATAACACGCACTTTTTCTCCCTGAAAATAGGGGGGAAATGATGTCTGCGTGTTATACGCCGAAAAAAATAAAAATAAAACTTACCTCGTTCCTGCTCTGTCCCCCGGTGCTCTGAAGCTGCGTGGCTGTGAGGGAAGCGTTGTGAGCTTCCCTCCAGCCGCGCGGTCAATAAAGTTTTATTTTTTTTAAACAAACTTTATTGACCGCGCGGCTGGAGGGAAGCTCACAACGCTTCCCTCACAGCCACGCAGCTTCAGAGCACCGGGGGACAGAGCAGGAACGAGGTAAGTACTGGGGTCTGGGGGAGGAGGGTGGCATAACGAGCATACTAAGGGGCAATATCCTGGCATATTGGGGGCAATATCATGGCATATTAAATGGCATATTGGGGGCAATATCCTGCATATTAAATGGCATATTGGGGGCAATATCCTGCATATTAAATGGCATATTGGGGGCAATATCCTGCATATTAAAATGGCATATTGGGGGCAATATCTGGCATATTAAAATGGCATATTGGGGGCAATATCCTGCATATTAAATGGCATATTAGGGGCAATATCCTGCATATTAAATGGCATATTGGGGGCAATATCCTGGCATATTAAAATGGCATATTGGGGGCAATATCTGGCATATTAAAATGGCATATTGGGGGCAATATCCTGCATATTAAATGGCATATTGGGGGCAATATCCTGCATATTAAATGGCATATTGGGGGCAATATCCTGGCATATTAAAATGGCATATTGGGCTTCAAAGTTCTTTATTTGAAATTTAAGCTTTTTTTCCTAAAATTTCCTTCTTAAAATGTCACATCCCCACTCCTAGGTAGCTTTCCTTTCAGCTACAGAGAGGGTGTGGTCCTGTCCTCTCCTTTAAACAGAGCTGCATAGTGTTACCATGGTGTCTCCATAGCAACACAACAACACCAGCCACCAGCATGATCCTCTCCAGGTGAGATGCATTACTGTGCTGCACTATAAATGACCACTCCTCCTCTCACTCCCTGCTTGGTTATTAAGCTTCCTCATTGTGACCAGTGCTCCTGAGCTTCCTGTTTATACCTTAACCTGTGTTTTGACCTTTAGCCTGATTCCTCGTTTCTGAACCTTTGCTACTAGCCCTGACCTCTGCTTCTGGATTTGACTACGATTTTGCCTCACCCTTGTGTACCTTGCCTTCGGACTTTGTTTGCCCTCGTGCACCCATTCACTGTCTCTGCAGTTGTTACCATCTCCAACTGCTTTGGGGCAGTGTCTCTGTTTGCACGTGTGTGCGGCTATACCTCCTGCATCTGGACTCCAGCACCCACGGTAGGAGAACCCGTCCTTACAAAATAACCAAGCCAGCATATGGAGGCCGCAGGATTAACAGACACCCTGGCCGCCCTTACACAACAGCTAACGGCCCTTACTTACTCCATTCAGGATTTACAGACAGAACAACTGCAGCTCCACAACCAAGCCCTGCAACCTGCATTTCCTGTGGATCCTGCCCTGCAACCTGCATTTCCTGTGGATCCTGCCCTGCAACCTGCATTTCCTGTGGATCCTGCCCTGCAACCTGCATTTCCTGTGGATCCTGCCCTGCAACCTGTATTTCCTGTTCCGGTAGACCCTGTTCCTCCTGTCGCCCCTATGTACAACCAGAAGGTACAATGCCTGTGTGTGAACCTCAAGTCCCTATGCCTGAAAAGTTTGCAGGGGATCGTGCCCAATACCTACAGTTTATTATGGCTTGTCAAGTCCTGTTCTCTCTCAAACCCCACACCTATGCCACTGACTTTGTCCGTGTTCATACTGTCATTTCTTTGTTAACTGGAGATCCACAAGCCTGGGCGCATCATCTGTTACGTGTACGTAGCCCTATTTTGGATACGTGGGTTTCCTTCACTAATGCAATGGGGGCTATGTATGATGATCCACAAAGGGCTTCCTCTGCACAATCTGCTCTCCACCATTTTAGGCAAGGGAGACGGCCTGTGGAGGAGTACATCTCTGACTTCAGACGTCTGGCCCTGGAAACAGGATACAATGAACCGGCTCTCCTGGATAAAATCCGCTGGGGTTTATCAGAAGCCTTGAAGGATGAACTTGCTCGTGTGGGCACACCTCCCACTTTAGAAGCCATGGAGTCCTTAGTGATCCAAATTGACAGACGGTTCAGAGAACGACAACAGGAAAAAGCCCTTGAACATGGTTCTCCCAAATCTGCACCGTCAGTTTCAAATTCTCCCTCATCTTCCACATTCCCTCTCAGACCAGCTTCAACAATATCCCCTGAGGAACCCATGCAGTTAGGAATAGTCCGTGGACCTTTGACTCCAAATGAACGCATGCATAGAAGACTCCATAATCTATGTTTGCATTGTGGCAAACCAGGACATGAAATAAAATATTGCAAGGCTAAATCAAACTCTGCTGTCAATACGTTTATTCCTTTGTTATCTAATGCACTTGCCAAGGAATATTGCAGCCCTCACCTGACTGTATCCATTTTCTTACAGTGGAATAAAAGTAATGTTAAAGTTTCTGCTATGATAGATTCTGGAGCCAGTGGCTGCTTTTTGGATCGTTCTTTCATGACCCGCCATAAAATTCCTACAAAAAAGAAGCCTGTTCCTCTTCACATACAACTGGTGGATGGGAGTCCTCTAAAGTCAGGTCCAATTACCTATGAAACTATTTCTCTACGTGTTTCCTTGGGACCTAACCATCAAGAAGATCTACATTTTGAAATTGTTGATTCTCCCCTTTTTCCAGTGATATTGGGACTCCCGTGGCTTAGAGTACATAACCCACGCATTAACTGGGAAGTAGGCTCTCTTACCTTCACTTCCTCCTATTGTAGCAGCAGTTGTAGAAGAGATACAAAGAACCCCCTTGTCTCTATCAGTTCATGTTCTCCTGTTCCAGCATATGAGTATACCAATCTACAGACTCCAAAGTTACCATCAGCTTATACTCTCTACATGGATGTATTTGAGAAAAAAGGAGCAGACACCTTACCCCCACATCGCCCATACGACTGTCCAATCGACTTATTACCAGGTGCTTCTGTTCCCTTTGGTCGTATATACCCTTTATCCAAGCCCGAATTACAAATCCTAAAAGAATATATAGAGGACAACCTTAAAAAAGGCTTTATAAGACCATCTACCTCCCCAGCAGGAGCTGGCATCTTTTTCATAGAAAAGAAGGATGGGGGTCTCCGTCCCTGTATTGATTACAGGGAACTGAACCAAGTAACCATTAAAAACCGCTATCCTCTACCACTAATCCCGGAGTTGTTGGAACGCATGGGTACAGCTTGTATCTACACCAAGATCGATCTAAGGGGCGCATACAACCTTGTTCGGATTAAGGAAGGGCATGAATGGAAGACCGCTTTTCGTTCTAGATACGGACATTTTGAATATACAGTAATGCCTTTTGGTCTCTGCAATGCGCCTGCAACCTTTCAAGCGTTTCTGAATGACATCTTTCGGGATTATTTGGATCATTTTATGGTTGTCTATCTTGACGATATACTCATCTTTTCTTCCTCCTTAGAAGAACATCGAAAGCATGTACTCCAAGTGTTGTCCCGGCTACGACAACATCGTTTGTATGCAAAATTGGAGAAATGCGTTTTTGATGTTCACTCCATTGACTTTCTTGGATATATCATAACACCCCACACTCTACAAATGGATCCGCGTAAAGTATCGGCTATTCTTGAATGGCCAACGCCTACCTGTAAAAAGGATATCCAAAGGTTTGTGGGATTTGCAAACTTCTACCGGAAATTCATAAGAAACTTTTTCTCAGTTATTCAACCCTTAACATCTTTGACCAAACAGACTCAGACATTTAACTGATCATCACAAACACAATCTGCTTTTGACAAGCTCAAATTTCTATTTACCTCTGCACCGATACTTACACTTCCAGACCCAGAAAAACAATTTGTGGTAGAGGTAGATGCTTCAGATACGGCTACAGGAGCCATCCTCTCGCAGAGAACGGATCTCAAGCACCAACTCCATCCCGTTGCTTTCTATTCCAAGAAACTGTCACCTTCTGAAAAGAACTACAGTGTTAGTGAAAAAGAACTACTGGCTGTCAAAAGAGCATTGGAGGAATGGAGACATCTTCTGGAAGGAGCCAAGTTTCCTGTTCTCATCTATACTGACCATAGGAACCTGGAGTACCTACGATCCGCTAAACGCCTTTGTTCCCGTCAAGCAAGATGGTCTCTTTTCTTTAGTCGGTTCAACATGATGATAACTTATCGCCCTGGGGCCAAAAATGGGAAAGCAGATGCACTCTCCAGGATGTATGACAATATTATGCACAATACATCAAACCCCTCTCCCATTCTCTCACCCAAATGCTTCATAGCAACTACCTCCGGATTTTGGGACAATTTGAAGCAACAAACAAAACAAGAAGCACAACCTCCTTCCTGTTCCTTACTCCCTCATGATGGACTGCTTCTCCATAAGGATAAAATATATGTACCTCTTGCTGTTCGTCAAAAAATACTACATGAGCATCATGATTCCCCTCTTGCAGGACATGGTGGAATAAAAAAGACTGTAGATCTGATAAAAAGAACATTTTGGTGGCCTTCTATGCAGCATGATGTAGAACAGTATATTAAAGCCTGTTCCATTTGTGCTCAGTCTAAGACACCCCGCATGAAACCTTCTGGGCTGCTTCACCCTCTCTCAGTTCCCTCACGTCCATGGTCGGACCTATCCATGGATTTCATTGTTGACTTACCTCCGTCCAAAAAGTGCACAACTATTATGGTGGTGGTTGATCGCTTTACAAAGATGGCTCACTTTATACCAGCTGAGAAACTACCCACTTCCGCTATGACTGCTACTTTGTTTATACAGAACATTTTCAGGTTGCATGGTTTACCTGAGACTATTGTATCTGACAGGGGCACCCAATTTACTTATAAATTCTGGACAGCTTTCTGTCAGGCACTACATATAAAAAGAGCACTGTCCACGGCTTTCCATCCTCAATCAAATGGTCAGACTGAAAGGACTAATCAAACTCTTGAACAATATCTTCGTTGCTACACCTCATATGTACAAGATGATTGGAGTACCTATCTTCCAATAGCAGAGTTTGCATATAACAATCAAAAGCATCAATCAACAAATATGTCACCATTTTATGCCAATTATGGTATACACCCATCTATGCTTCCCGGTACACCAGTACATGGTCCAATTCCAGAGATCAACACTCGGGTTCAACAACTCATCAACTCATTTGCCATGTTGCGAAACAACCTGTTGAAAACCCAGAGGTACCAGGCACGATATGCCGATACAAGACGTTCGCCAGATCCCAAGTACAAGAATGGAGACAAGGTCTGGTTATCTTCAGCTCATCTGAAATTGTCTTGTCCAACGAGGAAGCTGGGACCCCAATATATTGGTCCATTTGTGATACGTCGGATGATCAACCCTGTATCTGCAGAACTCATTTTGCCTCACCACTATCGAATCCATCCGGTCTTTCATGCATCTCTTCTCAAACCATGGTATCCCCCAACTTTTCCTACGGTCTCATCGGTTCCTCCTCCTGTGCTGGTTGACGGGGAAGAAGAATACGAGGTCCAAGAAATCGTTGATTCTCGTTTCTACCGTGGACGCCTCGAATACCTTGTTCAGTGGAAGGGGTATGGGCCTGAGGAGCGGTCCTGGGAACCGGCTCGAAATGTCCATGCTCCAGCACGAGTTCAGGCATTCCATCGCCGGCACCCTCATCGGCCAGCACCTCAACGCTCCCGGAGGGCGCGTCTTGCCGGGGGGCTCTGTCACATCCCCACTCCTAGGTAGCTTTCCTTTCAGCTACAGAGAGGGTGTGGTCCTGTCCTCTCCTTTAAACAGAGCTACATAGTGTTACCATGGTGTCTCCATAGCAACACAACAACACCAGCCACCAGCATGATCCTCTCCAGGTGAGATGCATTACTGTGCTGCACTATAAATGACCACTCCTCCTCTCACTCCTTGCTTGGTTATTAAGCTTCCTCATTGTGACCAGTGCTCCTGAGCTTCCTGTTTATACCTTAACCTGTGTTTTGACCTTTAGCCTGATTCCTCGTTTCTGAACCTTTGCTACTAGCCCTGACCTCTGCTTCTGGATTTGACTACGATTTTGCCTCACCCTTGTGTACCTTGCCTTCGGACTTTGTTTGCCCTCGTGCACCCATTCACTGTCTCTGCAGTTGTTACCATCTCCAACTGCTTTGGGGCAGTGTCTCTGTTTGCACGTGTGTGCGGCTATACCTCCTGCATCTGGACTCCAGCACCCACGGTAGGAGAACCCGTCCTTACATAAAATGAGGTGCGTGTTATACGCCGGCGCATGTTATACGCCGATAAATACGGTACTTAAAAAAGTTTGATAAGCATGATCAATAAACAAATCAACAAAACCCACAAACATCATATAGGTAGTTTATATAATATATATATATATTTGTTTTTATTGTTTTATAGTCAAATTCTGAATATAGAGATGTATTTTAATACTCAATGCACAGGCAACTATCAGAGTTAGCAAATCAATGTTTAAATCTTTTGTAACAACCTGTTTTCTGTTTCTTTTCTCGATGTGCCGAAGGCAAGCATTATACAGATTATTTCTGTGTTTAGTACTTTTCATTCTTGCGCTTCATAGTTAGACTTCACCGGAAACAGTGGTGAACGATGAGGCAGATTATGCCTGGTGGTCTTACTTAATGTTGATATATGATGACAAATGGCAATGTTGGACTTTCTTTTGTCAGCATTTATTTCTCTATTGCTAGTTTAATTGCAAACAAAATAAAACCACAAATAGGAAATAATGCCGGCGAAAATATTAATAACATGTAATAGGATATTGGGTACCATGCCACAGCATTTGTTCAATATTCCACAAATAGAGTTAACATATCTACAAGTCAGTTCAAACTTTTTTCAATATATGTGTAGAATTATAATTTAACACATATCTTAACATATAATGTACACAGTATTTAAGTGCAATTTTCCATTTGCATATGTGCAAACACATGGACCTTTCTCTACCAACCATATCATACCTTCTTCAATAAATCTTATGAATGCCAAGTGGGCATGTATTGATAAGCTTTGGGCATGCACTGATAAATATTACTGCATAAAGTTAGGAGAGGGTATATACTCATTTCCCATCCATAAACCATTTTCTACTTATTACTACTATCACCCTAACGAACAAGTACATGTCCCCCTGCTGTGACAAAGAAAAGCAAAATGGTTAGCATGCTGAAAAAACTTTGGAAGGAGAGAAGTTGTTGGAGTAAGAAAATTATACTGAAAGACAGGAGGGCCTAATTGCCATGTTCCAAAACAAAAAGCCAGACCTCACAACCATTCAAACCATCACAATGCACACTCATACAAGTGCCCTATATGCTTGGTTGAAAATAAGAATCACAGATGCCCAGCACTGTTAACAGTGAAACTTTATTCAGATGCAGGCAATGTGTCAAGCCTTGAAAACTTGTGCGACTTGAAACGTTGCCTGCATCTGAATAAAGTTTCACCATTCACAGAGTTCGGGGTATCTGTGATTCTTATTTGCCGTTTGGAGACTTGGGCAGCTTCTTGTCTTGAGCACCCCCAATTGAGAGTGAGAATCAAAATTAGTTGCGTAGTTGACACAAGAAAAATGATTTCTCAGCACTCTAAGTCATAATAAGATGGAGTCCTGCTTCGGCAGCCTGCTGCCTGTGACTCTGCAATAATTGTTTCCTCTATATGCTTAGTTGTGTTAAAGGGACACTCCCACCAAAAAATGAAAAATATCTTTTATTTTGTATTGTTGATTTCTGATATGTTTTTTGTTATGTGACTGTATTTAATAAAATATGTAACTAAACAAGTGTGACTGGGCACCACTATTTTGTGAAATATAGTGTTTTTGGGTGCCACCCCCAGACACTTCAAACAGAGATTTCTCCCTTTGGGGCTTGGGACACAGAATGCAGTCTATAAGTCGGAATTCTGACCATAGATTTTCATTGAATGGAAGGGTAATGTAACTTTTACATCACAAGGGGCGGGGTTATGATCCTGTTTGATCAGATTAATCTCTCTTTGTGTTGGAAGGCAGGTAAAAAAAAATTGTTCAAAGCCACCTAGTCCTCCCCACTATGATACTTCGTCGCCAGTAAGAGAGCAAGGGAGCATCTTATGACATCATCATTCAGGCTTTGTCAACAATTGTAAATTGGGACTGGCTATAAGATGTTGGATGATGTTGCATCATGGGAAATAGTCACAAAATGGAGCCAGGAAATAAACACCTAATCTTATTTTTCCTTTTAAATGCAATTATTTCAATCAATCATATAAAAAATAACAGTGGCAAATGACTTATACATATGTTTGTTTTAAATTGCCAGGTTATCTTGTTACATCTTATGTAAGTTGTAGTGTCCTTTTAAGTAAAAAACCAAACAAAAAAAACCTGGCAATTTTAATATCACAAACATGATAGAAATTTACATTTGAATACATTTTCCATGAGCAGGATGAAAAGGGTAAATTCTTAATGTTGATCTGCAAGATAGACAATCTTTTGTTTAAATTGGTCAATGTATACACTCCCAACGAGTTACCGGTGAAGTATATGGATGATCTTGTAACCAAAATAGATAATCTGGCCAAAGGTATGCTTATAATAGGAACCTAAACTGCCTAGCAGATGCTCAATTGGAGGAATAAAAAAAATGGATCCCAGATAAAGAACAATACCAACTTATCTTACAAGATTTCTACACAAATATAATCTGTTTGTTATCTGGAGGATGCATTGAGAGAGATTTTTCATTTTAATCACATAGACATCTATTGTGCTCTAGAATAGACTATTTTTTGACATCAAAAAAATCGGTTGTATCTCATGGTTAGATCATGTCCTGATGTATCTGACCATATCGAATAACCCCCAATATCTAAGCAGAACTAAATGGAGGTTAAATGAGTCCTTATTGAACACAGAACATGGTAAATTAGAACTCATTGAACAAATCAAATATTTTTTTACTCCTAAATGATAACCAAACAGTAGATGACCTCACACTATGATGCTCATTAAAAGCCTTTAATAGAGGATATTTAATTAAGATGGCCTCGATTATGAAAAAGAAAAGTGATCTATACACAATATCAGCTAAAAAGCAAAATCTTAACAAACTTAGTCCTTCATCAGAATTAAATATTGATATACATCAGATCCAATCTCAAATAAAAATAAATCTTATCTTAAAATCTTATGAGGCGTTAAGCCATCTGAGTCAAAGATGGTACCATAGTTCTAACAGTTCTGGCAGAAATGTAAGAAATAAATTGAAATTGGTAAATAAAAATAATCAATTAATTAATCTATAAGGAGGATATTTGAATATCACCGACACAAATTGCGAATTCGTTTATGGATTATTATAGCACACTTTACAATCTACAGGATTTAAAATAATCAGATACACAAATGAGCTAATTTTTAAATACTCTCAGCCTGCCTACACTTGAGGCACAGAAACTGTCTATCTTAAATATGCTATTCTCTCTTAGGTAAATTAAAGAAGTAATAACAGTCCTTAAAAAGGGAAATTATCGGGCCACGATGACTTTTCATATATTTTCTATCAGATCCTATACCCGGTTGATCTCCCCGTACTGTTGAGACTCTTTGATGAGATAGGTAGAAGGGGATCTTTCCATCGGAAATTATACAAGCCACCATATGCCCAATACCAGACTGGTTTCATCATAGGAAGAGTAGGTGAGGACAGTAGTCGAAGAGTTTTTAACATAATTTCCAAAATAGAGCAAGGGGAGATACCATCTGTCTTGTTTTCCTTGGATGCTGAAAAGTCCTTCGATAGAGTCAACTGGAGATTTCTATCTGCCGTTTTGGAGGCCTTTGGCATCCAGTGCTATTTTAAACATTGCACTTTGGCTCTATATACCACTCCTAAAGCAAAGGTCTCCCGGCCCTCAATGGACTCTGACCTTTTCTTGATTAACAACAGTACGAGACAGGGCTGTTGTCACTGGCATGGATGCCAGTTCTGTCTGGAGTCCAGGTACAGGGGCCGGTGCAGGTGTGATACCCTGTGCAAGGGTGACTACTCTCCCCCAAGGGTGGAGCCCCAGGCTTTGAGTGGCCACAATCAGAACTTTAAGGCCTTCTTTTGGGCATCTTGAGGAACAAACTGGCAAATCAGAAAACGTAGTCGGGGTCACAAGCCAATAGGTCAGGACTGGAGAAGGACAGCGAAGCCAAGGTACTAGCCAAATCAGGAGTGGAGAAGGATGGAGTAGTCAGGGTACAGGCTGAGTAAATAGCAGTAGGTCAGGGAATGAAACAGTAGCACAATCAAAGGTCAGGCAGGCAAAATGTTCCAGCAAAGACTGCTGAAGGGGGGGTTTAAATAGGCAGTAATGAAGGACAGGGAACACCTGAGCTGAATAAGTAGACAGACACATAGCAATGCTAAAAGAAAACCTGGTGGCACACAGAACAGGTATAGGAACCAGAAACACAGAGGTCCTGGGTTCAATCCCAGCAACAGTTACAGCTGTCTCCTTGCTCCATGGCTGTATGCTCTTTCAATAGAGTCATTAGTGGCCCTGATATGAAATTCCACCTCAGTGGCAGTGATAGAAAGTGGTAACAAATCACATAAAATAGCACTACATGCAGATAACATTAGCCTCCCCAATAGAATCAATCCTGGCAGTCTAAGATTTGATAAAATAATATAGTCTTTATTCCAACTAAAAATGCAATTTAAAAAAACTAAGGTTATATGTACTCATCTCTCTTCTGATCAATATCGGAGTCTTCAGACACAGCATAAATTTAATTGGACTAGTAATTATATCGATTATTTAGGTATTAAAATAAATATGGATCTTTCTAAAACATTAAAGTTGAATTATACCAGATTACTATCGGATCTAAGGGATCTCACTCAGGGGTGGAAATCCCTGGAGATCTCTTGGCTGGGACGAGTGAATGTGGCGAAATCTTATCTAATCCCAAAAAATCAATACCTATTTAAGACAATACTTCACTGGGTTTCACCGAATAAAATAGTTCAACTTGAAGACCTACTACTCAGATATGTATGGGGGTTTAAAAAATTGAGACTTAAAAAATAAATACTAAAAAGGAACTCTGAAAAATTGGGACTGGGGTATATAGATCTAAAAGACTTGCACGACTCAACCATGCTCTCCCATTTTTTAGTCTACGCTATCAAATCTAAAAGAGAATCCGTTGATAATTTCCATCTTCAAAGGACTACAGAAAATGAGGGAAAAAATTAAAAAACACGTCAACTCCACTTATAATAGTTCAGAAATATATTCCCTTTTTAGACCGAAAGGAATGGATGACATGCGGTATGGGTACATTGGGGGATATGACGAATGAATTAACAGTACTACCCTTTCATAGTATACAATCAAAATTTTCTCTACCTTCTTCCGAAATATTTACTTACAACAGAATAAAAAGTTTCCTAAGAACAAGGAGCTACTCCTGTTCTGGCCTACTCTCTCGGCCAGAACAAGGCTAGATGAATTCGTTAGTATGCACCACGGAACTAGAATAAAATCTAAAATAATGAAAGTTTTATGTGATTTTAATGAAAGGATATTAAAGTAACAGAAAAACCAAGGTCCATATTAAAATGGGAATCCTATTAAGGTTTATCCCTGGATCTAGACAGATGGGAGGAGGCATGGAATAGAACAAAACAAGCTGTCCACTGCCTTAATATACAGGAGAATACTTTTAAAATTCTACATTGCTGGTACCTAGTTCCATCTCACCTCTATCTATGTAGGGTTCAAATACAGATAAATGTGGGCACATCGCCCACATCGGGCAATAGAAGTTAATTATGCTCCACATATGGTGGGATTGTAAGTCTTGAAAAGAACTTAAAGTAGGGCTAAATGCAATCTGTGATGCAATATTCAGGGGAAAAAATAGTCTTAGTCCTCAAATGCTACTCTTTAATTTAAACTCAAAGTCTACATGTGCAGAGGGTTAAGATATATTAAAAATAGTTAGACATCCACTGTAGATAACTGAATGAAAATAGGGGAAAACAAACTTATTAGTAACAAATCATGCCGATTGTGAATTGCAGTTTTAAACTTAAATTAATGAAATGTGACAATTATGTATAATCTGCTTATTAAGATAAAGTGTGAAGTCCTTACCAGGAAAGGTTAAAGCATCTTAACATGTATAGCTTGGAGGAAAAACGTAACAGGGGGGACATGATAGAAACATTTAAATACATAAAGGAGGAGAGTATGTTTTAAAAGAAGAAAATACTACCACAACTAGAGGACATTGTAAGGAAATATCCTCTGTCACTTAATGCTGTAATGCAGACATTTTTGTTCAATAAGCAGAAGAGAACATCATTCAAAGATGTGTAAACTATCTGCATAATGCATATTAAATTCTTGAAAGCCATATAGGCATCAGTTGGGCTCAAATGACCTTAGTGAAATATGTAAAGAGTTGTAAAGTCCTTTTCACTTCCAGGGTTAAATTTTTTTTAAAGGAATTCATGTCACTTGCAGTGTAACTACCACTACTTACAACTGTATCTTAGTTGCCAGTGACTCTATACTCTTCCTTGGTATTTAGTTTGAGATGATAGAACTCTCCTGCATTTATTTCAACAGTGTTTATTTAAATTTTCATACATCGACTGCAGGGAATCAACACAGTAAAGGAGGAGAGTATGTTTTAAAAGAAGAAACTACTACCATAACAAGAGTACATCGTCTTAAATAAGAAGGGCACCGATTTAAAAGTAATATCACAAAGTATTACTTTATTGAGATGGTATTGGATGTGTGGAATAGTCTTCCAGGGAAAGGTAAACACACTGAAGGGGTTTAAGCATGTGTGGGATAGGCACAGGTCTATCAGAGATATAAGATAGGGAACCAGGAACTAATAAAAGCATTTAGAAAAATTGGCAGACTAGATGGGCCAAATGGTTCTTATCTGCCAACACATTATATGTTTCTATGCAGAGCACAGATAAACAACCAACAATCACCTTACGCATTTCGTGCCTGCTGGCACTTATTCCTAATCCCTATGGTTAAGTGCCAGCCGGCACAAAACCCGTAAAGCAATTGTTGGTTGTTTATCTGTGGTCATGCTGCCACTGTATGAAGATTTAAATAAACACCATTAAATATCACATAAGACCGTTTCTCCCCTTCACTACAACTTTTGTGCAATACTGTCAGGGATTGGAATGACCGGTGAAATAGACGCCAAAGTTGTAAACAGGACTTTCAAGCAGTCGCTATCAGAAGTTTGTGGTTTATAGTTATATAAAGGTGCAAGCACCATTGTAGTTCCCAACATTCACAAACATCTAATTTGAAATATGACCTCTTTTGTTAACCCAATAGATCGATGTAACTACAAAATATTGATATGGATGGCCCTTGAATTAGGTTTGCCACCTTTTGGAAAAAATCCGGCTATATTATAGCCGCTATAGACTTAACATTGACCAGGTGGCAGTTTTTACTGCAGATAAAATACCATCTGGGTATCTAGAATTAAAGAACCATTACTGATCCCTTGTATCCCACAATGCTTCAGTAGGAGATTTTCAGAAAATATCTGTGACTGATATTTTAGTCTAATTTATTATTTTCATTAAAAACTTATTAATTCCCAGCTTTATTAACATGTTTTAAACTATACATTATACAAGTTGTAATACTATCAATACAGTAAGTGGATTGTTGTCATCCAGTCTATATTACCATATATTTATTGACCCATATTCTCATAACACATTATTGGGGACAGAAGTTGCATTTCCTCCTTGAAAGCCAAACTACCTAGGGACATAACTATTTAAATTTAAAATCAAACTGGAGCATTTTGTTTCACTGCACAATTTTATGTAATGCTTTTAAGCAGTAAAATAAATATATGTGCCAAGTTCTAGCTTTATTTACTTACAACAGTCTAAAACAATGGGTCATATAAATTTGATTACAATTTATTGGATTATAATTCATC
The DNA here is from genome assembly GCA_036172795.1 of Pelodytes ibericus. Lineage (NCBI taxonomy): Eukaryota > Metazoa > Chordata > Amphibia > Anura > Pelodytidae > Pelodytes > Pelodytes ibericus. The sequence continues at coordinate 154,914,230 of CM069858.1, forward strand.
TTAATTGAGGTGTTTCCATGCCACTTTACAGTGTACAAAGTTCCACTCAACTGTTTGGAAGTCATTCAATTACAAACAACTTCTTTTTATTTCTTTTTTTAAAGGAATTTTTAAAAAGCCTGCATATACTATCAGGTCTTTCATTTCTGTCTGAATTGCCATTGTGTACAAAGTGAAAAACATAAGCATCAGTTCTTTCAAGATAAGATTAGTGTTGGTACATATTTTTAATGCTATATCTAATGTATGAATGCATAACATTAGATCATTGCTATAACTTACCTATTAGCATACAGGCTTTTTAGATAAGTATGATTTATAAAGGATGAAGGTGCTCTCTCTAGTAACCAAAACAAGAAGTGGAATATATTACACGTCCTCTGGTTGCAGAATAGGGTTGCCACCAAAGCCGATATTTGAATGGCCGGCTGGAAACAAATTGGATTCAGGCCAATGTTAAGTCTATGGAGGTAATAGTATATCAATATATATATATTTTTTTTATGTTGACAACCTTACAGCTGAATAATACACTTTGCAACAAGGTGCTAATGGGGCCAGCAGTGCAAAGGTAACCTTGGCTTCACAATGCACACTGAACATATTTTACTGACACACAATGCTTATTTTTGAACTCCTGATCCACCATATGAACCCCTTGAGGACAGACCCTTTGAAACATTTTTGGCCATTCCGGACAATGGCTATTTTAACATTTCTGTGCTGTTTGTGTTTAGCTGTAATTTTCTTCTTTGTCATTTACTATACCCACACAAATTATGTATTTTTTTTTTATCGGGACAAGAAATGCTTTCTTTGGATGCCATCGTTTTGATCATATCCTATAATATTATATAAAAAAATGGTAACCCCCCCACACACAAATTTCATGACTTTTATTTGAAACATCTTCTTCTCATCGACAAAAGTGAACGAAAAAAACTGCTAAATAGTTTCTATTATTTCTCCTGAGTACAGGGATACCACCCATGCATAGGTTCGTCAGCTTGTTTGGGGTTTTTTAGTAATTTTTCTTTGTCTTTTTTCACAAACATTGTATTTCAGACATGAATTCACAGATTTTGTAATGTGTCACTGCCAAATAACAGCCCAATATGTGTTCAGCAACATCCCCCGAGCACAGGGATACCACCCATGCACAGGTTTGTCAGCTTATTTGGGGGTTAAAAGGCCACACCCCTAGCGAGTGCTACAAAAAAATGCAGATAGCAAAATAAATCCTTCTGCGGCCAGATCGCTCCATATGCGTTGCTTAGGCAGTGATCATATGCGCTGCTTAGGCAGTGATCTACGGCAAGCAAGGGGTTAATAGCTCTTAAAAGAGCCTTTGATATACTGTAATAAATTATAGTAAAAAAATGAACTCCTAAAAAATGCACAGACAGCAAAAAATGTGCTGCTGTGTAAGATTCCGGTGTACACAGCGATCTATGGCAGGGCAGGTTTATAAAATCCCTTAGGTCTCAATTTTATTAAACATATTATAATTAAAAACTTACATTATACAGCTCAAGTGAGGAGAGGAAGGCAGATCTACAAGGGTTAGATCAATATTTACAAATATTGATCTGACCAGGCGAATGGTGATGCTCATCTGAGCAATCACCAAACCGCCTTTGCCACTGATCAGCTGTTACTGATCGCTATACATGTGCTCAGACCGCTAAAAAAAGTTTGCCTTAAACGTAATCCCTTAGTGGGTATAATTAACCCGTAGCGGGTGTAATAAAAAAGTAAAATACATTTTTAAAAAACGCTTCTGCAGCAAGATTACTGCATTTGCGACAGATCGCTGCTTAGGCGCTGATCTAAAGCAAGCAAGGGGTTAATAGCTCTTAAAAGAGCATTTGTTATACTGTAATAAATTACAGTAAACAAATTAAACCCTACAAAAATGCACAGACAGCAAAACATGTGCTGCTGTGTAAGATCACTGTGTACACAGCGATCAATGACAGGGAAGTGGTTAAACATTGCAAATGACTTTTATAAAAGCCCTTAGTTCTCAACATTTTATTAAATATTTTATTTATTACAATTAAAAAAAAATCTGATCTATTTCTCCCCCTCACTAAAACTATAGTGAGGAGAGGGAGGCAGATCAATACTTGTCAAAGGCAATATTTACAAATATTGCCTTTGACTGTATGAAAAGTGCTCATCAGCTACATGCCAGATCACAGATCACACTGATTCTACTGATTCTACTGATCACGCATTTACAAGCGGCCCCTAGAGCAACGGAATGCTCTTGCCGATGCTCTTGCCAATAGAAGGGAAGCGCTGCCTGTACAGGGGGCAGCACATGTGCACGTGCGCAGCCGGCACCGCCATTTTTAAATGGCACCTACGGTCACTCCAGGTAGTGATCGTAGCGCACCCCTGCACTTTTTCTTTTAGTGTTGCTCAATGCCTCTACATTGAGTCATTGTAGCAACACTGAAAAAGTAAAAAAGTGACTCTTGATCGCTTTCTTTGCTCTATTTAGTGCATGATGTGCCAGGCAAACACTGCAGAACTGTTAAAAAAATTTCTCCATATTCAATTTCAACCTGCTCCTGAATGCCTGATCTTGGGCAGTTCAGGTTTAAATGAGAATCAATTAGACTTTAACAAACCATTCAAGGAAATGAATCTTCAGGTTCTAAATTCAGTTGTCACTGTTTTGCTACCATTTGTATTTCTGAGATATATCACTGGTAAACAATAGGCATCTCTTTAAATACCAAAGCAAGCAGAAAAGTGATGTATATGTTTTCACGTGTCCTCACAGTCCTTGTACCATTCAATAAAATCATTAGAGTGGGTTTTAATACCTTAACCCTGATCAGTTACAAACAAAGGGAATGTAAGCATTAGCACCGTTAAGCGTGATAATCCATTTATTATAGCAGCAGATACAAAACCACTTTTTTTGAAGTTCATTCTGCGTATGTTTCATTCTGATAGAAGTCTCGCATGAAACAATTCAGGCTATCAAATATTTCTACTATTGATCTTTCTAACAGATGGAAAGGTGAAAGATAAAATCTTGTTCTGTACAGCGTCTGACAAAATGTTTAAACACTTGCAAGACAAACATATTTTACCCTGAAATGCATCTTAAAAGTTATTTGTTTCACAGTGAAGACAATTTCATAGGTTTGAGGTTTTTTTACTTTCAAAGTCTTAATAATTGTACATAAATTCAATTTAACCTTTCTCTTCAAGATGCAGGTTTATGAACAAGGCAGTACAACTTTTAACAATCTTTAAAGAAGTAATTATAACAAAGTGTCTAACCAGATAAGGTATATTCAGATATTCCCTGACTTTGAAATGTGTCCCGGGGATGCTACTTTTACTCAAAACCCAATTTAATGATATTTATTCTGTGTACCTTAAAAGGATGAAGGACTGAGTTGACTCTGCTGGGAATAGAATCTGCAACAGTTTCTACAGATCAGCCCACTGAGTTATATCACGGGTTAATAAGAATATATATTCTAAAAAGATCTGAAAAAATACCCAATTGTGGAGGTAATACAAACTGGTCATACTGTCTGCATAATTCTGTATTTTCTATGATCTTTTCTGGGTCCATCTTGGATGTTCTTTTTCCACGAATGGTGAAGATCCCCCATATCCTCTTCAGACTACAATCAAAATAATATATATTTTATGTATAGCACGTTCTGGTTGAATAATATCTTATCTCGAGCACTCCATTTATCTTTTTTTCTGTGTTTTTACATCCCATGAAAGGTCTTGGCTTGCCATGGTAAGTTCTCTACTTGATCTTTCTACCATGTCTGTTGCTGCTTCAGGCATTCTCTACGAAGCTTGGGTGCAATCTTAAAAGATGTCACTCTCCAGACCCTGCCCATCCACTAACTGGCTGGTGTACAGTCTGTGTGTTTGACATTTGGTGGAAACACTTGTACATTGTGAGAGGCTTTTGGGTTTTCACACCGGTAGCTTCTAGGTCTTACCGGCAGGGTATCTGATAACTGGCAGGGCGTATGTGTCGATGGCATTGAATTTGTTCCTGAGCTAGATTTTTAGGATCTGTCTTCTGCTTTAGTGGTACTTGGATGTTGCTGTCTTCCTGACCTCTTTATCATGATTTTCATGTGATTGTGCGATACCAAGGTACTTGTAGCAGGTCTGTATGTCTGCTATGTGCCCAGCTGGCAGTTGCCCCCCATCAGTCTTAAGTGTCTTCCCCTCTTTTTACACTTCTCCAGTCCAATGTCATCACTGTGTCGGGTCAGGGGAGTATCGTGCCCCTGAGTAGCAGATGTACTGCCAGTCCAGAGCACACCTGTCACTCCGGGGCACAATGTATCTTATGTATTTCCAGGGGTTTATGTGCTGTGAGTCACTCACTTCAACCAGCACCAAATTTTCTCTATTCGGAGCACACAAACTCCAGAAATAGATAGTGTGGCTCCGTGCACACCTAGCACATATGGAGCATACCTCACTGTGTCATGTGGATCAGCCATGGGCGTCCGCCCCCCCCCCCCCGGATATTCAAGATTCAAGAACAAAAAAAAGTGCCTACCGTTAAGCTCCCTGTTACACTTCTCCTCCATGCATCTTCCCTCCTGCACAGAGGAAGGAACCTCCTGTCTCGTTTTTTGTTTTTCTTAACTTAATTGATGGTGCCCGACTTCAATAAAGTAAAAAAAAAAAAAAAACGTGACCGAAGCTTCCTTGCTCCGTGCAGGAGGGAAGATGCATGGAGGAGAACACCGGAGAGCAGCAACAAGGAGTTAAGTGCTGGGGAATGGGGGGGAGGAGGGGGGCAACAAACTAGCAAATCCTGGCATATTGAGTGACACAATCTGGCATACTGAGAGGCAAAACCTGGCTTATTGAGTGACAAAACCTGGCATATTGAGACACAAAATCCTGGCATGTTGAGGGGCAAAATCTTTGCATATTGAGGGGCAAAATCCTGGCATAGAGTGGCAATATTCTGACATATTGAGGGGTTAAATAGTGGCATATTAAATGGCTAAATCCTGGTATACTGAATGGCTAAATCCTGGCATATTGAATGTCTAAATCCTGCCATATAATGACAGTAAAAAATGCCCCCCCCCCCCCTGAAAAAATTTCTGCGCATGCCCGTGGGATCAGCTAGTCTTTTCTTATTTAGAGGAGGTGGCTGATGGTGGTTCCATACACATATACACACACACATATATCTATCTATCTCAACACTATCTATATCTATATCAACACATACATACCGTAGGCTGAGAAATGTTGAATTATTATTATTATTAATATGGGTAATTTTGTTTTCTGCATCTATCATAGTAATCAACTCCACAAGCCACTTTTCAATGCACTGCAGTTATGAAGGACTTATAGAGGACATTTATGTCTTGTTTGCTTTGAAAGGCCTCATCACCATCTTCTGTTTTTTTATTTGTCAGGCATAAAGTGATGGTGCTCACACTACTGACAACTACTGTACGTCTATATATTATCAAAAGCCTTCACATTGTCTGGCAGATCCTCGGAAGCTTACAAAAATCTCAACTTTTAATCTCTAGATTGTCCATTTGTTCGACTTCTTTGTTCTTATTCTATTGTCTCTCCGCTTTTGTCTTTTCATTTTTTTTTGTTTGGCTTGCAGTACAAATCACCCATCTCCTGCTATTGTATAACCATGCAATTTTACAACAATACTATTCACTCATTGTCATCCCTTTTGTGTCAAACATTGCATTTAGGCACCAAAAGGGTTAACATTTGCAACTTTACTCATCATGACTGATGTAATCAAGCCATCTGTCTCCCATCCCAAGTGTGTCTTATCAATTATATGACCATTTATTTTAAATATGTTTCGGAAACATGTTTTTATTATGTAATTACAAATGTTAAATAAATATGTTGCTTTGAAAACAATATGCAGAATAATTAGGAATAAAACAGAAATAATGCAAACAACCTAATTGTGTTGTGAATTAAGAAAATGGGTTTCTCTTACAACAGGGTATCTCCAGGGAGTGATTGCCTGCAGGTGGTGCTGTGATTCAAGAATTAGCTCACTACTAAGCCCTTATTATATGCACAAAATGTGAGTTTAGAAGTCTAATGCTATCAGCTTAGGGACACTATAAATATCGCACATACTCTTCAAGCGAGTCTTGCCTGAGGTTGTTTAAAACGTAAAGCAAACAACAAAAATGCTGTTTGGCAAAACTGTAATATAAAAAAAAACACATGTAGCTTAGTCCACAGATTCATCATGAAGTTACTGAAAAAACACAGAACCTTCTTCCTTTACTTTCCTTTATTGACAAACCAACTTCCCGTGTGCATAAGATACATTATTTATACAGCATTATTTATTTAACTATAAAGTGCATGGTTAATTTGGATATCATTAAAGTGAAAGGACACCATTTCCTAAAGCCAAGTATCTTGAAAATTCGGAAATGTTATTTAGCAATATTTACTTTAGGCTTCACTGAGTACACTTGTTAAAAATGTAGGTACATTCCAGGGATGAAGCCAAGTTTGATGCATCTGATGCATATTTCTAAATTTTACATTGGCATACAAATGTATGCAGTACATTCTTAGGAATCCCTTTCACAAAGTGTTGCAAGAGTATTAAAAAGCAGATGGAGGCTCAAAGCAGTGAATATCGAATAGAATATCTGCAGATTTAGTGCATGTCTTTGTAAATGAGAAACAAGCAAAAACTGTACAATGCACAAGTTATATTCCAGATGCAACAAACTTAATCAAATGTAACAAGTGCACGTATCACCAGTCTCAACTCAGATTTCTATTTAAAATGATCAGTCAGTGCCATAAAGTGAAATCATTGTAGCCCCGTGAGGAAGTTGAATGATATCAGTGAAACGCATAGGGCTCTGTTCCTTCTTACTGCCATTTTCATTCCCGGTCCCTCTTTCTGGTTGAATGGATTTCCTTTCTATCGTACTATACATCGCTGCTTAAAATCTATATAGCTGTTTTTTCCTGCATTGGAGGTGTAGTGTCCAGCTATATATCACGTCAAATAATTCTATTTTGCTATGCCGGGAGTGGGAGAACCCGGGATGGGGGCTACATTATAAGCGCTTTTGCATTTTATAATTTATTTTATGAAATGTGATTTTTGTGAGTGCACATTTTAACCCCTTGCCGTCATTGGACGAAGTGTTGCCGATATATGACAGCCCAACTGTAGATGCATTGCGCAACACAAGAAAAAACCAACCGCTGGACGCTTTTTCGATCACTCCCCTGATTTAAAATGCCAGTTTTAAAGGTGCAGTGAGACTGGAAATTCCATTCATATGAATTAAATTATTCTCGTTGGTTCCTGCAGAAAAGTAAAAAGGAAATTTGACTTTTACTCAGCTTGTTTGGAAAGCTGGTTTCTTGCTAACTGCTGTAATTTCACAATTTCATCTGGCTGTAAGTATTTTATATTTTAAGCAATGCAAAATGTAAAACATGCATTTAAAAGTACTTTGAAAGCACATTAATATGCGTTTATATTTGTAAGATGCATTTTGGGCACTAATCAGTCCCTTTAAGAGATCATACTGTGTACAAGAGCAAGTCTATTACAATCCATATTGCAAATAAACAATTGGATTAAATACTATTTTCTTCACTTACCTAACTCCGTGAGTGCCATTTTCTTCTGCATTTTCCTCTTCGTTTGATGCATCTTTCAATCGGCGTCGGCTGGCAGAGGCACCCGGATAGACACAAGGGAATTACTTTACCTCAATTTGAACTGACCCGCTGTATGAAAGCCTGCATTTCGTCTTGCGTTGTGGATCTATTACAATCCATACAATGTAATCTATTCCAGCAGCAAAAAAAAAAAAGTTATATGCTCAGTGTCTATATAATCAGAGCTCCCGCACCTGGTAATCACCGAGGCGGGCTTGAGCAAAATATTAAAATGTGATGTATGCATAATGCCTGCACACTGTAAAAAAGCCTGTACACTACACAAGCAGTAATCTTTATCTTGCACCAAAGTGAGTTTGGGAACTAGATTGTCCCTTGATATTGCCTTGCCAGTTCCCTGCAATTGCCTCTTTCATGAATAAAGCTTATAGTGTTTATACTGTGAATGAAGGACACAGAAATGTTAAGAATGACTAAATTTCCAGCAAATGAAGTACCGTATTTGCTCGATTATAAGACGACCCTGATTATAAGACGACCTCCCAAAATTTGTATATTCCTTTAGGAAAAAAACTAAAAGCCTGAATAAAAGACTACCCTATAGGAAAAAAAGTTTAACTTGTATATATGTAAATTGCTTTTTAATATTTAATAAAAAATGTATATTATAAAAATGCATTTCTTGTTTTTATTTCCTTTTTATGTGCCAGTGCGGCCTCTCTCCCCCTCCCCCAGCTGTCTCTCTCCCCCCCAGCATTGTCTCTCCCCCCCCAAACTTCTTCTCTCTCTCTCCACCTCCCTTGTCTGTCTCCCCCGTCCCCTTGTCTGCCTCCCCCTCCCCTTGTCTATCTCTAACCCCCCCTTGTCTGTATCTATTCCCCTCTTCACTCTCCCTCCCTCCCTCCCCTTGTCTGTGTCTCCCCCCTCCCTCCCCTTGTCTGTCTGTATCCCCCCCCCTTGTCTGTGTCCCCCCCTCCCCCTAACCTGGTTTTGTTCCCTGGTGGCTAGTGGGGGCAGCCGGGGGATGTCTGCATGATACGTGCAGACATCCTCCATGCTGCCCGACATGGCAGTCTATTATGACGGACAGCTGTCATAATAGTCTGCCGTGTCGGGCAGCATGGATGATGTCTGCACGTATCGTGCAGACATCCCCCAGCTGCCCGATTCACCCTGGTGGCTAGTGGGGCAGCAGAGGATGACTGCGCGATGAGCGCAGACCTCCCCTGCTGCCGCCCGGCACGACCGCCGGGACTTCTGTGACGAAAGCGTAAGTACCCGGCTTCTTCATAGAAGCCCCGGCGGTCGTGCCGGGTGGAAGCAGGGGAGGCTGCGCTCATCGCGCAGACATCCCCTACTGTTAGAGAGGGGGATTCAGGTCCCCTGCAGCTCTGCTGGGGACCTGGATCCATGTCTTATAATCTGACCTCAATTTGAGGTCAGATTATAAGAAGACCTCGAATGTAAAACGAGGGGGATTTTTCAGAGCATTTGCTCTGAAAAAAACCTTGTCTTATATTCGAGCAAATACGGTACTTCACTCTGTAGCAACATATGCTAATGAACCTATGTAATAGAAAATAATTAATTTAAGTAATACAGCAATGGGCACAAAATGGGAAGAACTAATACATGTAAAACTTATTTCCTTCAGAGCTATTTGGAAGAATTGGAGAATTTTTCTATCTCAGCTACTTTAGCCTTATATTTTAAATTCCCTAGTCAGTTCCCTGAAATTCCCTGTTTCATGAATATATGTAATAGTACGTGTTCCATTATAACCAATATTTTAACCAGCCTAATGGTATTTTTTTTTTTTTAAATGTAACCTCTTAAAATTCTGGAGATAAGGCATTGATTTGTCTTTTAAAAGGCATTATCAGCTGGAAATGAACAGACTAGCCCAAGGTCATTCCTTCTTTCCATGGTCTCTGACATGTTTTAAATGTAACAGACGTGAACATTGATTTGATATATTCTTAATTAGATAAAGACAAAGGATAGTTAGTTTGTTTGTGAAAGCATTATGTTTCCTAATAATGGAAAGAAATTATCTAATTTAGAATGCTGTCATGTGTATCATGTCTTTCATTTCATGAAAGATTATATACAATTTGACATTGTTTTGGTTTTAGCGGTAAAATAATGATTCACTGCCCGCTGGTAACGCAACAATTGAGGTAGATATCAATATCAAACACACTAAAAACTCAATGCTTTTTATGTGTTTAGCTGAGCAGTTAAAAACATGGCATTGAAACATTGTATGGTGCTGCAATTTTTGCTAATTAATTTAACCACAAAAAAAGCATGTCTAATGTGCATCTAGCTTATTTCATTCTCAGAAATACAGACAAAATTGAGGCGCATGTACCGGGAAGAGAAACAGAAAAAATAATAGTGCAACACAATATATTCAATTGGATGTATTACGAGATGCTGAGGGGGTACACTCACAAAGGAGTAATAAATTCAGGCTCATCAAAGTAGTGTGGTCATTCGGTTTAATCCATTAACTAAAAACACAATTAGATGAGGGAAAGGATTGCCACCTTGGCCCTCCAGGTTGCCCACTTGTATGTAGATAACTTCTACACAAGTGTACCTTTGTTCAAGCTACTGTACTGCTTTGATACAGTAGCATGCGGTACTGTATGCCAGAACCGCATAGGTTTCCCCAAAGATCTGGCACAAACCCGGTTAAGAAGTGGGGAGACCTCAGCTCTGCGCCAAGAGGTGCTCTTGGATGTAAAGTACAGAGACAAGAAGGATGTATGTCTTCTCAGCACCATACATACTGAAAGGACTGTGGAGGTCACTGTACGTGGCAGAGCTGAGGTCACCAGAAAGCCAGTGTGCATCAGGGCCTACAATAAGCATATGGGTGGGGTTGATCTCTCAGATCAGCTGCTACAGCCCTACCTCATCATGAGGAAATCAAAAGCGTGGTACAAGAAGGTGGCAATTTACCTAATGCAGATAGCAACCCACAATGCTTTTTTGCTCTGCAAAAAAGCAAACCCCAGAATGAGACTGACATTTTTGCAGTTCCAGCTCAAGGTCATTTCGGGGATCTTGTACCACGATGCACCTGGTCCCCGGGCGGTCATGGGGGAGAGTAGGGTTGGGGCTACTCATTTTATTTTTAAAATCCCCCCTACTCTAAGGAAACAGAACCCCCCCAAAAAAGTGCAGAGTGTGCTGCAGCAAGGGGCAGAGAAAGGACACCACTTTTTTACTGTCCTGATTGTCCTGGACAACCGGGACTCTGTATTGGCACATGTTTTAAAGTGTATCACACCGTAGCCCATTTTTAATGTTTTTTTTTTACTGTTCCTATATCAGATTTTTTATTCTTTTACTTCATGTTCTCCTACATCACAATAAAAAAAAAGTGTGTGTAAAAAGCAAGATTGAAAAATTACTACCGCACACTTACTCCATTATTGTTTTTGATAAAATAGTTGCATCAGAGACATCAATTCACCCCATATGCAATACTTGGGGTGAAAACTTTCTAAATATGTACACTTTCATGGCAAAAAAACTAAATAGGGTATGCAAAAGTCCCCAAGATGAAGATAGGCCTATTCAAACAAATAACTCAAATTCAATCCAAAGGACCAAGACCTTCAATTGTGCCTCAACCTTCCCAAAAATCCTCGCAAACCTATGCATGGGGGGCATACGTATACTCAGGGGGCCTTGTAGAAAACAACCTGGAGTGTTTTCTTGCAGTAATTTATAACAGGCTCTCCTAAATCACCATCAAAAAGGAATGTGGGTGGAAAAAACAAGATTGAAAAATTACCACCACACATGTTCTCTCAATTTTTTCTGACTAAATGGTTTCATCAGAGACATCAATACACCCCATATACAATACCTTGGGGTGCCAACTTATAAAATATATACACTTACATGTCAATAATTTTCACAGTGTCTGCGAAAAAGTCCCCAAAAGAAGATGGGTAAACGAATATGACAAATTTGAAAAATGTCTGCATATGTCCCAAATTTGGCATTGCATCCCAACAATCCAAGAAACCTATGCATGGGTGGAATCAATGTACCCAGGAGATGTAGCTGAACACATATTGGGGTGTTATTTGACACTGACACATACAAGATCTGTAAATTCATGTTTGAAGTACAATGTATGTAAAAATACACAAACAATTACTACCCCAAGGCTGGTGGTATAATTAGTTTATGGAAAGTGTTAAAAAACTACCATTTGAAATACCCTAGGGCAGCGGTGGCGAACCTATGGCACGCGTGCCACTACTGGCACACCGAGCCCTCAGTTGTGGCACGCGGCCAGGTTCAGCTCTCACCGCTTATCTGCTCCGTTGTCCTGGAGGTGCAGGCATCAGCGTAATAGAAGGGCGCCGCCGGTTATCTGCTTCTTCTCCAGATGATTGGCACATGCGCGTTCTGTGAAGAAGCTTTCAAGTCGGAAAGCAATTAACTGTTTGCTTTCCGACTTGAACGCTTCTTCACATAACGCACATGCGCCAATCATCTGGAGAAGAAGCAGGTGACCGGCAGCACACGTCTATTACACTGATGCCTGCATCTCCAGGATAACGGAGCAGATTATCGGTGAGAGCTGAACCTGTCTGTGTGTGTGCATTTGTGAGTATAAGTGTGTGTGTGAGTGTGTGTGTGTGTGTGTGTGTGTGTGTGAGTATGAGTATAAGTGTGTGTATGAGTATGATAAGTGTGTGTGTGTGTGTGTATGAGTATGATAAGTGTGTGTGTGTGTGAGTATGAGTATGATAAGTGTGTGTGTATGAGTATGAGTATGATAAGTGTGTGTGTGTGAGTATGAGTATAAGTGTGTGCGAGTATGAGTATAAGTGTGTGCGAGTATGAGTATAAGTGTGTGTGAGTATGAGTATAAGTGTGTGTATGAGTATGAGTGTCTGTATGAGTATAAGTGTGTGTGTTTGGGTATAAGTGTGTGATTATGAGTATAAGTGTGTTTAGGAGTATAAGTGTGTGTGGGAGTATAAGTGTGTGTGTATGAGTATAAGTGTGTGTGTGTATGAGTGTCTGTATCAGTATATGTGTCTGTATGAGGATAAGTGTGTGTGTGTTTGGGTATAAGTGTGTGTGTATGAGTATAAGTGTGTGTGTATGAGTATATGTGTGTGTGTATGTGTGAGTATAAGTATGAGTGTGTGAGTATAAATGTGTGTGTGTATGTGTCAGTATAAGTATGAGTGTGTGTGAGTATAAATGTGTGTGTGAGTTTGAGTATAAGTGTGTATGCGCATGAGTATAAGTATAAGTGTGTGTGAGTATGTGTGTGTGAGTATAAGTGTGTGTGAGTATAAGTGTGTGTGTGAGTATGTGTATTAGTGAGTATGTGTATGAATGTGAGTATATGTATAAGTGTGAGTATGTATGAGTGTGAGTATGTATGAGTGTGCGTGTGTATGAGTGTGCGTGTGTATGAGTGTGCGTGTGTGTGTATGAGTATAAGCGTGTGTGAGTATGCGGTGTTGGCACTTTGTGGTCTGCAAATTTGTGTCGGTCAAAAATTGGGCACTCGGGACCAAAAACGTTCGCCATCACTGCCCTAGGGTGTCTAGCTTTCAAAAATATACGGTTTGATGGGGGTAAAATACATTGGCCGGCTTTCAAAATGGGACATGGGCGCAGGTTGTCTGCACGTCAAAATTCCAAGTCTGAAATTCAGAATGCGCACCTCCCAATTGTGGTCCTTTAGCCCCCAAATAACCTAACAAACCTATGCATGGGTGGTATCCCAGTACTCAGGAGATGTTTCTGAACACATATTGAGGTGTTGTTTGACTGTAACACCTAACAGTATCTGTGAATGTACTCCTAAAGTGCAGTGAATGTGCAAGAAAACACACACAAAATGATTACCCATAGGCTGGTGGTAGAATTAGTGCATGGAAAGTGTAAAAAAAACTACCATTTGAAATACCCTAGGGTGTCTAGTTTTCAAAAATATATGGTTTGATGGGGGTAAAATACATTGGCCGGCTTCCACAATGTGCCAAATGGGACATAGGCGCAGGTTGTCTGCACGTCAAAATTCCAAGTCTGAAATTCAGAATGCGCACCTCCCAATTGTGGCCCTTTACACAAACCTATGCATGGGGGGTATACCTGTACTCAGGAGATGTTGCTGAACACATATTGAGGTGTTGTTTGCAGTACCCCATTAGATATTCAGGAAATGTTTACATGAATTTCACTCAGCTTAAAAAAATCTATTTTTTTTTTTACATGTGTGCAAACTTTGGCAAAGGTTGGGGGTAAAATGGCTACATGAAAAGTGTCAAAATACCCCTAGTTAAATACCTTTAGATGTCTAGTTTTGAAAAATATGTACATGTGGGGGGTAATTTAGTGATTCATGACCAATATCAGCAGGGCCGGACTGGGAAAAAATAGAAGGGAAAATCATGCATTTTAAAAAGCACATCTGAACAGTGTATTATTTATAGATAAGACTGATATATAAGCCTGTCTAGGGCAATATATATACCTCCAGTATGTACACAGAGTTATATGAATTGCCCTGTGCAGAGGTATATATCAGGGCAGTGTGTGAGACATATCCTGTCTCTCGCATATCTGTAGCCTGTCTCTCTCTGTCCTTTCTGTGGCGTCTCTCTCTCTGTCCTTTCTGTGGCGTCTCTCTCTCTGTCCTTTCTGTGGCGTCTCTCTCTCTCTCTCTGTCCTTTCTGCGGCGTCTCTCTCTCTCTGTCCTTTCTGAGGCGTCTCTCTCTGTCCTTTCTGTGGCGTCTCTCTCTCTCTGTGGCATCTCTCTCTCTCTCTGTGGCGTCTCTCTCTCTCTGTGGCGTCTCTCTCTCTCTCTCTCTCTGTGGCGTCTCTCTCTCTCTCTCTCTCTCTCTCTCTCTCTCTCTCTCTCTGTGTCCTTTCTGTGGCATCTCTCTTCCCCCCTTCCCCCTTAGTGTCTTTCACCCCCTCCCCTCCCCCTGTAGTGTCTTTCACCCCTTTCCCCCTGTAGTCTTTCACCCCTTCTCCCTGTAGTCTTTCACACCCTCCTCTCCCCCTGTAGAGTCTTTCACCCCCCCTTCCCCCTGTAGTGTCTTTCACCCCCCTTCTCCCTGTAGTGTCTTTCACCCCCCCCTGTAGTGTCTCCCCCCCCCCCTGTAGTGTCTTTCACCCCCTCCCCTTTCCCCTGTATGTCTCACTCACCTTGCTTTCTCTGCTTCCCATCCCGCCGCCGGAACTGCTGCTGGATCATCCGGCGGCAGCGGGCGAACTTCTTAAAGCGGCGACGGCCGCCGAATTGCTTAAAGTGGCGTTGCCACTTAAAGCAATTCGGCGGCCGTCGCCGCTTTAAGAAATTCGCCCGCTGCCGCCGGATGCTGCAGCAGCCGAACTCTTCACTTTAAGTGGCCAAGGCGGCCCCGGGGCAGGCGGCCCACCGGGATTTTTCCCGGTATCCCGGTGGGCCAGTCCGGCCCTGAATATCAGTGTTACAATGTTAGTATCGATAATTTGAGAAAAATTGTTTTGAAAAAGCATTGCACAGCTTATAATTATTGCCCTGTAACCTGAATAAAAAAACATAAAAACATGGGGTATTTCTAAACTCAGGACAAATATTAGAATCTATTTAGCAGGGTTTTGTGCTCAGGTTTGTAGATGAGTATAAGATTTTTCAAATCAAAGTCTATATATGTTATGATAAAAATAATGGTATCAAATGAAAGCCCAACTGATGCCGAAAAAAACAATATATAATTTGTGTGTGTACGCTAAATGAGAGTTCAACACAAACACCTTAGTAATGTTAAAACAGCCATTGTCACCAAGGGAAAGTAAAGGCAAAAAAGTCTTGTCCTTAAGAGGTTAAACTATATGTTGCATTTTTATTATTCTACCCAAAATTCATAATTTTCCATTGATCTGCCCAGTTACCAAATTTGTCCAAATCTTCTTGTAGTGAAGATACATCTAGTTCAGTAAATTTGTGTCATCAGCAAACACTAAGACATGGCTCCCTATGCCCTCTGGGAGATCATTAATAAATAAATTAAAAAGAAGAGGACCCAGGTCAGAACCCTGAGGTACTCCATTTATCACATCTGTCCAATTTCCCATTTACCACCACCCTTTGCATTCTATCTTTCAACCAATTGCCAATCCACAAACAAACCTCTGGCCTAAACCTATTTCAGTCAATATCTACAGTAACCTTTTAGGTGGAACTGTATGCCTTAAAGTCTAAATATATCACATCCACTGCAGCACCCATATCTATAATTTTACTCACCTCCTCATAGAATGTAATTAAGTTAGTTTGACAAAATCTGTCTTTCACAAATCCATGTTGGCACCTGCTAATGAGATTCCTGTTCAATATGAAATCTTGAATATATTCCCTTAGCAGCCTTTCAAACAGTTTCCCCACCACAGATGTCAAGCTTACAGGTCTGCAATTGCCTGGCTGGGATTTTGATCCCTTTTTAAATATGGGCACCACATCAGCTTCACACCTATATGTGGGCACCATCACTGAAATAAAAGAATCCATGAAAATCAAAAATAACTATCTGGCCAGGACCTGGCTTAGGTCTTTAAGTACCTGTGGGTGTATACCATACGGCCCCGGGGCTTTGTCAATTTTATCACCATATAATTGTTTTAAATATCTGCTTTCTCTCTGTCTCCACTGACTCAGATAACAAGGACCCAACATTTTCAGCCTTTAATTTTTTTTATCATTTATATATTTAAAGATTTTTTGGGGGGGATTCCTCTTGCTCTCCTTAGCAATTGTTTTTTCATTCTGCAATTTAGCCAATTTAGCCAAATCCCATAGTACTATGGTGACTGAAGTGGTACCATTGTGTTTTTTATTCTTATATGAGAACTGTGGGACAGACTTGCTCTTTGCACCCATTATTAAGTAATGTGCGCTTCCTTACATTTCTAGTATGGGCATATTACGTTTGAACTCAGAAGGAATCCATAGGTATTGACTTGATGTTTCGAGACCAGTTTGTATCTTAATAAAGAGGTGCCATGTGTTCTCAAAACATTGATTAAGTAAATATATTTTCTAACCTTGAATAGCTGTGGGTTCTTGCTGTGCTCCAGGATTCATGTTATTTCAGTAATGCTTGATTAATAATGTACATTCTCTGCTCAGTGTTCCCAATTTGAGCACATACACAAAATTCTAATCTTCAAGTTTAAAACTCTTTTCCTTGAAATAAAACAAAAAACAATGTTATAGAACCAATATCTTTCAAATATTGTTCTAAATAAAGTACTAATTTGTGTATTTTGTATACTATCTCTTTCTACCTTTATGTGACCTTGGGTTTTTCATATTTTATGCCGCTGTATTAATTAATTTATTATTATTATTATTATGTATATTTGTGGAACATTGATCTCCTACTTGAAATAGTCCAGCGAACTTATTTGCAAAACAGTAAACATAAAAATAAGAAAGAAAATCCTCATATGCATCAATCATTGTTTTAAGCATCAACACATACTAATAACAACCACATCACTGCAACACACGCTTTTAATGTTTTTATTTTATTGTCAGAATAAAGCAAAATGTTCTGTTGATTTTTGATGCAGTGAAGTCAGACTTTATAGTGATCAAAGGTCAAAAAATCTTTTACATGTATCCCTTTTGCTTGTCAGTCTTTGAGAAATGGATTCAAGATACAAGTCTGGAGAGCCACCATTTGACATAATTTAATGATCTAATAACATTATATTCAGTCTGAGTCAACAGAATGAAAAAAGATCTAATTTTATTTTGTGTGCTGTAGAGACTTAATGAGCACAACATTTAACCACTGTATGCTGATGCAGTATTATATTACAAAAGGTTGTTGTTTTGCAATAACTTTTATTAGCAAGCATTTCTGTATAGACACAAGTGGGAGTGGTGCCCAGATGGTAATAAGTTTGGATGAGCTAAATATTTTTGCAGAACTAAGGAGTAATAGTTTATTATTCTGTCACTGTCTCTGCTTTTGACTAATGGCACTGCTCTACAGTATATGCTGCTAGAAACATTATGCTGGTTTATGTTAGTGATTGATAATGTGTAAGTATAATAATCATTGCCGTCACTCAGAATGCGTATTGGTGGCAGTGCCTGAGTTTAACAGCAGATTCCCTTACTTCCTCTTTTCTACTTCAACCCCGTTAAAAAAAAGCATTATTAACCATGAGTTACAGAACAAAACCATATAGAAACATAGAATGTGTTGGCAGATAAGAACCATTCGGATCCATCTAGTCTGCCCAATTTTTTGAATACTTATACAATATGGTTGCATTTTGTCACCCTACAGATCCAAATCTGATCCTATTTATTCTGACAGTCAGGGATCTGTTTAATGGTAGGCATAATTACCCACTATGACTGATGTGACATTGTTATAATATTGTGACATGAGGGATAGCTTGAGAAAATGGATTACTGGTCATTATCTATCTATTAATGTCTTAAGTTTCCACCAGGCAAAAGAAATAGTGGGATCTTGACCCTGCCCTAAATTTTACTAATAGCAATTATTGAGTAGAATTTAACTAATAGCATCTAATTGTATTTATATAATAATAATAATAATAATAACAACAATATTAATATTATTGTAAAATATGTGAAGTGTATGGTTACTTATAAAGATTTGTTCTACAGCCAATGCTATATTATTAATGTATTTTAATTTTGGCCTGAAGCTCGGTCTGTTTTAAACCATTGTTTATTGTTGGATACATTTGTCCTGCTCAGGGTTTCACTTTAATCATATTTTGGTGTCATACTTTATGGTTGAAAATTGATAGATAAAAAAGGGGCAGAAGTACAGCTCTGAATGAGAGGCATGAATGAGAAAGAATGTTCTTGCTCTTGGCTTCAAGCCACACATAATCCATGGTTATACGGCAAAGAACACCTTGTGCACAAGGAACCTTGATGGGAAGGATGCTAGAGTTTCGTGGACTCAGAAATGTGTGATGTAGCAAGATAACAAAATTCATATTGAAACTAGGAAATAGAGGGGGTCACTTCCTTATATTTGGTATTGAAATGACTGGATTCTACTAGATTTTAAGGTTTTGAACTAACCAACAATAAAATATATACCTGTAAAGAGATATAATAAAAACTCACTCTAACAAAATAGTTATATGAAAAGTATGACCAGGATCACCAGGTGATCCTCCATCAGAGTGATCTGAAGGTCTAGGAAGGACAACTCCGTTTTACTCCATACATAGGTAAAACATAAATTCAGGTAATTTTAATTAATATCCTCCACAAACTTTTTGAGTTGGTCCACTGAGCCACCCCATAACATTAGAATGTCATCGATGTATCTGACCCAAAGGGCCATGTGCGCCCCCACCACCTCTGACATGGTACCATGTATAATCTCTTTTTCACAGAATCCGAGGTTCAAGCATGTATGGATGGGGACCCACGTGGCCCCGATGGCCATACCTCTCTGTTGAAGATAGAACTTCTGATCAAAGGTAAAGAAGTTATTAGTTAGATTTTTTAAGGGAGTCTGCCCAATTTATTTATTTATTAGGCTTTAACAGATTTACATTTATCTCATTTTTTGGCTGATGAGACTGGGTTTTCTGTTAATGAATGATATAATTATTTTGTCTAATCCCAGTACTACCAGCCAACCTATGAGCTCATTTTACCTCTATAGATAGAGTCTCTTTGTGTATATTGTATCTCTTTTATATGTGTTTTGTATGTGATTATCACATGTTCACTTGTTGATTACTTATTTAATAAATTTATCTATACTTTTCATATACCTATTTTGTTAGAGTGCCTATTTATCAGATCACTTTACGGGTATATCTTTTATACCTGATTAGTTCTATGCTATATTACCGTATTTGCTCGATTATAAGACAAGGTTTTTTTCAGAAAAAAAAATCAGAAAAATCCCCCTCGTCTTATAATCGAGGTCGTCTTATAATCTGACCTCAAATTGAGGTCAGACTATAAGACATGGATCCAGGTCCCCAGCAGAGCTGGCTCCCCTGCTGCCGCCAGGCACGACCGCCGGTGCTTCTATGATGAAGCCGGGTACTTCCGGCTGCGTCACAGAAGTCCCGGCGGTCGTGCCGGGCGGCAGCAGGGGAGGTCTGCACTCATCGCGCAGACATCCTCTGCTGCCCCACCACGATACATGCAGACATCCTCCATGCTGCCTGACACAGCAGTCTATTATGACGGACCAGCTGTCCGTCATAATAGACTGCCGTGTCGGTGTCACATCAGCGCCGTCGCTCTGCAGGACACGCGCTTCTTCTGCGAGTGTAATACTTACCACAAGGTCTTGTCCCGGATCCGCTGCTATGGTTCCAGAAAATGTATGCATGCGCTTACGCAGTGCAGCGCATACTCCTCCACACTATACGCTGCCTAAGAATTAGCTATTGCCATAGAAGTCCCTTCCACACGGCCGTGCCATCTTGGTTTTATATGCTACTTCCTAGTTTGCTTTCCAAGCCTCACTTTCATCCCAGAGGCGGAGACTTGCCTTGGAGGGATATTGAAAGGCTCAGTCTGCATTCAACCTAGTGCCTTGAGCCTTTACTAGCGTTTTTGTACTTCCTATTCTATATTACTGTTGCCGAACTTTGCTAACCTGACCTTGCCTGTTTGCCGCCTGTCCTGACATGTTGCCTGTTTTGACTTCGCCTGAACTCTGCCAGCCTCGACTTATCGCCTGCCTGACTACTCTTTTGCCTGTGTCCCTGTTACCTTCGCCTCGGTCCTGTTGCAGCTTCCAATCCTGTACCTCCGCTTCGGTCCTGTTACAGCTTCTAGTCCAGTACCTTGGTTTCAGCTTCGATACTCTGGTAGTAGTGCAGAGTGCAAAAGACCTGGGCAAACGAAACCTGAGGCTCAACCATAAGGTGGACTTCCTTCAGGCGGAAGAATTCTGTTCTATTACCGGGGTTTGTTGCACTAACCTCTATTTCTCTGCAAAGCAGTTCCAACCTCGCTCCAGAACGTGACAGTTATCACAGGCCTTACTATGGAACCCGCAGTGTTTCAGAATTTCATGAATGATATCTTCCGTGATATGTTATTGTCCCATGTCATGATATACTTGGACGATATTCTAATCTACTCCCGAGATATCCACGTATCGTGCAGACATCCCCCGGCTGCCCCCACTAGCCACCAGGGACCAAGAAAAAGGTGAGGGGGAGGGAGGGAGGGGGTAGAAAAGACATGGGGGACAGGGACAGAGGGGGGACAGGGACAGCAACAAGGGGAGGGAGGGGGTTAAGAGACAGAGACAAGGGGAGGGAGGGGGTTAAGAGACAGAGACAAGGGGAGGGAGGGGGTTAAGAGACAGAGACAAGGGGAGGGAGGGGGTTAAGAGACAGAGACAAGGGGAGGGAAGGGGTTAAGGGACAAGGGGAGGGAGGGGGTTAAGAGACAGAGACAAGGGGAGGGAGGGGGTTGGAAGAGACAGAGACAAGGGAGGAGAGAGAGAGAGAAAAATGGGGGCAAGGGAAAAAGAAGGCAGCATTGGCACATAAAAAGAACTAAAAACTAGAAATACATTTTTTTATATCATAATTTTTTATTAAAAAGGCAATTTACATGTGAATATATACAAGTTGAACTTTTTTCCTATAGGGTAGTCTTATATTCAGGCTTTTAGTTTTTTTCCTAATGGAATATCCAAAGTTTGGGGGGTTGTCTTATAATCAGGGTCGTCTTATAATCGAGCAAATACGGTAGATCTGAGGCACCACACTATTAATGATTTTATACCTTTTAGTGGTGATCAATAAGGTACTAATTAGTACGTGATGCCAGGTGTACCACATTTTGGATTTTAAGGTTTTGGCTGAGACCATGTCTCATTATGGTCTGATCAATCTTGTTTGTAATTATGCACCAGCTTGGGCTTTTGGGAAGACTAGCTGGACCGAATGGTTCTTATCTGCCGACACATTCTATGTTTGATGATTGAATAAAGGTTGCTTTCAAAGGTTCTATAGAATACACTTTTAATGTATATTTCATACAAAATTCATAGTTTCCGCTTTTGTCTAATTTTTCTTTTTTCTTTGTGTTACCCGGTCATGTTTTTCATTTTCCACTTTTACTTTTATTGGGATGTTGTAAATTAATTATAGTTATAAAAGGCCATTAATTCATCTAAAGGCAATGCCATTCTACCTTTTGATGACTATGCATATCCATAAAAATACAATTCTAATTTCACCCCCATTAAATATACAATGTTTTGCAGGGTTAAACATTGACTGTACATGAAACAGTGACTTTACAGCTACTTTACTGAGTTCTGAGAAGAAAAAAAAGGCTGAACCTTCAGTAAACACTTGTAATGGATGAGACCCGTTCCCAGAGTTAAACACATTACACAAATAATTATGATTTAGCATTCCTCTCGTGTAATAATTTTCTTCAGTTGGGATATTGACATGGAAAACACAGTAACCAAAGTATACGGTGAAACATACATCATAATAATAAAAACTGGGTATGTGTGTTTACAATGCAGTTTGGTTTGTAGAAGATGTATAAGGTTGTTGCACACAGGCATAGTGTGTAATAATGGTACTATGTGTATGCCAATATATAACACTTATTGCCAACAAATGTATAATGAATCAGAGACTTTTAAACACCTAATAAGTGTTTGAGAACCTCCATAAAACCAAATTAACAAAGCTTTGAGCCACATATTCATGTTTTTAATTGGAAATGGGAAGCAGGTGATTTAGTAATAACATAGAAAGAAGAAAATTACAGCTAAACATTTAAGAAATGTAAAAACAGCCTCTGTCCTACATTCCAAAAATAGTCTCATCCTTAAGGGTTTAAGCAAAATTCATTACATTGGACCTTGGCAGAAACTTACAGAGTAGATAGGAAAAAAGAACCAAGTGTAGCTACACTTTTTATTCTTAATAGTCGGTTCATATCAACATTTTACATCTTTTTGCAAAACTGAGCATAATTAACCCCTTAGTGACAAGACATTTTCACCTTGACTTTCCCTTGGTGACAATGGCTGTTTTGAGATTTCTGGGGTGTTTGTGTTTAGCTGCAATTTTCTTATTTCTCAGATACTATACCCACACAAATTATATGTTGGTTTTATTGTCATAAGAAGGGCTTTCATTAGATACCATTATGTTCATCATATCTCATAATTTACTACAAAAAAAATCATAAAATATGATGAAAAATTAAAAAAAACAAAACTTTTTTTAACTTTGACC
Organism: Pelodytes ibericus; assembly: GCA_036172795.1. Lineage (NCBI taxonomy): Eukaryota > Metazoa > Chordata > Amphibia > Anura > Pelodytidae > Pelodytes > Pelodytes ibericus. The sequence continues at coordinate 154,937,210 of CM069858.1, forward strand.
TAAAATATAATTTAGACAAATACAATCATTAAAAAAGACCCCATCTAAAAAGTTTCTAAATGTTGTCCCGAGTTCAGAAATATGCATTTCCATATTTTTTGGTATTTTTTTGCGAGTTATGGGGCAAAAACCAAAAATAGTTTTTTTTTGTTTTTTTCCTATATTGACCTTTTGACCCCAACCCGAACCCATGCTGCTCCATCAATATGGCTCCCACGATGGCTCAGTGGGGGCCGCAGAAAAGAAATTTAAGTGCTCGCTATTGCCTTGACATCGAGGCAATAGACCAGCACCGTTAAAGTGGTTTTCGCGATCGTTGATTGCGAAAACCACTTGATTCACCGCAGGACGTGCCAGGCCTTTTGCCTTTTAATCCATTTTAAATATCCCTTGTAAAGAATCCCTTGCAGTGGTGGTAGCACTGTAAATGCATGATTCTGTAGGAAAAGCAGACCTCGTTACTTGTTAAGTATGTGTAGATTTGTGTTTAACAATGCCTCTGCCCACAGTGGCATGAGTACTTCTCTCTTTCTACTGATGATACTTCTCTCTATACATCCAAGCATTCTGCTAGTATTTCCTGCTGCTCTACTACATTGTCTCTCCCCTCGTGTCTGTCCCTCTCCTGTCCGACGTCCATCTCTCTGTGCCTCACCCCTTTCCCACGTCCGCTCTGTGCCTCACCCTCTTCCCACGTCCGTCTCTGTGCCTCTCCCCCTTCCCACGGTAGTCTCTCTGCGCCTCTCCCCCTTCCCACGGTAGTCTCTCTGCGCCTCTCCCCCTTCCCACGGTAGTCTCTCTGCGCCTCTCCCCCTTCCCATGTCCATCTCTCTGTGCCTCTCCACCTTCCCACGGTAGTCTCTCTGCGCCTCTCCCCCTTCCCATGTCCATCTGTCCGTGCCTCTCCCCCTTCCCACATCCGTCTCTCCCTTTCACTTCCCTTGTAAGTCTTCTCTCCTTTACCCATGTCTTTTTTTTCCACCCCCTCCTCCATGTCTATTGTTTCCACCCCCACCACCACGTCTGTTGTTTGATACACTAATGGAATGTTAGGCAATTGACCCAAGGTCAATTTGCTTATTGTTTTACAAATTGCTGTACTAGGAAGAATACATTAAGGTTTTGCTCCTTTTTAATTATGACATGCAGAACATTAACCATAAACAACTACTAATTTAAAACATAAATCTAATCTAATTTTAAACAAGAAATAATAACAAAAAAGCATTACCAGTTAAATACAAAATGCTTTTAAAAATTAACATATCTTTACCTGAATGCAAAAACATGATATAAACTATGAAAAAAAAAACAGTTTAAATATGTCATGACCTTTATAGTGTGAGGGGAACATGTAACTTAAAGGGACTGTCTGGTGCCCAAAATGCATCTTCCAAATGTAAATGGCTAGTAATGTGCTTTCAAGGTACTTTAAATACATATTGCATTGCTTAAAATATAAAAAAGTACAAGGAATTTGTGAAATTACAGCATTTTGCAAGAAACCAGGACTGCCCACACTAGCTGAGTAAAAGTTATTTTGAAATTAATGTAATTTCTTATCTCTCTAGTGACGTCATCAGACAATGTGTTGCACTGTTAACAGAGCCTAATATGTACCAGAGCAAGGTTACTTAGATTCTATACAATGTATTCTATCCCAGTAGCACAGGAAGTGACTAAATGAAACAAAACTGTATATGATCAGTGCTGCTGCACCTATAGTATACATGCAGAATAAACACTGGGGGAAGGCTTGAGTAAAATATAAAAAATGTGATTTTGCAGAATGCCTGCATCACTTTACAAGCAGTACATGCACGAAAGTGAGTTTGGGTATTAGACTGTCGCTTTAAGATTGCTCTAAAAAGTGCATAACTCTGTTTGTGTCATGTTAAATTATTAATAAATGTCTTTAGGTTTTAAGATGTTTTTTAAAGGCAGCCCTAAACCTAAAATGTTAATGGCCATACACAGATAAGAAGAACATGCAGACATATATATGATTTATGGGACAAAACAATAAATATAGGCAAACTGTATTTGTGTGGGAATGGTAAAATGTGTGAAACCCAGGAAAGAAAACAAAGCAAAAATAATGCTTGCAGTAAGTTTTACAGATTGCTAGAGAGAGTATTAATGGAATCTGCCAAGTGGAAAGGCAATAGTCATTTAGAAAAATATACAGTTAACACTATGCCAAGGTGTGGATGTGATTGCTGAGCAGCTTTGAAAGGCAACACCAAGAATACGTTTTCAACGGATGTCAAGACCTCTTCTGTAGAAAATTTGAATTTAACATGAATTGAATGTGATATTACAATCGCCATCTCTCTTTTTCTACTTTCTCGATATGGCTATCAATAAACTAATGTATATATTAGAATTGTAAATAATTGTTTTTCTCCTGTTTATGAGATCACTTGTGGCCTGATATGCAAACAAAATGGTTTTCAATGGGAAATGTGTAATTTGCATAACAGGCCACAGGTGATGTCATAAACCAGAGATTCCACAGCCACATTTAAAACACATTTTTCTGCTAATTTAGGCATTGTGTTTGCAGATTTGCAAACACACTGTAGAGATCATTTGCAATCATTTATTTTCTACATGCACAATAAATACAATGTTCAGGTGATACATTCCATTTAAAGAGACACTGTAACTGTTTGGAATGCACCTTCTACCAATAGTACATTCTGTGAGACCTTCAAACTGACTATATCAGTAGCAATATTAACACAACAAGAAGGCTCATATATATTATGAGAGAGTGAGAGAGGAAAAGCCAGGAGCCATATTATTATCCTATAGTGTTTGTTGTTATAATGCAGTGGTATATATACTAGTGGCTAATTGTGCTGTAATATATACTACATTTACAGTGTATAAAGGCAGACAGAAAGTTTACTCTGTTAGATGTTGGCAGTTTATGATATTTGAAAACAGTCCCCTACTTCTGTTATTCACTATAGTCTCTTAAGGCAATTGTTTAAGTTAGTATATGCAGTCCTCTAACACTAATGAGCTCTGCAGTATATCACTTACACAGGCAAGTTACAAGAGAAGATTTGAGAAAACCAATAGCAGGAGTATACAAAGTATCAATGGCAGCAGCATATACAATGACTGAAGAGGAGGTACTTACCTGCCATGTGCTCAAGTCACTGGGTATTCCTGCACATCATGTAACCTTTTTGTTTGTTGGTTCCTTGCTCCACTTCTGTATCACATTGTGAAACTCCTGGTAGTAACTAAAGATAAATTCATATATAGCAGATACAGCTCTCTGCGTATGCCCAAAGTTGGGATCCCGGCTCACTTTCCTTTTAGGAAGACCTTACAGCTCTTCTGAGTCTGCTTCATCTTATAGGGCTGGCTAGTTGAGCTACTGGCCATTCATGATGAGAGGGATCCTACTTCTTTGTTTGTCTCTGTGAGTTATGTGGGGTAAGATAACACATGGGTCCCTGGCTCGCTGCCCCTACAGGTATACCAGTCATCCACACTGACGAGGCCAATGAAAGCCAAACATATGTCTGTGGTTGTAGTTTCCTTGTGCAGTGGACTTCCCTTATGGGTTGGATCAGTCTGATATGCTAATGGCGATGTATCCACTGCAATGGTGGTTCCTCTGCCCAGAGCAGTATTTACAGCAAGGCATCCTAGGCAGATGCCTAGGGCAGAAAATTCACTAGGGGTGGCAAAAAAAGTGCCCCCAACACTGGACCAGCGCCCCTCCATCCACCCCAGCAATATCAGCCTGACGCCTCCGGTGCCAAAATTGGGCTGCCCGTATGAGATCGGGCATCATTGATGAGAGGGGAAGTGATGACAGGTCACATGACCCAGTGCGCTGACGCCAGACATGCACTGGGTCACATGATTTATCTACACTCACTGTGGGGAGCCAAACAGGCAGCATTGTAGGACACCATGCTGCCTGCCACTAGCCACCAGGGACCAAGGTAAGTCCTGGTGTGATGGAGGGATGTAATTGGCATGATGGGGGTGATGGAGGCATGTAATGGGGTAATGGGGGTGATTGAGGTATGTGATGGAGGCATGTAATAGGTGTGCAACGTGGGTTATGGGGCATGTCGTTAGTGTGTAGCGTGCGTAGGGTGCCAGAACTTTGTCTGACTAAGGCAGCACAAACCCAAGATATGCCTCTGCCTACTTGGTTACAGCTTATAAGGCTGGCTAAATGAGCTTTTGCACATCCTTGCTGAGAGGGATCCTAGTTCTTTGTTTGTCTCCGTGAGTTAATTGTGGTATGATCAGACGTGGGTCCTTGGCTCATGGCGCATAGAGGGATACCACCCGCACAACACTGACAAGGTCAGTGAAAGCTGAAATATATGTCTTTGGTTGTGTTTTCCTTGTGCAGAAGAGACCTGCCAGGCAATCTTGACCTAGACTGCCCTTATGGGTGGGACTAGCTTAATAAACTAATGGAGAGGTTTCCTCTGTAATGGTGCAAGCCAGCAAATATATTCTGATTTCTCTCCTGAGTAGGTTACATCCTACTCAGGAGTTCTTTCTGAGAGGGATCCCACTTCTTTGTTTGTTCCTGTGAGTGATTTGAGGGTATGATCAGATGTGGGTCTTGGTTCCCCGCCCTTAGAGAGATACAAGCTGTACCATACTTTCAGGCCAGTGAAGACTAAAACGTAAGTCTGTGGTTGCTGTGTTCCTCATGGAGAGGAGACCTGCAATGCAATTTGGATCTGGGCTGCCATCATGGGTGGGACCAGTCTGATATGATAATGGAGAGGTTTGCTCTGTAATGGAGCAAGAAAGCAAAACAAAAAACAGTGATTCCTCTCCTGAGTAGGTTATATTCTGTAGGACTGGCCATTTGAGCTTTTGTCCTTTCTCACTGAGAGTGATCGCAATTCTGTGTTTGTTTCTATGAGTTATTTGCAGTATGACCAGATGTGGGTACCTGGCTTGCTTCCCCTAGTGGGAAATCAGCCATACCACACTGATGAGGCCAATGAAGGCCGAAACATATGCTTGTGATTGTGGTTTCTTTTTGCAGAGGAGTCTTGCCAGATAATTTGGATCTGGAATTTCCTCACGGGTGGGACTAGTGTGGTAGGCTGATGGAGATGTTTCCTCTGTAATGGTGGAAGTGAGCAAAAAAAGCTATGTTTCCTCTCTTGAGCAGATTATATCCTGTAGGGCTGGCTATTTAAGCTTTTATTTGTTCTTGCTGAGAAGGACCCCACTTCTCCATGAGTTATTTGGGATATGATCAGATGTTGATCCCTGGCTTCCTGCACCTAGAGGAATACTAGCTGTACCATAATTTTGAGGCCAATGGAGACTGAAACATAAATCTGTGGTTGCTGAGTTCCTAATACTGAGGAGACTTTCTAGTCAATTTGGATCTGGACTGCCTTAATGGGTGGGACCAGTCTGAGCAAAAAAAAAATAATGGGGCTTTCTCTCCTAAGTAAGTTACATCTTATATGGTTATGTGAGCTTTTGTCTGTTCTCACTGAGAGGATTCCTACTTCTTTGTTTGTTTCTGTGAGATATTTGTTGTGTGCCCAGATGCGGGTCCCCTTCTTGCTGCGTTTTCCTTGTGTAGTGGAAACCTGCAAGGCAATTTGGATCTGGACTGCCCTTATGGGTGGGACCAGTCTGATATGCTAATGGAGAGTGTTTCTGCACCTAGAGGTATTTTGGAAACATAATTCTGTGGTTGCTGTGTTCCTCAGGTAGAGGAGACCTGCCAGGCAATTTGGATTTGATATTCCAGTTGTACCACACTGATGAGCTCAGTGAATTCTGCCAACTGTCCTCAGGACACGCATTTCAAAACAACCATAGGGAGGAAAAATAATCTTTAAGCAACATTTTAAAATAGGAACGTTTTAAAAATAAGCATTGGAAAATGTAATACAAAGAGAGCAGGTTTGTTTTTTTAAATTGTCAGTTTCCAATCATTTGATCATTTTCCTTTTAGATGGGAAAAGTCCTCTAAAGTCCTCTTTTTTTTTTAAAGATAATTTTGCAAGCTTTACTAACATGTTGGGGTCTTTTCAATGACCTGAGTTAATGTATCTCATACTATTAAATCCAATAGACTGAAATTGAAAAACTTGAGTAAAAAGCAGTAATACATGATATTTTGTGTCATGGTATAAAGCTTGTTTAGTTTCTATTTCCCCACTGCTAAATACATTTATTAAAAAAAAAAAAATAGCTACCCTCTTAGGTGTTCTGTGTAGTCATCATGAACAGTGATACACTTTGACAATCTTTGAATTAAAGATTCATATTATATACCCATAACTAGACTCTTCAAAATAAAGAGTGTTCCTGCTTCTAGTATAATAGCCACCCAACTGTAGTATCCGCAGGGATTTCCAATGTAATTCAGATTTATTATCAAATCACTCCACCAGTCGGGTAGACATAAACACAGCAAGCCTGTGGTTGTCCTGTGTCTAGTTCTATCAATACATAAATGTATCCAGGTCTAATGCAAACAACAGATGGGTCTATAATAATTGAGAGATTGTAAACAGCTGGTAACAATGCCTGAAATGTGTCTCATTCACGTCTCCAATCCAAAGTGAAAAATAAATCAGCTGGTATAATATCGCTGGCAATAGGAAGGCCATCAGTAAAAATACAGCAGCCTTACTATAAATAATCACATATAACATTTAACAACTGATGTAGAAATAAAGCAAACAGTGAAAATATGTAACCACTAGGTAACATTAAATGGTCCAACAGGAGACTGAGCTACCTGGGAATACAGGTGGCTCAAGAACTTAGACAGACCCTTTACCTTAATTACGAGACTTTAATTCAAGATCTTAGAACCCTCTTAGCAAGTTGGAGAGGCCTGGAAATGGCATGGATGGGACGTATCAATATTCTCAGAGCATATATTATCCCTAAAGTCCTCTTTTTGATGAGAGCGATTCCAATGAGAGCCCCAGTAATACACCTAAAACAACTTACCTCCCTGTTCTCCTCATACGTATGGAACAACAAACGTCCTAGAATTGCGATTAACACTTTAAAACGCAACAAAAAAAGAGGGGGCTTAGGTTTTCCAGACCTCTACAGATTACAGGATATATGCCAATTTGCCAGTTTCTTGGCGTGGAAACATAAGATTAATCAAAACACTCCTTGGCTCCAGATGGAAGTCGATGACTGTTCGGGAATTAACCCCTATAACTTTTTCTGGAGCACAGCAACTAGTTTCAATAAATGAAAAATCACAAATCCCATAATTCTGGACGTTACCAAAGGAATGTTTAAGTTTAAGAGGGTGTTTTCCCAGCTACAGGGTTTAACCAGTCTGGCCCCTCTGGGGGCATTGTCAATGGGAATCCAAGACCTAAATATTAAAAAATGGATCTCGGCCGGCGTAACCGCTATCTCGAACCTAATCCAAGACTATAAACTAGTCTCTTTTGACTTCCTGCAGAATGCCTTTGGGCTACATAATTCGGAATACTTTACGTATTTCCGTATAAAAAAACTTTCTATTATCTAACCCACTGGTGGACTGTACTCCTTTGGATACATTCCTCCAACAACTTAGTAGAACCAATAACATCTCGCAACTACAGTCGATATATGAGAGAACCCTGTCGCAGGACAAACCCACCTCAGTGAATCAATGGGAATCGGATATGGGCAAGATCTTTCCGAACGACACATGGAACAGCGCTCTTCAGAATACTAGAAGCGCTGTTCATGGTGTCAATTTACAAGAACTCTTTTATAAGACACTTTATAGGTGGCACCTGGTCCCTACCCGGGTCGTTAAATTCTCTCCTGATGCCTCAAACCTGTGCTGGAGGTGTGGCAGAGAGGAGGGCTCCCAACTCCATATCTGGTGGACCTGTGAACAGCTGGAACCGATTAGGGACAAGACCGCCAAATTAATAAATCTCATTCAACAAAGAGATATCCCGCTATCCCCCCAAACGTTTCTTTTCCACTTCAATCTGGGTAAGAGTAAATCTCCAAAACAAATCCTGTCTATTATAATAATGATGGTGATTAAACTCCTGCTGGCACGCCGGTGGAAGAAAAAAGAAATGCCAACTTGGCTGGAAGTTGAGAACCAAATTGAGTTTCACCTTCAGGCCGAAGGGGCATTTTACACATCAGAAGACTTAAGAACTAAGTATCGACAGATATGGGACCTGTGGGTGAGAATAAAAGCTCTAGTTGGGAGTTGACATAACCAAGTGGGGTTATCCAACCAGCCACACGAGATGAGAGGGATGGGGAAGAAGTCGATCTGTGCAGATGGAATTAATTCCGTTTCTTTTAGTTTACTTTCATTTAATTATTTTTTTTTATTTTTTTTTTCTCTCTTTCCTTTTCTTTCCTTTTTCTGTTTCTTTTCCCTTTTTCTCCTTCCTTTCTTCCTCTCCTCCTGGGTGGAGCATTGCACACATATGAATGGGTGGAATGTAGCGTGCACTGTCCCCTTGTATGTCTCAGGATACTACTTTTTCTTTATCTCCGTTTATGCTTTTGTGATTCTTACAATCTTTGTATAACACCATTTCTTATATGTATTGTGTATATTTTGTATGTGTATATGTAATGATAAATGGAAAATGTAACAAAAAAAGAAAAAAAAGAAAATATGTAACCAGATAACTTCAATAATAATAATAAAAATAATAATAAATGTAACACCGTACTGAGTCTTTATATGAATGTGTATATATACTCATTTGCTTTCTTTGTTTCTGTGTGTTCCTGCTTTAACTCTTTCACCATCTCTTTTTCATCTTGGTACTTTTCTTATGTATGTTGTTCGTAGTAAATATGTGATTTGTTCATTCTTATTGACTTGCAAGATTAAGTTATTTAAACTAAATGATAAAGCAATTAATGAGAAAACGAATGCTAAGCAAGGTCTGTTTTAACAAATTAGTTTGATTTAGTGTTAGAACATACATGAATATTGAAATAAAGCATATCACTGGTACAAAACCTGTGATGGATTTTAAAGAATGGACAACTACACTGTTATTTAGATTACATTATTTTGTACTAATCCCCTAATGTATAAAAAGTCCAAAACAAGAAAACATTTCAAAGTACATTAAGTTCATATTTTATTCATGTATAGATTTGAAGAAACTTTGCATGTTTGCTTTTTGAAGGGCATTGCTGATTCCATGTTTCAGCAAACTAGATTTATGCAAACTACAAAGAATTTATGCAAAGTACAAAGAATATCCATTATTGTTGATCTCAATAGGGACTTTCTTGCAAAACATTACAAAGCTAAGACCTATTTAATTCACCGTCATGCTTAATTAATAAATGTATAGATGATGAGAAATAATTAAAATTGTTATACTACTTTCCTCAGATCTGAGTGCCAGACGCAGCTCTGGACACACTGATGGGTGCAGTGTGCATGTGTCCTCCCTACTATGCTTTGTAAGACAGTCCCTAAATGCAGAACATGCAGACTACTATGGAGTTGGTCAAACACAAAGGCTGAAAAGAATTATAAAAAGGTTAAAAGCTCTGCATGATTAACGTAACATTGTTTTTTTTTTTTTTTAATTAAAGTATCAAAAATACATACAGTACATATACATTTCTTAAAAGCAGATTAGATACAACGCTTTTTATAAAGAACGGGGGAATTGCAAGAGATAATTGTCCCCCGAAGGGTAACAAGGTGTTGATACTCTCTTCCCTAGCTATTGAACCAGTCCCGCTCTCCTTCTCTCTCCCCATTGCCCCTCTCCCTCTCTCTCCTCCCCTGGATGCCTTCCGTCTCTACCTCCAACAGGGGGAAGAGAGAAACAGAGAAAGCACAATAACAGAGAGCCAAATATTCTGCTAAGAACAGACCAGACATGACTACAAGACAAACAAAACGAAGACCCTGCCGAGGAACAACCCACCTGTTAGATGCGTTCAATTCTACTCTTAATAAGCTGAGACCAACTCTCCCACTGGCTTATTCTGGGGTTTACATAGCTTTCTTGTCTTAGTACTCCCGCCTCCATCCTACACTGTATGGCTACCTGGTTTTTTATCATGGCCCATGTTGGCGCATTGACTGCTTTACAATGTTTGGCTATGGCCAATTTAGTTGCGACCATTATGTGTATAATTAGTTCTTTTCTTTCTTTGGGCATATTTGGCCATCCAATGTGTAGGATGAAGGCGGAACAGGAAGGATCCATTGTCACCCCTATTTCCTCCCTGCATAATTTCTCTGTTTTCCTCCATAGGTCGGCTAGTTTTGGGCATGAACACCAAGTATGTACGTAGTCTGCTCTATTATAGCCGCATCTCCAACATGTGGGTAGAGAAGCCGGATACATTGTTGCTAGTCTTAATGGAACATAGTGCCACCTGTTTATAACTTTATAGTGACTTTCGACTAGGTTTAGGCAGTGTATTACTTTTGCTAATTAATTTTTAGACTTGATCCACTCATCTCTTTTAATATTCATATGCAAATCCCTTTCCCAAGCTGACTGGGCCGGGATAGGAGGTATTTCTCTATATACTTCAAATAATTTGGCGCATTGGGATACAAAGTTTTTATTGTTTCCATTATTTATTATTTTAATAAACCTTTTCAGGCCTTCTGATTGCTCTACTTCTAATTTTTTTTTACAATATATCTTTTTATTCTTAAATATGAAACAATCTCTCTTGTTTAATTTCCTCAAATGCTCTTAAGTTATTGTCTTGGAGTATTTTTTTATTTTTTTTTTATTCCCTTATTTAGCCACCCCTTTAAATTGAGATCCTCCATTTTATTTTCTATTATAGTTTGTGGTAGACATCCCAGGAGCCTATCCTCGATCCCCAGGCATTTTTTCCATCTACTCCATACAGGTATGAGGTTCTTAAGGACCATACCTTGGTTTACTCTTCCATTTTTTTTCCCCTCCCAAAAGAATATGATTAGATCCTTGATTTCGGCCATATGAGCTTCAATTTTTGCCCAGGACGTATCGGCTTGATTCTCCTTCAAACAAGCACATAAATGCGCCAAGCTACATATTTCGTATGTGTCCAGTATATTAGGCATACCTAATCCACCGTTTTTACATTTAAATTTAGAATCTTTTTGTTGATTCTAGGTTTTTTCTTTTGCCAGAGGTACTTGTCCAGCATTGTTTGAATTATTAACAGCCAGGGTCTCGGGATGCACAAAGGTACCATGTGGAATCTATAGCTTATTTTAGGGACCAAGTATGATCGCACTATATTTAATCTCCCCAGCCATGATATCTCAGCGTTTCTTATCCATTTTATCAAGGGAAGAATATTAACTTCCACAGTCCTACCCGGGTCCCTTGCTATCTGTATGCCAAGATATGGAAATTGCTTTTTAACCTAGACAAAATAATATTTTATCACTATCCTTTCTCTTAGTTCTTTATGAATATTTTTAGTTAATAGCAATTTTTTTCTATATTAAGTTTAAAATTTGAATACCGGACGAAATTCTCTATTGCCTTCATTAAGTCCTCCACGGCTTCCCCAGCATTGCCCAATGTAACTATAACATCGTCCGAGTATAGGGAAAGTTGGTATTCTGTATGATTAATGGTTATACCCTTGATTTTTTTATTGTCTCTAATTTCGTTGGCCAGTGGTTCAACATATAACAGGTAAAGCACCTGCCAGTAGTGCTAGCCCTTGGCTCTGTGTGTAATTTCATAATTGTATTTAATATCCAACCAGCGAAACCAAAGGCCTTCAGAGTTGTATGTAGGAACTCTCACCTGACCTTGTCGAAGGCCTTCTCTGCGTCCAATGACAGGGCCAGGCAAGGGGCTCCTTATTTCTGGACATTGTCCAAAATATCTATTATTTTTCTAGTGCTGTCCCCAGAGGATCTATTCTTCATAAAACCCACCTGGTCCTCATGTATCAAGTCTGGCAGAATGGTCTGTATTCTCGTTGCCAAAATACATGCTTATATCTTAATATCAGAGTTTAAGAGTGATATTGGGCGGTAGCTTTTGACTTGCTCCTGGGGTTTCTGTAGCTTCAATATTGGAATAATATTAGCATATAGTAATTCCTCGGGGGTATTTCTTTCTTCAACTAGGCCGTTAAACATCTTTGCAAGGTACCCTGCTATTCCTTCCTAACAGGTTAGGAAAACCATCTGGACCTGGGCTTTTATTTTTTTTAACCCGTCTATCGCATCTCTAGTCTCTTTTTCTGAGAAAGGCCTATTTAGAGTTTCTAATTTCGCTCCTGTTATTTGTTTCATTATTTTATTTTTAAAATAGTCCCCCGAGGATTCTGCATTATTCAAATGATTGTATAGCTTGAGGTAAAAAGAATTAAAAGCCTTCCCTATTCCTTAGGGTGTTAGATGAATCCCCTCCTCATTAACAATTTTTTTTAACAATTTTGGTACTTTTCTTTCCGTTTACTTTATTTGTTAACATTTTATTCGCCCGGTTACCTTGTTTTGATATATCCCAACTTCCATTGTTTTTTTTAAATCTGTACATGTAGCTCAGCAATTCATACTATGAAATGAAAGTCACAAGAATAAGTCTCCCCTACATGTATTCTTATGGCTTTCAGAACCATGGACAGGGGCATCCCAATCTGTGCACTAAGAAGTCTACCACACAGATCATTTATTCATGTATTATTTATTTATTCACTTGAAGTTGCTACGTTTGCATTCATGGAATAAAAAAACAAGCATGTGCAATACAGGCATGTAAACAAATTGTAATGTGAAACAATACACTTATGCATAGCTAAATGATTTTTAAATAATGGTTAATCTTCAACAGATGTCTTTCCAAGTGTTTATTGTTTAGAAAAGATTAGTACATTGTATCACATTTTTGTTGTATTTTTAAATGATTTTATTTGGTATTTTATTTCTCAAGCTCAAATTACCTAACTGAACAATCGCAAACAGTTGACTAGAACTATAAAAATAATTGAAAATGATACATTTAAGCTGGGGCTGGATCTGATGCAGCATTTAATTGCACCTGCTATTTGGCACCCTGAGAATCACATTTGAGGCCAGTGACTGCGTGCTAACATTTTATACTATAAAAAATAATTGTAAATGATAACACCATGCAGCATAACAATTAAATACTTACAATATCTATTTTCAAAATATTTCCATCTTCAAATGTAATTTTCTTTTCACGGCTAAAATTAAACTGAATAAAGGTGATTAATGCTAAAGTCTAACAATTGAATTCAATTATTGTCGCTTGCTAAAAAATTTACTTTTTGTAATAATGAAACTCTAAATCATTTTGACAAATAATTTTAAAGGCTGATAAGTGCATAAGCATACACATATTTACTAAAGCATTGTATCTGGGGAGTTTGGGAATGCCCTGGAAATTTAAATAAATGAACCAATGTTTTAGTGACCAATGTTTTTGTGTAGAGATGCAAAATACCTACAAGAGGCTAACACCGGTCTCTACCCACTGGCAAGGTGACTTGAGAAATAACTACAGGTATAGCTTTGGGTGCTCCAACCTGAAATGCTCACCTTGAAAACCTCACTCTGTGTGACGAAATCGGTCGGTGCTATTCTGAGCAATAAAGTTATATGTATTTTTTTTTTGTACCTTTACCAGGTGTGAGTCATCAAGTAGTATACATTACCACCGTCTTTAGCTGTAGTGTCCATGGCTGGCAGATTATACACTGAAAGGAACTTTTCCTTATGCTGTCTGTGGCTGCAAACTATATATGCTGACTGTAAATATATTGTAACACCACCTGTGGCCCGCAGACTATCTTCTGATGGTAACTATATGCTGCTAATAACTATATTACTCCATTATTTTTGGCTGGCTGGCTGGCCGGCTAGCTAGATTTTGCAAGAACTATATCGTGGCTAGCTATACATCTTTATGAGCTGTATAGTTTTCATAAGCCTATTTTTTTGTCACCTAAAGTTTGTTATTCAAACTGGGGTGGACTACATATCCCATGATACAGACCTCCATTAATCTGAATCAAACAAGGGTGACATAAAAGGAAATTGTGCAGTAATTTGATCTTAAATTATGATTCCCCAATAAAATAGACTCAAAGGCTGGAGAGCCCTATGGAACCAGGCTCATGGATGTTTCGGTATTAGCCAGAAACATTCTTCCTTAACTGGTGACATTTGGCATATGCTCTGGCCCCTTTAAATTCTCAAAACTCAAAAAGTGTGTGGCAGGATATACAAGCAGAGCAATAAAATGCACATATGGGGACAAGTCCTCCTCTAGACTAAAGTGTAACTGTACTCAGGGCCGGTGCAAGGATTTTCATCTACACAGGCGAAGGTGCATTTTGGTGCCCCCCTGCTCTGATCCGCCACGCCTCCCACACCATTAAGCCTCCTTAAATTATATATATTATATTATACACATTGAAACCCTTAAACACAAAGACACCCTTGCAGTCACACACACAGACACCCTTACCACTTACACACACACAGTTACACCAATTCACACATAACCTGAGACACACTATTTTGCCACTCAATATGCCAGTATTTAGCCCAGGGGTCCTCAAACTTTTTAAACAGGGGGCCAGTTCACTGTCCCTCAGACCGTTGGAGGGCCGGACTATAGTAAAAACAAAAACTATGAACAAATTCCTATGCACACTGCATATATCTTATTTTGAAGTGAAGAAACAAAATGGGAACAAATACAATATTTAAAATGAAGTAAAGTTAAATCAACAAACTTACCAGTATTTCAATGGGAATAGTGTGCCAGTCAGAGCCCAGTAATATTATGCCAGTCAGAGCCCAGGAATATTATGCCATTCAGATGCCCAGGAATATTATGCCATTCAGATGCCCAGGAATATTATGCCATTCAGATGCCCAGGAACATTATGCCAGTCAGAGCCCAGTAATATTATGCCAGTCAGAGCCCAGTAATATTATGCCAGTCAGAGCCCAGGAATATTATGCCATTCAGATGCCCAGGAATATTATGCCAGTCAGATGCCCAGGAATATTATGCCATTCAGATGCCCAGGAATATTATGCCATTCAGATGCCCAGGAATATTATGCCAGTCAGATGCCCAGGAATATTATGCCATTCAGATGCCCAGGAATATTATGCCAGTCAGAGCCCAGTAATATTATGCCAGTCAGATGCCCAGGAACATTATGCCAGTCAGATGCCCAGGAATATTATGCCATTCAGATGCCCAGGAATATTATGCCAGTCAGATGCCCAGGAATATTATGCCATTAAGATTCCCAGGAACATTATGCCAGTCAGATGCCCAGGAATATTATGCCATTCAGATGCCCAGGAATATTATGCCATTCAGATGCCCAGGAATATTATGCCAGTCAGATGCCCAGTAATATTATGCCAGTCAGATGCCCAGGAATATTATGCCAGTCAGATGCCCAGTAATATTATGCCAGTCAGATGCCCAGGAATATTATGCCAGTCAGATGCCCAGGAATTGCTCGTTATACCTCCCTCCTCCCCCCTTCCCCAGACCCCAGTATTTACCTCCATGCCGCTGTTCATGTCCGTGGCTGAGAGGGAAGCGTTGTGAGCTCCCCTCAGGCCGTGCGCATTCAATAAAGTGTGTTGAAAAAAAAAGTTTCAACACACTTTATTGAATCCGCACGGCCTGAGGGGAGCGCACAGCGCTTCCCTCTCAGCCACGGATCTGAACAGCGGCATGGAGGTAAGTACTGGGGTCTGGGGGAGCGGGCGATTTTCCCGCCCCCCCATTGGTGCGCCCTAAGGCAGCCGCCTGTGCTGCCTTTACGGTAGCGCCGGCCCTGACTGTACTGAAATTACAGTACAAAAAGGGAAATAATGAAATTGCACTAATTAGCCTGATACACTTTTATTAATGTTAATATTAGCCAATTATAGAAGCATAATCAGAGAAGAGTGATAGGTATATAAGTGGAGGTAACATGACGCTTCAACATGCGTCCTTTGAAGAAGGAGACTCTCTGACGTATGAGTAGCCAGCAACACAAGCGGAAGTTGATACCAGAGCTTCAGCCGAATGCTGTGCATTGTAGACATGTGCAAAACTAAAATGTTCTTTTCGTTTTCGTCCATTCGGACGAAAATGTTATTTATTTTGTCTAAAACAAATTTCGTTCATTACTGCATTCGTTTCAGACGAAATTCGTTCATTATTTTCGTTTCGTTAATTTTAATTCGTTCGTTTTATAGAATACAATGAAATACTATTGGCTTTCTATAAACCGAACGAGAGCCCCATTCATAAGAAATTCTTATGAATGGGGCTCTCGTTCGGTTCATAGAAAGGCAATAGTACTACATGTTTTCTATAAGCCGAAAGTCTATAAACCGAACACTGTGGGCATTTAACTATACGGAGACAGAGTCTCCATTCATATGAATGGAGACTTTGTCTCGTATAGTTAAAAGCCGACAGCCTATAAACGTTCGGTTTATAGGCTGTGGGCATTTAACTATACGGAGACAGAGTAGCCGACAGCCTATAAACCGAACGTTCGGTTTATAGGCTGTCGGCTTTTAACTATACGGAGACAAAGTCTCCATTCATAATTTTATGAATGGAGACTCTGTCTCCGTATAGTTAAATGCTATTGTATTCTATAAACCGACTCTATTTCGGCTTATAGAATGCAATAGTACTACGAATGAACGAATGAACAGATGATTTTCGTTTATTAACCATTCGTTCATTCGGCTTTCGTTAGCTTAGCATTTTCGTTCTTCGTTTTTCGGGCGAATGGACGAAAATGCTATTTTCGGACGAAAATGCATACGTCCGAAAACGAATGCACATGTCTAGTATATATTCACATGTAAATTGCTTTTTTAATAAAAAATTATGATATAAAAAAATGCATTTCTTGTTTTTATTTCCTTTTATGTGACAATGCTGCCTCTCTCTTTCCCTTTCCCCCAGATTTGTCGCTCTCTCCCCCTTAGTGTTGTCTCTCTCTCACCCTCCCTTTTTCTCCCCCCCTCGCTCCCCTTGTGTCTGTCTCTTCCCCCCTTCCCTCCCCTTGTTTCTCTCTGCCCCCCTCCCCTTGTTTCTGTCTCTTCCCCCCTCCCTCCCCTTGTTTCTCCCCCCCCCTCATTACTCTGCCCCCCCCCCTTGTTATTCTGTCCCCCCCTCACCTGTTTCTTGCTCCCTGGTGGCTAGTGGGGGCAGCCGGGGGGATGTATGCACTATACATAATAGACGGAAGTGTCGGGCAGCATGGCGGATGTCTGCACGATTCGCGCAGACATCCCCCAGCTGCCCGATTCTCCCTGGTGGCTAGCGGGGCAGCGGAGGATGTCTGCGCGATGAGCGCAGACCTCCCCTGCTGCCGCCCGGAACGACCGCCAGGACTTTTATGAGGAAGCCGGAAGTACCCAGCTTCATCATAGAAGTCCCGGCGATCATGCCGGGCGGCAGCAGGGGAGATCTGCGCTCATCGCGCAGACATCCCCTGCTGTTAGAGAGGGGGATCCAGGTCCCCTGCAGCTCTGCTGGGGACCTGGATCCCAGTCTTATAGTCTGACCTCAATTTGAGGTCAGATTATAAGACGACCTCGATTATAAAAGGGGTATTAACACTTCCCTTGCTGATCACAGTTTCTTTTTACTGTGATCCATTTCCTTCCAAGTTTATGGACCTCATTTAGTTTTTTCAAAATAAATTTTATTTTGTACATTTTTACTATATTACTTATATTCTTTTCATGTATTAATGTAATTACAGTTAACTCCTACAAGCCTGTGCTGTGATTATGACCAGAGCAAACGTTAACCCATTTGTGACATTGGGACGTTCTATGCCGTCCTGATTTTAAGTCCCTTAAAGTCGTTAGGGCGGCATAGTACGTCCTGTGTTAAACAGCTCATATCGCGGTTCGGAGCCTCGGATAATGCTGCAGGCACTTGCAGCGGGATCCCACCTATCAGATGAGGCCACTTTAAGTGGCCTCAGTCTGACAGGGGAAATTTAGCTGGTGCTCAAAACGAGCACTAGCTACATTTCTCTAAATCGTGCGTGACATCCGAAGGGCTTGCAATTTTTGGGCAGGGACCCACAGGGTCTATTAAGACCCTGATTGGGTCTCTGCCATAGTGTTCCTGGCTAACGATCACCTTGTGATCAGTGGCCAGGAACAAATCGTGACGTTTTGGTGCTTACGTCATTTGGGACGCAAGCACCATGCGTCACAAAGGGGTTAAACCTCTCCACTTTTTTCAATGTATTTTTTAATACTAAATTCAAATCATTTCATGCTATTGGCAATGCATTCTATAAACCGAAATAGAGTCGGTTTATGGAATACCAATAGCAAAATAGCCAATACACATACATTCCATAAACCGACATAATGAACGAATTTCGGTTTATGGAATGTAATGCTATTGGCAATGGCATTCTATAAACCGACTCTATTTCGGTTTATAGTAATGCCATTGCAAATAGCATTACATTATACATTCCATAAACCGAAAGTCTATAAACCGAACGTCGTTCGGTTTATAGACTTTCGGCTTATAGAACAGCAATAGCATTACATGTATTCTATAAACCTAACGTCGTTCGTTTTAAAGACTTTCGGCTTATAGAATACTATTGGCTTTCTATAAACCGAACTAGAGTCGAGTCCCCATTCATAAGAAATTCTTATGAATGAGGAGGGACTCTAGTTAGGTTTATAGAAAGCTAATAGTATTCTATAAGCCGAAAGTCTTTAAAACGAACGACGTTCGGTTTATAGAATACATGTAATGCTATTGCTGTTCTATAAGCCGAAAGTCTTTCGGCTTATAGAACAGCAATAGCATTACATGTGTATTCTATAAACTGAACGTCGTTCGGTTTAAAGACTTTCGGCTTATAGAATACATGCAATGCTATTGGCTTTCTATAAACCGAAAGAGTCCCCATTCATACGAATAGGTCAATTGACCTATTCGTATGAATGGGAACTCAATTTCGGTTTATAGAAAGCCAATAGCATTACATGCATTCCATAAACCGAAAGTCATTCATGTCGGTTTACGGAATGTAATGTAATGCTATTGGTATTCTATAAACCGACTATATTTCGGTTTATAATGCTGATAGCACGAATGGACGAATGGACGAATGAACGAATGATTTTCGTTTATTAAACATTCGTTCATTCGGATTTTGTTAGTTAACATTTTCGTTATTCGTTTTTCGGACGAATGGACGAAAATGCTATTTTCGTCAGAAAATGCATTTGTCCGAAAACGAATGCACATGTCTAGTGCATTGTGTCTCTGCTTTAGGACAAATGGAGGATATGAGGCTTATGTGGTTAAAAATGTAGGAGTGATGCGCTAAAGAATACTCTTATCACAACATTGATCTCACATAAAAATTCAATGAAACATAAAGAAAAAAGACAAAATATGTGTAATACTGTTGAGACAAAATAGGGTTAAATGGTATATCACTCACATATACCAGAACCCTGTAACTCAGCTCTAGTTATATAGGCTCTGGGGTATAACAATCGTTTGTTCCCTGAACTTCAAGCAATGGTTAGAATTGACCGGCATCCCACATGTCTTCCATGCTCTCCTCGCTAAACAAATCTCTCCAACACTGCGGAGGGGGGGGGGGGTACCCACTCGGTTATGTGGTTAAATCTTAACCCCATGTGTAAAACATATATATTTCCCTCTTTTAATTAAAATCAAATACATTTACTTAAACTGACTCTCTTTTCTCCCTACATTTTGCTACTGCATAAGGCCAAAATGAGATTGCGATGTGTAGCTCTGCTCCTTTGCACTTTTATGACTGCAGAGCTGCTTAGGGGAGACTTCCCTAACCTGCTCCTCATTTTATCTTAAAAAATAAAACCAGCCTTAGTGATTTTCCAGCTGAAGATATGAGCACATGCTTCCCTCCCCATATGGAAACCCAGGACCATTCATGTCTTTATTTATTTATTAGATTATTGTCATTCATATGCTTTTGTTGGTGCACTAATATGATGAATGAATGTGACTTCATCAGAGGTTTGCACAATGAACTGGGAAAGCACATGCATGCACACACTATGTGGTATCCATTGTTTGCAAACACACACCCTGTCGTTGCTGATGACTCTACACCCTCTATAAGAGTAGGTAGGAGTAGAGTATAGCCATTAAGGACACAGTATCCCTATGATTGGCTAACAGGTTCCGATTATGACTTACACTGTATTTTATAGTAAATAGCACACTTCATTTTATTTTTTTTTAAAGATAGAGATTAGAAATTACTGGTCTCTCAACAAGATTAGTGTTCACAATTAGCTATATTAGTTGAAATATACACATTCTCTGCTTATTTGTTTTTTCTTTTATAATTAGATGCTGTTTGAAATATAGAATCATTTTTATTATGCAGACTGGTGACCCAAAAATGTGACTTCTTTTGCATTATATCCGTCCTATGGTTGGCCTCATGGGGACTAGAGTTTGTTTGGATTTTGGAGGAGGGAGAGAGAGAGGCTGTTGATAATATGAAAAATCTATTCCGACAAGTGGGGAATTGGCCAAAAGCACAAATAACATGGGAAAAGACACAATAATTTGGATTCGAGATATATGAAAATAAATGGATTTTTGCAGCAAATTATCAAAGAAAGATTTTACATAGTTAAACTCCGTAAATAATAGATTAGCTCATTTACTACTATGAGAGTAAACCATTTTACTACATTTATCATAAAAACCATCTCTTTTGATAACAAGTTTTGTAAAGTCATACAGATTTCATGTTTGTTTTATTAATTTAGCTGTTCAGATATTCTGCTAAATGGGTTTAGGAAATCCATTATGTCAGATTGATTTCTTCTTCCTGCAAATTTGCCACTTACAATACAAAGAACTGCACTTTATAAACATAGCAAAAGCACAACATGAAACAAGCACAATACAATTTAATAGATTGAAAATGTTCATTATATTTTCCATTTAGCTATGACCAATATTTATTTTATGTTGTATTTGTTAATGGTACAGACACACAGCGAAATAGATGTGAACTTTCCGATATTTCTATTGTATTTTTTTCAAATTCAAATTGCCTCGCAAGTTAAACCATTTCTTGCTTGAAGACTAGAATAAGTGATCACCTATGTCTGTGATAAGGCTCTACCAAATACTTGCACTGGGCAATGGTGTAATAATACAAATCACAACAAAAATCACATGGACAAAACTCTTCTGCCTCCTGTCCTAACCTTTTGACCGGTCTGGTGACTCCTCTGGCAGTATAACCCTTTGGATCACTGCTGAGTCCTGACAATCTCACAAGTCTGACATTTGAAATACTGACCATTCTGCCTCTAACGGTGTTTGCACCTAATACTTGGAATCCACTTTCCTTTCCTCATGGGGGAAAGTAACTATTTGGGTTAATGCTCTTGACACAATAGTGGCAGTGGAATAGTGTTGGCTCGCTGTATGAGATACTGTCAGTCACACTGCTGTATGCTTTGATGAGTTGGCACTTCTCCACTCATCAGCCACAAGTGTGACAAGTAAGATCATGGCTATCCCTTGTGCCCATCTATGTTTTTTTAGGTGTCAAGACACGTTGAAGCTAGTAGGCATCATAGAGTAATTGCTATGGATGCCTATGAGCATCAATAACTTACTAAAATATTAGCTGTGAAAAAAAAACTAGTTTGTATTTTTATTTCATTTTATTGTTACCTGATCTGTAAAATGGAATAAAAATTGGTTGGAATCAAAAGTACTTAAATCTTCAGCCTTGAGAAATAGCATTTCTCTGAACTTTGTAATAAAATGCAAACAAATATAACATAAGATAAAAAGATTTTCCAATGTGCCCCAACTAATTTGATGGCACATTTCTATTACTCCCTTTTAATATCCTCATAACTCTCTTTAGCTACTATAACAGTGACAACATAGCTGTCCATTTACATCCCTTCCAGAACCTTTTAGTACAAATTCATTTTACAACATCTGATGTTAAATTCACACTTTACCCAGACAGCATGACAAATGTCCTATTTGGATAATCTGTTCCATAGCTAACTGTCTTTAATGTAACCATAACATATAGAACGGATGTTCAGTGTGGCAGCTAAGTAAGATCGAAATAAGGATCTTCCGACAAACTTTTTTTTTGTTTAGATTAAAAAAGAAATGAATCAAATAAATGGAGTCAGATGGCAGGGTGTATTTGATTTAAATTAAGTCAATTTAAATCACGATTTAAATCCCTAGTCAGAAAGATTTGTTTTAAATCATGATTTTTAAATGTAAAGACAATGTGCAGCACTTCTGTGAAAGTGTGGCTTTATTATCCCGAAGCCAACGTTTCAACCCCTATACAGGAGTTTTCTTCTTGTCCATAGGGGTTGAAATGTTGCCCTCAGTATAATAAACACAGAAGTGCTGGCGATTGCGTTTATTTTGTACTATCACTGTTGTGTCTTGCAACTGCAGTGAAGTTAGCGTAAGAAGTTGGAATTAAATGAAGAACGTAGGATGTGTCTCATGGTTATATGATATAAATTACATATTTTATATTTGATGAGAGTCTGGAATAATTATTTATACATCTCCTTTTATTCATTATGTTTAAAAAAGCACACAAATAGATTTTTTTTTTTTTTTAATAAACCATAGATATAGTGAAGTTAACTTTTGAAATAGTTCATTTTAGTGCAATTTAAAAATGTGTACGTTTTCAAAAGAGTATCCATAAAATAACACAAAATACACTTTTCAATAACTCTCTCATTTGACTGTGTTACTTACTAAAATATTAGCTGTCAAAATAACTATCTTATATTTTTATTTCATTTTATTCTTACCAGATTTGTAAAATGACATAAAAACTAGTTTTGAGAAACAGCATTTCTCTAACAACGAATGTAACCTAAGGGAGAAAGATTTTCCAATGTGTCCCAACTAATTTGATGGCACATTTATATTACTCCCTTTTAATATCCTCATAACTCTCTTTAGCTACTATAACAGTGACAATGTAGCTGTCCATTTACATCCCGTCCAGAAACTTTTAGTACAAATTCATTTTAGAAGACCTGATGTTAAATTCACACTTTACCCAGACTACATGACAAATGTCCTATTTGGATGATCTGTTCCATAGTTAACTGGCTCTAATGTAACTGTAATAAATAGGAAGGATGATCAGTGATTTGGGTGAGTAAAATCAAAATACAGATCTTACAGCACACATTTTTAAGTTAGATTACAGCTGGTCAATTATCTTCAATTATCTTCATCTTTATTAAATATTAGATGTATTGAAATTGTGAATTCCTAAAGATGAAGTAATATTTCAACTTTACAAGTTTGTATTTGTTGCTCTATGTTGGTTTTGTTCTTGTTTTCAGCAGGTAAACACTTTGTATGTATGATACATTTTTTTCTAAAATGTATTTACATATAAGCAGGGAGCTCTATTTTTCCCTATAACACCAACAAAGCAAAGTACATGATGTGACTAGTTAGTAGAAGACTAACATGGTAACCTTTAAACATATACACCTTAAATCCCTGTAGGTTTTCTTTCTTTTTTTTTATTTTGCCAGCACAGGTATGTTTATTAGCAGCTGATGTAGCAGTAACCTGAAAATATAAAAAATGTAAGTTAACATTACAAAACTTTTGATTCACTTGACAGTGATTGGCATTACACAGTGTGAGATGCAATAATTGTCAAAACTATATTTAGAATACATGTTCGATTTAAGAATGATTAGCTTAATTAATATAGATGGAAATTAACAACGTCTAAAATATTGATAGTAAGCAAAATTAATAAGGAACATTTTTAGCAAAAAGCATTGCTAGAGATTGATGCTGTGTAGCTGTGTATATTTCACTTTTTTTAGTACCGTATTTTCCGGCGTATAAGACGACTGGGCGTTTAAGACGACCCCCCAACTAAGTCGTCTTATAAGCCGGAAAAATTGCATCTATATTTTAACTTTTTAGGTTAAAATATAGAGTTTGCCACCCTCCTCCCCCCTTCCCCAATCCCCAATACTTACCTATTTTCTGCTCTGTCTCCCGCTGTTAAGCCGGTCCGTGGCTGTGAGGGAAGCGTTGTGAGCTCCCCTCAGGCCGCGCGGTCAATAAAGTTTGTTTAAAAAAAAAGTTTAAACAAACTTTATTGAAGCCGCGTGGCCTGAGGGGAGCCCACAACGCTTCCCTCACAGCCACGGACCAGCTTAACAGCGCGAGCAGAGACAGAGCAGAAAATAGGTAAGTAAATCCCAGTACCTGGCGTATAAGACGACCCCCCCAACTTTTGAGAAGATTTTCAGGGGTTAAAAAGTCGTCTTATACGCCGGAAAATACGGTAGTAAACTGGTGTGAGCACTAAAATAATTAAGATGGTGATGTAACAGGTTTGTAATATACAAAAACAGTGTAGATATGTGTGCTTAACGTAACTACCACAAATGAATGAAACAATAACAACCTTATTATTTGGTATATTGTACAGTCAGGCTTCCAGAGATCACAACGATCTGCAGATATATGGAAGGGAAAGAAGAAGAGAGAATCACATACCATAACTTTGTATATAATATGAGTTATATATTTGTTCAATCTTGCACTTACATATAATGTATTAAAATATCGTACATATAAGATCTTGAAGTTCAGCAACCATAAGTACACGATCAGTGCATAGGTGATGTAAATCCAGTTTCAATTCAAAGACTGTTTAAGATCCAGAAAACCCTTCATGTGACATTAACATGTATTGAATTATTACAAATAACTACCATTGTCAAGTGTAGCTAAACAGAAAAGTGTATGCTGCTTCCAGTAACATGCTGATGAAGAAATTAATGCATTTGGGTTTCCCTGTCCCTAAAATGTAAATGTGCTCATAATAAATGTTCATGCTGAACAAACAGTGACACGTGACCCACATCCCAGTAGACAACAAACAGTGAGAATTTCTTACAGGTTCGCGCATTTGATCTATACTCTGCAGAGACTCAATAAACATTTCTAATTTACAGCAATAATTTCTAATTCTAAATCTGATTAAAAGTGTAAAGTATCACTTTTATCATAAAATGAGCAGTGCGCCTTAAAGTGAGTGAAACAAAGCATGTGCCTTCTGTGACTGAGATAAAACTTGATGCTGCTTTGCGGTTTATAAATTAATTTTCTCCACATGGTAATCTTTTTTTTTCACGTGTCTCCAAATTTTTATAGACATGAAATATTTGTGATTCGGAATTTTCATCAACTAAATAGTTATATAACAAATAAATAACTATCTTGGAATAAGTATTACAGTTTAAACTACAGGATTAGCACTGTGCACTGTTAATTGTCTAATTATGTGTTAAGCAACAACATTCTAAAACTGTCAGGTACTTTAATGTCAGGTACATTATGATCATAACTTTAGGCATGGAAATGATATATATATATATATATATATATATATATATATATATATATATGACTTGTGATACATTTCTTTTATTTTTCCTATCATAAAAAAGACAATACAAACAATATAAATTGCAAAAACACATTATATAGCGGTATTACATTCATTAAAAAAAGTAACATACTCAGATATACCCAACATACACAATATACCTACAACATATTTGCCATAGAGAGAGTGGGAAAAAAGGAATAAATAAATAAAAAAAAACCTTTATATCAAGCCACCTGAAGAAAATTAACACTACAGTTAAATACCCCTCAGGGACTCATTACTCCACTGCTGGAACGGGTCTAAGCAGTTCGCCCACTTAGTTTTTGTCCTCCATGAAAAGTCATTATATCTGCTTATTCCTGCTTCCATCCTCAACTGGAAACCATACTGGTTCTTAAACTGAGGTAGTGAAAATTGTTGAGATTGTTTCCACTGTTTGGCTATCATTTTTTAAAATGCCATAAAGCATTGAATAGTTAGTGCCGTTTGAGTTTGAGTAAGCAGTGGCCATCCCAGGTGTAGCAGGGCGCAGATTGGATGTTTTTCAATGTTAACCTTTGTTTTTATAGTTAACAATTCATATGCTATATCCCATAGCCTTGTTACACTCTCAAATCCCCACCACATATGTATGTATGTCCCCTCTCCTTCATTATAACCCCAACATTCCCCAGATATTTGAGGGTACAATTTTGTCAGACATGATGGGACTAAGTACCAGCTATTAATAATTTTAAAGTGCCTTTCTATCAGGGATAGGTCTCCAACATTTTTATTGACTTCCCAGTATGCTTTGTCTACTGCTACCTGTTCTATTGCTGTGTGAAGATCTTTTCCCATTTTGTATTACCATGTCTTCTACCCAGTTTTTCTTTTATTCTTATACATTCAAGACATTTTGAGAACACCTTTTTCGAGTTTGGGCTATTCTTACGATCTTGTCAATTATTGGCCCACCATTTTGAACCCTATGGGTCATAATATAGCTCTATCCGAAGATATTTTAAAATGTTTGAACTTGCTAGATTAAATTCTGGAGAGATCTGTGGGAAGGTTTTGATTTTTGATTCATGTATCAGATCTCCTATTTATTTAATGCTTATTTGCCCATTCTTGTAGGTCCAGATTTTCGACCAGTTGCTCCAGTATTAACATTGTGGGGATATATCCATTATCTTGTTATCTATTCCCAACTTTCTCTTTAATAATCCCCATATTGGGAGGATATTATTCAAAATTAGATTTTCATCTTTTATCCCATACAACCCCTCCTGCTTATTTATGTTCCAGGTTAGGGATTTCAGATCTTTTACTCCCGCAACTTCAGCTTCCACTTTGTACCAGCATTCCTGCTTTGAGTTTTCTAAATGCATCTTATATATGTGCAACATAATATTTGCCTCATATTGGTGTTTAATCATAGGGTAACTTATCCCACCTTCCTTAGCCTTAGGTGCCATAGATCCAACACTTGTTCTAGACCTTTTCACCTTTCTTGTAAAATTTCCAAAACTGGATTGTTTAATTTCAAGCCAACTCTTTGGAATCCTGAGTGGGACCATACGGAACAGGTATACCCATTTTTGGAGGATGTACGATGTGATAACATTGACCCTACCCCAGCATGTTAATTCTGCTTGTCTCCATTCCTTTAACAATTTGTTTGTTTTTCTTAGTAGGTCCAATAAGTTTAACTCTAATATCTTATTTATATTTAGGGGTATCTTGGTGCCTAGGCAGTTAATTTCCCTGCCATTACTGTCAAATTGATATAGCCCTCGGATCAGATTTTTGTCCTCCCCTCTGATGTTCCCCTCTTGTGTCACCTTTACAGTAATTTCTATAAGGCCTTTTCCAAATTGTAACATAATACTAAGCTATGCCAGAAACATAGGGATTTGATGGACTATATGATTGACATGATCATAGTAAAAGCGAGTTACTTTATCTGTACATTATTTGTATTAATACTACTGTCTTTCACGTGTGCTTAGAGTCTTTAAAATATCATATTGGTGAAAATGATCCATTACACAAAATGATCCATTATCCAAAATACTTATGGTCAAAAGCATTTTGGATTAGGCAATCTCAACCAGTATGAACAAATCAGTTGCAAAGTAAAATTTGTGAAACCAGGACTTACTTAACACCCGATAGTGATTGCTGATAATTCATGCTCAAGAGTTCACAAAAATACTTCAGCACTGCACCTAAAAGAGCATCATAAAATATATCCAATGCTTTGCCTGCTGGCTCTATAATGAAATGAACAAAAAGGGTAGATGGTTAAACTATTGCGTTACTGAGCATTTTCCCATGCCACTTTAATCCATTAAATTGACAATATTAAAGAATACCACACAATACCCAAGTTGACTGAAAAGAAGCATGTTAATTAACATGATAGAGGTGCATGAGACTTCAGATGTCAAAATGTACTTCTCATTTCCAAAGACCAGCTAAGATTTGTCAGAGGACAAACATTAACTTTCTACTGCTTATAAGTAGTTTAGTGTGGCTGATTTGTAGCTGTCTGTCCAGCTCACATCCCACAGATGCTCAATTGGATTGAGATCTGGGGAATTTGGAGGCCAAGCCAACAGCTTCAACTTGTTGCAGTCTTCCTCATAGTATTCTTGAACTATACCGTTTCCATGAAAGGGTGTACATAGTCTGCAACAATGCTTAGGTAGTTGATACTTGTCAAAGTAACATCCACATGGATGGCAGGACCCAAGGTTTCCCAGCAGATCATCGCTCAAAGCCTCACGCTACCTCCGCCAGCTTGTCACCGGTCAGTGGTCATAATGTTATGGCTGATTGGTTTATGATTCAATGGCTAAAACACCACTTTGTTAAGTATTGTGACCAAGCCTGTCAGTAGTGTTTTATGTGGGAAGTGAAAATATATTGAGATTATCCTTGTTTTCAAGTATGTCCTGGAGACATTACAAAAATTAAAAAATACATGTACATACATATATTAACAACTACCCATCATCAAGTATTTTGAGGCATTTAAACATACTTGCCAACTTTATAGCAGTCAGTCCTGGAATGACCATGAGGGCAGGAAGAAATGCATGTGGTTGAGTTACAGACATCAGATGTCGGGAGCTCTTTTCCTGTAAATTCAGTACTGTTGGTAACTATTTTTGCATAATAATTTCACTAATCAATTTCTGGTTACTTAAAAAAATATTGGGCTCTTTGCAATAACCAGAGTTAATTTATCTCTACTAATCGAATGCTATGCACTACAATAGAATGTTTGCAGTAAAAAAAAAACAGTGATAAGTGATAACTCACATCATTGACTAGAGACCATTATACCAGTTCTAATTATTTTCAACCATTGCTATGTACAAGTATGTGCCATTAAGTCACTGTTATAACCTTATACATTCTGAACTAGGAAACGTGACCTTTCATTTCTGTTTTTGAATACTGAATATTAGAGATGGAATCTGTGTGGCATGCATTAACATAGAAGAGAAAAAAGTTGCTTTTCCTATTTCAAAGAAACTGGGAAGTTTTGCTCATTTGTTATGCCTTGTGCTCTTTTCTGGAGTCTGACAAATACAAAATAGCAAGATGAGAAGAAAAAAATGTTTCCATTACACCCTAGCAAAATCCATTAGGAGACGACCTGCCAAAAAGTATTTTATCTTTTATGCAGCTGCCTTTTATCTTCTTTTAATTTCATTTTTGCCCTTTGTTTTTGTTATCTTGCAGTAAATGGAAAGGAATGTTTGGTCCACTTTGCATTGTAGTCTTTATATCACAAAGACTTTCTTTTTCTTCTGCCAAAGTACATTACGAAGATCAAACACACAGAAGTCTACCTCGCATTGTCTAGAAATCCACATTTTAATGCCACAGAGAGATAAACAGATTTATTATAAATAATATTGTCATTGTATTACTATGCATTTTCAAATGTAATAACTGTGCTATGTATGGGTAGGAACAATGATTTTAAAAGCAATGTATCCTCTTTTTCTTCATCTACTATTATTATTAAACATGCTCATTAGTTGTTAACTTTTGAATGTAAATATAAGTTAATATTTCCACCCCACATTGATCCCCTTTATTGCTGACCTACTAACTGATGTTCACTGGGCTAAACTTACTGTGAGATGCAGTCCAGGCTATGAAAAATGATGTAATAGATGCCAAAAGTCGCGGATCTGCCAGGACAGTCACGTTTTGGTGGGTACCGTACCATAAAATTTGCATTGCATTTTATTGATAAAAGATTCCAAATGAAAATATTACACTGGCATTAGTGCAATATTTTCCTTTGGAATATTCTATTCATATCTGCACTGTTGGCGAGTGGCGTTGGCTGAAGCACTGGATGGTTTACAAATGGCAAGGTAACACTCCCCAATCAATAGAGCTGACTTAACGAGCCCTGGTTTTTTCTCCTTTTTTGGGGATATTTCACTACATTGTATTGACACTCTGTTCCAAGGAGAATTGTGGAGCAGTGGGAGTGATAAAAATGTGGTTAGTTACCTCCCCTGTCCCTAAAAATGTATATATGAGGGTGAGTCAGAAACTATCCGCGATCCGACTATAGAATAGTGTAGAATGTAGTGTCGATAATTTTGGATCACCCTCGTATATATGCACCGATCAGCCACAACATTATGACTTCTTACAGGTGGCAAGACAGCAGAGGCAGTGTGATTAATGTTGTGCTGGGAAACCTTGGATCCGGCCATCCATGTTGATGTTACTTTGACATGTACCACCTACCTAAGCATTGTTGCAGAACATGTACACCCTTTCATGGAAACGGTACTCCCTGAAGGCATTGACCTCTTTAACCCCTTAGTGACTGAGTGCTATGCTGCATTTGATGTACCTTGAAGACCATAATTCCATTATTTTTGTCATACGTTTACTGAACTGTGAATTACTTTCTTTGTGTTCAGTACACGCACACAAATTATATATCATTTTTTTAAAGGACGGATAGGGCTTTAATTTGATACTATTATTTTCATCATATGATATAATTTACTATTAAAAAAAATATAAAATATGATGAAAACTTCTTCTAACTTTGACCTGATTTTTTTTTTTAAACAATTACAAATGGTAATAAAGACCCCGTCTATATATTTCTACTATATATTTCTTCTATCCCATTTGAGTTTAGAAATACCAATGTTTCCATGTTTGTCTATGTTTTATTTCAACTAATAGGGCAATAAACAATATTAGTGTTTTTTTTTTGTTTTCTAACCATTTTCTTCTACAGTGACCTTTTAACCCCAACCCTAAATTTACCCCAACTCTAAATTCACCCTAACCCTAAATCTACCCGAACCCCTTAATCTAACCCTTGTACTCACCCGGACCCCTGTAACCTTAATTATAACCCTATTTATGACCCTAACCCTAGATCTAGGTTCAGTAGATCTAGGATTAGCTTTTTCCATTTATTTATTTATTTTATTTTATTTATTTATTTAATTTTCTAATTTTAACTTTATTACTGTCTAACTGCCTCTAGGGGCAGTCAAGTAGCGGTTTCAGAGCGACGGAAGAGATTTTTTTTTTCTCTCTTCCGTCGCTCTGTGCTGGGCACGCTGTATTGGAGGGGGGCACAGAAGGTGTTCCATGATGCCTCGATCGAGGCATCATTGCAACACTTTACACACATAGGCAGTGATCAGCTTTCACTGCCTATGTGTGTTAACGCGCATACGATCACATTCGCGGTGATCGTATGCGCGCGGGGAGCTGAGGGGGGGCTGAAGGCACTCTCAGAGGCTGCTTCGGATCCGAAGCAGCCTCTGGGAATAGCTACAGGCATGTAGTGTTGCGCTAAGAAGCGCAACACTACATGTAAACGGAGGACGTATATATATGTCCTCATGGTCCTTAAGGACCATGCTTTTCAGGACGTATATATATATGTCCAAATGCGTTAAGGGGTTAAGCAGTATCTGTGGGATGTGCTGGACAAACAAGTCCAATCCACGGAGGTCCACCTCGCAACATACTGGACTTAAAGGATCTGCTGCTAACGTCTTGGTGCCAGATACCACAGCACACCTTCAGAGGTCTAGTGGAGTCCATGTCTCGATGCATCAGGCGTGTTTTGGTATCAAAAGTGGACCTACACAATATTAGGCGGTTGGTCATAATGTTATGGCTGATCGGTGTACATATATATTAGTGTTTTAGGGTTAGTGTTTTAGGATTAATGTTATATTAAATAAAACTTTATTTATATGCTAATAATTAAAAATAAAACTTAATATATATGTATATACACACAAGAGGAGCAGTGACATGACAGGGGGGTCTGTGGTATATATATATATATATATATATATATATATATATATATATATATATATGTTTACTGCACATTCAGAGGATATAGGGAAATGATAGCCCCAAGAATCCGTATTAACCTTGGTAAGTCAGTTGAGGTGAGGCCTGTAAAGAGGGCCCACCTAGGAGAAATGTTAAATAAAGGGTGCGGTGGGTGGGTCACTTCCGGAAACGTCGACGACAGGTAAGAAAGACATGCTGTATTTATGTGATCCTGAATGTCCCTCCCACAACTCCAGGCCAAGCCTTCTATATATATATATACATACATAAACACACATGTATAGTAAGTCAGAAACAGAGAAAAATGACAATTAAACACAAACACTGGAGAAAAGTTAAAACAGCAATTGTCCACCATAGAAAAGAAATGGCAAACAGACCAGTCATGAAGGGGTTATATAGCAGTCAAATTATGTTGTTTTTAACTCACTTAGAGATACAATCTTAAATGAATATTTTGACACCAGCTTGTGCATTTTATTTTAAATAGGGACGTTACAGTGGATTGTCTTGGCAGTGGATGCATTGGCAATGCATCAGTGACTCAAACATGTTGTACAAAGGAGAGTGTACATTTATTTGCAATTTATGCCAAAATAGCGGGCTAATGGATGATTTATTTCTCTAAGATGTGACTATATCGTATTTCCAAATTAATAAATGGCCAAAAAGACCATTTTTATAAATGTGCAGAATAAAGGTTTATTCAAAGCTGCTTTTTTTCAGAACTTATTATCTCATACAACGTACTTAAAGGGCAATTAATTAAAGTTTCTCTTGCAAAACATTGTCTCATATTTATTAAATTACCCATGTAAGGAAAACACAATTTAGGAAAAAATGTTCTTTCCATTTGTAAACGTCTATCCAATTAAAAAGAAAAACCCTTAGTTGTAACAAATGTTTTATAGAGGTTTTCATTATACAATTGCTGTTTTGCAGAATTACCTCTAATCAGAATACTTGAGAAAAAGTTCTTATGTAGTTGTTGTGATAATGTAATTCAAAGGAATGTGTTGGTCTATAAACCTATAGCTTGCAAGATGCCAATTTAGAAATCCGCTCTTAAGCATCTGTGCAGAAAACACACAAGTGGCAGGACTTTTTACCTCCTGGGGGATTTAGAAGAAATTCGATTGGCTAGTTTGCATTGTGAAATGCATTTCACAAACTTTATGTGCAGATGAAGCTTTAATTTATTGTCAATGATCAAATTACATGGTGAATCTATACTCCTTCATTATCAGAGATGGTTACATAAATTATTGGCAAAATACCATGAGCTGCAAAACAGCACTAAGATTAAATTACTAGGTTAACTACATAACATTAACCCCTTTTGTACAAAGTGGGGCCAGCCCTCTTTAGGCACTTGGTGATCAGTGGTTTTGATTGCAGACCATTTCTGCTATGTTGTTTAATGGATTGTAATAACATTTATTTGGAAATGTAAAGTGAATCAGTCACCAAAGCATTGTTTTTACTGAATGTAAATGTAGCAAATATAAAAAGCATAAAAAAAGACCTATATGCATTGTGGGAACAACGTGTTTTAAATGAGCCTTTCCTGTGCCCTGTTTATGACATCACCTGGGAATTAATATGTAAATTAATAACTATTCTCAATTTTCATTTTAAGTCACAAGGTGAGGGTATAAACTGTACAAACAATGTTAAGTGACAGAGTCTCTATAAACTAATAAAAAAATAAATAAAGACAAAATATATTTTTCTAATGGGTTCAGTTGCTAAATTATATAGACTCTGTCGCCAAACACACAAAACAGTCAATGAGGAAAATACAAAATTGAAGGTATCTGTCCTTTTAACACTGATACATTTCTGTAAGTAAGCTATTTTCTGGCAAAAATATTAATGAGATGATGTTATCAATTTGCAAAACTGTGGCCACCAATTGGAAAGTGTGGCATGCCAATGTGGTGCACAACCCCTCCTGCAGGGAAAGTGATGTCACTTGCATAGAATTGTCCATAAACTGGTCAAAATGGCTTCAAGCACTACCACCCAGTAGGGGAAGTGATGTTATTTGAATAGGATTGCCCACAAACTGATAAAATTACTTCAAGCATTTTGCGTTATCTCCTGGTAATCTGACAAACAGCTCAGTGCTTGTGTGAAAAAAAGCACGACACAGGTTTCAAGTCTATTTTTTGACATGCTGAAGATATTGGAGGTTATTTGTTGCTTGATTTATGGAAGCTTTTGTTTTACTATCTATTTGGCAGTAAGTGGCTTATGACTATTAGGTGTCAATAAGAGTAGTGTCTGTGTTTCTCTGTGTTTTATGAAATACCCATGGCCTGTTTTGTCAGTTCTATTGTTCTGGGGTTGCATCATGTGGATGATGCAGAGCTTTCTTGAATGGGGAACCCCAGCTCCTCAAAGTGTCATGAACTGAAACAGACCCAACAACAATTTATGCAATACCACATCATTATTATATTTAACTGGTATTTTTAATGGGAAGCTGAATGTGCTGGTGGTGTGCAAAGTGGCATTTGTACTTTGTGCAGCCACCACGGAGAATTAATATGTTTGATAAACTAGCAATTTACTCATACTACAGGGTACACCTGTGATGCTGCTCAAACTTACACCTTATGTCCATTATAATGAATTCCATGTGCCATACTGGCCTCCATTACCCACACCAAACAAAACAAAGGAAACACAGTGTGGTCTCTGCAGGCTGCACTTGAGCAAATCACTGTTTCCTCAATGTGGTAGCATTGATTGCTAGCACATAGGAGTGGAAAACTAATATCCTAACTCCGCCGTAGATGCATCCAATTACATGACGATTTCTGCATAATGTATCTATGGCTCTTCTTTTACTTATTGCTGTTTACTACCTATTTATATCTATATTTACATGTATTACAACAAACAGTTGCTTTTGCAAGTATGACAATGTCCCTTTAAAAAGAACATGTTATATGTATCAATAAAGTTTATAGTATGACTATATTTTGTGCCAGCATTTTTAAATCACCCAGCATATTGTAATGCATTTTTTTTAACACATTTATACTTGCATTTCTTGTATAGTGTATAGGTATTAAAGCACAAACCTGGCCTTTTCTGATTAATTTGCATGTTTGTTAAATCTTGCACCCAAAATACAAATATCAAGTAATTCTGTAATGCACTTCTATGAAGTTTATTTAATTAATAGGGAAAAGAAAAATGTCGGTGTGCTAAGCTAGTCACAGGCTCAAATAATAAAAATGTATAAAATGATGCTTACCAAACACAGACAGTTTTTTTATTTATTTTATTTTATTAATGTCTGTTTCAATTTAATAAAAGATAAAGCTTATTGAGTTTCGCATCAGACAGTCCATAATATATAATTAAAGTATCTTTAAATTTAAGAAATACAAACACAACATATGCACAGTTTAGTATGCTCTACTGATAAATGTAAAGATTTCCTGAGTTGGCAGATCTGTTTGTCTCTGACTAAAGCCTAAGCTCTTTGGCTATTAATGCAATGACCCAATGGGACAATTCAACTACGGCCTATCAGTTAATGTTCAACTTTCACCTAATGTATCATTAGATGCCAATATACTTTAATAGGGTCAGTGAAAGAGCCACTCAGTGTTTTAAATGTAGGTAACATTGGATGAAAATTGAGACAGGTTAATGGAAAGGCCTGAATTAATGTTCTTAGACTTTAATGGCACCTTACAAAACTGACTTCATTATACTCCATACAACTTGCAATGCGAGCATTATCATGCTGAAATATTAATTTGTTTTCATTGTTCATATTTATATGTCCAAAAATTGGTTGCAGATTTGGCATTCCAAATGTTTATTTTGTGATGTAAATAATAGCTTTATTTATAAGTTTTCTAATATGGAAGTATTTTGCCTGTGTAAGTGTTGGCATTCAATGGTCCTATTTTGGTAAGTGATTTAAGTAGACGTTTTAAATTTGGCAACCAAACCACAGATGATGGAAATGCATGTTATTATTATAATATTATTAATAATCGCATCTACCGAATCCATCAGCAGGTGCTTGTATATCAGAATCAATCCAATTCAATGAAAAATGAGAAAATAAAAGCATAGGTGGTCTCTGATGTTTAATGCACAATCTCCCCTTGTGTTCTTACCATTGTACCAAGAAAACACGTGGAATAATTTACACTTGTACATGCAAAGCCTTCACATACAGTCATGGGCGTTGCTAGGTCTCCAAAAGATCCGGGGCTGGAGCCTTGACAGTTTTGATAGAAGTGGAGTAAATAAGCTCACATACTTAGGCGGCATACAGACTGATATAATTGACGCCAATGAACAATAGGTATATGTGGGTATATATCAGGGCTCAACAAATCCCGGGCACCAGGAAATTATACCTGGCGCCCGGTTATTGTTGTCCCTGCCTAGTGCCCTCGCCGCTGGGATCATTTTATTTATTTATCCAGCGGAGCACGAGGGAGCAGTGTGTGCACCGGCTGCACAGTCCTCCTGCTCCATCCCCACATGCACCGTACTATAGTGCCTGGGCGCTGAGTGTGCTCAGCAGGGCTATTAACAACAGCAGGGCACAGACCAGGCTAGAATGAGGTATAGCAGCGAAGGAGGGGGACATATTGATAGATACACCTTTTTTTTTTATCATAAACAACATAAAATTGCTGACTTGTGTGTAAGTGTATGTGACTGACAGGGTGTGTGTGTGTGTGTGTGTATATGACTGACTGCATGTGTGTGTGTATGACTGACTGTATGTGTGTGTGTGACTGACTGTGTGTTTATGTGACCCACTGTATGTGTGTGACTGAGTGTAAGTCTGACTGTGACCGAATGTATGTGTGTGTCTGTCTGTGACTGACTGTATATGTGTGTATGTCTGTTACTGACTATATGTGTGTGTGTGTCTGTCTGTGACTGACTGTATGTGTGACTGACTGACTGTATGTCTGCCTGTGACCGACTGTATGTGTGTATCTGTCTGTATGCGTGTGTCTGTCTGTTACTACCTTCACAGCAATAAAACTCACAGTAATGTGCAATTTGTGAATATAACACAGACTCCACAGCAATAAAACTCACAATAATGTGCAGTGTGTGAGTTTATCACACACTTATGCTGCACATTACTGTACCACAATACACAATAAGACTCACAGCTCAAAAAACCCCTCACATTACTCGGCCACAAATACACACACATTCACACTTGCACAGTCACACCAGACTCTGAGAAAAAAGTTGACCAACAGTCTCATAATATGTAATAATATAGGGGATATCACACACACAGACAACCACCCTTACATCCCCCCACCAACATAGATACCCTTACATAGACAAACTTACACTCACACACACACACACACATCCAGACAACCTTACACACAGACACCGTTATACACACAGATGGCCTTTCCCACACAGATATTCTGCCACGCAGACATGTGTATAAACCTGCAACTCTCACACGCAAATCATAAATATTTATTTATTTATTTTTAATAAAAAGGGGTCAAAAACCTGTGGAGAATAGGCTGAGGTATGAAGGTATGCTCCTTCTACCAACCTCATAAAAGAGAGACGTGCAGGGAATTGAGATGGGAATTCAACTGAATGGGAGAATTTTTCCAACTCTGCTACTTTAGCCTTAATTTGGAAATTCCCATCTCACATCCCTGCAATTCTCTCTTTCATGAGCAAAGCCCATAATATAATGAGCAGCACATTCATTCATAATGTATGGGTTTAATACTAAAACGAGGTACATGGGATGTTTAATGGCATGTGTATGGACTTTTATTGCCATGAATATAAAGACTATTTATAAAGATGAATCACTATTATTCATATTGAATGCAATAATCGAGTGTGAAAATAAAAATGGTTTGAGAACATACTAAGGGGCAATATCCTGGCATATTACATGGCATGTTGGGGGCAATATCCTGGCATATTGGGGGAAATATCCTGGCATATTAAAATGGCATATTGGGGGCAATATCCTGGCATTTTGGGGGCAATATCCTGGCATATTGGGGGGCAATATCATGGCATATTAAATGGCATATTGGGGGAAATATCCTGGCTTATTGGGGGCAATATCCTGGCATATTGGGGGCAATATCCTGGCATTTTGGGGGCAATATCCTGGCATATTAGGGGCAATATCATGGCATATTAAATGGCATATTGGGGGAAATATCCTGGCTTATTGGGGGCAATATCATGGCATATTAAATGGCATATTTGGGGCAATATCCTGGCATATTGGGGGCAATATCCTGGCATATTGGGGGCAATATCATGGCATATTAAATGGCATATTGGGGGCAATATCCTGGCATATTAAAATGGCATATTGGGGGCAATATCCTGGCATATTAAAATGGCATATTGGGGGCAATATCCTGGCATATTAAAATGGCATATTGGGGGCAATATCCTGGCATATTAAATGGCATATTGGGGGCAATATCATGGCATATGAAATGGCATATTGGGGGCAATATCCTGGCATATTAAAATGGCATATTGGGGGCAATATCCTGGCATATTAAAATGGCATATTGGGGGCAATATCCTGGCATATTAAATGGCATATTGGGCTTCAAAGTTCTTTATTTGAAATGTAAGTTTTTTTTCCTGAAATTTCCTTCTTAAAATGAGGTGCGTGTTATACGCCGGCACGTGTTATACGCCGATAAATACGGTAATCACATTTTCTCCAAGTAATCTCACTGCCACTCACACATACTCATAACTCTGCTGCTCACGCTTACACTCTCACACACTCTGCCACTCACACACACTTACACTCTGCCACACACATACACGCACACTCATAACTCACGCTTACACTCTTCCAAACACTCACACTCTGCCACACTCACTCACACACTCACACTCTGCCCTTTACACACACTTACATTCTGCCACTCACACACATACACACTCATAACTCATAACCCACTCACGCTTACACTCACTCACACACACTCTCTTCCAAACACACACTCTGCCACACTCACACACACAGGCACTTTCTTACACTCTGCCACTCACACCCACTTACACTCTGCCACTCACATACATACACATGCACACTCATAACTCTGCCACTCACACACACTTACATTCTGCCACTCACAGATATACACATGCACACTAATAATTCTGCCACTCACACCCACTTACACTCTGCCACTCACATACATACACATGCACACTAATAACTCAGTGTCTCCATTCGGGGCTATGGAGGGGAGATCCGGGGGTACAGCCCCAGTTGCCCCCCCCCCCCCAAGCAATTCCACTGCATACAGTGCTTTGCAAAGTTTTTAGACAGGTGTGAAAAAGAGTTGTAAAGTAATAATGCTCTCAAAAATAGAAATGCTATTAGTTTACATTAATCAGTTAACATAATATAAAGTGAGTGAACAGAAGAAAAATCTAAATCAAATCAGTATTTGGGATGACCACCCTTGACCTTCAAAACAGCAACAAGTCAAGTAAACTTGCAACAAGTCAGGGTTTATGTAGGCCTGTAGTCAAGTGTATGATTAAACAAGTATAGCAAACAGGTGTTAAGGATCATCAATTTAATATGTAGTTTGAAACATGATCATTAACTGATACAGCTAAATAAGAGGAATAAAACTGGGCGACAGACAGCCAAACTCAGCTAATAAGGTCAGGCTGCCAAAGACAGTTTCATGTCAATAGACATATACTATGACAAAACTTTCCCAGATCTGTAGACACAGTGGTCAGCCAAGCAAACGAAAAGAAGCCAATATTCAAATTACCTTAAATGTTAGTATGATGTCTTTATCTACTGTCACAACTTTCCCACTCATTTTTTACCCTTTACAAACCAGTGTTTTCTTTTAATCAGAAATAGTTTTATGATCTTTTATTCTACTACAATCCCAGACCTAAGTATATTTCAAATCTTATAAAATTACATTGAAAAATACAATTTTATATTTACAATAGGAAGAGACATGAGTGGACTTTTTACTTCTATATATTTCATCATTGCATATTTTCTTTCTTGAAAATAAATTAAGAGAGTGTATTGAAAAATGTACTTCAAAAAGGGAACATTCCTATTCGATAACCATTTTTAATAACATTTCAGTTACAGATACTGTTTCAAGGATCTACAAAGTCCCTGGTTCAGCTGCAGTAGAGGAAACATCAGGATGATTGGAATCAAACAATGGAAATTAATGTATATATATTATTACAAAGTCACTCGAAAACTGAAAAGCTCTAGTGGTCCAAATGTCAGTTTCTTTTTCCAGAAATCGATTTCTATTTAATAAAGCAATGCTGAATTTCTAGCTGCAATAATTTTCCACATAATCCAAGGAAATTAACACATTTAGTAACAGAATGACTAGAGAGGAATTTAAGATCAAAACAAAAATTACATGTGATACAAAGAATATAGTGTACATGCTACAATGTAGATGTGGAAAACAGTATGTAGGAAGCACATATAGGAAACTATCAAACAGAATAGGTGAACATAGATACGGTATACAAAATAAATCCATTAAACATCCAGTCCCTCTCCAATTCAATAATTGTCCGGAGTTTGATTGGCATTCTTTTAAATTTTGTGGTATAGGACATGTGAAAACTGGCCTGAGAGGAGGAGACCCTTTAAAAAAATTAGCTCAGAGAAAAGGTATTAGGATTTTCAAACTGATATCAATACCGATTTTGATATGGTTTGTTTTCTGTGAATATAATTAATGCGATGTGGTAATATTGCAATATGATAGCCAAGTGGAATGTAATTATTTTTGATAGGATATTTTATTGTCTCCTGCATACAGAAGTTTCTTTCTGAGACTTTACTCATTGATCAGTGAAGAATGATTTGGTGGTTTGTTTTTGTGAATATAAGTTATGTTATGTGGTAACATTGCAACATGATAGTCAAGTGGAATGTAACTATTTTTGACAGGATATTGTATTATCTTCTATATACAGAAGTGTAATTTTGAGACTTTACTCATTGACTAACGGGGAACGATTCGGTATATTGAACGAATGAATGCAAAATATATACAAAATTTTCATGTAAGAACTGCATCTAATGCTGTGAATGTATTTCAGCCATAACTTTTTACAGATTTGAGTCTCTCTTTTGGTTTAAGGTTTGCTAACACCCAGATCATTTCGTATGAACATTTTTCATATGAACGCATGTGCATTTGGAACCATGAATTGCTAGAGTGAATATTTTCATCTAACACACGGATACTTTAAAAACGAATCCACCATGCATGCGCATTAAAGAATGTTGACATCAGACGAAAAAGAACGCAATCAGTGGAATGCAAACTAACACATACGAAATAGTCAGAAGAAACGCGTTGAGCCAATGTATTTTGTCTTGATTTATATTTTTTATCTATACTCATTTGGATTGTTTTAACTTGGACCTATTTTGAGAATCCTGCACAGTCCAGTTTGAGGATCTAATTTAATTTTTATATTGATGGAATAATTCCTATTGCACCTTATGCTTTTATTGCACTAGAGCTGGCTCTTTGAGTGCATTCTGAATAAATTTCATTCTATTATTAGTGTCATACAGTGCTACACTATTGTATTTTTTTCTTCCCCCCTCTCTTTATGTTCTTCCATATGTCAACCTATGTCTCCTTGGAGATCTCCAGTACAAGATTTTGATTGTCTATACCTGGATTTGTATACCAGTGTGGTTTTTGGGATCTGAGGAAATCCTTGCGGGTATTGTAAAAGGAGAGTATTAGTTTACTTCAGACACCAGGGATTAAAGATGAAAAGTGGTATCAGATGGAGAAAAAATCATCAGGAATGGGGGAACCAAGCTTAATCATTTGGAATACCTGATGGGATAGCTACAAAAAATTATAAATAGAGAACTATGTATTAAAAAACTTGATGTCAGCGTGGGGACAAATTAAGAAAAAGCTTGGAATTTATAGACAAATCATTGAGTGTAAGCAGATTGTCAAGGCTCTCACAGAAATATTTGATTATAAAGTTTTAACACAAGTCATAGCAAAATCAAACAAACTTCTGAAATTAAAACAGAATGAAGACATCTTGGCTAGAAAAAAGTGGTCAAAATTGTATGACACTGAGATATCGTAAGAAGACTGGGTGGCTCCATGGAAGTCTCTAAACGATTCAATCCATTGTGTCACTATCCTAGAAAACCAATTCAAGATCATACATTTTTGGTATTTAGTCCCCACAAGACTGGCTACATTTTCCTCAGAAAACAGCGATAGATGCTGGAGATGTGAGAGGGAAGTGGGAGATTATTTACATATATGGTGAAAATGTGAGGAGATCAAAGAGTTATGGATAACAGTCTTTGCAAAATTATTTAAGTTGGGGAAAATAAAGATGGAGATGTGCCCATTAACAGCACTACTGCACTTGCACTGGCCAAGTATGACTAAGACCCAGTCCTTTTTGGCCCTACATTTTTTTATGGCTACAAAGATAATTATAGCAAGGAACTGGGGTAAGACCGGCCCGTCCTTCTGGTGGCAGCTGAGGGGGCAGGTCCTATTCCAGTTGCGTATGGAACAAGAACTGGGATGGAGAAACTCCAAAATGTATAAAAATGCTAAATTGGCTAGAGACTGTATAGAAATAATTGAGATCAATATAGAATGATTCAATTGAACAAACAAGTATTGTAATACACTGTAGAGGATGGTGAACATCTCCCCCCCCCCCCTCCCCCCCTGGTAGTGCACGTTTAAGTGATGTTGTGTCTTGTCTATTGTATTTTTTGTATTACTTGAATTCAAATATTTATATGCGATAATAAGAGGAATTAACTGAACAGTCTAATATGTATATTCTTTTTTTGTATTATGAAATAATAAAAATCAATATTGAAAAAAAAATAAAAAAAATTCTCCTGAGTAGTGGCTTCCTTTACTGCACTGATTCAAAAAGGTGCTAACCCCAAAAAACTTGCCATCCAATGCCGCATAGAATTCGAAGATCTAAAACTTTCTTTTACCACAGCTCCTGTCCTCCAATGCCCAGATTCAACTCTACCTTTCATTCTAGGGGCTGATGCCTTAGAGTCTGGTACTGGAGCTATAATTTTCGAGAGAAATTAGAAATCTAATAAAATTCATCCTTGTTCATATTTTTCCAAAATGTTCTCATCGGCAGAATGTAACTACTATGTGGGTAACAGAATTGCTAGCATTGGCAAAATGGAGACACCTTCTGGAAAGTACCCCTGTTCTGATAACCTTTCTAACTGATCACAAAAATACTAAGCTGTGGTTTCCTCTTCGGTGCTAGTGGTATTGTACAGAATGCAAAAGTCCTGGGAGGATTAAACCTGAGGCTCAGCCATAGGATGGATTCCTTTTAGGCAAACAACTCTGCTCTCAGACCCATTGTTAGTTTCTCTGTTCCAATCTGCACTGCGGTTACTTTTCCAGTACCAGGCCATTACACTGGATGATATCAATCAGGATGAACCAAGGCATCAAGTCAAAAATTTTGAAACCATTGGCAATCTATTTACCTGAAATGTTTATAAAAAAAATATTCTCGGACACTAAGTAGAAATGAAAAAGTTTGA
Organism: Pelodytes ibericus; assembly: GCA_036172795.1. Taxonomy (NCBI): domain Eukaryota; kingdom Metazoa; phylum Chordata; class Amphibia; order Anura; family Pelodytidae; genus Pelodytes; species Pelodytes ibericus. The sequence goes on from CM069858.1 coordinate 154,980,714, forward strand.
TCAAAATGCATTATTTTAACATTGATATGCTTAAATAATATCCACAATACAATACGAGCCAACCTCATTGTCCGTTTGCATAGTTTAATGGCACTGTCTGTATAATTAATAAAGTTAAATGATGATTACACTAAGTGGAAAATGTAAATGTCGGCATTCAGAAAATATTGTCTTAAGGAAATAACCATACATCTCTAAAAATAAATTGCAAGTGAAAGAAGTAAAAGAATAGATGCATTACAGGATATGGAGTTGGATCAATACATTTGTAATACTTTTTTGTTAAGAAATAATTATTCATAAGAATAATAACTGCAGTACATTATACTCTGGCATATATATTATTCCTTTTGTTGAAATTAGTTTTTATACACGTATTACTCTTTGACAATGATGCAATGAAATACTCTAGAGCAAAGGAAAACAAAATCTTTTGCAAGAGATAAATGACCCTCCTAAGTAACTTTTTTGTCATTGTGAGAAAGCCAATTGTTTTTGGTATTAAACTTAGTTTTTATTAGAGGTTTCCTATGGGTACAATAGTGGTAGATCATACATGTACACTAGGTTATGGATGTTAAAGTAACATAACGTATTTGCTCGAATATAAGAAGACCCTGATTATAAGACGACCCCCCAAACTATGGATATTCCTTTAGGAAAAAAACTAAAAGCCTGAATATAAGACTACCCTATAGGAAAAAAGTTTAACTTGTATATATTCACATGTAAATTGCTTTTTCATATTTAATAAAAACTTAGGATATAAAAAAAATGCATTTCTTGTTTTTTTTACCTTTAATGTGCCAATGCTTCCCCCAACGGTGTTGGTCTCTCTCCCCCACCATCTCCCCAATGTTGTCTGTCTCTCTCCCCCCAAGTTGTCTGTCTCTCTCCCCCACCCTCCCCCAAATTGTGTCTGTCTCCCTCCCACACATGTTGACTGACTCCCCCCCACCCTCCCCCACAATGTTGTCTGTATTCCCCCCCCCCACTCTCACCCCAATGTTGTCTGACTTTCCCCCATCCTCCCCCCAATATTGTCTGTCTTCCCCCCCACCCTCTTCCCAACGTAGAGTCCCTGGTGGCTAGTGGGGGAAGCTGGGGGATGTCTGCACGATCCCCCGGCTGTCCATATCTCACTGGCGGCTTGTGGGGGCACAACAATACGTGCAGACATCCTCCATGCTGCCCGACACTTCCGTGTATTATGACGGACAGCCGGTCATGCAGTGTCGGGCAGCATGGAGGATGTCTGCACTATCATGCAGACATTCCCCGGCTGCCCAAATATCATTGGTGGCCAGTGAGGGCAGCCGGAGGATGTCTGCACGATACGCGCAGACATGCTCCTCTGCTGCCCGGCACTTCAGTCAGGACTTTTATGATGAAGCCGGAAGGACCTGGCTTCATCATAGAAGTCCTGGTGGTCATGCCAGGCGGCAGTGGAGGATGTCTGCGCGCATCCATGTCTTTTAATCTGACCTTGATTTGAGGTCAGATTATAAGATGACCTCGAATATAAGACGAGGGGTCTTTTTCAGAGCATTTGCTCGAAAAAAAAACCTTGTCTTATATTCGAGCAAATACGGTATTAAAATTTAGGTTGATATAATACATTGTACATGTAATTATAGTACAAAATATGCATAACAAAAATAGAAACACACAGAGAGGAGAAGATTAACAGTGAGAAAGAGGTGGGGATAGGAATAGGAGAAAGAGGTGGATGGTGATAAAGAAAGGATTGTTATTAAATAAGCAAAAATGTACTACTTATTTAGTAACAATTATTATATGAATTATAATGTTTCCCATTTCACAGTTTATTTGATTTAAATTTATTTTATGTCACACTACAAACATTGGGGTGTTTTTTACTCTAGTTAGAAGAGGGGGGCGGTCTGATGGAGGGTTGTTTTTAAAAATGTGTGCTTTAAACATACAGTTGCCTATGAATAAGCTCTACCGCAGTGCAAGACGAGTTAGGTGGTTTGTCAAACTAATTTAATTTATACCACCCCCACTTTGTACCAAAAATATTTGCATCATAAAATATTACTTGGAGTAACTTTGAGTCCTGCCTTGTTTGCTGAAAGGCCATCAGTCTTTTTTTCCCCTGCATGTATGTGCTGGGTTGAGCACCCTTTGTCTCTCTGCATCCAGTGGCTAAGATAATTATTATGAGAAGAACAAGTTTACTAAACTGCTGATCTCTACACTTTTAACAGAACATCTTCCAGTGGTGAGTCAGTCTTACACCCTGTACTTGCGCAATTGTTTTGAAATTCATAGTTTAGGTCCCAAAGTTCCCAGACTTTGTGAAAAAGGTGGAGGCTTTGTTAGATGGAATGGGATATGCTTTTGTAAGCTCTTGTGTTTGTGAGTGAGTATAGGACCTCATGAAGGGTGAGTCCTTTATCCAAGCTCTCGCTATGCAGGTTTTACTGTAAAATAAACATGTGGGATTAGTTTTCAACTAGAGTTGGGGAGATCTCTAGAAGAGAAAAAAATGTGCAATACCTGTGAAAGGGAATGATAGGATTTGGTCCAGTAAAAAGTGTATGTCAGTTCAACATTTTATAATATTAAGTGTGGCTTTTGGTCCAATTTATTTTATTGAAATAGAGGGTATAGGAGTGGTGGGGTGATGGTGGATCTATTTATATCTTCACATTGCTTTTACCACTGAATATTTGGAGGGTTGCCCAGAAGTGACAAGCGATCTGCATCACTCATATACTAGAGTCTCTGCTAAGGAATCAAGCATGTGGAATATCAGCATAAGCAGTAACCACTGATGTGGTAACCTTTCCTGTTTTTACATGCTTAAGGTGCATTAGAGCTGATTGTCTGTTCAACTTTTCTTGTGAGTGTTATTTCAATAAATAAGTAATTTTACTACTCTACATATAATATCACACTATTGTATTATTTCCCCTTGTTTTTTCTATTTTCCATATGTCCACCCATGCCTCTGTGGAGACTTCCAATCTAAGACTGACTACAAATTTGTGGTTTCAGTTTGGATCACAAGCCACATCTTGGGATTTAAGGAGTCCTTGCCGATATCTTATTCACAGAAGGAGAGTATTTTTCTGGTTGTTTATAACTTGTGGTCGATTGTTTTATATATTTTGCTAACAGATGTTGTCTGCATAAAGTTTGGTCTCTGTGCCAGAGACACATAATCCTTTCATGTCAAGACTGCTCCATATCCTGACAACAAGGGGTTCCATAGAGAGTGCATAAATAATAAGTGAATGAATGAATAATAATTTTGTTTTAGTCTTGGAAATTTTAGTTCAGTTTCTTTAAGATAGAGTCGGTTGATTTCTATGATGAGGTGTTGGATGCAGGCTTGGGTTTGTTTGCGAGTGCTAGTTGTTGTAGGGTAGGAGAGAGGTCCATCAACTTTTTCATGTATTATTTTTTAAGGTGTGCAGATAGTTTGATAAAAATGGCCTTGGATGAGCACTTTATGTGCTAGCTATATGTTGGTAGGTGAGCTTTCTGTGGTTCAGTGAATGGAAAAGTAGGAAGACAGTTCTGTTAATATGAGTCTGCATGTTGCTTCATCTTGTAGAATACTTTCATTCAGTCTCCAGCTCTACCTGGTGAGGGACAGTCTTCTTTTAGAGTGATCTACATTAAACCATGATCAGAACAAGAAATTGTGGCAATCTTTGCTGCTTGGATGGACTGCAAAGTATTTTGGTTCAGTAAATTGTGGTGGTCGTGGGAGTAAAATTAAATTTGCGGAGCTGTGGGGGGTGCCGTTGATGTGGAGTAAGAAGCAGCAGCAGGGTCTGGGGGTGTGTCATGACGTAATCACGTCACGATGCTAGGTAGGAGGAGCACCGTAGCCGGTATGCTGAACAAACGGAGTGGTTAGAAGTACTGCAAAAGGAGCCTGCTTCCAGCCTGATAGTGGTCACACAAAAACCGAAGAAAAACCGAAGAAGTGGATACAACGAGGGAGTAAGCTGAGGTGAGAGAGGGGGAGTGGAGGAGGAAGCGAGCGAACGAAAGAAGGGACAAAACGGAAAGATTCTGAAACCTCTAATCAGCCAGCTGGCGTAAAAAGAAGAGAACTTCTTGGGACTCACCGAGCGAAGCTGCGGCCCGGCGGTGGCTTGGTCGGAGCAACGTGGTCAGAGTGGGACCTAGTAGAAGGTATCATAGCAGCACGTGGAGGGCAGCCGGCGACGATAAAGCGACGATAAAGCCAGAGAAGAGCTGGAAATCGGCTGTAGCTGAGGTCAGAAATAAAAGAAAAAGCAGAACCGTGAGTCCTAATATCTAATGTGAATCGCGAACTGTGATCTATTAAAGTGTTCCCCCCCCCTCTACTCATAACCGACAGCAGCTAGAAGAAAGATTGTCTCGCTTGTATCAGACCATATGCATATAAAACCACATGTATGCCTTGATTTATCCCTGAAGTAATATTGACTCCTTAGAGGGTACACCCCCCAATATGTGAAGAAAGGACATAATATATATTTCACCTTAAGGAAGGCGTACCTACTTATAGAAATAGACATTGTGATTTTTGTGATTTTTTTATTTTTTTTTGACTACAATTGATGAGAAGAGGTAGAGACGCTACGCAAGCCCCAGGGACTCGGGAGTAATTCACAAACAAATCAATATTTAAGGGAAGAGAGGGGAGAGGGGGAGGGAGAAGGAAGGGGAGAAATCAAACTCCCTGGAGCTTCTTTTTCTCTCTTTTCCTCTTTTTACCTTTTTTGATAGTTATAGAAAACCAGTGTATATAAGTACCATACAACAAGGAATACATAAACATAAAATGTCCCAAAGGAAGGGAGCAGACGCTAAAAGGAAAGATAAAAGGCCAGAAGTAGATACAAAAAGGGAAAAGAAAATGGCATCTTTATTTTCACCACAAATACAAAGAAAAACAAAAAAAACACTGGACAATTCCGCTCTGGACTCAACAAACTCAGTGGAGGAAGAGAGTGAGGAGCTAAATGTAACAGCAGGGAAAAATAAGGAGCATGATCAAATGTCATCAGATGAGAAAATGCAACAATGTATCAAAGAAACGGCAGAAGAACAACTAAAACAGATCAAGCAAGAACTAAATAACTATTTTCTGGATATTAAAGGGGACATAGCCAAAGTGGTAAATCGGTTAATTACCATAGAACAAAAAATTGAAGGCATGGAGCTGGAACAGGAGAATACCAAGCTATCTATAAAAAACTTGGAAGAAAAAGTAGAGAAACTTGAAGAAAAAATTGCAGATGCGGAGGACCGTACACGTAGGAAAAATTTGCGTATCAGGGGAATACCAGAATCTAATGCGAAAACAGCACTAATCCCCTTCTTACTGAAAATATTTCAGGATATGGGTATCGAAGAGGCAGTACACGAGAATATAATCGAGAGAGCCCATAGAGTACTAAAACCAAAAGAAATTGGGAAAGAAACACCAAGAGATATAATTGTTAGGTTCTCATCTTTTTATGTACGACAGAAGATATATAAAGCCTCAAGAGAATTCAAACCAGCGGACACTGCACATGCACAGCTTCTTTTTTTCCAGGATTTATCCCCGCTGACAAGACAAAAAAGGAAATCATTTAAACCAGTAACAGACTTTCTTAGGGAGAAGAAAATAAGATACATGTGGGGGTTTCCCCCCAAGCTAATAGTATGGTATAACGATAAGACTTATATTTTGGACTCTATCACAAGGGCTCAAGAATGGAGGAATAACCTAAGTCTCCCAATAGAAAAAATTTAAAGCCCTTGGTTATACTGATACAATGTGATGGGGGGAGGGGGGGGAGGGGGGGAGGGATGAAGAGAATCTTGTTTTTTTTTAGTTTTGTGTGTGTGTTTTTTTTTTTTTCCTTCTGTTACTTTTCTTGTGGAAATAAGGTGATGATATATTGTTTAACAGTTATTAACAATTGTAAGAGTAAAATTATAAATACCTAGGACACGGAAGTGATATTATGGGAACGTTCTCTTCACACCTCAAAGGATTGTAAAATTTGGGTAGTAATATAGCACAGAAAATTTTAAGAGATTAAGGATATGACTGGGACTTCCCTTTTTTTTTTTTCTAGGACACGGAAGTGATATTATGGGAATGTTCTCTTCACACCTCAAAGGATTGTAAAATTAGGGAAGTAATATAGCACAGATAATTTTAAGAGATTAAGGATATGATAGGGATTTCTTGTTTTCTTTTTTTTTTTTTTTTTTTTCTCTTTTTCCTTTTTTTTTTTTTTTCCTTCTCTCTTCTCTCACTTTAGATAAGAGAATCACATGATAATTTAGAATTATATAACACGCTAGGTGGTAGATAGAATAGAATGTAGCACTACAAGAAACAGTAAGGAGATAACTCTCCCCACTGGATTGGAAGGATCAAAGATATAGGTTATTAGCACGCTAGTAACAATAGAGAATACTTAAGATGGGGGAGGGGGGAGAGAGGGGAAGAATGAATAGATAAGTTTAAATACACTCTCAAGTGATATAGATACAATTGGGTATTAAGTACGATAGATTTACACAATAAAGGGGATCTCACAATACACTAGCGAGCATCAACGATATAGTAAAGATAAAAAGAGTAAAGTAATATACGGTTTTAGCATATAGGACCCAATTAAAAGAACTTTTTTTTTTTTTTTTTTTTTCTCTCTCTCTCTCTCTCTCTCTCTCTCTCTCTCTCTCTCTTTCTTCTCTCTTTCTTCTCTCTCTCTTTCTTCTTCCTTTGTGTTTCTTCTTCTCCTCTCTCTCTACTCCCATTCTGCTCCCCTCCACTCTCACTCCATTCTTCCTCATTGGGACTGTAATGCCATGCGGCCCCATTTGATGAATGCGGGGGTTGGGGGGAGGAGAGGGGGTGGGGGAGGGAGACGAGATTAATAAAGACCAGAAGTTATGATATTCAATGGCTACGGATGAACTCCTCCTTTGTGGGAGGGTATACCACACTAACCTAAATTTTGAGTGTGGTTGCATTTAAATACATGCTCAGGAAAAGGGGTGGAGCATGGGAGAGGGATGAAGGGTATGAGGTGTCCCCTCCAACACAGAAGAGGAGAGGTCCATGGAGTTCCCATAGGACCAATCCCATTTATATGTTAATGTTTAATGTGTTTATGTTGTGGGTTTATTGTGCAGGGGTCGGTCGACGGATGGGTGCAATCTTTCACCATAAAAAAGTTAGACTTAGATGATTAACTTTCTCTCATTGAATACTCAGGGCCTGAACAATCCTCAGAAAAGAGCTGCTCTATACAAATTAATACAAAAAGAAAAAATAGATATATGTTTTATACAAGAATCACATTGGTTAAAAAGAAATCAAAACTCTATCAGAGGAAGGTATATAGCAACTACCATAGCAGCGTCCTTGGAAACAAGGAAAGCTAGGGGAGTGGCAATCATCTTTTCCTCAAAATTAGAAGTAGATATTATCTACCAGGAACAAGATCAAGAAGCCAGATACCAAGTAGTAATATGCAAAATCAAAGGATTAATATATACACTAATTAACATCTATGCCCCAAATAATCAACCACTTAGATTTATTGAAAACATCATCAAAAAATATGAAAAATTATTTAAAGGTACACTTATAATGGCAGGAGACTATAATTTGGTTCCAGATGCAGTAATGGATAAAATGCTCAGCCGGGGAAAACAGATAGATAAAAATATAATCAATAGGGCAAAACAATTTACAAGTCTGTTGAAAAAACAACAGCTATATGATATATGGAGAACTTTCCACCCGACGGAGAAGGATTTCTCCCATTTCTCGCCCCCCCACTGCTCCTATTCGCGTATAGATCTAATCTTGGGTAATATTACATTAGTACAGAAGACTAAAAAATCAATAATTAAGGAAATAATATGGACAGACCATAATGCAAATCTTTGGCAGATAGAAGACCAAGAAAATAAGAAAACAATAAATAGAGAATGGAGAATAAATAGCCAACTGATAAATAAAAAAGAGAACCAAAAATACCTACAAAACATTACAGAGTGGTATTATAAAGAAAATGATAAAGATAATATATCACCTACACTCCTCTGGTGCGCCTATAAGAGCGTAATCCGGGGACATATAATCAAACTAGGATCAATGGCAAACAGGACCAGGGGTACAGATATAGCCACACAATATATTGACCTTTATAACTTGGAAATTACAAACAAATTATCACCAACGAAAATAAGATCAATAAGAATACAAAATATAAAAACCAAAATAAAAGAATATGAATTTGAGGAGATTAATAGGAACTTAGAAAAATGGAAACAGCATTGGTATTATCAGAATAATAAAGTAAATAGATCAATGACAAATAGACTTAAGAAAATGCAGGCTAAAAATAGAATATATAAAATTAGAGGGGAATCCGGGATCCAGATGGCCCCGGAAGAGATTGGAAAAGTATTTAACACCTACTATAAAAAACTTTATAATATAGGGAATAAAGAACCTGAGGACGAATTAAAATCATATTTAGGAAAAATAAAAATCCCAAAAATCCAAGAAGATCAATTACAAGAACTAAATAACCCGATCACTGAGTCCGAAGTTAAAAAAGCAATTACTAGAATTAAACCACAAAAAGCGTCCGTGCCAGATGGATTCAATGGACTTTTCTACAAAATAATGATAAATAATATAACAAAAAATATGACAGAAATATTCAATGAACTATCAAATAAAGCAACAACCCCACTAGAATTATTACGGGCAAATATTCTCCCAATCCTCAAACCCTCAAAAGATCCGGAATTGGTCCAGAACTACCGACCAATATCCTTAATTAATGAAGATATGAAAATATATGCAGCAGTGCTAGCGGAGAGATTGGGGCATGTGATACATACCCTGATCCACCCTGATCAGATAGGCTTTGTACCAGGCAGATTGGCATATGACAACATAAGACGTACAATTGACATTGTGGACCTAGCCAATAAGAAAAAAATACCACTCGCAGCTATTACTTTGGATGCGGAAAAGGCATTTAACAGGGTGGATTGGGGGTTCATGTTCCAGTCTCTCCGCGCATATGGAATGAAGGGAAGCTTCCTTGGGGCAATTCAAGCACTGTACTCCTGCCCAACAGCCAGAACAATAGGCCAAAATATACGAGCCGAATGGTTTAATTTGGAAAACGGAACGCGACAGGGCTGTCCTCTGTCCCCACTCCTATATATCCTAACAATGGAAATATTAGCAATAGAGATTAGGAATAATATGGGGATAAAAGGGCTTATATTAGATCAGAAAGAATTAAAGATTCAAATGTATGCAGATGATGTGCTACTTACATTAACAGAACCAGCAGAATCAATCAAAGAACTGATGAAAGTGATAAAAGAATTCTCAAGATTTTCGAATTATAAAGTAAATATTGAAAAATCAACTGTCATGCCATTAAACTTGAGAAAAAAGACTAGGGGGAAAATACAAAAAGACTTCGATTTCAAATGTGAACCCCAGGAACTCAATTATTTAGGCCTAAAGATAACAGCAAGAGTGGGAGACATGATGGAAAGAAATTTTATGTTATTACTTAAAGAAACACATTTTTTAATAAAAAATTGGTATAGTAATGAACTATCATGGCTGGGTAGGATAAACGTAATAAAAGCATATATCATACCTAAATGGACATACTTATTTCGACATTGTCCATTCAAAATATCGGGAAAATGGTTAAGTATGATTCAGGGTGCAATAAACACATATATAAATAGAGGTAAAAAAACACGCATAAGCATTAAACAACTACAAAAAAAGATAGACAGAGGAGGACTGGGATATCCCTCTATAAAACAACTATATGAAGCATCTATAATAACTCACATATACCATACTCAAAATAAAACAGCACAACTACAACCTTGGTATGAATTAGAGAGTTACATGACAAATAATACTAGGTTGGATCTGCAGATATGGAGATGCAAAGCAGTGGGGGGGAAGCGAGAAATGGTTGAGGGATCAACGATTATAGAGGAGATATTCAAGGCTTGGAAACCAATTAAGAAAAAATTAGGTCTAGCTAATAAGATACTCCCAACCATGGGATTGGATATTCTTGAATGTAATATTCAAGATATAGATCTACGGGAATGGAAAAAATCAGGTATACAAAAAATAGAGGACATCTTAGATAATGAGAAAATCAAACCCCTAGAAGAGATAATAGCTCAATTCAAAATACCTAGAGCAGAATTATTTAACTATTTACGAATTAAAAGTTTTTTGATGAATACAAAACCACAAAAAAATAGAATTCTGAAGAAAATATCAATGATATTTGTGGGGAGAAAGGTGGAACGAATTTTAGCAAAAACTACAGAACTACTAAAAATAACTGAAGAGCAGGTATCAGCTCCAATAATAGCAAAATGGGCAGAGATATTAAAAATACAAATTCAGGCAGAAGATTGGTTAAAGGCAATACAACTGACAACAAAAATTATACATAATACCGCAATAATAGAAAATCAATTTAAGATTATGAATCAATGGTATTTGGTTCCAACAAAATTAAAAAAAATGTATGCATCAACAAGCGATAAATGTTGGCGATGTGATAAAGCAACAGGGAATTTTATACACATATGGTGGGATTGTGAAGAACTCAAAAACCTATGGCAAATGTTACGACAAATTGGTAACAAACTACAAATTTCCAACTTAAGGGTTCTCCCCGACACCATATTATTACATCTATTCCCCGAAGATTCAACAGAAGACTGTAAATACTTAACGATTCAGTTAGCCACGGCAGCTAAAATAACTATCGCTAGAAATTGGAAACTCCCAAAACAGATAACAGAGGCAGAGTTAAAAAAGCAGTTGATATATCAACTAAAAATGGAAAAGGGCCTATATTGGATGAGTAAGAGAGCAAAAAGAAAAGCTAAAAAATATGAAGAATGGATTAAGATATTGGAAAGCACAGAAAGGTGGGACTAGATTGCCCTCTCCCCCGTCTGACCGACCTATGTATATGTATATGTATGTGTATGTGTATGTATGTTATGTCTGCATAAAAATATTTAGGATGGAAATGACCACTCCCTATAACTATAAATAGCGCTTTAAGAGAAAAAGAGGGGAGGAGGAATTAACAATGCATTTGAACAGTAGCGGAATATTTATGCATGGTTGTCTCTTATGTCTTTTTATTGTCTATGTATTTGTCTTTTGATATTGTTTTAAAAAGCAAATAAAGAAATATTAAATTAAAAAAAAAAAAAGTATTTTCTAATGGATTGAGGTTTCTCCAGGAATTGTGTAGTGACTTTTTGTGTAGAACTATGATGTTTCTTGAAAGGGTAAGGCTTTGCTGATGTTTGGCTGAAGCTTTCATGGTAGAGTCCATTGTGGGGTCCAAGACCATATTAAAGTCTCCACATAACCAAATGTGTCCTTGTTTCATTTGTTGAATTTTGGTCAGTACCTTACTCATAAATGTTTTTTGATTCATATTTTATGCATACAGATGATGTAATGTATAGTCTTTTCCATTCACAGAGCAGACCACAATAAGTAAGGATTAAGAGTGAAAGGTAGAAGGAGGGGGAAGTAGGGATTGGAGTTTGATGGGAGGGTAAATGTCTAAACTTTTTTAACAAATCTTTGTGATCGATGTGGGATGTGTTGTCCATGCCATAAGAAAATGGAAAGGAAAACCTTTAAAAGCTTTGGCACATTGAGCCACCTTAAATATGGTCTGTTGCCTTGGAACAGCAAGGGAGGCAATGAGCTCTAAGGAAAATTATAGGTTCAGTTCACTCTAATACAGATAAAAATATTAGGCAACAATCATCCATTTCTCTCATGGTCAGGCCGGTATGTAGAACGTTGTGATATAAGGTGACCATCTCTGTTTGTTTGTTGGTCTCAGGTTATCGGGGGTAATGCCAGGCTTTGAACACAACAGTGGTTCCTTACATGAAAGGTACAAAATCTTATACAGAGTTGGGGTGTGAACCAGCGCTTTTTCTAAATGTATGTTTTATGGGTGGGATAAGTCTAACATGTTAATTGAGAAATTCTTTTATTTTTAGATTTGAAAATTATTGCATTTATTTATATATACAATCAAATGAACACTTTCCCATTATGAACTGCAATATATTAGTGACAGACGTTTTGAAAATTTAAAACCAACCATAAAATGTGTAGAATTTATTTGGAGGTCACTTTATTGATACAATTTTAAGGTACACATTTATAAAGAAGTTTTTAAAACATTAATTGCAGACCTTACTTTCCTTAGATACGGTGTACTGCACTTTGAAGTGGCTCTATCATGGAAGGCTGCTTGAATTTACATAGCTTTAGTTTAATTAGCTTTGCACTTTCCAGCTCCCCAGACTCAAAAGTTCAATTTAGTGCCCTGTTATTTATTACTGTGGTGTAGGCAAAGAATGAGATATTCCGTTTTCATAATAAGATGTTGGCAATTGAAACATTAAGCAGTTTAAGAGCATTCTTAACTCTCTTTTTCTTGGTGACACATCAGTGCAAATATGACTTACATATGCAAAGTAAAGTTCATCTTCACCATCTCCAAAAAAAAATTCCAGTGATGTTTTAAAACATAAGTGTGAACACGTATTCTGAGATGCTTTATATAATAATACTAATTCAACAAAAACATTCATTCTACTATAAACATTTTTTGATTTTGTTTCTTTCCTTCCTTTTATAGTTTAAAATCTTCTGCGATTGTGGCGTGGCTAGCGCTTGAGCGGAATGGCCGGACTTCCTTGGGGAAATTACTGGACATCCAAATTACAACGGCCCATGACTACTGCTCCAACACACACACATCTACCCCCCCCCCCATGGTAGGTGAAACCCCTGATTCACCTGCCAACTTTACACTACCCCAACGACCAGCTCAGTGACACAGGGTGACAATACCACCTCCACTATTTGGCATCTAGCCCAACTTATGCTATACTGGTCACCAGATGACCTGGACCCCGCGATCTACATCAATGAACAATTGGACTCCTATTGTAGTTGAGCGACGTGAGAGCTCCCTATCTTCGAACACTGGGCTGCTCCTCAGTTCACGTCTGCTAACATACCTGAACGCTCCCATGGTACTGTACTCAATGTCCAACTGGACACTGACACTCCAATCTATCTCAAGTTATAAGCTGGGTGTCCTGGTTCTTTTATGCCAGCTCAACCTGGTTACTTTTTTGCACCTCTGTAATATGAGAGGTTAGCGTTTGAAACCACTGCTTATTATTGTGTATTTCTTGGTATACTGTTGATATGTGGCAGCACTCCTGCCGCATCTTACTCTTTAAAGTTGACCTGTTACTTATAACAACTTAATTGGGAGAGTGGTTTTAGACCACACTCTCCACAGTTATTTTGTTTGGTGTGCTCCCACTCCCTCTCTCTCCCTCCTCCCCCTCCTTTTCCCCTTCTTTTTTTGTTGTTGCTACCTCTCTTTTTTCTTCAGTCGCCCTCTCTAATTGAAACTTGACCTAACTCCTGCTTCCATCTCAGCAGAATTAACAGAGCATATAACATGCCCATGCAACTGAGTCTCCGGAATTCTTCCGCTTACCCGGGTCTTCCCGTCAACCAAAACCGCCTGGGCCCATGGGATTGTCAACCCATGCCGAATCTGCACGGACCACACCAGGGCCAGTCAACCACACACCTGATTAAGGTACTCTCACATAACGTTAATGGCCTCCTATCCCCCATAAAACGCAGAAAACATACACGGTACTACATTCAACAACAAGCAGACATAGTGATGCTGCAGGAAACCCACTTCAGGGAATCTGCTGCTCCCAAACATTGGGACCGCACATTCCAATTTTCACTATCATGCCACTAGTAAAAGCAAACATAACGGTGTCTCTATCCTTCTCCGAAACCACCTCAACTTCCAATTACAGTCAGTCCGCAGGGACCTGGAGGGCTCCTACATCTTAGTTCAGGGCACTGTTCAAGGTACAAAGATATCACTGCTTAACATATATGCTCCCTCTACCCCTGACCCAATCTATTTTGTTATGCTCTCAGACCTCCATGACACAATCGACATTACAACTCTCATATTTGGGGGGGGGGGGGGGTTTCAATTCAGTCTTAGACCCTTACTTTGACAGATCCTCGGGAGTCCAATCCACAAATTTAAGCCTTTCATCCAACTGACGCAAAAGCACGCACTATTCAACTCTTCGAGACTTTTACAACCCACCACATGGGACTATACCTTCTACTCATTCCCCCACTCCACCTACTCACATCTGGACTACATCTTCCTCATCCAAGCACTTGCCAACATCTTAGAAATAGCTTGGTCTGATCATGACTAGCATGGCTGCTATAGATTTCACTCTCTCACACATCTCTGTTAAACGTAAACTTGGAGCAATTTTTAAAACCATAGAAACCAATTTGAAGTCCTACTTTAGCCTCACAGTGGGCAGTCAAGCAGCATATTCAGAGTGACGGAAGTGAATTTACTTTCACTTCCAAATCTCAGACCACCAGAGGGCATAGCTGCTCCGTCAATATGGCTCCCATGATCGCTCCGTGGGGTGATCGTGGGTGTCCCAGAAAGGAAATGTTGTTGCTGGCTATTGCCTCGACATTGAATCAATAGACCAGGACCATTAAAGCGGTTTTCATGATCGTTGATCTCGAAAACCGCTTGATTCACCGCAGGACATGCCTGACACGTCCATTGTCGCGAAGGGGTTAGTACATGAATATAAACAGAAATGCCCAGATGAGCAGCATATATTCATATTGCACAAATCTCAGGTATTTTTGGATATGGATACAGTTAATACTTGGAAAGATTGTAGGATTATGAAACTTCAGAAAGAGCCTGACGCGTTTTGCCTTTGAAAAGGCTTCATCAGGGGTCACAGCAAAATAATGTAAACATCTGGACATAAATGAACAATAAACAATAAGAACATTACATAGAAACCAAGGAATATAAGATACATAAGAGGGGCGGGGGAGGGTAACAGGTATGGGGAATGGTAAACATGCATTATAAAACACTGCATAGTAAACACTTTGGTTGGTTTTTACATATAAATTGATAAACGTGGTTGGGAGATATATATGGTGCCAATGGACCTGAATTACAACACAGACATAGTAAAAATGCACATTTATACAGTAATTGCTAACTAGGAAATCATAGGTTAACTGTTGTGATATGAAAACAGTTTAAGTATGTTAATTATAAATGAGGCAGCCCATGAATGTAGCCAGAGATGAGAGTATAGGAAAGACTTCTTGCAGTCTTCCAAAGAAGTCTTTCCTAAACTCTCCTCTCTCGCTACATTCCTACATATTTTGCTGTGATCCCTGATGAAGCCTTTTCAAGGGCAAAACACATCAGACTCATTCTGAAGTTTTGTAATCCTACAATCTTTCCAAGTATTAACTGTATCTATATCCAAAATTACCTGAGATTTGTCCTATATGAATATATGCTGCTCATTTGGGCTTTACTGTTTATATTGATGTATTAAATATGTGTGTTTTATACACATCTGTTATTTTTCATTTATTCACCAGCGCTCACTTCAAATAGTAATGTTTGTTGAATGCTCAATGTGGGACAGAAGAGCTGTGAGTCAGCACCAAGTATACAGGTCTGGGCTTGAAGTGAATCCATTCATAATTACAAAAGTCAAATGAAGCAAAATAATAAATAATTTAAAATGTATCCAACTATTAGCAAAACTCAAGCTGTTGTATTACCTGTTCTCATTGACTCATGCAATTAATTTAACTTATAGCTCTGTAACCAACAGTCAACACTTTCAAGTCTCATGTTTTCATAATCCACTATTCATCTCTAATCAATATCAGTATAATTACATCTGTAATTCATTGCACCTCCCAAATAATTTCCCAAAAACTTAAACAAGAGAAATAGACTTGCATAAGTTATTTCATGGAGTACATCTTAAGGGTCTTGTCTAAAGGTTGGTGCTAGAGGAAATACCACTAAAAATGGCACTATGCATCAATGTATAAAACTAACTCATGACAAAAGTCTGCGGTTAACAACATATGTGTTGTACCCTTACTTCCAGGTTGCTGAGTCACCCTTCTATACAAGTGCACAGTAACTTTGAGTTCCAAAGCACGGTGAGCTTTCAGAATCAACTCACAGAAAGTTTCACATTCTATTAATGAGACAGAGTAACTTTCTTTAGTTAGGAAAGTTATTATCTTTCCCAATCATTTAGCTGGAATAATAATGTGCTTCAATGCAACACATACTTCTCCATTCATTTTGTCATTCCAACCATGGCTCTTTGGAAACGGTGTATTCCTTCCATTTCCAGTCATAAAAAAGAGACGGCAGTGGTGCATTCATTAGAGAAAAAATCCACACGGAACAAAATTGCAGCTTCAATTCAAATTTTACTGATAAAATGTCCCCAGCTGAGTAGGGAACTGCTCAAAGCATCCAAATAAATAATACATGTAAGGCTTATCATGTGAAATTAACATCACTATTAACCTACATTCTTTGATCCTGTAAAAATAAAAATCCATAATTTCTGTTTATACTGTATAATGGCCCTTAAAAATTGTGCTCATTCCCACCCCTTCCCAGTTAAAGGAGAAATGCCAAGGTTTGTTTTACACTGTGAAATGTATCTCTATATTTAATTACCTTTCTAATCGCATATCACCTATTCCCGACCAGTCTTCTAAACTGCCCAACTCTTTCACCAGATTTTATAAACGTCGCTTACATCAGTAGCAGAACAATACTGTTTTGGGCCTTGGAGCATGAAATTAATATATTTCATTGATCCTGATATAAATACATAGATATCAGTCTTCGCCAATGAACTAACTTACTGGCGGTATACAAATATATTTATTAACTAGTTAAGTGTAAAGTAAAAGTTCACACTCCTTGCTTTATGCAATATTACAATATTTATTAGGACAGAGAGATATAAGAAGCTATCAACAAATAAACAGTTAAACCACTATACCGTAATCAACATTTAATATAATATTACATTCTACATTTACATACTGCAAATACAAACTGCAATTTATATATATAAGTTAGTATATACTGTTACCAAGTTAGTACATTGGTTGAATGGAAGTAACTACTTAACAGTGTAGCAAGCATGCAGACACGTGATACAATTACCAGTGAACCATCTGCTTCTTCACGCAGACTCAGAGAGACTCTGAGGTGTGGTATTCATGAGTGCAGTAAGAGAGAGAGATGTTGTTTCCAAGGGACACCATGTGTAAGAGGGTTTGCAAGAAGGTTTGCCAAGTCTTTCTTCAAGGGAGAGCCCACCTTCTTTGTTGTACACTCCCTCCCCCACAGCCAGTCATCTAAGTAGTATTTCCAGAAACCATACTGACTGAGGGGAGGGGCCCGTAGAGTAAGGGACTGAAGGGGACAACTAGTTACTTGCCATGTGCTCTGGAAAGTGTAGACTCCATTAATGCCTGAGGCTAGATTGCAGAAGCTTATTCAGTCTTCTGCCCATATTAGAACACTGTTTTAGAACAGATAATTGCCACACAGCAGATTGGGTAGCCAATTCTACCTCCATTTTTACAGTGCAGATTTTTTCTAGGCCCCCCCAACAACATTTTTCAATTAGACTTATGTGGGCTACATTACCCATGATTTTCACTTAGCATAATATCATAGGTAATGTAGTCCACACAGCTGCAGTGCCTAATGCTAACATTTCCCCCCTCTTGTTTATCTACCTGATGGTGAAGTATCAGGATCCATGCATTCTGGCCCTTGAGTTCAGGTCTGCATAATTGGTGTTTCTTCCTTTGCAAATCCTCCAACATGTTGATGAATGTGACTAAAGGGTTCCCATCACTCCCTTCAGGTACTGCAAGGTAGGTTCCTTCTTTTTTTCCTTCCGGTCTGCAGGCCCCTCACTAGTGTTACAGATATGCAAGGGATAGACAATTTTTTGCCAAGGGAAGACAGGAAAATAA
This sequence comes from Pelodytes ibericus, assembly GCA_036172795.1. Classification (NCBI taxonomy): domain Eukaryota; kingdom Metazoa; phylum Chordata; class Amphibia; order Anura; family Pelodytidae; genus Pelodytes; species Pelodytes ibericus. Next base: position 154,998,766 of record CM069858.1, read on the forward strand.
TAATTGTTTTTTGTGTGTGAAGAAAGTTTTTGCTCCCATTTCTACTTCCAATCATATTTCTTAGGATCATGAAATTTAATGGTCACAGAAGTAATTTTATCTTCGTGATAGGGTCTGCTGGCTAATCACTCAAAACCCCAATTTTTCTTTTTTAAATAATGAGTTTTCCCACAGATTTATGATTCTCCTTATTTAGGAATATCATTTTGACATTTCATGTGTGCACTGATATAAAATATAAAATGCGTATAACTTTTCCGAATGGTGGATAAAAATAATGAGGAGAATGGAGAGATTGAGATGTATTTCAAAAGTGTAATTGCAATAACAACTCTGTTATAGGTTAATGGAGTTTTAAAAGTAAAGAAATACTAGAAGAATGACATTCAGATAAACTCAGGGGAATATAGATAATGATGAGGACTGACAGAGCCAGGGTATTATATGTGTTCTGTGTGATTTACTTTAACGTGTTACCAAAGTATTGTAGTCAAACTATTTTAATGAGCAATGTTTTGTTGAAGAGAAACTGTGATTTATTTTTTATTTTTTAGAGTTTATGTTCCATGGGGAGAGTCTACTGTCCCAATGAATTGATTATTCTCACTATATACTTAGAAAAATAATCTATATGTATAGGCAGAAACTACAGTAGATATTATATGACTGATCAAGTCTGTCTACTTTGTTATCTTCTCTACTACTCATTGCACAATGCTGCAGAATATGCTGGGGAATAAAAAATATATATAATTATAATCAGTCTAATACGAGTGCTAACAAAAATCCACCGGGCTAACACAAATCAATAGACAATTTCTAAGCATGTCTTTAACCCCTTTGTGACGCATGGTGCTTGCGTCCCAGATGACGCAAGCATCAAATCGTCACAATTTGTTCCTAGCCAGGTACACCATGACAGAGACCCAATCAGGTGGGTCCATGCCAAAAGATTGCAAGACCTCTGGACGTCAAGTGTTATATCACGGAGGCATACTCGAACATGGAATTTCGGGCATGGTGCGATTTACTGAAATATAGCCGGGTGCTCAAAGTATTTCACTAAATCACCGTGCATTTTCCCTGTCAGACTGAGGCCACTCAAAGTGGCCTCATCTGACAGGTGGGATCCCGTTGCAAGTCCCTGCAGCGGAATCCGAGGGAGCCGCAATGAGTTGTTTAACGTTGGACGTACTATGCCGTCCTAGCGTCTTTTAGGCGCTGAAAATCAGGATGGCATATTATGTCCTAGCGTCCGGAAGTGGTTAAAGCAAAAGGCTGTGTTTACCATGCATCTGAAATGTTTCCATATTCAAGAAATATGAATAAGTAAAAAAAACACAATATTTGCATCGCTGTGGCAACCAATCATAATAACCGGATGTGTTTAGATGTCAAAACCAATCATAAAGGGATTAAAAATATGTTGTATCATTGAGGGATAAATTTAAGAGGGATGAACACATAACACAAAACAATAAGAACGATAAAATAAAGATAACAGTAACGTTATCGGAAGGCCCCGTTTAAAGAGTTACATCATCATATGTTACATATAAACATAAACTAACTGAAATAAAACGTGCTTCAATAGCAACTGAAAAATGTAAAGTGTTCAGGTTTATATTTTGTCCATCTCTGATTATGTTGCTCCTGTAGCAGGAAGTGAGCATCTGCACTATAACCTCAATATTTTGTGTGAAAAGATAGAGATGAGGAATCCAAAACCATGATGGTCTCCCAGAGGGAGACAAGTCACAGGAACAAATAACATTCTTTAGAGCCACTGCTAATTATAAAGGCAGAATATTACATTACATTAACATTTATTTATATAGCACCAACAATTTATGTAGCTCTTGGTACAGAGCATAGAAGGGAACTACATACTATGACATGAAACGAGGAAGACTGATACTTGAGGTAGAAAGCAGAAATCAACCAGAGGTTAGAACCACTATAAGTGGTTCCATTGGAGACTAAAATGAGCAAGAGGGAAAGGATTCGTTCTGCACAATGGCATACATCCTAATCCTCATGTAAAGCTGTGAGTCACAGACTTTTTTTCACCCCCAACACAGTCACTACAGGCTATAGAGATGTGGTAATTTTGCAAGAATGAGAACAAATTGAGCATGGACACGGATTTGGCCACATCATTAGGAAGTCCACAGCACCATAATTGGAGGTGTGAGTTGGTAAAGTAAAACTTTTCTCAAAATCTCTACACATATATTATAGAAAGATAATAGTTCAATCACTCCTTCACCAGAAAAGGCACCTAGTAGAGTATCACAGATAAAGGTGTCACAAAGTTTGGGACTTTTTTACATCTTGATTTTTTTTAAAAATGCAAATAAAAAAAGAACATATTTTCTTTCTGTGTTCTTCTCTATTTAACTATATTATTTAATTATTTAATTTATTTGACCAGAAAGGATACATTTAGAGTCCCCTAATTTTCAGGTGTCCTTGGTATTGTGATGATATAGAACCCTAGAGCAACATCTCCCTTAGGTGTATCTTCCTGAAGGGGAATGTTGCAGTGACTATATCTCCCCCAGGGCAGTGGCGTAGCGTGGGTTGTCAGCACCCGGGGCAAGGCAAGTAATTTGCGCCCCCTAACCCGTGGATTTTAGCACTCGAGTCTCTTCTACTAGATTAGTTAAAGAAACCCTTACCCCCCAAGCACATGTATTGTTTGTTATGAAAATACTTATGTAATTAAAGTAAAATGCATCTAAATACAAGTTTATTTTCCAACACTTTATTGAGTGCGAACATCGCGCAGAGTGTCCATAGGAAAGCATTGAGAAATGCTTTCCTATGGACACTTTGAATGTGCGCGCAGCCATGCGCATTCAGCTCCAGTGACGTCGGACGGGGAGCTGACGTCAGACAGGGAGGAGAGGTCACCAGCACCGAGGGAGCCTGGCGCTGGATTAAGGTAAGTAACTGAAGGGAATTTAACCCCTTCAGCGCCACGGGAGTGGGACCCTGAGGGTGTGGGCACCCTCAGGGTACTATAGTGTCAGGAAAACCGCTTTGTTTTCCTGACACTATAGTGATCCTTTAAGAGTTTAAGGGGTTATTTTGGCCTGGGGAAGCCAAATGGTTATACACCTATGCTTTAAACCAGGAGTAGACATCCTTTGCCACTCCAGATGTTGTGGACTACACCTCCCATGATGCTTTGCAAGCCTTAATGGAGATGTAGTCAAAAAACAAAGGGAGTGTCAAAGGTTACCTACCCCTGCACTAAACCAAAAATATATAATACAGTTCCTACCCCATAAATATAATATTTAATGCTATGATATTTAATGCTCTCATGCAACCCCCTTCCCTCCACAGTTCCTAATAAATATATTACAAATATAATTCCCTCACCCCTGTAGCCCCACCTATTTACATTTCCTTCTACATACACACACATATATAGATTATTCATTAGGCCACAAATGTAAAAAATATAATCATTGCCTCATCTCAAATTCCCAAGTCAGATCTTTCCCATCCCCCCCCCCTCTTCCCCTAATACACTGCTGACCCCCTCCCCCTAATACACTGCTGACCCCTCCCTCCCCTAATACACAGTTGACCCCCATCCCCTAATACATTACTGCCCCCCTTCTTCCCTTCCCCAATACATTACTGCCCCCCTTCTTCCCTTCCCCAATACATTACTGCCCCCCTTCTTCCCTTCCCCAATACATTACTGCCTCCCTTCTTCCCTTCCCCAATACATTACTGCCTCCCTTCTTCCCTTCCCCAATACATTACTGCCCCCCGTCCCCAATACATTACTGCCCCCCCGTCCCCAATACATTACTGCCCCGCTCCCCCATACATTACTTCCCCCCCTCCCCATACATTACTTCCCCCCCTCCCCATACATTACTTCCCTCCCTCCCCCATACATTACTTCCCCCCCTCCCCATACATTACTGACCCTCCCCTCCCCCATACATTACTGACCCTCCCCTCCCCCATACATTAAATGATCCCCCTCCCCTTCCCCATACATTAAATGAACCCCCCCCATACATTTAATAAACCCCCCTCCCCCATACATTTAATAAACCCCCCTCCCCGATACATTAATGAACCCCCCTCCCCTCCCCATACATTAATGACCCCCCTCCCCCATACATTAATAACCCCCCTCCCCTCCCCCATACATTACTGCCTCCCTTCTTCCCTTCCCCAATACATTACTGCCTCCCTTCTTCCCTTCCCCAATACATTACTGCCCCCCTTCTTCCCTTCCCCAATACATTACTGCCCCCCTTCTTCCCTTCCCCAATACATTACTGCCCCCCGTCCCCAATACATTACTGCCCCCCCGTCCCCAATACATTACTGCCCCCCTCCCCCATACATTACTTCCCCCCCCTCCCCATACATTACTCCCCCCCCCTCCCCATACATTACTTCCCCTCCTCCCCATACATTACTTCCCCCCCTCCCCATACATTACTTCCCTCCCTCCCCCATATATTACTTCCCCCCTCCCCATACATTACTGACCCTCCCCTCCCCCATACATTAAATGATCCCCCTCCCCTCCCCCATACATTAAATGACCCCCTCCCCTCCCCCATACATTTAATAAACCCCCCTCCCCCATACATTTAATAAACCCCCCTCCCCTCCCCGATACATTAATGAACCCCTCTCCCCTCCCCATATATTAATGACCCCCCTCCCCCATACATTAATAACCCCCCTCCCCCATACATTAATAACCCCCCTCCCCCATACATTAATAACCACCCTCCCCTCCCCCATACATTAATGACCCCCCCCTCCCCTCCCCCATACATTAATGACCTCCCTCCCCCATACATTAATGACCCCCCTCCACTCCCCCATACATTAATGACCCCCCTCCCCCTCTCCAATACATTAATGACCCCCTCCTCAATACATAATACAATAGGTCCCCCAAGCCTTTATTCTTACCTTTACAAATTCCACTTCCAACAGCTCAGGGAAGAAAGGCCGCGATGCAGTTTCAGAAGAGCCTCCGCCGCGCAGCCGCCGGATGTGACGTCACGCCGTCATTTGCCGCTCACATCCGGCGGCTGACAGGAAGTATCGCGCGGTTGTGGCTGCGGCCGCGCGGCCGCATAGGGCTAGTGCGCCCCCCCAGATATTGCGCCCGGTGCGGCTGGCCCCCCCTGCACCCCCCACGCTACGCCCCTGCCCCAGGGTGCTGGTCTCAGTAGAGGGACTATCTACCCCTCTGCCTCCAAGCGCAGCCTTTAAAACAGGTAATTAGATACAATAGGATATAGCAATCACACCTTTAAATACAGACACTTAATGAACACAACACGACATACAATGGGGAAATCCTGCCTCACACCTCAACAAAGAAGTAACACATCACAACAACATAATGGCATTACAAATAGGAAGACATACAATTCTTAACACTTCCAAATGAACATTGTACAAAACCCCTTAAGCACAATCTTTCACACAAACATTAAAACAAGTCTCCTTTTCCTGGGAAAGGATGTCTTCTGCAGCTAAGTCTTGAGGGGGAGGGAAGGCTGGTCTGGGCTGATCACCTTATACCCCAAGGAAACAAAAACCCCCAAACTGTATCCAAACTCACTCAGTGTTGGGGTAATGGCACAACGGTACCGGGGAGAAAGCAATCCTAACAGATCACCCATACCAACCTCCATAAAACAGAACCCCTTGCAAGGCCAGGGCCCATAGTCTGTCAGAAGGAGAGAAGCCTCCAGTTCTCTCCAGGACCCCCAGAGGGTTCCCTCACAGGTATATCTTATTAATTCTACAAATAAACAATCAAATGGATGAAATTTCAAAAATAATAAAAAAAGGCCATGTTTTACCTTGCATGACATGGATTTAGAGGTGAAGCAGTGCAATTGGAGGCATATAAAAAAATGAAGAGACATGTAAAGTAAATCAGAATGTCACTGACATCAAAAACAAACTACAAATACTTTCAATTGGCAGAAAAAATATACAAAACCAAAAAAGGAACCTTTTTCTACAAATGCAATATTACATAGAATGCAAACACTTTCAAACTGATTTTTGTTTTAATAGTCATATTTGCCAAGAGTAAAAAGGCTAAGTTTTACCTAGCATGATATGGATTTAGAGGGGAAGCAATGCAATTTCAGGCAAATAAAAAAAGGAATAATACAATCCAAACAGTCCTTACGAGGCATGTAAAGTAAATCACAAGGTCACTGACATCAAAATACAAACTAGAAATCCATGCAATTGGCAGAAAACACATACAAAACCATAAAAAAGGAAGATTTTTCTGCAAATGTAGCATTCCATAGAATGAAAACCCTTTAAAACTTGTATTTTTTTTAATAGTCATATTTATTCAGGGCATGCCAAGAGTAATGAATCAAAGCAAAAACACGTGTTAATTAACAATGGTTTTTCATTTGCAAATTGTCTAAAAGTTTAAATCAGGATCTAAAGCTAAATTATTTTTAACAAATTCAAATTATGCTTCTGCATGTAGAATCAGTAATATATTCATACTTGAGCATGTTTTTTTTTTTTTAACCATCATCAACAAAATATTCTAGGTACAAGTAGGTCACTAGTGAATTAATGACATATGATTTACATGAAATGCTGTTAGAGAAATATATAATTTTATGCCATATAATATTAAATCAGTACAACTAAACACATTTTCTACACATTCTTAAATGCTCGAGCTCAGCTAATTCTTACAGTATGTTTTTTTTTTCCCCTTCACTCAGCCCTATCCAAAAACTCTGTATAAGTTGTTAAATTGATAGAATATCATCATTCTTACAGTATGTTTTCATATCACATGTAATATATACACATTACAAGTAATATATACATAAGATTTGTTTTTTAATAGAGTAAGACAATTTGCCCAATTAAATTAATAAAAAAATATATATGTTTTATTATTTTTAACCTTATTTTAAATATATTTTATGTTTTTATTATTTTTTATTAGTAAACAATTTTATGTCAAAAGTTGCTTTTTAAACTTATTTCTTTTCTTTCATTGACCGTAATATGGATGAATAATTGATTGCTGGGCATCTCAGGTAAACAAACCTTATGTTGGCCAACCCATATATGTTGGCATAATTATAATTTAGCTCTAGCTATTTTTTTTCTTTATCTCTCTAAGCATACAATAAAAACAATTGTCTTATTTTCTTCGTCAACCAAGAGAATACAGTGTTATAACTATCATGAATAAATACATTTTAAAGTATATGTATTCAAAATTATTGCTTCCAACAATCATTCATTAACATACGTTGTGATCAGAATGACATAAAAACATATCAGACATATATACTAGCAAACATATTTGTCTGATATATGTCTGATATGTTTTTATGTCATTCTGATCACAACGTATGTTAATGAATGATTGTTGGAAGCAATAATTTAGTGACCGGTCAGGGTGCTAAAGGGTTAGGACAATTTTGTCTCACTTCTCCTATTTACCCCAGTCATAGAGGAAGATTTTTTTTAAGACCTCTTCCCACATTGGGCTTATTAATGGGCAGTTCCACCATATATGAAGATAATCCTCATCTAATGTATCACATCTCCAACACTTTGGTGAACGGTTTGGGTATATTTTTAGCCTGCTTTTTTTGGTGTCATATACCATCTATTAGAACATTTGTAATTTGTTTCTACAATATTAAGGCAGTGGGTATATTGCCTTAGTCTGACCATTGGGAGTGTCCATTCTTCCTAGGAAATCATGATACTTAATTCTGTACTCTAGGCCACAATTGCTGGAGGCCTTGTTTCTCTGAGTTTGCTTGACATAAACTCTTCACAGTAGGCAAAGGGGAGATCCCCTTTTTGTTTGTCTAGAATTTTCTGTCGTTCTTTTATTTGGGTGGCATGTCCCCTGAACACAGACGTTCACACATAGTCCTTAATCCTTATGTGAAAATTAGTGTTGAGCGAACCCGAACCGCACTGTTCGGGTTCGTACCGGACATTACGGTGTCCGTGCCATGAACCCGGACATTTCACTGTATGTCCGTGTTGGAGTTCGAGGTTCGGCTATAAACCGAAAGTCTTTAAACCGAAAGTCATTCAGTTTATAGACTTTCGGTTTATAGAAAGCCAATAGTATTATATGTATTCCATAAGCCGAAAGTCTATAAACCGAAAGACATTCTGTTTATAGACTTTCTTTTTATAGAATAGCAATAGCATTAAATGTATTCTATAAAACGAAAGTCTATAAACCGAATGTCTTTCGGTTTATAGACTTTCGGTTTATGGAATACATGTAATGCTTTTGCTATTCTATAAACCGAAATAGAGTCCCCATTCATAAGAATAGGTCAATTGACCTATTCTTATGGATGGGGACTCTATTTCGGTTTATAGAATAGCAATAGCATTACATGTATTACATCTGAGAGTCAAATAGAACCGTCAAATACTGTGCTTCCAGCGCACTTTGAAAAATTCTATTAGTTTTGGGTGGTAAATAGTACATTTGCGTCTTGCGGTGCACTTCATATCTGAGAGTCAAATAGAACCGTCAAATACTGTGCTTACAGCACACTTTGAAAAATTCTAATAGCTTTGGGTGGTAAATAGTACATTTGCGTCTTGCGGTGCACTTCATATCTGAGAGTCAAATAGATCAGTCAAAAACTGTGCTTACAGTGCACTTTAAAAAATTCTAATAGTTTTGGGTGCTAAATAGTACAGTATTTTTAATTTGTATGTATTTTATGTTTTTTTAAGTTATTTCCCTATCCATATTTGTTTGCAGGGCACTTGTCCTACTCTTACCCACATTTTAACTCCTTTTGCAGCCCTCTAGCCCTTTCTATGACTTTTTTAGAGGCATTTTAGTAGCCAAAAGTCTGTGTCCCCATTGACTTCAATGGGGTTCAGGTTCGGGGTCAAGTTCGAGCACGGACCCTGACTTTTTTCCGAAGTTCGGTCGAACCTCTCTAGTGAAAATCTCCCTGTCCGGTAGGCCATGCTCACCTTAAAGTTGCCCAAAGGATTTAAGTTTATCTCTGTTTAATAGGTTCTAAACTAGATGGACGTCCCCCTCTTCCTGCTTATGCAGGTCTAAATCCTATCTATTGGCTTTCAGAGCTTTCAGCTTAGTACATCCAATAATGTTATTTCCTAGGCCAATTTGGGCTCTTAGCTTCTACCAACACTGTACCCTCCCATTTGCCCTGTCCTTCCATAGGAGATTGTCTAGTTCATGTGTATGTAGGGATCACTTCTAACTTATACTAGCTCTGGCTACTTTCTAGTAGCTACATCTACAATCAAGTTAAACTGTCCACATGTGACTTTAAAATATTACATAGGAATCTCCACTCTCAGAATTTGCTCAGGATATCCTGGGTGTGGGCAATATCCTATTCTATGTCTGTGTATTGCTGTCTTAGTGTGTCGGTAGGCACTCTCCTGCTCTATCACGCATCTTCTCGCTCATTGAGTTGAGTGTGCAGCGCAGAACCCCAGTTCCAAGATAAGTCAGTGATGCACATAGACAAGTGAAGGCTCTCTACTTAATAGCAATGATTTTTTACTACTTTTATGTACTGCTGACATTCCATATTTTTTTTATTAATAATCATTCTAGCTTATCATTCATTAAGGGGTACTTAACACCTAAAGCCTACATCTGCCATATTGTTTTTTTTTTTTTACATGTATGATTCTGCGCTGCTCCATAAATACGACTATATTTGCTTTCAAGTACTGTGAGGATTACTAAAGAGAAGCTGTGGTCATATGTGTAGGTATTATTTGTTAGATTGATTCTGAGGACACAAACCCTACTGTTTTTTGCTTCAGTATAATGTACCAGACACGTAAATAATTAGTCATGCTTTAAACTGTAAAATCTTGTTTACAGTCACTTAATATTACATTATGCGATGTTTGGATATGTTTAAGCTGATAATCATTTTTAAAATGAATCTCATTTTAAAAATGAAATGGAAGAGAATTTGAGTCTGCAACCAAAGTCATCTAAAAGTCTAAAATATTTATGGGAAGTCATGTTACGTGATTTCCCATGGAAACCTATTAGCTAAATGCATCTTGTGTGAGGCAGTTATCAAGACGAAGGATAGCCATTTTGAAGTGTCCAAGGTTTAGAGATAACGTTTCATATTCTTGAACATTACTTATTTTTTGTACATCGTAACATGTTTTCATGTCCAACTATTTGAAGGACGTTATAAAGCATAAACCATTGTCAATTTTGAAATAAACCTCACTTCCCGCAAATACACTTTTAAGTTTTTAAATTTCAGCTTTTTTAGAAGTACAAGGTAGAGCCTCACAATTATTACTGCTCTTTGGTTTGTTTAGGCACTCATAATATTTATGGTTAGGCATGGACATAGTTTTGGCCTTAAGTGAGGAAGGGAGGGTGGCTAGCTTTGTCCACTGCCTAGCTATCAAAGTTTTGAAAAAGTATGATAATCCATGTTTATTTTACAAAACAAACAAAAATAATACAGTGATAAAGCATTGTGATTTGTTATTGTGTAGTGCATAATCCATCAAAGCTATTTTAGAAACTTGATAACGAGTATTGTATGGAATATCTAAAGCATTGTTCTAATGCAGAGAAGCTGCTCATACTGTATAACATTTTAGTTAAACATTTTTAAGGAGAGAGACCTAAAAGCATGCTGCAGGACTGATCACCAAGCTAAGCAGTGCATGTATAATAAGGCTCTGACACAGGGCTGAAACACCTTCAACAACCATCAGAAACAACCACAGAGGTATAAAACCTTACACCATAGTATAGCAAAACTGGGATGAGTAGGATCACTAACAATATTGGCAGCTGTGCAGCGTAGCAAGGTACTACGAATAGCATACATTTATGGCAGTTTTACCTCAATAGTAGATTTAGCTGATCCAATGACCAGCTGTATTTCCATCTTACAATCAATAAAATAGATTCTGAATGATGCATATGGCAGTCCAGATTCGATTCTCCAGTATCTGGGACACAGGAGAATGTATACTATGTATGCTCAGAATTGTGTGCATGCATAGAAGCACTGGCAATTGGAGTGACAGTGCTACCTTGATCGGTAAAGCTGACAGTCAAGGAGGTATGAAACAGAGTAGAGGAATTTTAGAATGATTATAGGAGAATGTAGGATCTACTTATATTACCAGTTTCTGGCTATCGTTTGTTTAACTGCAATTAAAATAGGTGAAAATATTATGTATTCTTTCAAAGACATATTTGGGAGGTCGTGATGCAAGAGATCTCTAGTCGGGGTTAGTAACCAGCTACTGCTACTTTTCCCCATAGGGGCCTTATTTTTGGGCAGTGCCACCATATGTGCAGATAGTCTCTGTGCTGGGAGCCGCACCTCCAACATTTCAAATCAGCATCTGGGTACATCTTTCTCAGAACTGCTGGGACTAGATTCCACTTATTAAGTAATTTATAATGTGTTTCGTTTAGATGCAGACAATGTACATTTTTATATATTAAGTGTAGTGATTTATTCCACTCGATCCTAGGGATCTTAATTTGTTTTTTCCCCCCTTCCCCTGCACTCAGATCTTACTACACATATGACAAATTGTTTTATCTTTACTGCTCCTGTGTGTTCTCAGATCATCCTTGCGCTTTGTTTTCCCTCTTTATTTACATCTTCTTTATTGAGAATTATCCTTTCTCTTACATACTTCTCCATATAAAAAGAACATTCATACATATATAAAGATATCTCATGTATGTAGATATAGTTACATGTAGTCATTGACATATTTCTATATGCTGTACAACAGACAGACAGTATCCTACAGACAGTAACCCATGTTAGTGAACCGCGTTATACAAAACAGAGACATACATTAACTGACTATAACATAAATATTATAGTGTATCTTTGCTATGCCATGTCCCGTCATGAGACAGGCATCTATGATTGTATATTTTGTTCCCAAAAAAAGGAAGAAAAAAAAAAAAGGATGTTCCCATCTCTTTAAATTAGGCAGTTTCTCTCATACCTCCTCTCTCCTCTCCCCCCTCCCCCCCTTTAGTGAGTTAGGGTCCATGTCACTCCTATCTGATGTTCCCCCATACATGTTCACTCAATGTAGAGTAGGTTTGGGAGAAAGGGAACAGAGGGAGAAGAGAAAAAAAAAAAAAAGGGAGTTGTGCAAGGTACCTATACAGTGCTAGTGAACAGAGAGTGAGTCTCTACTATTTTCATCTTCCTCTCCCTGTCTGAGTGTTAATATTGGTGAAATATCTATCGTCATATACACTATTGCGAAATCTTTATAGGGACGTAGGTACGTACAACTGATCCATTCTTCTTCATTCCGCATGCTATTCATTAGGGACGTGTCGGGTTCCGAGGGGGAGCAGGGGCCTGAGGAACTACTCTCGATCTGTTAGTATCGCCCAGGGTGCCCAAATTTCCTCGTATTGTATTTTCTGAGTCATATTTGTGAAAATTGCTTTTTCCCTGACTCTCTGGTAGTTTATCTGTGCCAATATGTCTGTCCATTTAGGACCTTGGGGTGTTTTCCATCCTTTTGCAATGCAAAGTTTTATTGCAAGTAGTATATGTATTATAAGGGCTCTAATAGCTGGTTTAGTGGAGGGAAGATCCACATGAAATAAAAACATTTGAGGTGATATAACTATTTTTTTGATCTTAGTTGAGGTAAGTTTATCACAAGTTTATCACAAAACCACCATGTTACAGGTTTAATTTGGAGATCCTTTTCCGACTTGGCCAATGCCGAAGGTGGCACTTCTGTCCCAAGCTCTCTGAGTAGTCCCAGGCACTTTCTCACTAACTGCTTATCATTCTTCTTGAACCAGATTTTACTTAAAGTTCTCTATTGAACTGTTGGATATGGACAGCTGTAAGCCTTTGGAGAGGAACACCTTCACTCTCATATAAGTGAAAATTTATCTGTCAAAAAGCTGGAATTCCAGTTGGAGATCCATAAATTGCTTTAGATCTGTACCCCTAGTCAAATCTGCCAGACTCCATCCCCCCATCGATCCATGATGACATATCAATGTCACCCATTAAGCTCATCAAAAGGGATAATGATAGGCACGAGAACAGGCGGTTATTTAGTCCTAATATTTTAATAAATCTTTGCCAGTAAAGATGAATTTTAATCTATTAGTAATGTTATTTTAGGACTATTTTCTATAAGGATATGTTCAGGTAAGAGCAGCATGACAAGTTTTTGGCAACAGCTATTGTGTCATTTTAACACAATAGAGCAAAACTGTATGTGTCTGCATTTATATGCAACCTATCCTAAATCTGTCAGCCGTGATGTAATAGATGATTTAATTCCAATGAAGTAAATGCTTTGTTCTTTTCTTGCTGACTCACCTTAAACCTGTAATCACTAAAGTCAATTTCACAAAACAGCATTAGCCATCAAGCAAAACAGAAGAGTATGACTGATCCATTTTGTGCAAACCATATTTTATTTCTAAAATAAAACAAATGAATTAGACCCAGCCTCACTGATCTGAGTTACATAGTTACATACTAGTTTAGGTTAAACAAAGACTTGTGTTCATCAAGTTCAACCTTTTTTCATACTCTTGTTTACTGCTGTTGATCCGAAAGAAGGCAAAAACCTTATTTCAGCAATTTAAATTGAACCTTGAGATTACAGTGTTTTGCCCTTTTGTCCAAATTTTCAATTTGTTTATAAAATTGAAGTATCAGGTGTGTTTGGGCCTTCACCAGTAGGTTCATGGTGTCTATCACTTCTCTTATTTTTAGGTTTCTTTTCTCACATGGCCACTCTGTCTCCCATTTGGTGGACTTTTTGTTTAATCTCTTGTAAATTCCGGTGTATGACTTGCCCCTTGTTAAAAAAGTGAGGCCACATATTTTTTAATTGTGAGCACTCCGTGATATATGACCAGCGAATCTGTATGTGTGATGACTAATGTACCCTTAAAGAAGTTATCCAGCGAAACAGTAGTGCTGGTCACCTCCAGAGGTTGCTCATGTAATTGTAGCCCATGCTCGTATGCCCTGTATCCGGATTTCCTGTATTTCTCAGTCCTGCTATCATTACTGTCCTGTTTAAGTTACTTTCTTGGTTATAGTTCAGCCCTGTATTATCTCAGCCCTGTCTCACTCTTTCACAAGTGTCAGAACTTTAGGAATTGGAGGGAATCGGTGACATTTTGGGCTGATCCTTCGGCACATCCATCGGCACATTGGGAACTGTTTTGCCAAAATAATACTTTACAGTAACCTGCAAGTTTGTTTTTGGTGCCTGATAGGTTAGGAGTCTTGGCGCTCCTAGTTCTCTTCTACATTCTTACTTTCTACTTGTTTGTCTAGGACCTTTAGCAAAATACGGCCATTACAGATGAAAGTCAAACCAAGTCCCTAGAACCAATTATATAAGAGATGTATGTCCGAAAGACTATAATGCAAAAACAGTGCCTTCAACACAAATTTTTCATATGATTTCCACACTAATCCCATCACCATGAGTCAGCAAAATTACGAAAGAGATAATGGGACCTTTAAGAAGAAGCTAAGATATTGGCCAAGGCCATCTTCATTTGTCCTAAGTTAACAACTAAGGAGCTTTAGATGATGATACAGGTGAGCTTTGGGACAGCAAAATAATTGCTAGTCAAAGAAGTAATTCAAGATGAAAAATGAACTGAAATATTGAATGTTATTAATGGAAATCCTTGAGTCTTTTTTATTTATAGGTGTAAGCTATCCAGCCAACAGAAGGAAACATCAAAAGACATGTCCTGGAGTTTGGAGATTGGATACTTGTAAAGAATTTATAAGGAAAACAAATGTTAGAAACCCTGTGGGAAGTGCCCTTTAAGTTCTACTATTTTCAAATACAGCTGTTAATGTGACCAAAAGAAACTTGTGGATCCACAAAGTATTCTCTTCAGACTAAATACTTGTGCATTGCATTTTTCTTTTCACATGCGACAGTAAAGGTGATCATGCGTTCAGGTCAGGCAGGATCTTCTGTGCAGTGAAACAAAATGGCATCAGTCAGAACAACACGATGCATACTAGAGCAAGGAGAAACAGGTCAGAGCAGACTGGGCTGGCAGGTAAGTGCAGACTGGATTGGCAGATCCCTAAATCGGAATATTTAATACAACATGCTGTTGAAGTGACCAACATTTAAATACAATATATAGAAACATCAGAGCACAGGTAAAAATTGCTAATCTCTCATAAATTTACTTTAAAACACCTATCCTATTACCCTAAAAGCGATTGTATTAAGGGAGAGCAAATAAACCAAAAACACAACTATAATGCCATTTATATATTGGTCCTCCTTTTTCTATTAGTTTTGCATTCGGTGCATGTAGTGGGCCTATCAAGCAATAGCAGAAGAAAGCACTATTGGTGCATTTTCCGGGCTATGTTTAAAAATCTAAAAAGTTAGTCTGAGTGTCAAGTGGATACGCTTGATGATGTCACATAATGTATCCATTAATAAAGGCTTACAAGAATCTAGTAGGAGTAATAATACAGTGTAACCGTGATATGGGCAACACTAAGAGTGGAGATAACAAAGCATGAGAGCTTTTTTATTATTATTTACTGATGTAATAGAATTTGATTGTTAGAAATAATTAGCACCCTGGTATGTTATTCATATATTAGGGTTGTTAAATGAGACTGAAGTGTGATATTTATACAGTGGTGGTCTACAAGCAATGCCAAACACAGAACTATTGCAAACATAATGCTCATGTCATTGTACAGAGCACCAGTAAGACTTCACTTGGAGTACTGTATTCAGCCCTGGAATGTAAGTCCGGAAGGATATAGATACTTTGAAGAATGTTCAAAAAAGGACTACAAAAGGGGTGTATGCAGGGCTTCCTATAGGCGAAGTAGACACCGGCCTAGGGTGCATTTTTGCAAAGGGCGCCCACACACTCCTATTTTTCTGCAACAATGTGACACTGAGGGAGGGAGACGGACCTCACCAGGGACAAGGTGAAGGTCCGCCCCCTCCTTCTTTGGGAGCTCTGTTTTTTTTTCCCCTGGGAGCAGCAAGCAGTACTAACTTGTTAAACACACACAGAGCTCAGACAGTGCTGCTTGTGCTGCTTGTGCTGCTCATGCAGAGTGATCATTCAGAGCATTGGAAATATGATGCTCTGAATGATCAGTGTGCTTGAGGAGAACAGACAGCACTCTCTGAGCTCTCTAGAGCTGGTACTGCCTGCTGCTCCCCAGTAAAAAAAAAAACACGCTCCTGTAGAAGGAGGGGGCAAACCTTCACCTTGTCCCCGGTGAGTTCCACCTCCCTCCCTCAGTGCCACATTGTAAAAATGCAGGGGACCTGGGAGGTGAGCGAGGAAAGACCACACACATGGGAGGGAGGAGAGGAAAGACCACACACATGGGAGGGAGGAGAGGAAAGACTACACACATGGGAGGGAGGGAGGAAAGACCACACACAAGGGAGGGAGGGAGGGAGGGAGGGAGGAAATACCACACACATGGGAGGGGAGGAAAGACCACACATGTGAGGGAGGGGAGGAAAGACCACACACATGGTAGGGAGGAGGGAGGTAAGACCTCACACATGAGAGGTGACGGAGACCACAGACATGGGAGGGGAGGAAAGACCACAGAAATGGGAGGAAGGACCACACACATGAGAGGGGGGTGACCACAGACATGGAGGGGAACAGACCACAGATATGGGAGGGAAGGGGGGGCAGACCACAGACAGAGCAGGGAAGGGGGGACAGACCACATACATGGGAGGGAAGGGGGTGACAACAGATATGGGGGCAGAGAGGAGAGAGATGGGGGCAGAGAGGAGAGGAGAGAGAGACAAACATGAAGAAGGGAGAGAGAGACAGGCATGGAAAAGGAGAGGAGAGAGAGACAGGCATGGAAAGGTAGAGGAGAGAGAGACAGGCATGGAAAGGTAGAAGAGAGAGAGAGACAGACATGGGAAGGAAGAGAGGAGATAGACCAGCATGGGAAGGGAGAGTTGAGAGAGAGCGACCGCATGAGAAGGGAGAGGAGAGAAACCGGCATGAGAAGGGAGAGGAGAGAGACTGGCATGAGAAGGGAGAGGAGAGAGTCCGGCATGGGAAGGGAGAGGAGAGAGACCGGCATGGGAAGGGAGAGGAGAGAGACCGGCTTGGGAAGGGAGAGGAGAGAGACCGGCTTGGGAAGGGAGAGGAGAGAGACCAGTATGAGGAGGGAGAGGAGAGGGACAGGCATGAGGAGGGAGAGGAGAGGGACAGGCATGAGGAGGGAGATGTATCACACGGGGTCCCAGATGGTAATAGACCCTGAGCGCCCGAGATCAGGAGCTACGTTGCAGGGTGGAGACACAGGACCCACGATTTTGCAACCACAACCAGGCCCTGTAAAGCAGCTACTGTATCCAGGTCCCAGGGCTTAAAAGGAAATGAACTAATGACAACTAAGCAGAGCTGAAACAGAAAAGCAACTGAGGGAGAGCATAACTGAAATACAGAGTGCAGGGCTACAGGACAGAGCCAAAACATAAGATAAAGCAGAAACCAAACTACGGATAAATAATACAAGACACAGGATAAAGGGATACAAGAGAAACATACAAAGGAACAAACATAAAAACAGGAACTAGCCTAATGCTAAAGATGGTAAAGGTGGGGGTTTGGTTCACCAATTGGCCAATTAGTTGTTAGCTTGCCAATCACGTCAAGGTACCTCACATTAGGCAAGCCCCTAACTAAAACATAATATTATCAAACACAAATTATAAAATCTAAGACATACATGGAATTTACACTTAGACACAGAGAAAATAGCTGTAGACTGCACTACCAAGAACTAAACAGAAATGGGTGTGGTTTAAATAGTATGCTAACAAAAAAAAAAACTATGAACCTACAAAATAAAATGATTCCTTCATGTAAACTAAAAGCAATACAATATAATATAAAAGACATCACCTTAAAGAACTGGGATAAAGCTCATGAATGTCCAATAAGAGATTTGTGCGAACAAGGCAAATTATTGCCTTTTGAAACACTGAGAGAGAAATATTCCCTTCCCTCCAGAGAGATATTTTCGTATCTGAGAATTAAAAATTTTATGAAGAACAATGTGTGTCATAACTTAAATACACTAAAACAAGAGCTAACTAAAATTTTCTCATACAAACAAATACCTAAAATCACAGCAAAGACAAATTCTCTAGTAACGATGAGAAATACATACCCTATAAAAGTGAAGTCGATATGGGAGAGGGAGCTAGCACTCAAAATTACAGATGAGGAGTGGGCAGGCTCCTTTGCCCAGACAAATAAAACAACAAGATGTCTCAATCTAGCAGAAAATCAATTTAAAATAATGTATAGGTGGTACAGAGTCCCATCTGCCCTGACAAAAATGTACCCACATTTATCATCTAAGTGCTGGAGATGTGGGGTGGAAAACGGCACTTTCCTTCATGTCTGGTGGAGTTGCAAGGCTGTTGCTGTCCTATGGGATTGGGCTTTCGAATTAATTAAAAAACTTACTAATAGTAATACGACCTGGAAGCCAGAATCTGCTCTCCTACATTTAAAGCTAAAAGAATCATCTAAAGATAATCAGCAGATAGCCATTCATTGTTGGGTGGCCACAAAGGTTCTAATAGCTAGAGCGTGGAGATCAAGCAAACCCTTTAAAAAATCCAACTGATAAATCAAGTAACGTATCAGGCAAGGATGGAAAAGAGTTTGAGTAATCTACAACCATCAGCATCTAGAAGACTATGCAAACTCTATACATATATATTAGAGCAGTTAGAACAGATGTAGATAAATAGGAGAGAGATATGGCTATCTAATACCATCTTAATACTACAGGCCCAAACCAATATCAAAATAAAAATTAAAAATAAAAAGGGGAAAGATGGGAAGAACTCCTCAATAAGCATATGTCTGTGAAACCTTGAAATGCTCCCCCCTGGGTGGGGTCAAGGTCTCTCGATCGGTCTGTAAGATTACAGTACATTTTATTGACCTGTGCAAAGAGGGGGGGGGAGGGATATTTTGCCGAAAGAGTCCGGAAGATACTTATAAGACTCTTTATAGAAGTGAATCTAAATATAATAAGCACTTTAAGAAGGGACCGGAGCGGCCACCCCTCGTTGCACTGGGACATAATAATTTGTTGTATATATGATGTTTTTTGTATGTCTGTCAATGTCTTTCGTGTTTTATATGTTATGGAGAAAAAGAAAACCAATAAAGATATATTAGAAAAAAAAATAGTATGCTAACAAGGCAGAGGGAATCAGAAAACCTGGAATGAAACATAAAGACATGCAGAAATAAAACCACAACATGACTACAGGGCCAGGACAGGACTACAGGGCCAGGACAGGACTAAGCATAAATAATAAACAAGAAAGCAAAGCAATAAGGACACAGAAAAGTCTTGATACAGCCTGGATGAGCCTGCACAAGGGTGCATGGTTACAGGAGAGGAGAGGGACAAGCATGAGGAAGAATAGAAGACAGAAATTTACTTTTTCTATAACAATAAAAAAAACTTCTCGCTTGTGTATTTGTGACTGTCTGTGTGTGACTGTCTCTGTGTGTATGTGTGAGGTTGTGTTTCTGATTGCATGATTGATCTGCTGTTGTCTGGCTGCTATATGGAGGGGAAAGGGGAGGGATAGGGGGTGGAGCCAGGGTGGCAAAAATCCTTGCACCAGCCCTGGGTGTATGGATTGTAGGATAAAACTTACCAGGAAAGGTTAAAGGATCTTAACATGTTTAGCTTGGAAGAAAGATGAGATAGATAGGAAATGATAGAAACATTTAAATTCATAAAGGGAATCAACACAGTAAAGGAGGAGAGTATATTTAAAAGAAGAAAAACTACCACAACAAGAGGACATAGGCTAAAATTAGAAAGACAACAGACCAATGAAATATTCTGATTTTCTGATTTAGAGGGCAGAAATTAGGCAGACTATGTGGACAAAATATGTCTCATCTGCAGACACATTATTTGTTCCTATAATGGTCCTTAGCCATATGTAATGTACGTATTTTAAATCAAATATTACTCATAATCATATCATATCACAGATACGTCAAGCAGTATATATATATATATATATATATATATATATATATATATATATATTACATTAACATTTATATAGTGCACTTTCTCTAGCTGCCCACAGCTCCCCGGTGAGCTCTGCCCCCACCCCTAAGGCGGGCCCTGTTTGATATTGTCCCACCAGAATGGTGGGAGTGTTAATGTTAACAAAGTCCATTTTTAGAATACAAAGTTTAGCTGAATGTCTCAGGTATTGATAAAATGATTTGTGCAATGTTGGAAATGTCCTCATTATTAAATACCAGATGAGGAAAAGGTATTCATAGAAGGAACATGAAACATGTTGATGGCACTTTAAATATTAAAAATGTCTTTGCACATGTATTTGGAACCACAGGTAGACTTACATTATATCTAATTCCAAACACTGAATTGACATTTATATTTTCTTTTGAAGCACTGTTGGTGGGACATGTAGGTAAACACGCACAGCGAGCACTAATATTACATGTGCAAAGTTTCTGTTTGAGAAAAAAAAGGACAGGTTTGACATGGACAGGGCTGGGCCATCTTGTAGCCATCATCTTAGCCTTATGCTACAATATTTGCATTAGTCAAATTACTCATCTGATTTATGGAGAATCTGGCCCTGACAATACACTTAGCTAGGTTACCACACATAGCTCTTGACAAACTCAAAGGGTGAATTCAGCTGACATTATCTCTTCATCCTCCATGTGACTGATATTGGCTTATAAACACAGACAGTTAGATATCTCAGTTCTGCAGCATGTAATACGTAAAAACTGATAGACACGGACAGCTGTATGTCTCTGTTCATATAATGTGTTATGGATGGAGGTAGTAACACAGAGCCATAAAACGGGTGTGCTTTACAAAAATGGCTCTCTTGCATTGTGCAAAATCTGGACTTTTTTATTGCTAGGGTTGACAAACACCAGTACTTTACACACAGTCCGGTAAAACATTGTCTTGCAGCCACTGTGAAGTCTATTTTCTTTTCCCTTACATACATCCAATTGCTTATTACATTGTTGTAGATTTATGCTTGCTGTATTTGTTTAGATGGAGGACACACTTAGAGCTTTCAATATAGCTAAATAAGACACGCTCATAGCATTTAGAGACAATGTGTTTTATGAAAAATCCCACATTAATTTATCAAGTAGATAACAGGCTACACAATTAATTATTAGTGACTCATTTCTATTTTCTCTTTTTTTTCCATTGCAAAATGTTTTTAGAACAATAGGAAGTAAGCTCATCTCTATATTTAGAAACTGGAGCAAGAGACAAGAGCATTTGAAAGTGGACAGGACTTAATAGACTGTGCTCACAAGTCTAGACCCAAGACGTCAGACAATCCCAACCTCAGGTGTATGGGTTGGTCTGTTATGTCTCTTAGCATTAATCCTCACCAAGGCTATTGAAAAGAGAAGTCTGAAGTGGAACTCAGGAACAAGACAAATAAAGTATTGTTGCATTTTTGGTATTGTTTTTAAAGAGTGAACAACAGTGTGTGACTATTTAATGGGCTATTTGATTGGCATTACTAAAGATTCTGTATGGTATGGTACAGGAGGAAATCCAAGGTTGG
Source organism: Pelodytes ibericus (assembly GCA_036172795.1). Classification (NCBI taxonomy): domain Eukaryota; kingdom Metazoa; phylum Chordata; class Amphibia; order Anura; family Pelodytidae; genus Pelodytes; species Pelodytes ibericus. Next base: position 155,020,507 of record CM069858.1, read on the forward strand.
TGACACCATGAGTTAGTGCACCGGGTGACACCAAACCCTGTGACAATATGCAATTTTAAAGAACATTCCAAAGGTTTCCCTTAGAACTTTGCCCTGCAATTGTCTTTACTAAATTATGATATAACTGAAATTCCATACATTAAGATTTCATTAAATATTTTTTTAATGTAAAAGCAATGTGTGCACAAGATTCTGCATTTTAAAAAGTTATTATTATGGGGGGTGTCTACCTTATTTCTGCTTCCCATTGAAGGAGTATAAACTCACAGCAAATTGCAGAAAGTGTAAGCCAGTTGACCGAACCTTACTCATTGTCTCGGACTGTTAGACTTCCAGACTTAAGGACACTCAGTGTAGTCGAGATTGAAAAGGGGGGATAGGTGCACTAAGTGCCACTTGGATCACTTTTTGTGACTCAGATAGTGGCTTAGTGATTTTATCTGAAGTGCAATTAAAAAATAAGTAGGACGAGGAAATATTTATTTATTTTCCTTTCTCCTTTCACCCTCACAGCGGTGATATTATTTATTTTCTTATATTTTTATTTTTTTTCATTTGTGCATTGTTTTGTTATATAATATTGTAGTATTATATAAATACTGGCACTGTCTAGTGTTTTTCTTTTGTGATAACAATGTTTTAAGATATTTTTATTTATATTTGTTGTTTTGTCTTTGTTCACTATATTTTATAGTATAATCTTTAAAAGATTCTTTTTAAAAAAAGGTTATTACTGGAAACTTACAATAGTATTACATCAGTATTACAGTAATGAACCTTGTTGTCTGGTAATACCATGAAATAAACTAAAAGAAACTCTTCTTCTGCTTCAGCTCTGAAATGAAGTGATCTTTTTTATATTCATTGAAACAGTAAATTGGTTTATGGATTACACTATCCATCAATACATCTATTACCTATCAAGTCTAAAAAATTATGAATTTCTATGAAATATGTCTGAACTTTGTAAATGAATAATGGAGGTGTGAATGATTTACTGAATGTTACTGAAAGTTAGGTCAGAAACAAATTCAGCTGTGTGGCATATTATTATCTCTAACAATGTATGATTGATAGTAAGTATAATGAGATGCGTGTCACTGAACTATTATAGTCCATACAAATGATTTAACAGACACAACACAAGATTATATATATATATATATATATATATATATAATTTTGAACATATATAATACTATAACTATAATAATAGTTAAGACACACAACATGACCAAAATAACAAATATTATTATCATCATCATCATCATCATCATCATCATCACTATTAAGCTCCCCCAGCAGACCACCCCGACCAAGGCCCATTACGAAAACACATGACACTGGTTAATGGGTAAGAGCTTGGCCACAGCTTTATTAAACATTAAACCAGCATGTTGTCATACTTTAATGACCCGCCAGCTGCAAAGCCATCTGGCTCGGCAAACGGATGCCCCAATAATCGACCCAAGAGCTAGTCCCCTGGTGATGTCATTAACCGCCATCAGGAAACGGCTCCCCAAGATCAGTAGGTCAAACTTCCACATTAATCCAACCAGTGCTGGTGAGGAATAATACTGTTATGACACCACTATACTAAAAGAGAACAAACAAGAATAAAACAGAGGAGGGAAATGCAGGAACTTGTCCTAGCTTGTCCTGGAGCCAAAGAGGAGAAGCTGCCAGTCTGCATGGGGTCTTATAGGTACATAACATTGTAACAATTTTCCAAAAATTTCAACCAATCAGGAAAATGCATCAATTGTACCCTTACATGTTTTGCATGGGCCAGCAGTCATGCTCCTCTGCCTTACAGATGAAGGGGGGTTCTTTCCATATGTTGTTTCAATATGCATTTTTGGATGTGTATATCTTGCCCTTTTTTCCTCCACATTATATAAGTAATACGTAGGGGTGCCAGTGCCACCTCTGCTTTTTTTTACAGCCCACATCAAACTTTTGTATGTTGTCTTGCAGTATATAGAAGTCATATGTGACCAGAAAAAAAAAGCAATGAACTAATCAGCATGGTTCTGTGGGATCCACTACTTGATTACGTATTTGATTTTTCACATATAGCAACAAATTCACACTTAATCACGTTTTTCTCCCTTGTTTGTTACATAGTAGTTTAGGTTGATAAAAGACTTGCGTCCATTAAGTTCAACCCTTTTCCTATCCCATGTTAACCACTGTAGATCCAAAAGAAGGCAAATAAAAACCCTCTAACTTTATTAATAAGTTAAAAATTCTCCTTATTTTAACTTATTAATGAAGGTTAAGCTTTACTTATATCAGTGGCAATGTCACTCTCATACTTTATATTCATATTTGGAATTGGGTTACCCACAATAGATAATCCACCTGTGCAAGCTCTATCCTAGTTGTATAGCATATTCACAATAAACAAAAAAATAACCCTCACACGGCCATTTTAACAGAAAATGACAGTTAATATCCTGGTCTTCACTGCATATAGAATTAGTGGCTTGTTCGCTAGACGTGACGGTACTAATAAATGCGTCTGTCTGGCAGACTATTTTACTTTCTGATGGAAATAGCCATCTCTGCCAAGAAAAACTCATTAACAGCTGTAACACCTTCAGCAGTTGCACCAAGACATTAGCTAATTCCTCAAAGCCCTGCTACTTCCTCATATCCAATAAGTATGCGTCTTTCTGGGCTTTCTTGCTCATATTTAAGCTACTGTATTTTCCTGGGTTACTCAAACTCAGTGCTGTGTCTTAGAACTCATACAACTTCACTGATGGCATGCAAATAAACAATGATTAACTTGCATAATGACTTCAACACTACCTGCTAGGAATAATGCATGTCATATTTTGCAATTTTTTTTTGTTTTCAACTCATCAAGGATTTGTAAGTACTTGATGTAAAAGAAAAAAATCATAATATTAAAAATCTCCTGAGTAAAAAAATCAACTAAATGATTTCTCTTTTTCGCTGTAGTGTTGTTTAAAAACAGCCTTAATTATAATTAAAAATAATAATAGTAATAATAAAAGCACTAAATTGGCGTTTAAACGTCTATTAAATACAGTACTTTCTCATTTGTTTGGACAGGTCGCATGATTAACTGTGCTGTTGCTGTATAATTTGGTAATGTGTGACTAAAATAATTAAATGCAAGCTCCAAGACAAATAACTTTTCTAAAAATAAATGTTTTTTTTTTTTTTTTTTTTTAATGTATTGGTTGATTTTAATTTAAATATTCTCTCAAGGTCCTATTATGCATGCATTAACAGCAAATGTGCACATGCCTTCACACATAAATGAGAAACGTGAGAGAGATTCTTAAGGGATGAATTAAGAATTTCAATATTGTATGACACGCTATACAAACAATGAGTAAGGGTAGTGTACGTAATAATAATAATAAAATGTATAAATATGAGAACTTTTGCACCAGTTAGCAAAACATCTACATTTTCTAAGAGCCTATGTGCTAAGGTGAGCAAGACATCACATTTAATATTATAATATGTATAAAATGGCACAATAATGCAAATATTACAGGACACAACTTTAGCCATGTGTTATACAATTTTGACAAAATGTAAAAAAAAATAGAAGAAGGAGCACTTTTAAATATATATATATATATATATATATATATATATATATATATATATAGTCACCACAGTACAAATTTGTATACAAAGATCTTCTTGCAGTGAGGGACGCCACATCTTTTCTGTCTCCATGAGTTATTGGGGGTATGCCCAGACATGGGTCCCTGGCTCGCTGCACCTATAGGGATACTAGCCATACCACACTGATGGGGCAAATAAGGGCTGAAACCTAAGTGTGTGGTTGCTATGTTCCTTGTGCAGAGGACAATTTGGATCTGGATTGCACTTATGGGTGGGACCAGTCTGATATGCTTATGGAGAGGTTTCCTCTGTAATGGTGAAAGCAGGCAAAAATGAAAACAGTGATTCCTCTCCCAAATAGGTTACATCCTGTAGGGCTGGCTATTTGAGCTTTTGTCCCTTCTCGCTAAGCGGAGTCCCACTTCTTCTTTTGGTCTCCATGACTTATTGGAGCATGCCGAGACTTGGGTCCCTGGTCTTCAATAGATCCCAATGTGAAAAACAGCTTTAATGTCTTCTGGACAAAGTCACTCAACTCAAAAAAACAGAACAAAGATAGAGAGTACCAGATGTAAAAGGCAAAATCAGCTCTTCCACCAGTTCATCCGACAGGACAATTGAGGATGGCCCTCCGTTGGATCGGCGGTGCGGTCAAAGACGGAGTCCATGATGCAGGTATTCTCTGGTGTAGGTAGCTGCAGAAACTTAAAAAGAAGATAAGGACTTCCATGTTGCTTGTTGACATCACACATACAAAGGGCGGGGCACAAAACGTTTTGCCTACCTTCTGGGCTTTATCAAATGCTTTTAGAATTTTGACACTATATAAGAAAATTCAAAGGCTTTTGCAATTCCTATTTTTGAGTAAAAATCTGTCCTGAGTACTGAGATGTTTACAGATATATACCCACTAATGTAGCATGTCAAATAAATAAATGTCATATTACTGTACATCTATGTCCATACTTCGGTGTACATAGATGTACCGGAGTATGTTAGTAGATGGTGTTACTAGTATTTAATGGCAGAAAATTAATGTTAGAAATTCAACCTTCCACCAGTTTTAACATATTAAAAAATCCATATTCCATTGTAATAAAGTGCAAGAAATACTCCTGTGTATTCATTGCACTAGCGATACACTTATCAACACTAGTGAAGTGACTCATCAGAAAAATGTGAACACATGTATGCTGTCATGGTTATTCTGGGTTTGTGGCTGTTTCGTCTTCAGCCTCTAGTGGCCGCTATTCTAGGGTGCCCATTCTCCTCCAGTTGTCAGCTGCCTCATTATCCTCAGCCTCAGCTTATGGTAATCAGTTCCTTTTATTTGCTTTGGTTGCTGCCTGTGAAAGTGCCTTGAGTCTTTTACTAGCGTTTTCCTGTTTATATATTTTGATCTCCTGCTGCCAAATCCTGCCAGTCTTGACCTCTCCTGTTTGCCGCCCTTCTTTACCCATTTTCTGCCTCCAACTTTGTCTCTAGCTGCCGGCCTTGACTTCTGCTTGCCTGACGACTCTATTTGCCTATCCTGTTGTACCGTCGCCTTCGATTGTATATTTCTCGTTCCTGTGATCCTGTTTGTCCTGGGGTTTCGCTTCAGTGTGTTGATAATTGCAGAGTGCAAAAGACCTGGGGGAATTAAGCCTGAGGCTCAACCATAAGGTGGATTTCCTTCAGGCAGAAGAATTCTGTTCTCTTGCTAACACCAGAGGCAATACCCTGTACCCTGCACAGAGGTTTCACCTCCACTGAATCGTTACAGTATCACAGGCCCGTGTCCTGCTCTGAGAGCTGCCAGTCCAGTCTACAGTTATGCATCATGGGGTGCAGACAGAACCCACATCCTGCTTGCAACGAGGCTCCTCCCTGGTCTGTTATCCTAGGTTGTGACATATGCAGAGCACACTAACTGCACAAAAAAAAGATTTGGAGAGATCTCCCCCATATGGAAGGTTATCCTGAGATCTCCAAAAGCTCTGAGTCTAGTGATAACATTATCTCACCTTGCAAAATCATGTAACCCGGAAGAAGCTCTGTGCAAAACGAACTTCGGTGACGTGTTTTACTTCCTGTGGGAGGAGTTTGCTGTGGAGTCCAGTCACCTGTTTGGCATCTCACAAGGGATTCAAGTCTGGGAGTCTTTAACTTTGCTCTGCTTGTGCTGTGTAGTTGTGGATGATCGTACTTATCTCTGCCCTGATGGGAAGTGTACATGGATCTACACTGACGAGACGCATCAGATACTTCTGCAGCCGGCGGCTGCATGAGGTGGCTCAGTGAATTCCATCTAAACCCGTTCATGGACTACATTTTCTTCATAGAGAAGATTCCTCTCTCAGAACTTGGCTGTGGTAGCTATACTCCCCACTGTCTCCAGCTCTGGCATTCATATGTGGCCTATATATTAGCCGCTCTTACATTAGCATCTCCAGTATATATTACAGTGTATTAACTGGTCTGCTTAATTGGTGCCTTATAAGTGACTTTGTTCTATAATGACCTGTGCACTGTTTATTTTACCCTATATGATTTTTGCTCGCTACAGAACCTGATTGGATTCCAAATGTATTCCTTTCCATTTTTGCTTGCTTAGCTGGTAGGGCATTATCTGTGCACATAGGTTCCATATTTCTCCTTTTAATGCTGTGGATGTGCAGTATTTGACTTATTTGTTTTTTTTTTGTGAGAGAGTACTTTGGTGGGGCAGAAACAGCACTGTTTTGCAGTTTTTACCATCAGACTGCTCACTGCCTCTATCCTACAGGATTTATTAGTATTGTTATATATATGTTTATGTATTGCCTGTATTATTATATATGTGTGGTGTGGGGTTGTTGGCTCTCACTCCATGATCACTCACTCACTCTAACGATTATTTTTAAATAAATTATATATTTTTCTATTTCTGCATATCAAGTGGAGACCTTGTTTCTTTTAGGTTTAGGAGTGCCTTTCTAAACAGACTTTGGCCCTTCTTATCATTAGGCAGTTCAGTCTTGTTCTCTATCCTATTTGGATCTGTAGGCACCCACCCACCGCTGTGAAATTTGTAGGCAGTGAATGGGGGGTGATTTAACCTAGGTCATCCTATATTATGGTTGATGCAGGGTGGCATTTAGGCATTGTTTCACTTTGCAAAATCACTGATAACTGACACCATACTCTGTATTATAGCACCTTGTACAACATTTCTCAGCGGCTTATGGAATCTGCTGTGTTTTTGCTGATTTTTTTTCACTGTACTGTGGCAAGGGGTGTGTCCTTTTTCAATACATTTTCCACTTTATTGTGTCAAACATTAGCATATATGCCATTAGTGGCCACAGGTATGCAATTTACATGCATATGTCATATTGTTAATATTTGTGGATACAATTGATTTATTATATTACATTACATGTCACATGTACAATTGTGAAAACCTTAGATACTTTCAATTTTGTATTTTCTTTATTGCTTGAATATATGTTATGATATTTTTTTTTCATGTGATCTATCTGCCCCATTCTTGCTCATCATTAAAAATGCTAAAACGATTATTACTGAGGAAGCTGACAACTAAAAAGACTTAAATTGAGAGTAACTGCAACAATTTTCTATTTAAATTAATGGCAAATTTAACAATGTTTATGAATTTCTTTCTATGATTTACTATTGATGTTTTATTAAAGTTTTACTGTACCATTTTCTTTTACTTGAAAGAGATCATTTGACACAGTTGACAGCTGTGCTGCATCGATCAACATTTTTTTTTTCTTTACTCCCACTTTAAAATGAGCCCCAACATTACCTATATAAAGTATTTCTGTGTTTAATCAAACTAACATTTGGGTCACGTATTTGTTATAACATTTCCCCTGTACCTAGTAATACTTGTGCAGTATGTGTTTACAAGATATTTGCTTCTTTAATATTCAATAAATATTCATTTTTGTAAAAATATTTTTGCAGCATTAATAGTGTTTCTTTCTGTGTTCTCACAATGGGAGCTCTCGTAAATATTTATGACTAACCACAGATTGGCTAAGAATGTTCTTTTATGATGGAAAATTGTTATAAGTTAATTGGTAGGTTGTGGTATTTTTCTGTGCACCATACTGACAATATTGCTTGTGCTATTCTTAAAGGAAAGTGTTTTTTTTTAAGTGTACTGAATATCCTTTCTAAATCAGAAAACACATACATGGAGCAAACAAATCTTCCTTCCTGCAATGGACAAACCTTACTATATTCCATGATTTTCATTGTTTTGCAAAAGGCCCTACTTAAAGAATCCAAGCAAAAATGTTTTCCCATGGTTTTGTTACTTGTACCCTAAGAAGCCATTCCTCTTAATTACATTTCCTGAATTGCTACTGGTTGCTTGCTATTAACCAGAAGAGATCTTACATTAATGCCTCCTAATTTTAATTCCATGCTCACTGACATATGCTTACCCACTTTGGTGAAAGACGTTAAAGGGTCGTCTCCATATGCGGTCTTTAAATGGTGACTCCGAAGTCCGGAATGATTCAGGGCACATCAGGGACATATCACGAATCAAAGTATGAGCTACCCAGTATGCCTCAATCTGACTTTGTGTAATTGATGTCTGCATTGTAAAGGTATTCACTGTCAGCTTCCAAATACAAATGTAGCAAAATATGCCTGAAATGCACCGAAACAAAGTGATAGCCTCAAAATCTTTATAACCTATGGGGAATTTGGAAGAATTCAGAATCATACCGAAAAAAAATAACAGAAATGGGGGAGATGGAAAGAAAGGAGAAGGAGAGAGGAGGGGGCGCCACAGGGTTGGCCTGAACAGGGCCCTGGAACACTTAAGCCGGCCTTTGGTCGGAGTGTTCTTATATGCTAATGCAGAGGTCGTCTATGTAATAGATCAAGTAAGCAAATAATTGTGATCCTCTCTATAGGAACCATTTTTCTTATAGCAATATATGTCTTAGTCACATGTGGCTCTCAAGTTGTTGTTTTTTGAGAGAGGAGGAGTGAGTCTGGGCTGCATTGATAGGTGGGACCAGTTTTATATGCTAATGCAGAGATCTTCTATGTAATAGGTATTGTTTTTTTTGCGTCTGGGATCCATTGATGGGTGGGAGTGGTCTGATATGCTAATGAGGAGGTCTTTGCTGTAATAGTATTTTGGTTTATCACAGTATGCCCAGATGTGGGACCCTGACTTACTGCACCTAGATCAGTGATGGCAAATGTTTTTGGGCCTGAGTGCTCAATTTTTGCCCAACACCGCTTACACACTCACCCCGATAAAAAAAATTCTCCCGATAATTAGGTGTTTGCATGCAATTTGAAGATGCGTTAAAGTCTGAAAGCAAACAGTTAATCTTTTAATCACTGATGCCTGCTCCTCTCGGACGGAGCAGACAAGTGTTGAGAGCTGAACCTGTATGTATGTGTGTGAGTATGAATATAAGTGTGTGTGTGAATAGAAGTGTGTGCCAGTATGAGTGTGTGTGTATGTGAGTTTAAGTGTGTATGAGTAAAAGTATGTGTGAGTATAAGTGTGTGCAAAGTATCAGTGGTTGCTGTGTTCTGTGTCCAGTGGAGGACATTTTTGGTGTGGGTGTCGCTTAGAGGGGTCCCACATCTTTGTTTTTTGTCTCTATGAGTTATTAGTTTATGCCCAGACGTGGGTCCCTAGCTCACTGCACCTAGAGGGATACCAGCTGTACCACACTGATGAGGCCAATGAAGGCCGAAACGTACGTTTGTGGTTGCTATATTCTTCAAGCAGAGGAGACCTGTCAGGCTATTTGGATCTGGACTGTCCTTATGGGTGGGGCCAGTCTAATATGCTAATGGAGAGGTTTCCTCTGTAATGGTGCAAGCGAGCAAAAAACAATGATTCCTTTCTCGAGTAGGTTACATCCTATAGGGCTGGTTATTTCAGCTTTTGCCCGTTCTTACTGAGAAGGGTCCCTACATCTTCGTTTTTTGTCTCTATGAGTTATTAGGGTATGCCCAGACGTGGGTCCCTAGCTTGCTGCACCTAGAGGGATACCAGCTGTACCACACTGACGTCTGTGGTTGCTGTATTCTTCGTGCAATAGTCTGGACTGCACTGAAGAGTGTGACTGGTCTGAAATTCTAATGAACTGGTAAAGAGACCTTTCCTTAAAGGATGGTACCTTACTTTGCAACGGCCATCATTTAGGAAAGCTATTTTAGCACTCTTGGTTCTCATTCATATGTGGTTCCCATTTTATATTTTTTGTCTCACCTTGGGTTGTTATGGTAGGCCCAGATGTTGGTTCCTGACTCACTGCATGTCAATGGACACTGGAAATACTACACTTATTCGGCCTGCTATAATCTGCACTGTACTGGTTGCTGGCACCAGTCTGATACAAAAAAAAAAAACCTTTGTTTTTGGTCAGATGAGGCTCCCATTTTTTTTGTCTCATGTTGGGATTTCATGGTATGTCCAAATATGGACATATGTCCCTCACTCACTGCACCTAGAATGACACCAGCCATACTTCACTGATGAGGCCTATGATATTCTGGACTGCAGTGATGGGTGGGATCAGTCTGGTATGCTAATGAAGAGTTTTCCTCTGTAATTATGCAAGTGAGCAAAAATTGGTGATGCCCTTGCTTTGTAGGTACAAACGTATAAGGCAGCATGTTTTAACACTGTTTAACACAACTTTGTTATCCAAGACAATGTGGGTTGTGGCTCCCATTTTTTCTAATTTCTCACCTTAGGTTATTTTAGTATGCCCAGACATGGGTCCTGAGGCTTATCAGTCATTTGCAGTCTGGATTACCTTGATGCAAGGGATTAGTCTGTAATGTTGAAAGTGAACAAAAAAAAAAACAACAAACAAAACAACAACAACCACCAACCAACACCACAAATAAACTATAATGCTCCACATAGGTATTTACTACCCTATAGCCTTCCTGTTCTATAATGCTATTTTAGCACTGTGAGTTTTTGGTAAGATGTGGCTCCCATTTGTTTGTTTGTCTCATAGTAAGTTGGTATGGGATGAATAGCAAATTATATTTATAAACACTATAGTCTCATTTTACTTCCACTGTCTGTTGCCATGTCACCTCTACCCCAGCAACATTAGAAGCCATTTTCCTATTGGCTTCTATTTTCTTTTTATATATATATATATATTTATAAGTCAAAATAAAGTGATTAAGTGCGCTAAACCCAACACTTAGCACCCTGACAATTACCCTTATTTATTTAAAACAACATGTATATGCACACTTAAAGATATAAAGTGTCCACTCATATGCACCTGAGCAGTAATCTGGAAGCAGGAATAAATGCTTGTGGAGATCCACAATGGGTGAAAGAATATACCACCGGATGTCCTCTGTTCAAGATGGCTCCAATGGTGTAACACAAGAGGGGAAGAGAAGGCAGGAATATCATTACAAATATTTATTATAACACAGTTAAAAACAAAATATGTGAATGCCTGGGAGCATCAGCATATCCACATATAACTCCAGAGTACATCAATGGTGAAAACACCTCACCTACGTTTATTCACAAACAGAACAAGCGGAGAAACAGTGCAGTTGTTATCTATCTGCTGATATACACCTGGTGCGCTTAACTTTTTGTTTACTTGTGCATCTGTGGAGAGAAAGCAACCACAGTATTTGCTTACAGCAGCCTAGGATAGCACCACGATTACTTTTAGTACTATAAGTGATCCCAAACAGCCATTCCTACGTACGTTTTATTGTTATAAGAACACTACTGTAAATCAACATTTCAATCATTTTACTCAGGACCTCTATCAAGAATCAGCGCAGTCAACGTTTTTGTTCAGAGAGGGTGGAGATCTTTGAAGTGCAGACAGATACCACCAAATTTCCTGCACAGGGTTTTTTCCCTATTATTCTCCACTGGATTGCGCCAAAAATAATGCAGTAAGTGGCCAATGAAAAGCCTACAGTAGATCATTAAGATTATGGAAACATGTGTATGCATGTAGTGTGACTGTACCCTATCCTTATAGCTAGGATTTTTTTCATAATGTGATTAGTGTTCACTAGAAAATAGGAAGCTTCTAAGCTACCTGGTAATAGAATTCTGATTTAATATTAAAAATTATTTCAAATACTAATTAAAAAAAAAAAAATAGAATACTCATCATTCTGATATTCTTTTCTGTTTGCTACCTATTGCTATACATCATATGAAAGGCACTGTAAATCATTAAAGATATTCTTACCTTGCACAGAGTGTTCTGTTTGCATCTGTATGCCCCCCGCTCCCTCCTGCTAATCCAACCTGTGCAAATTATTTTTAAAATAATTTATCTATTTTTCTGAGTTTTCATCATCTGCTCTATTAATGTGACAATGCTAACAGACTCCTAGACTTTCTGATGCTTGCCTTGTATAATGAATGTAAGAAAGTTTTGAAGGTAAAACTGTGCATAACTTCAAATCCTAAAATATTTTTCGAATAAAGAGTGAACAGTCAGTACTTTGATTAGTAGAGAATCTTAATAAATGTTTACAATGTACTAATTTCAGGTGCATAATGATAGGCTTCCGTTCTTAGTTCAAAATATTGCTTAAACATTCCACTCTAGCAGATACTTTCGACACACATACAAATCCATCATAGCTCAACATCCGAGACATTAAACATTGTCTTGCTGTGGCCAGATGATGAAGTGCAAACTCAAAGGCAAAACACTTTTTACGTTTGAAAAGTCCAGGGAAGATCGAATCTTTTGCCATCACCATACAAGAACTAAGGACATGATGGTGTCAGGATTAGATTCCATCAATACTAACCTTGCCTTACTTAGGCTGAAAAGCCCATCAGCAAATCTACTCACTAACATACCTAGCTGACATATTTTACCCACAACTGTTCATCTATCTTTGGCATGCTGGTGAGTGTTAAATTCAGAGATGTGGATAAAGCTTTGACCAGTTCCCTCCATTTCTGTCTTGCATGGTAAAAAAAAAAAAAATATATATCACATCAGTTTAGGCAATGTTTACATTAAATTGGGAAAACACAAATCTGTTTTAAGATAATCTCCATATTGTAAATTTATTTCCATAAAGAAAAAAATATAGTTTCATTTATCACAACATTATCTACACATTATTTGCCTATGTTTTATGTATTTGTAGTGGTATTTATTTTTGCCCAGGATAAAACGTCATATTAAAATAAATTAATTATTTGTGTGACTTTTTTCCTGACATTAACTTTACTGACTGGATGTGATGCTTGCAATGCAAATAAATTCTAATCTTGTTACAAACCTTCTTCCAGCTGTTTCCTTTTAGATTAGGTAGACTAAGTAAAATAGGAGCGCTTTGTTAAATCTAATTTCTCCATCCCAAGCCAGAATTACGTCATCTCTTTCATACACACAGGCAGAGAGAATTATGTGGATCACAGAGAATAACCACATCCAGGCAATGAGAACGAGCATTCAAGATGTAGAGGACAGAAAAAGTAGGGGCTGTGTACTAATGAGAACAGCAACTAGGATTTACTATAGGAAGGGGCATCGTAAGGATAAACAGCTGAATGACAGAAATTGAATTGAAAAAAATATTTTAAATATTAAAGGGGCTCTGTCACTTAAACAATATTCATGATCAAAAATCATCTATACCTTGTGTTAGCATAATTGCTTGCAAATGCATAGGTTAAGATGGCCTTGACTGTTGAAATTCTAATCACATTGTTTCTGTTTTGGAAAACTCCGAGACCTCTTTAGGAAATCTACATTATGCAGATCTTGGAAGATTCATTTGGTTTTAGTTAATTCTGTTGTTTTCTATTATGCAGTTCAGTTGTGGTTCTATCAAGAAGAATTATGTTAGGGTTGTCACACTTCCTCTTTTCTACACACATGTTCTCTTTTTGAGGACCATTTAATCTGTCCGAGTTTTTGAAATTTAACAAGATGTCCAGATTTGCTGGTAGCATTTTTTTTTAAAGTTGCAACATTAATCATTACCATGCTACATATTAGTATTTACAAAAAACCCTACCAGCAAACCAAGGGGCATTAGAGGTGCTGACTGGGAAGACAAAATAGATCTCCCCTTTACCAGCCCTCTTTGTGAGGATGGCAGGTAGCCATTGACTGAGCATTGCCCGAATTCACAGCCTCTTAGGCTGCCTCACACTCCCCACACTACAGAGCATCAGGGGTCACTTGATCTCCAGACATTCAGACTACTAAGAGGCACAAGAAGTGCAGAGCAGGCACTGCAGTTTTGTTACTGTGTGTAGGATGCCACTTGACACCCAGCGCTAAGATTATTTAGTAACTGCAAAGCGTGAGACTGTTGTTAGCACGGACTGTTTCCCCTCGCGTTGCACTCCTCTTCACACTGAAAAATACCAACTGGTGCATGGGATGGCCCATGGAAGATCCAGATTTTTCCACCCCTAGGGCTTTGGTGGCCTAAGGTGGCTTATGTTAGCTCATCCATGGCTGGGGACAAGTCCTTAGTACAATGTGGGTATTGGGGCAAGTTATTGGTGCAGTATGGGTGCTGGTGGCAAGTCCTTGTTGCAATGTGGGTGCTTGGGGTAAGTCAATTGGGTTCTGGGGCCAAGTCATGTGAGTTTAATGGGTACTGGGGCAAGTCCCATGTGTGCAATCTTGGTGCTCTGGCAAGACCAATGGGTGCAATGTGGGTGCGACAGGGCCCTGAGGGCAAACTGGGGTCCTGCGAGTGCCATCTGGGTTCTTGTCCTGTGAGTGGAAGGGATGCTGGAGCAAGTAGTATGGGTGCAATCAGTTGCTGTGTGTGCAATGTCAAGGCATGCTGGTGTCTGTCCTTTTTTCTAAGGACCAGGATATAGTAACCCTAATTATTTGGTACTAAAGTAAACAAGGTTCAGCTATATGCTCATCATTTCATGAACTGATTGTTTATACACACACACACACACACACACACACACACCTGTATTTCATAGTGCATTTCAGTGACTGAGGTATTTGAATAGACTGCAGCATACTGATAACTGAGAATATTTTTTTTTAATAAAAACAATTTTGGATCAGCAGTAGGAACAAAGTAGGAAAAGGGTAAATTTTGATGGGCTTACATTTTTTTTCAACTTGAATGAGTTTGCTACCATTCTACTATATTATCTTTCTGTCCAAGGTAACCCAGGGCACTCTCTGCATGATCTCAATCTTGGTTATTATCAAACCTGATGGTACTCATTTTAACAAACACTGAAGAATGATGGACTTAACTTTACAAGCCTAAGATTTGAATATGTACTACATTTGGAACATTTACTGTCTGTTCTCTGACAACTATATACATATTTAACCCTTTTCATAAATTGGTTCTTGAATAACTGTGTGGTTGATCCGACTATCCCCAATTATAAATCATATCTCAGCATATCTACTCTAGCTAATTGTTGCAAATCACTGATTTTATATTTCATTTATTAAATGCCCAATTCTTTTGGCAAAATGTTATTCCGCATTTTTTGCTACATTGACTTTACAACCCTCCATCTGTCCCATAGTTTGCTTGGAAATTACATGTGATCATTCACTGTAAGCCAGCGGTTTTTCTATGGCCTAGACAACATTTGTATATTTAACACTATCATTCCCTTTCTCTAAATGGTAAAATAATTTATAGAAGATAATATCAGGTTTCCAGCATGGATTCAAATGGGTACAGCATCTTTCCTGCAAATTAAATGCACCAACATGTAATATCACACAAAAATAGCTAAAACTATAACAAAAAAACTATGCACAGATAGCATACAGCATGCATACAGCAGATTTATTCTAAAATATAAATATGTTAATGTATCTGCTAATTTGTAAAGTCTGTTCTTGTGTCTTTCAATTGTGTAGATCTTTCTAATATCTGATAGACCATGTGGAATGTTGTCAGATTATTGATTATAGTTCATGTCCCTTCTCTAATTAAAAACCAAGTGTCATCTTTTCATTAAAATATTTAACATGTACAGTGTGACAGTTGTTAAAGGCACATTTATCAGAACACATGGACATACATAGTAAAAACATAGAAAAGAAACCATAAAAGTATATAAAGTTGAGACTTCCAGGGGCGGAGCCTAACTGAATGGCCGCATCGCAGCAGAGCTCCCAGCAGACGGAGGATACTTAGGGCTGATTAAGCCTGGTTTGAAGCTCCAGGGACTCATCATCTGCAGGGATACGCGAGGGAACAAAGAGTAACGGACATCTGAGTTCAGTGTCCAGTTGGACAGGACCGGTAACACAAACGGGGGACAACAAGGGAAAGTGACTGACCTCCAGACTTTTATGGGTAGATTACACCTGGTGGATCCGTGGCGACTTAACCATCCAACAGTAAGACAATTCACCCACATCTCAAGAGCACACAACATGGCCTCAAGAATAGACTACATTCTACTCTCTATTGACCTCTTAACACAGGTACAATCAACTAACACCCATAACATCTAAGTATCAGATCATGCCCTGGTGGAATTACTCTTAAACACACATCAATCTGTCACATACACCAGACATTGGAATTTCCCTTCATACCTGGCTCAGAGGGATGACTTCAAATCTCATCTGATTAGTTCATGGGCGAACTATACAGATGACAATATTCAACATGTGGAGGATGACATGCTATTTTGGCAGGCATCCAAAGCAGTCATAAGGGGTCATATAATCTCATATGCATCAATGCGCAAAAAGGAATGGCTCAAAAACTATCATACCCTACATAATGATCTTACCGAATCAATGCAATTATATGTGGACGATCCCTCTGAGTCACACAAAAACACGTATTTGGAATGTAAACAATTGATAGATACCTTATTAACAGAGAAGGCACAAATTCAGATTGACTACACAAGAAACCATTTTTTTACATGGGGTAACAAAACCGGAAGGTTATTAATGTCACTTACAAACCCTAAAAAGAAAGCAAAGCATAATATCCCCATGATACGAAACACGGAGGGTCAGGTGTCTACAAATCTAAAAGACATAAACGCTACATTTCATTCTCATTTAAGCAAATTATATAACTCTAAGCCAGATGATTTTGCTAAAGGTGTACAATTATTACAACAAGCCAAATTATCACCGCTTAGCAATAGTCATCAAGAACTCCTAAACGCACCCATCAGGGAAACAGAAGTGGGATACACGATTACCCAGTTACATAATGGCAAGGCACCGGGTCCAGATGGCTTCACCACAGAATATTACAAGATACTGAAACCATACATAATGTCTCATCTTACTGCCTTATATAATGCTATCTTACACGACAACATACCAATTAATACGTTAACTGAAGCCAGAACAATATTGATCCCGAAACCAGATAAGGACCCCTTGGACACGAACTCATACAGACCAATCATACTGATGAATGTTGACATCAAAATACTTACAAAAATTATGGCAAATCGTCTACAAATATTCCTACCACAAATTCTACATAGCTCACAATTGGGATTATTGAAGGGGAGTCAGGCAGTAACGGGTATTAGGGCAGCAATAGCAGCTGTAATAGCTGCAAATAACATGCCTGTTCCCTCTGAAAACATCCAATTAAGTTTAGATGCCCAAAAAGCGTTTGATCAAATATTATGGCCACATTTAATTAGAATTCTTAAATTTAGATAGGATGGGGATGCCTTTTCTTAACTTTATCAGAAACGTATATTATCATCCAATAACACGTATCACCACCAATAACTACGATTCTCCACCAGTAACTATATATAGAGGAGTCCGTCAGGGATGTCCCCTATCACCTCTGTTATTCAAATTAGCGCTAGATCCCTTATTATGTATTTTACACACAATGCCGGACTTTACTGGGATAAAGCTGGGCACGGAAGTTATCAAGGTTACTGCCTTTGCGGATGATCTTATGCTATATATATCAAATCCAAAGGAGGCACTGACCCCAATATTATCGATATTTAGACAATTTGAGGAAATATCAGGATTCCAAATCAATTTCTCTAAATCAATAGCAATGAACTTAGGCGTGCGGAGAAAACTGAGAGGACTGCCCCAGATCCCGGTACAGTGGGCAGCCAAAACTATTAAATACTTGGGTATTATTATACCAAAAAAATTAGTACCCTCTACTCATATAACATCAAAAAACCTATGCATAAAGTTATCCAGGAATTAAATAACTGGCACAATCTAAATATTTCGTTACTAGGTAGGGCAGGGCAGCGCTGCTAAAAATTGTTAGTTGCCCCAGACTGTCTTATGCTTTACAGGTGTTACCCATCATCCTTAGTAAACAGGATGAACAGACACTACATTTACATTTTCGTAGATTCTTATGGAAGGGGGGAAGGCCTAGAATAGCGCTCAGAAAATTACAACAACCAAAATCTAATTTCGGGTGCAATATCCCAAATCTGAAAGAATTTAATCTGGCGGCTTTGTATAGACATGCAATTGACTGGATAACACCAAATTCAGCTTATACGAACATAATATTGGAGCAGCAATTTGTACCCCAAATTACATTGGCCAACCTTTTGCATACATCCTTTTTAGACTTAACACAAACTGTTAAAAACAATCCACTATTATCCACGACCATTAAGGCATGGAAACTAGTGAGACTTCAACAGGGCCTAAATTGGAAGTATTCACTATGGATCAGTTGGGTGGGAAATCGGGACTTTCAAAATGGATCTGCAGACTCACAGGTCAAAATCTGGCATTCTAGGGGATTACGTTATATTTATGATATGATTGATATACGAACTAGGAAAATACTCACAAGAGAGCAATGCCTTCTTAAGTTCCCTAAAATAGAAATTGCCGTCTTTCAATATATACAGGCCTCTAGTTATGTCACTGCAGCACTGTCTAGATTGGAAGAAGGGGATTGGGAGGCTAATCTGGACTCCTTTTTGAGAAACACTCTGTTAGTAGTTTATATAATCTTACCAGACACATTATAGAATATAACACAGAAAAAAGGGGTCTGGCAGGTTGGTCCTCCCACATTGCAAACCTAGATCTCACAGATATGACGGCCCATAAACAGAAAACTTTCAAACTTACTCCATATCCGACATACCAAGAAATGTACCTAAAGATCCTGCATGGAGCCTATTACTCACACAAGCGACTCTTTTATATGGGGGTTAGGGAGACCACAGCTTGTCCCAAATGCGGCCAGCTAGATTAAGATCTGTTTCACTGTTTTTGGGCTTGCACAGTGATTCAAGAATTCTGGGAGCAGGTAATTACCTATGTGGACAACACTCTCCGGACTAGCACCTTTGACAACAATCTTTGGTATACAAACAGGGCGCCAATCTGGCAACGCAAGATTGTTGTCCCTAACGATGGCTGCGGCCATAAAAACAATCTTGCATTTTTGGATAGTACCCGAACCACCACCGATAACCTTGTTTAAATCAAAACTACATCATGTGTTTCACATGGAATGGTTGAATGCGACGATAAACAAAGAAATATATACTAAAAAATGATTTCAGTCTTGGAACACATACATCACGCAATTGGATCATACAATTCAAACTAAGATACGTAATACTTTTATATACACCACATGGTACTATTGAAGGGAATTAACCCCATTCCGGAGATAACCTAACAGATGACGGGTGGACAGAGGGCGACAAGGGTGACTTTGGACGAGAATCTGGAGAGAAATAGTCTGGGGGAGACTAACTAGAAGGAGAGGGGATAATTTTGTGACCGACAACGTCACTTCCTCAGGAGCAATTGCTCCTGAGCAAGTGACGTTGTCGGTCACGAAACGCGTAGAGTTTTTTATTCAAAGCGAAACTACAACTCCCGACTTACTTTTCACCTACTTCCGGATATGGAGACTATCTTGCCGACTGTACCATCATAGAGTTCTCCGTATAATGGACTGAGTCGCGTGTTGAAAGTTTGTTTCAAGATTCGATACCTTTGATCTTTGCCAGTTCTGTTTTTAAATCTTGTAAGTAGATTTTAAAGCGCAAATAAATCTACATTTTTTACAATATACACTATTTGGTTCTATCTTTCTTTTACAGATTGCAAGAAGATTTCTGTGCTTTATCGGCTTGATCATCCTGCTTTGGCTGCATTTTCATCATTTTATATTTATTTTTATATTTTTTTATATATGTAATCTTTTCTAATTTTCTATATATACTTGCTCTTTATGTGCATTTCATTTCATATATTTTATGTTTACAATTAATCCATTTCTTAACTGTATTAATTTGCTATCTAAACTGGTTTCATTTGCAATATTGTTTTTGCATGTGCTGCAATTTTTGTTTACTACTGCTTATATTTTTTGCCATATTTTGCTTTGCTCTTTCTTTGTTTGTTAGCTTGGGAGTGTGTTTTTGTGTATACCAGGTTCATCCTAGTTATTCACTATTATGTCCGGATGTAATCCATGTATCTGAACTAATGGAAAAAAACGCTGTATGAGAACTATTTGATTTGAAATGTGCCACACTTCAAGTTAGAAATTTGTGGATGACCGTAATATGCACAATAAAAATTGTCAATATATAAAAAAAAAAGTATGTAAAGTTCATTATGACATACCCATATTACCATGTACATAAGCAACTCTCCATAACAAAAAACATATGTCCCAGTAAGATATTGCGTTTAAGTTAGTCATACTATGAAAAAGGAAATATGTTCATTGTAAGCTCCCCAACTCTTAGACAGGTTAGTGGTTAGGACTTGGCAGATTGTGGCTTATTGTGCCACAGTGGCAAGCAGGGCCAGCCTTAAGTGTTCAAGCACCCTGTGTGGGCCACCTCTGTGGCACCCCCTCAACGACCTATGTTGCACAGGTCACACACCCCTAAGACCTGCCCTGGTGGCAAGGACACTATTCCATGGCAATCCGATGTAACTAAATCCTCACAGTGTCCTGCTGCCAGCTTTAAACTATGTTCATCCATCTTGTATAAGCCTCCTCTGTTTTTCCAGTCCAATTCCCTGTTTACCTGTGGCCCTATTTTCCAATGGTGTAGTCCAGCCCTAGGGTGGGCAGATGGCTTTGACTAAAATTGTGGTTTACACTAAATGTACTGGATACCACATAAATATCACAGCACCCTCCTGAAGAAACCAATACAAAGATTTCAGGTGAGATGAGCATTTATTCACTAGTTATGCATGTTATTCTCATAGAAGAAACTTCCCAGGTATGCCACATCACTATGCATAGTTAATCAGTGAGATGATCTACTCACCTGCACTGCAGTTTTAGTAAATCGCTCCCTGTACCACCAATTACCTCTAATCCTTCCTACTATTTCTCAATCCATTTCGGTTTTTACAAAAAAAAGATGTAGGAGGAATTCTACTTGTAATGTGTCTATGGAATACAGAAACATACCATTAATATCGAAGCAATACATAAATAAACATGAACATGTTCAAATATTTACCATGTAATCTGTGTTTTTCATATCTTGTTATTTGATTCTGCATTTGCTTGTTTATATTTTACTTCTTTAGTTGATACATTAGAGGAAGTTTCCTCAGCTTTCCAATTTCCTCCTGTATTACCAATTTCGGTATAGATCAGTGCTAGATATTATCTGCTCAGTAGAACCTGACCGTAGCTTTGTAAATTGTAATAACTGGATTTAAGCTCAGATGTTGCAGGGCTTTACTGTTCCATTTGGTACGTTGTGGAGGGCTTTGTTATGATATTGAACACCAGCAATAAATTCTCAGGAAACTGTATTATTGTGGATAAATGTTATTTAATAAGGGACTGAAGAATGCTTTACACCTTCTGAAACATAATCTGTTATCAAATGGATATCCTAGAATGATTGAAATTCTTATGTTTCCGGAGCAATTAAATAACTATTTCTTGAATCATTGGAGTTGAACTTTTGTGTCTGAAAGGACCACAACTTCAAACTGATCACCTTTGCATATCAAAGTTAAACAAATTATCAAAATAAATGCATTTATTAACATTTAAACATCTAAATATGTTTAATTTACTTGCAAATATCAGGTTTGCACCTTTAACTGGCCCTACCACTCTGCTATCCGCATTTAACTGGAATGTGGGAAGAAGAAAAGCAATATTTTAAAGTTTTTTTAAAAAGCAAAAAGCAACGTTTACCAAATGATAACTATACTTGTTCTTTGTGCATAAATATATTGCACAGTATCCTTACAAAGCACATTAATGCATGCAGACTATTACTTATTACATTTTGTTTTCTGTCTTGGTCTCTTGAGTGTGTAATTTTATTTAGGTTACATTTCTCTGGAATATTTAACACTGCTTCCCACTTTGGGACAAACAACAAAGACTTGCTGCTGACGTTTGTGTATAAATTTACTTACCCTTCTAATATGGGTAGGTTATAAATTGATCTTTTAACTGGTGGTGCATTCATTTGAAATCTGTACGTTTGTTTTTTTTGCTTTTTACATTTATACATGTTGTTTTTTCAGGCGAGGATTATCAGGTCAACCAGTGTTTTGCATATGGTTACCTGCTTACTTGCAGAATGTACAATACAAGTGTGTTCTAAAGGAACCATCTAAATAATCAAGGTGTGGATCCTGTAAGAACTGTTTTTAATATTTAACCGTGTTCCCTGAACACAAAGAAATATAGGCTTGGATGACGACAACATTTTTGGTCCGAATGCGATTTTGATTCATCCAAATTCCCTCTGGAGTTTGGCTTCTAAAATGGCCCCTGAAATATGTTGAAGTCCTCTCCATTTCAGGAGGGCCTCAGCTATTCAGTAAATAGCCAAAGTATTCCAATAGAAGTAAATGGGAAGACTTTGGCTATTTTCGTAATAGGCAAAGTCCACCCAAAATAAGCCAAAGTTCTTCCCATATATGTCTTTGGGGAGGACTTCTGCTTATTTTGGGGAAATAACACGTGAATAAGAAGGATGTGTGTGAACAAACTGTGCAAATAATAACAATAATACTTGCTATCAACTTGAACGTAGCCCCCTATTGCACTCTCCCAAGTGCTAAAGTATACAGATAAAACAGGGGGGAATCAGAAAGGTGCAGTGATGAGTTGAACCTTTTTATTTTCATGAAAATATAAATACAAAACCCTAATAGTGTGATACAGTATGAGACAAAAATATGATTTTTCAATGAAGCGTAAGTTTTGCACTCACAAACGGATGTGAATAATGGAGCTTTTAGGATAATGGCTGGAAGTAAAACAGGCTTTAATCTGTGGGGAAAATAAAAACAGACATAGGCAGGACCAGATGAATTATAGACTGGGCCCTCGCTAGAATAACACTTACAAAGTGCAGGAAATCAGTGCGCAAATAAAAAGTCTACAAACAACTGTGCTCAACTGGATGGATGTGTAAGGCAGCAGGCACTGGAGGACAAACAGGATAAAATGAAATAATTTGACGTGTGGCGCTGGAACAGCGGTAACAGCTTCCTCAGGAGATAGATGTGTGATAAATTCATTTCCAGCCATTATCCTGAATGATCCATTATTCACATCCGTTTCTGAGTGCAATACTTACCCTTCACTGAGAAATCACATTGTTTTCATATTGTATCATACGTTTAGTGTTTACAATTTTAAGAAGGTTCAACTTGTCACTGCGCCGTCCTCATACCCCTCTCCCCTGTTTTATCTAATTCGGGGAAATTTCAGGAGGATCTTGGCTATTATGTAAATTACCAAAGTCCACTCACAGAAGTCATAGGAAGGACTTAGGCAACTACAAAAAAAAAAAATCCATCTTTATTTTTATTTAACTTATTTTTATTTATTATATATTTAATATTTTTTTTTATAAAATTTACTTTTTATTATTTATCATTTTATTTAATTTTGTTCATTTTGGGAGAATTTTGGCTATTTATGTTCTTCCTGGAAGGCCCCAAATACCGGGATGGAATCTGTCTAGTGTTTGTTACATTAAATTCTTTTTTATATTGTTTATTCTAATTTTCTAGCTGTCTGGCACAAATTGGCCACAAGTCCTCCCACTGACTTCTGTAGCAGGACTTTGGCTATTTCTGTAATAACCAAGGTCCTTCTAAAGGGATCACCTGCTGTAATGTCTGTCTGCCTCATCAAATCGGCAGATTTTCTCAGAGAAAATCAAAGCTTCCTGAGTTGACTCAAGTGAACGAATGGATCAATGAACAAAAGAGTCGGTTTTCATTTGAAAGCACATATGTCCGAAAACAAAAGCAGTTAATGGCTGGGCATGTATACCTATGCATGGAATGAAAAGTAGCAGGAGTTAATTATCCCCTTAGTGACAAGACATTTTCACCTTGACTTTTCCCTGGTGACAATGGCTGTTTTGACATTTCTGGGGTGTTTGTGTTTAGCTGTAATTTTATTCTTTCTCACATACAGTACACACACAAATTATATGTTGTTTTTATCGTCATAAATAGGGCTTTCATTAGATACCATTATGTTCATAATATCTTATAATTTACTACAAAAAAATCATAAAATATGATGAAAAATGTAAAAAAAACCACTTTTTCTAACTTTGACCTAAAATATAATTTACACAAACAAAATCATTAAAAAAGACCCCATCTAAATAGTTTCTAAATGTTGTTCCGAGTTCAAAAATATGCATGTTTCCATATTTTTCGGGGTTTTTTTGCGAGTTATGTGGCAAAAACCAAAAATAGTGTTTTTTGTTTTTTCTTATATTGACCTTTTGACCCAACCCGAACCCAAAATGTAACCCTAACACTAAATTTAACCCCAACTATAATCCTTATTATATCCCTTAATATGTTTTAATGCTAAAAATTATTTAATTTTAACCCTGTAGGCTAATCTATCCATATAACCAGTTTTTAATTAATTAAATATTTATTTTAATTTTTTTCCATTGCTATGCTACTTAACTACCACTAGGGGCAGTCAAGTAGCATATTCAGAGCAACGGAAGTGAAGTTACTTTCACTTCCGAAGCAGCAGGCCTTCCAGCAGAAGTGGTAGGTTTACACTTATGTATGATGGTGTAGACACAGCTCTCTGACTGAAGCCCATCTGCACATGGTCTACTATATTTCATGTAAAAGTGATATTTCCTGATGTAGATGTTGTGCTGTGAATGTATCAGTTGTATACCAAGGATGCATAGTAATGTTGGTGGGAACTGGGTGATATAATCTAAACTATGATAAGTAGGTGGAGTTACATTATGCTAATTATATTGAGTGGGTGGAGCTTTTGAACGGAGGTGTGGTCAATTGGAATATAAACTGCAAAGTGTCCCTGGAAATTTTTTTTAGATGTTGGCAACTATGATATGGCACTACACCTAACCTCTATGAAACCTCTCTGTTTACAATTTCAAATTAGTTTATTATGTCTGTACTGTTTATGTTAAACAAAGGGCATTGTTATTTCTAACTAGTTAAGTACCCTCTGTTTATTAACCATCTCTCAATAAAAGGCAATGGTTCTGTAGCCAAAGCAAAAAGAAGAGAATAAGATAGGAATCAAAATAAATATTAAATCTACTGTTCTACTGGTTAAGCTAAATGTATTATTTGGCCTTTATTTTGATGCAAATAGGTTATACACTATATGGTTCTGCAATTTAAAGGTTTTTTGCCTCGTCATGAAGCTCTAATGAATGTGCTTAGCTTTCTAAAATACACTGAAAATAAAATACATTAATTACTACCAACGAATTAAGAGAAAACCATGTTTTCAATAAAATATTTGCTAGCCTATGGAAAATTTAGAACTAAAAAGCCTGATAAATATTCAACCTACTGTTTCAACATTATCTCAATGCAAGTAATCCTTTCTTAGAAGGACAGCAAAGAGCAATGCTGAAATGCTTTTTGTTCTGTGATTTACTTTACGTCATTCTGTGATTTGAATAGTCTTTAGTCTCATTTAGCCCGTAGATCTACATTTTTGTACAATAACAGCAATTCATGTATATATCAAATAAAGTGACACATTACACAGTCGTTTGGTATAACGAGAAATAGAAAGTATAATGTAATTGTGTGCTGCATGTAATCTTTCTTATGACGGTTGTTACGAATGTCTTACAGAACTTGGGTTTTCTCATAATGGAGTTATCATGTCGAACATTTCGGTTAAGAAATAAAATTAAAATATGTCCTTATCCGAAGCTTTGCTTCATGACAGCTGTCATGTAGCATCACCCATGACACTAATTGTAAATGGAATATTTGATTTCTTTTTAAAGGATACATGCACCTTGTTAACTCATGCAAAAACTTCCTCTTTAAAATGGACAATGGTGCTGGGTAAATTTACATTGTGGTGCAAATGTAAAAAAAAAAAATTAACACAGAAAATATAAAGCATTAAAAACCTTATAGGAAAGAATGCCAAAGCAAAAGACCTATTAATGCAGGTCACGCATGAGAAAATGAAAAAAAAAAAAGCACCGTCGAATTAATAAATAAATAATTTGACAGTCACCTTGCAAAATAAAATACAGCCCAGCAAGCATAAACCACAAGCAATGTTATTTCCACTGCAACCTTGAATATTGTTCACGAACATCACAAAACATTTGGATGCATTTAGTCAGTATTGATGCACTTGCAAAGATTTTATTATTAAGTGTCCGGCAGGGGCACAGACAAAACACAAATAAAGTGGATTCTGCTGGCCGTATGCCACAGAACTGT
Organism: Pelodytes ibericus; assembly: GCA_036172795.1. NCBI lineage: Eukaryota > Metazoa > Chordata > Amphibia > Anura > Pelodytidae > Pelodytes > Pelodytes ibericus. The sequence goes on from CM069858.1 coordinate 155,046,828, forward strand.
AAAAACAACAAACAGAGAAATAATTGTTTTGAAGGGATTTAAAACTCACTCTGGAATTTAGAACTTACCACATTATTCGCGAGGGAAGTATAATTTAGGATTTTATGTGAATATATCACAGAAAACATAATTGCTGCATTTGAATCTACATGATATGAATAATTATCTTTCCAAAATTACTGTTGTAGGAATCCTTAAAGAACAACTAAACTTTAGTCTTCACTTGTGTTTCTATATTAAATTAAATTTCAAATTATTTGCCCCAAGTCTGAGGATAAACTGGCATGTACTTTTGAAAGTACATACCTATTTATTCTCTGACCGGCAGCTGCCATGCTTCCCTGGGAAGCAGGTATTCCGGTCTGGTCGTTGACTGATCAGCAGAAGGGACCTTCACTGCACAATGCAGACCCAAATCAGACTAGCAGAGTGAGCCTCTGCATTGATTGGCTGTACTCACTCGCTAATTATGTGAGACACAACTGAGAATAAACCTCTAATATCTATTAAAATACACGTCTGGTTTACTTAGGAGAAACAGGACCTATTTTTTAACCCTTGCTTCCTTCATAGAATGTGACTGAATCTTAGAGCAAGGTAATACAGTAGATATTGGCTAATTCGATTTCATTAGATCTTTTTATTCTATAGCACACAAAAGTTAATCTATACTATTTGAGACTCATAAAAGTCACCATATGCATGCTCTCTGCAAGCTTGTTGCGTATAGTCTGACTTGCAAAAATGCATAATAAAGTCGAAATTCCACCACAGGGAGTGCCACAGATCTCCATAATAATATGGAATACGGTGGAACCTTTGCTTTTGGGCACAATGGAAAGGTGGAAGAGAAATGTACTTAAGAGCTGGATGGAATACAAACTGTATATTAAAGGACTCACTTGAAAATATTTTAATATTTCAAATAAATAACAAATAAATGCATATTCAAGTAGTCACTTAAAATGCATATTTTGCAGGATTTGTTCATGAGATTGGTCTCATACATTTAAATAGCTGTTACTAACATCTGATGGGACCCAATCAAAGAGTTCCTGTAGATGAAGGGGATGCTCAATGAGCGCAGATGGAACAAATATTGAATATACACATGACATCACAAAGACATCTCCATTTTATTATGAGAGGTGCTGGGCAATTCCAACAGTCTGCTGGTTCTCCACTCAGGATGGATGTATTTACCACTTTTTTTTTTTTTAGAATAGTTTTAATAGATTCATTTGAGTTTGAGGGCATCAGGGATAGCATGGGACATTTGAAAAGGTACCCCACTGGCACCCATAGGGTGTTTTTTTTATTTTCAGGTATTTATAGTTATTCGTCTGGGCAAGGTGGGGGGGGGGGAGAGGGTAGGTAGTAATATATTTATCTTAATTTATTTTATTAGTCTAGGGGCCTATGGGCAGCCTCTGGCTAGGTCTAGGGGCTGTTACTAGGTCTAGGGGATATTACTTTTATCATAGTCCTTTGTTAAATATTGCATAAAGATGTCCAGAATTTGTAATGCATGCTCCTTATATTCTCATACAAAAAGAGCATAAACCGTATGCTAGAATGATACCACAATGCTAAGAATGATACATTTATACTATGCTAGTCTCACATTAGGACATATCCTTTCAGTTGACTCATGAAATTACTTTCAAATCCAAAATAGAACAGAAAATTTCCAGAAACATGTTTTTGCCGTGGGATGTTTTGACATTTGTATTTTAGAGCTGACTCCTGATTAATCTCCCATATTTTGTATATAATAAAAGCACTTAACTCCATCTTTCGTCACACTATTGTCGCTTACATTGTAATCTCATTAGAAAGCCTGTCATTTTTCTAGATATAAAAAATTAGCTGCTGCTTATTTTACCATCACTGTTCCATTCCATTTGCAATTGGTTTATACAGATATATGTATGTGTATATAGTACATATTTCTAAAGAGATGTGATTTAGAAGAGAGAGAGAGAGAGAGAGAGAGAGAGAGAGAGAGAGCGCACTCAGGCTGAGACCTGATTTACATTGTGAAGCAGAGTGCATAAAAATTTGGATACATATATATAGATACAGATAGATATGTATACACATATATACTATCACTGTATGCAAAACATTTTTTCTTTGTAAAAACATCAGATGTAAAGAACCAAAAGATTTTATTCTTTGACCAAATATACAATAATTGCTGAGATACAGCACAAATGCAGCAAGACTGGCTATTTACTATGCCTACTCTTACCCGCAAACTTTTTATCTCAATTTTCTAAATGCATTTCTATGATTATTACCTTTCTTTCAATCTTTAAAATAGGCCCATATTTTTCATGTTTTTCAAATTTCTTTTCTTCAAAGTATCAATTTTTCTCAAACTGCATTACAAGCTTATTTCAGATATGAAACTGTTTTTTTTTTCTTTCCTGAAAGCTTTATCTTTTTATTACTTTTTGCTACCATTCTAGGTTAAATGCATTCTCCACATTTATATTTTTCTCCCACTTGTGCTGTTTCTATGGCAGTCCAATTCTGAATATTTCATCTCAAGAGTTAGGACTAGTTGCTGTATAGCTCCTATTTCAATTATTCCAGAATTTCTAATAGAAAAGCAGAATCTTTGAAAAAAGCTATCCAAATAGAAAATGTATTTTGAATCCCTGCAGTAACAGTTATCCCTTTGCATTGGCTTCCACACACTATATACTTTACCTATTTAAATTAAAACAAATATTAAATGTTGCTCTGTCCCTTTAATGATATAATTAGGCCACATGGTAGAATCATTAATCAGAAGCAGCATAAGTGTCATTAGGATTCAAGGGCATAGGTACACAAGTGCATTCTAACTTTATATTAATAGTAAATTCATATGAATACACTTGGGAATGTGTTCTATCTATCCAACACTTGCATTGATTTACCCAATATTCTCTGTGGGCGTTGCAGAGGACAGTTGTTTCAATGCATGTTCTCTGCAACTTGTTGTGTATACACAGTGTGTTAAAGGCACCCTATCACATACACATTGTTTATAATGTGAACGTAGAGAATACAAAATCAAAAATCATTTATATTTTGTGTTAACAGAATTGCATGCAAATGCATGAATTAGGGAAAAAAATAGTACAATCAAACATTTTTTTTTTATGTCCTATGTGTATCTAAATAGATGTACCCGGGTTTACTGTGGCTGTGTCTTACATCTGAGAGGGCATGCAGTGTCAGGGCATGCACAGCCAATCATAGCAGGGGCCTCTATAATCTGATTGGAGTATGAAATTTACAGGGCTTTCTCACTGCTAGCACTAGTCAAAGTCCCCTATGTTGATCATATGCAAAAATGAGGGTCTGTCTCTGCGGTAGCAGATTGAGACAGTCGCCTACCTATCCAGGCTGACTGATTCCTATGAAGCATGGCAGTTGCCGATCACAAGATAAACTGGCTGTAACGGATCGCCTGGCACCCCGACTGGGTACCTCCGTTGAAGGATGCTCCTAGCGCTTCCTGAGGACTCCAAGCACTGCAGCAGACACCACAACCACCAAACCGGAGAAGCATATGAATCCTCCCAAGCATATGAATGCTGTAGACAGTTGAATAGGAACCATACGAATAGGTTTACTCTCCTAGCAGTCAAACTGGAACAGCATACAATAAATCCTTCCCCCAATAATGAGACGACACTTCACTTTGAGGGTTAAAACAGGAACTCTTACAGCAAGATTGAACTACTTTATTTGACAAACAACACAGACTTATATACACCAAACTGCAATCAGATAACACTTGATTAAACAATAGAAAACTTAAACACATCACCAGTAAAGCAGTATCTAGCCACTTTAATCTGGAGCCAGAAGCAAGGTAGTCAGACTGGGTGGCTGACATAACTAAACAATGGAAGGCTTAAACACATTACAGACAGGGTCCATAATCTATAGGGAGGTGTTTGGCCCTCAGGCCCCTCCAAGAACCCCAGTCAGTCAGACTGTCAGAATTCACTTCGTGACAGCGGCCACCCCCGAGAACAAAGGACGGCTACTTACTGTTCAATTACCCGTTCGCAACAATGTTGCAACGGGTAATTGAGGACACACTTTAAAATACATAAAGTCACATTTTACACATAACACACAGACATTTCACATATCCCCAGATAGCTCAGGTCTGAGCGCACATTATTAAGTGAATGGCGCTCGGACCACACAAATACAGTTTAATCGCCATGGAGCCAAAGTCTTTACAGTCAGTTTCATACAAATGGGCTCCATGGGATTCCTATCTGGGGTATAACACATTCACATAAAGTCTGGTCCATAGTCCAAAGGCAAGAGGCGGGCAAGCAGCCCGCTCCAAGGACACGTGGCGAGGCCGGTTTCGCCACACTGGCATGTGTCAAAAGTACATGCCACTTTGTCCTCAGACTAAGGACAACTCATAAAAAAATCTAACACCACCATAATCACTTATTATGGTGGTAATAAGTGAAGGGAAAAAAAATCAAACTAAATATCCCAGTATGCTGCGTTATGGCTGATTCCAAATTTCAGAAAACCTCAAACTCAGCCCTTTGGATTCATAAAAGAATTGCAAGAATTCTGCAGACAGCTGAAATGATAGCTGATTCATGATCCCCTGCCATCCCAGAGTTTCTTGTTATTTCCAAAAACGGGCTAGCGAGAGCTTAACTGACCACAAAATATTATTAGCCAAAGTCTGTTTGGGCGAGTTCCTGGATATCAACTTCATGTGAAATAAAAAATCTTGTAGGTTAAGAGGAGATTTTAGTTGGAGAATATTTCTAATCAGTCAGGTAACTTCATATCTAATTGGTGTCAGCTTATCACATGCCCACCGTATGTGAAAACGGTACCCTTCTTCTCTGCCGCATCTCCAACAGAGACTAGAAGAGTTTGGGAATACGTTACTGATCCTAGCTGGGAATAGATACCAGCGTTATAAAATCTTATAATACACTTCACATAAGTTAATAACATGTACCCCTCTTCTCATTGCTCAAGCGGCTTTAATACAAGTTTCCATAGGGAATGATCTACCAAGATCTATTTCCCAGTGGTCAATGGATAGGATTTTATCCCTATCCAATACGTGAAGTGTCTGTAATCTTAAAACATTTTTAGTCCTAAAAGAAGCCTCCAGGAACTCGTCCACCAGAGAAAAGTTATTAGAGATCAGGTTAAACGATACAAAGCTCTTAATTCTAAGACATTTGTAATGCTCTGAGCCATGAAGATTGAATGTACTTTGTACAGCTCAAAAGTAGAGTTGAGCAGACACCTGGATGTTCGGGTTCGAGAAGTTCGAGTGAAAAAGTCCGGGTCCATGCTCGAACTTGACCCCGTACTTGACCCGAACCCCATTGAAGTCAATGGGAACACGGACTTTTGGCCACTAAAATGCCTCTAAAATAGTCATGGAAAGGGCCAGAGGGCTGCAAAAGGAATTCAAATGTGGGTAAGAGTAGGACAAGTGCCCTGCAAACAAATATGGATAGGGAAATAACTTTTAAAAAAAAATACATACAAATTAAAAATACTGTACTATTTAGCACCCAAACCAATTAGAATTAGGTTCTATTTGACTCTCAGATGTAATACATGTAATGCTATTGCTATTCTATAAACCAAAATAGAGTCCCCATTCATAGGAATAGGTCAATTTACCTATTCTTATGAATAGGGACTCTATTTTGGTTTATAGAATATCAATAGCATTACATGTATTCCATAAACTGAAAGTCTATAAACCGAAAGACATTCGGTTTATAGACTTTCGTTTTATAGAATACATTTAATGTTATTGCTATTCTATAAAAAGAAAGTCTATAAACAGAATGTCTTTCGGTTTATAGACTTTCGGCTTATGGAATACATGTAATACTATTGGCTTTCTATAAACCGAACTAGAGTCCCCATTCATAAGAATTTCTTATGAATGGGGACTCTAGTTCGGTTTATAGAAAGCCAATAGTATTACATGTATTCTATAAGCCGAAAGTCTATAAACCGAAGGTCGTTCGGTTTATAGACTTTTGGTTTATAGAATACATGTAATTCTATGCTATTCTATAAACCGAAAGTCTATAAACCGAACGACCTTCTGTCATCACCCAAGCAGATGTCAGAAACCCTGGAAATGCCCAGGGAGCAAATGCTTGCAATTCTGCTAACTCAATGTATAGATCATTTTGGATAAAAAAAAAATTATTCACTACATTTACAGTATAAACAATGTTTAGGTGGCAGATTTCCATTAAGCTGTGAGCTTGCACTTTAAAGAGTGTGTAGCTCTACACTTTAAGGAGACCAGTAGAGTTAAAGGTCTAGAGTAAAGATGGCAGAATGCAAAAACAAACAGCAGCTGGAACACTAATTACAAGAGTGTCTGCTTTTTACACGTTAATAAATGTCAGGTTTCAGTTTCATTTTAATGACAGACTATTTATAATTAGAAAAAGGATGAAACAGGTCTGCTGGGATAAGATGTACTGTCTGCTTATTTTCAGACTGTGGCTAATAGTGAAACCTCTTGACCCAAGTGTTCCAGTAAAACATCAGTATAAAATATACTCTGGATTGGGACTTTGAGATTAAAAGCCATTGCATAATTACCTTCTTTAAGGCACCCTTGATTATAGCTGGCAGACTATTTGGACAATATATATAGACACACATATACACAGACACACATGCCACATTTCTAATTAGAAAATATTTTATGATGTATTCCTTGTAAATCAGAGATTTGTGACTTAGTGCTTAATTTTATAGATAGACCATGAGAAGAAAACACTCTGCAGAGTGTACTTTAAAAAAAAAAAAAAAATGTACCATTATTTATTTTTTATTCCTGTCTAGTGTATCCTTTAGCTGCTCCATTCTATACTAGATCTTAAAATTATTTTATAGACAGAGGGAAATACATGTGAGCTAAAAGTGGATACACTGGGGAAAGAACCATCCATTCCTTTGTTACACTATGAAGTTTGTGAGACACTAGCTTATCTTTTATTTCAATATCCCATACTAACACTGTACCATTGTGGCATTGTAGAATACTGCAGAAACTTGGCTGGTTTCGCACAAACTAGTAAAAGTTGTTCTATATCACACTATCATTTATCATATTTGAAGGGGCACTTTGTCAGGATAATTGTGAAAATTAGGCTGACAATTTCAATAATACTCTGCACCGCACATTACGAGTGGATTTCACATCACACAGACTGTTTATTAATTTAGAGACAAAATGTTTGGGGTTACATTTTTCGGGATCTGCCTAGATTGATGGATGTTCTACCCATTGGCAAATGGCAAATGATTTAGCTAAACTAGAAAAATGGTCAGAGCAGTGGCAACGGACATTTAATGTGGACAAGTGCAAGATTATGCACCTTGGGCGTAAAAACCCAAAAGTAGAATATAGACTATTTGGTACAGTCCTAACCTCAACATCTGAGGAAAGGGATTTAGGAGTAATAATTTCAGAGGACTTGAAGGTAGGTAGGCAATGCAATAGAGCAGAAGCAAATGCTAGCAGAATGCTTGGTTGCATAGGGAAAGGGAATTAGCAGTAGGAAGAGGGAAGTGCTCATGCCATTGTACAGAGCACTGGTGAGACCTCACTTGGAGTATTGTACGCAGTACTGGAGACCGTATCTCCAGAAGGATATTGATACTTTAGAGAGAGTTCAGAGAAGGGCTACTAAACTGGTTCATGGGTTGAAGGATAAAACTTACCAGGAAAGGTTAAAGCATCTTAACATGTATAGCTTGGAGGAAAGACGTAACAGGGGGGATATGATAGAAACATTTAAATACATAAAGGGAATCAACACAGTAAAGGAAGATAGTATATTTAAAAGAAGAAAAACTACCACAACCAGGGGCGGGCTGGGCCGGGGGGCAGGGTGGCAATTGCCCCCCAGGCCGCCCTAAGCTATGTAAAAAAAACGCGCTTGCAGGCAGAGACTGAGAAGGGATCGGAAGATCCCCTCTCACCTCCGCTCTGCCTGCAAAGCTGCACGGGGAGCCGAACAGGAGCACAGAGAAACCTACGTGCTGCCTGTTCGGCTCCCTGTGCAGTCTGACACGGAAGTGCCGACAGTCACGTGATCGGCGCTCTGACGTCACAGACGCGCGCCGATCATGTGACCTGTCGGCACAACCGCCGGGAGGCCGAACAGGCAGCATGGAGGGACCATGCTGCCTGCCACCAGGGAAGTCCTCCTGCCACTAGCCACCAGGGAAGTCCTGCCACTAGCCACCAGGGAAAAAGGTAAGGGGGGGGGGGGCAAAAAACACTGGCATATTATTGGGCAAATTGGCTGGGGCATATTACATGGCAAATAACACTGGCATATTATTGGGCAAAATGGCTGGGGAATATTACATGGCAAATAAGACTGGCATATTATTGGGCAAATTGGCTGGGGAATATTACATGGCTAATAACACTGGCATATTATTGGGCAAATTGGCTGGGGAATATTAAATGGCAGAATAACACTGGCATATTATTGGACAAATTGGCTGGGGAATATTACATGGCAAATAAGACTGGCATATTATTGGGCAAATTGGCTGGGGAATATTAAATGGCAGAATAACACTGGCATATTATTGGACAAATTGGCTGGGGAATATTACATGGCAAATAAGACTGACATATTATTGGGCAAATTGGCTGGGGAATATTAAATGGCAGAATAACACTGGCATATTATTGGACAAATCGTCTGGGGAATATTAAATGGCAGAATAAGACTGACATATTATTGGGCAAAATGGCTGGGGAATATTAAATGGCAATTAACACTGGCATATTGTGCAAATTAGCAGGGGCACTAACGTGCAGACATCCCCCGGCTGCCCAGATATCCCTGGTGCCTAGTGGAGGCAGCCAGAGGATGTCTGCACGATACGCGCAGACATCCTCCGCTGCTGCCCGGCATTTCCACAAGGACTTTTATGATGAAGCCGGAAGGTGGTCGTGCCTGGTGGCAGGGGAGGATATCTGCGCGTATCGTGCAGACATCCTCCTGCTGTTAACGAGGGGGATCCAGGTCCACTACAGCTCTGCGGAGGACCTGGATCCCAGTCTTATGATCTGACCTAGATTTGAGGTCAGATTATAAGACGACCTCGAATATAAGACGAGGGGGCTTTTTCAGAGCATTTGCTCTGAAAAAAACAGTGTCTTATATTCGAGCAAATACGTTATGAACCGTGCAAGATGAAATTCACAAGTATTTATCCCAATTACATATAAATACAGCTTCACTATAGAAGAAAGTATTTGCTTCAGTTCAACCAATTAGAAGAAATAGCAAAAATAATCAAATCTGCTCTGGGCAAACCAGTCCTCTTCATGACAGTTAATATTATGGACATTTCTAGAAAGTCCATATCATGAGCTGAACCCTTTATAATGGATAAGTGTAAAAAATAAAAATAAATTGGAACCCTTTATACAAAATGTAAAACCCATAACATGTGTCACAACAAACCTCCCATCAATAAATCCACAGCTCGAGACACAACTCCTTGTTGTGTCCTGTTATTTTAGTGAAGTCCAGTATTTAGGACACTTATTCCTAGTTGTAATCCACGCTGTTAAATTGGTTACTTTCATAGTTTGAGTTTGACTTTTATTAGTTGTACATTTACTATTCCTGCTTCTTTTATAATATACGATCTGTAAGAATAAATCCTCATAGTACAACGTCTTCTTTACCGGATAAATCATGAAAGTTAAATGTACTACATTCTCTTTAATGAGTTAGCTGAGTTAAATGAGTTTTTTTCTCATCGAGCTCTGTTGTCTACAGGGAGGAATGCTAAAAGAACAGACCTTTCCTATGACTCATTAAATTATACTGCTGTGGCTTTGAATTTGATTCCAATTCAAGCAGAACGGTCAAGTCAAATTACAGAACCTCCATGACATGCTGACTTCATGGAATAGATTCATTAGATATTTTTGTCATGTTCATGCACCCAATACAAATCTATACATAAAAAGATTATTTCTTTTACTTATGCCCATCACCTTAATCTGAATATATTGTCAGACATGCAGTTGGCAGGAGCAACAAGAAACAGTGCATAAACTGACCTTCACTATTAAATTAAATATTGCAATTAATTATGAATGTTATTTGTTTTTATCTAAAGCATTTTAATTAAAAGTGAGTCTTATGGTGACACAAAGTGCCATCTCACACTAGAAACTCAGAAATTTCCTGTTAAGTGACATGGATTTAAGTGATGGAAAGGTAGTTAAAGGGACTTTGTCCCTAAGTATTTTGTATAGTCAATGTAGGGAAGAAAAATGACCCAAACATTGTGTTTCACAGAATTACAAACACATACAAGTATTATTAGAAAAACTTAAATTGACATTTCAGTCAATGTCAAGTGTCATAAGACATTACACAATAAATATCTTATTAACTGTTCATTATAAACTATGTTTTTTAAAGTCATTATATTGTGCATATCAAGTCTCAAGGTGATGTCATAAACCAGAGACATAAAACACATTTAAAATACATTTTTCTCTCAATATTCGAATTTACTTACATTTCTGCTAAAAAAAAAACACATTTTCATCAAGCCTCAAGGTGATACCATAAACTAGAGACAGCAGACACATTTCTCTCAATCTATGAATGTGCTTGCAATTCTGATAACAAAAATTATTTTCTATGATCTACATCACCACTGTAAATCCTGTGTAGTTGACCGAGTCCCTTGAAAACATGTTACAAGCCAGCTGAAAATAATCAAAGCATGTCCTCTGAGAATAAAGTGCAGGACCTCCAAAAACACATGCCATCCCTAAAAATATATTCAATTTCCCAGAGCAGTAAATAGAGCTAGCCAAATTAGGCACTTGCTTTGGGCAAACAAGATGAATGGGGTGTAGATTGGCCTATGTTGTAGTAGTCCTGCAGTGTTGTTCACCTTTACTACAAGGTGTATGTATCACAGGGGAAAAAGGGGCAGCAGTCCAGGGTTCAAGCACACTGTAGAGGTCCATCTTGAATGCCAGACAAATTCAGCAAGTCCCTCATGCTGCTTGACCTCTCAAAATGCTATTAACTAAGCATTTTTGTGAGTTTGAGATGAGGCGAAAGCAGCTTAAATGGAAATGAGTAAGGTTAAGCTGTAATGGCTGCTGCCCCCCTAATAAATATTGGTTCTGGGCAATTGACTCTGGCCCCTCCATGATGAACCCTAGCCCCTTAATTAATGGAGCCAGGAGCTGGCCGAATGTCCCTGGACTCATGAAAAAAACTCCCATATCAAATAAATAATTAGGACTTTTAAATGCATGAGTCTGGAGGTCAGGGTAGAACCTTAACATATGTTAAATGCATGAGTCTGGAGGTCAGGGTAGAACCTTAACATATGTTAAATGCATGAGTCAGAAGGTCAGGGTAGTACCTTAACATATGTTAAATGCATGAGTCAGAAGGTCAGGGTAGTACCCTGACACTGACTCTCAAAGTGAGTGTCAGCTACATTTTCGAAAACTCTGCATGCCCGAACATCTGTGTTTGCGGAATGTCGGCAGGGACCCACAGAGTCTGTAGAGAGTAGGGTCTCTGCTTTTATGTTCCTGGCACTCGATCATGAAGTGGGCCAGGAACACAAAGACGCCAGTTGGAAGCAACTATAAATAGCACTGTTATTTGCAATATACAGCAAAAATGAATCCTGCCTCAAGGAGCTTATTATGATACTACAGTTTCTCTTTTGAGAGCCAGTCATAAATAAAATGTACCACAAGGTGCCATTTTGTGTAATTTTCTCCTGTAATATTGTTTTTAAAATTCCCCATGACAATATTTCATTAATATTCAGCAAGTTCATTGCTGCGAGCCAACAAAACATGTGTTCTACAGGCTCCTGATTGTTTATGAATGCCTGGTGTTGTTTTCACATTTTTTCCTGAAACTTTGGGCGAGCTCTGAAACTGTAAAATGTAAAACTGATTTATAAGTAGCTGATCTTTTTGATGTTGTGCCAAAATAGATATCAAGGGGAGTTTTATTTTTATTGTTATAGGTATAGGTGTAGTACCATGCTAATAGAAATACAGAGTAAAATTACAGTTAACCCAATAAGGAAAGAGTTTCAGGGTAATTATTTCAGAGGACTTAATGGCAGGTAGACAATGTTATAGGAAATGCCACCAGAATGCATTGTTTATAGGGAGAGGTTTGAGCAGTAGAAAGTGGGAAATACTTATGCCATTGCGCACAATTCGGTCACCCCCTTAACCCTGTTGCAGAACCAGGACATATTCCACCAACCCAGGATGTGGCCTATTACCTACATTGCACACTCATTACATTCAGCATCACCCAAGGACATGCCTCATCACCCGCATTGCCCACCCATTACATACCCCCTCATCCAAGGACATGCTCCATCACCCACATTGCACACCCATTAAATGCCCCATCACCCCAGGACATGCCCCATCACCCACATTCCACAACCATTACATGCCCCATCACCCAAGGACATGCCCCATAACATGACCCTTCACACATATTGCAGACCGCCAGCACCCACAGCTCCCCAGTGTTTAGTGCTAGGTAGCATGGTTTCTGTGTGCTGCCCAGGAGCACAGACAATCTACCATGCTGACTCTTGCACTCACCGCATGGTTGGAAGGCCGCATGGCAGCAGGTCACATGACCCCAGTGCTCTGGCATCAGATACGCTACGGAAGCGCAAGAGGCAGCATGGTCGCTTGTCTGTGTGGCAGATAAGAACCATTCGGTCCATCTAGTCCATTTAGTGTTTTTATTTTTTAAAGCACCTACTTCTTAGCCACCACCCAAGCAGGCAAGGCAAGTGCAGCCTTAGGAGAGTATTGAAAAGACAAAGTACCACAACAAGAGGCCATAGTCTTAAATTAGAGGGGCACCGATTTAAAGGTAATTTTAGGATATATTACTTTATGTAGAGGGTAGTGAATGCATGGAATAGCCTGCCAGTGGAAGTGGAAGATGTTAACACAGTGAAGGAGTTTAAGCATGCATGACTTAGTCAGGCCATCCTAGATAAGATAAGACCAGGGAGTAATGAAAGGGCCAAATGGTTCTTAAATGCCGACCCATTCTATGTTTCTATTATTGTTTCTCTGTTACCATGATATACCTTTTTTGCTTAAGCTTTGAACTTTGCTTTGTAATTAGGTATTTTTGTTTGGTTTGAGGAACGGACCAGTGACTTGGTCTTGAAAGTTTGAAAACTTTCAGTTATCTAATAAATTGTCTCATTTTAAAGAATGAGGAAATTACTGCCTCTTTAAAAATCTAATTTGATTGGTGTACTAATTGTTCACCATTCAAAATATATTCTCCCCATGTCTTGTTTAGGACACGCACGGTAGGTACCTATATCTCCATGCTGCAGAGAGACACAGTCCAACGACTGTCACGCTCTATGAATCGTCATTCATGTTCCACACAGCCAATAATAATCAACTTCTCCCTGTTCAGCATAATACACACTGCACACCAATCAGGGCTGTTAGCTTTTCACTTCAAAGTAATTTCTTCCAAATATCAAATTAAAATCTAAATTGCTCCATAGGACCATCGTTCATAAGACTTTTTTAAATATACCATTTTTCCCCATGTGATTAAACGTTCTTAGTTTAGCGTTTTAATTCTTGTTTCTTACTGATATTGATGTAAGCATCATTACACATGCATACCCACCTTCCTTGTTTAAGCCCTCTTTGTCAGTATTCAGTATAGCAATCTGAATATAATCCTCTAGAAATAGGTGACATATGCAAATGTTAGTGGGAGAAATTTAGTATTCAAGAAAAAAAAAGACAATTGCATTTATCTTAGCAGGCAATTCACTTACGTGTGACTCTAATATCCTTTCTTGCTCTTGTCTGGTGTGCATAATCCATAGTGGATAAATGATAATGAGGTATATATTTAAAAAAATTAGCTTAAAGTTGAACAATTATGGGTTGGATGCTATCCAGAAATGATGTCCATGTTGAAATTTGTTTTTATAAGTCATTCCAAAGATATTACTTTTGTTTCCTGTATTTCAGTATTTAGCAGAAAAGTTCTAAAATTGCAGATCAGCATCTAATATGAACTACTTAATTTGAGATGTACATGTTAGCTGCTCTGTAATATACAATTTTAAATTAATCCTCCAGAAGGCTTAACATTCTTCAACTAAATAGCATAATTCATTGAAAATTAAGACTTATTGTTATCCCTGGATGACTAAAAAAAGCATACCCTAACTGTGTGGTTCTTTGCATGCAGCTGTAACCATTCACTAATTATTGTGACTTAGACGTCCTTAACATATCAGTATTATGCAGTTTGTCTGCAGGACAAGATGTACTTACTTAGCTTATCATCTCTGAATTTCATTGGCTGCCATGTGTGAGCCAATCAAGTGGATTCTATAGAGATGAATGTCAACGTTTGGGAGGTTATGAATAACCATAGTAGCAAATAGTGGCGCAATTGGCTTGTGCGCCTATAAATAAAGCAGACTACCAACAAATTTCCAACTGAGGCTTTCCAAATGTTTCTATGGTACAACTACCATAGTTTTCTGCCATTCAAGATACCTGTTGGGGATTCATAAGGTTTGTGTTCTGCAGCTGCTTGATGGTTGCAGTTGGACTCCAAGACACTAGTTAATCCATTAAAGTGAAAGTGGTGCAGCCTCAGCCCACTGAGTTACCCTCCTTGATAGACCTCCCCTGATTCAGGGTTATGTGTGTGGCGGATTGGTCTTGTCTTTCTGCTGTTTCCCTAAGGCTTACATTTCAGCTTATGGGTTGTCACTCATTCCCTACACCCAGTCAGTTAATTAGGTGCCCAATAAGGGCACGGCAGGGGGTGGCTATTAGCTATTAGCACTAAAAGGGGGTTGGCCTTAGGCTATATATTTTAGAACTCTAGACAGGAACCTCCTGTTTGAATTAATTATGGCAAGTTCCCTCCCTTCCCGATGTTTAAGAAGAGTGTTGGCAGGGGGCCCCGAGGTCTGGCGCCACTGCAGGGGTTGATCATCTGGGGTATGCGGGGATAGAAGATATCTGAGAAACGGGCATATTATTTCTATAAGCAAAAGGGACGCTGGAGGACAGAGCATTGGATGTCGTGTGTGAATGCTACATCGCTTGCGCGGTGGTACTGTCACTCAAAATGATGGTACTACTGCGCATGCGCACAATGTCCCAGACACAGTAGAAGATCAGGACTGCAGCATTCTCTCAGTTTCTAGAAATGGTTTAAGGCAATACTGTTTAACTTTGACACACACATGAAATACTCACATGCCTGCATACAAACATACCATTTTTGAGGCTTAAGCAGAATGTAAAGGGACAGGATCTTATCTTGCAATAGATGATTAAGTAAAAAAAATTCAAATTAAAGGATTTATATTTTAAAAGAATAATGTATAAAGTAACAATTATAAAATGCCTGTTTTAAACCAACATATTAAGATAGCGATATATAGAGAGTGTGTTAGACTTGCCCAAATGTATTTGGTTGACTGTTTTGTACAAATGAAAGTAGCAAAAGTTCAGTAGGCTTACATTAAACTACCATAATAATGCATTCTCTAGTGATGAGACTGCACACGCCAGCAGACATGGTCATTAATCTGCCAGTGATTTAAGATTTCATTAATTAAAACACACAAATAATGTCATGAATCAATAAATAATCAGTGACATAATATACTGAACCTCATCTGTCACAAGCTTGAGGGAGCCGCTGAACATTCTTACAGTATCTCATAAAATTCACAGAAAGGGCATCTATGTGCTTTTATGTATTGAGGTTATAGGAAAGCCACCCGTTGAGCGCCAGCTCTAGACTACTTACCTCTATCTCTTAAGTAGTAAGACATTCAGTGTGACCGCAAAGATAAAACTCTGAAGTGGTCTAGCCATAAAGGTGAGGCCTTTTACTAATATGTTCTGGCAGACTTTCTAGTGTGATAGCATATGAATGCTGCACACCAAAAACCTAATCAAGCACAAAAATGCTGTAATCACAAAGTGAACTGTTGCTTTTGATAAAGGTATTTTGGGCCCAAACTTTTGGGGCTTTTTGTTATGTCACGCACGTCAGACTTTACTTTTGCTTCTCTGCCTTTATGTATGGATTAAAGTGTTTGCTATTTATATATTGCATATTTGCATTGCAATTAAATAACAACAACCTTTATTCATTTGATTAAGTTATTGATGTGTAGCATACATATTCTATATATTTGTCTGTGGGTGTGTGGGCGCAACCTATTGGGTTATTTTGTGATTTGCTATTTTTGGTTTTTGGCCATCTATCCATATTTTGATATCTCAGTATGCTCCTTGTGATTACCTAGATTGTACAAGTCATAAGCCAACAAAACAATAAATGGATCTTTTAAGTATAGAGTCAGCCCAATGGTACTTACATTTTACACTGCAGATGTGAATGCAGATGCCAGGCTAATATGGAATACATATATATTGATGGATCATTGTGGGAGTGGAGATTTTTATATGTACAATTTCTTTTATTTATACAATATGAATATAAAAAAGATACACACTATAAATACACATTCAGAACATATGGCAAAAATTAAATCCCACATGCAAATCTCTGCTTACATGGTTATAAAATGCCCAAATTACTGATTCCAAGTCTGAAATCATGAGGGACAAGAGAGCAGGCTGAGTGGGAAAAAATGATGATGATGACTTTACCAACTGATTATAGATCAAATACATAAATATAGATAATTAGAGAAGCACACCAAGCTTAAATCCAATAGCATACAATAAACAAGGTAGTGGTGCATCACCCTTGGAGAAGTCCACCACCAACCCCCAAAGTAGACATGCACAAAAACAGAATTGGAGGAGCACACACAATGTAACCGTAATAATACAGGTGTATAATGTCAAAGTGTTTATTGTACAAAAAGATTATCAAGAGTAAATATTAACATAAATAAGTACAAAAAAGTCTACTTACATATATACCAATAATAGGAATAACAATCAGCTTGACATCAAAAAATAGCAAAAATCGCATCAGTAGTAAACATTGACAGGAGGGTAACAAAGTGCAAGCGGGTCTACCAGACGTTTTGGCTAAAAAGCCTTTCTCAAGTCAACATTTGAAATAGCCAAAGATGGACCCTTTTACTGAATGAAGACATGGTAATGGGTTGCACATTTACAAAAACCTGTCAGTGACTATACTCTATCACGACCATTTATATAATGTGGTACGTCATTTATAGCATTAAAGGGTGTTTAGACTATAATAAAATGTATACTCTGTTTCTGTTGCACATGCAACAGATATGTTCTGAGGATGCGCAATAGCTCATGTATATAGTTTTAAGAGGTATTCTGTAGGTGGCAAGACCTACCTGTGTAGATATGAATGGAAGCAGGCAGCTCTTTGTATATTTTTTCTTTCTTGGCATGCTTATTTGGATAATAAACAGGAGGAAATTCATCCTAATTGAAGGTAGTTCTTAGGACTAATGCTTCAATGTTGTGTATGGTCTTGTCCAAGAGCCCACCCCAGACAAGAAGGCTGCTGCTTCCTTCAAACCTACATTTTGGTACATGGCTCTCCTAAAGATAACTACCTAACGGGTGCTTCGCTAATATAAGAGCTCATACTAACTACCAATACTGAAATGTCTACAAATATACACCCTAAAATATTATGGGAAATGGAGAAATAATTCTGTATTCTGGGTGTATATTGGTATTTGAAGAATGTGAAAGGCAATGAAGCCATTTCATCTGTATTTTGAGACTATATGTCTACGAGAGAACAGCTTTCTCTATCTTAACCATTTGAGTAAACTAAGTTATGTATTCCTACAGATCAGGATAATTTCAAAATGGTTGACTTGCATATAAAAAGCATAAATATACTTTTAAATAGTAGATATCTTAAAAACTGACTCAGACCACTAAACTATGTAGGCCAGTTCTCCAATTTACCTTTATTTGCCGGTTCACGATGTAGCACTTAAAAAGTAGCATAACTAAACTAGCGTCACTGACTGAGCACGTACAGTAAATACACTCTAATATAGCATGCAAAATATGAATTACAGTTGTACTTATAATTTATAATCGAGCTGATTGTACAGCCCTGTCTACTCTCACATGACTGACCTGCACAAACTCTCTTTGACATTATTAGTTATGTTTCAGTTCTAGCAAATGTTTCCTCAACTGACTGACCAATAGTCAACTGACAAGGATTGGGAATAATTTAAGTTGGATTTTGTTTCCTGTTCCGTTGTTGATTCATGATTTTTTTAATTCTCTTGCTAGTTCACCACAATTCACTTTTTACTATTTTATGTTTGTTTTAGGTTCAGGTTTTACTATTTGTTTTTTTTACATGACCCAAGAGTGGCCTCTTAACTAGGAGCTGTAGTAGCAAATTATTTATTTTTGCCAAATAGTATACTATAGTAATTAATCCCTGATGCAGATGACAGTGGTTTTAACATTACAGATACAAAAAAAATCAAAGTGTGCTTGTTCTATATAGATACATTTCCTATGTGAAAAAAAAACAAAGTGTATCAGCTGTGTATGGCTGTTCCCACTACATTGAGTTAATAGTCCCAAGGAGCAGTGTATAACAGCTGCAACGAAAATATGCAATATTCAGTAAGTCCAATATATGAATGAGGAGTAGCGATCTCCATAGTAAAGTTCTTGCTGTTAGCGTGTTGTTTGCTTCTGGATCGGTATTAGACTGATTCCCTCAGATGACGTTAACATGTTTTGTTGGATGCAGCTTCTTCTAGGGACATCACTCGTGATAAACTCCTGTCTTCTCATATACTAATTGGCATTTGCAGTGGTGTATCTTGGTTTTGTGCACAATATGACGCAATATGGGCACCTCCCCCTGCCCACATTGCACACCCACAACATGACCCATAACCCACATTGCACACCCAGGACATGCTCCATCACCCCATTACATACCCAATCACCCACATGCACACACATGAAATGCCCCATCACCTCCATTACATGCCCCCATCATGTTTGCCTCGCACTAAATACAGCTCTGGTATGTGGCATTGTTTAATGGCCCTGTGTGTGACATAATTTTAGGTCTCCTTTCAGTGTGGCATAGCTAATGGGGCTCTTGTGTGTGGCATAGCTAATGGGGCTCCTGTGTGTGGCATAGCTAATGGGGCTCCTGGTAGTGGATGTATGAAATAGCCTTCCAGTAGAAGTGGTAGAGGTTAATACAGTGAAGGAGTTTAAGCATGCATGGGATAGGCATACGATTATCTTAGATATAAGATAAGGCCAGGGACTAATGAAAGGATTACTTTACTGAGGGGGTAGTGGATGTATGGAACAGCCTTCCAGCAGAAGTGGTAGCGGTTAATACAGGGAAGGAGTTTAAGCATGCGTGGGATAGGTATAAGGCTAACCTAGATATAAGATAGGACCAGGGACTAATAAAAGTATTTAGAAGATTGGACAGACTAATGGTTCTCATCTGCCGACACATTCTATGTTTCTAAAAGCACATAAAAAATAAAGGTTAGCTTTAAACTACCATCTCGACTTGCTAAGCCAGCCAAAAGACTCCATGATGCTGGCTGAGCATTATGGGAAGGGTGGTCCATAGCAGCAAGCAGGATTTTATTTAAACACCTAGTACCCCATATGCAATTAAATTCAGTTCCCATAAGACTTGCCAGGCAGTTCTGGCTAAACATTATGGGAAATAACAGCACATAAAAAGTAGAGATTAGCTGTGAACTACCATCTTATGATGTTCAGCCAGCCAAAAGAAAAAAGTGCTGTAGTAATCAGAAATACATTAGTATCCTTTGCTTAATATTTGTATTGTTTTATCTTGTCTGTACATCCAAACACACTTTTTCTATAAGTAGTAGTGTGACTATTGAGGTGCATCAGGTATAATATCAGCTAGATGCCAACCCTATATGCAAATAATGTTATATGTGACATGTTATGATAATTTTCATAGCATCTTCTTCTAGAAATGTGACTAGTGACTGTATTTAGTGCAGTGAGATTATCACAAACTAGTGATCACTAGTTTCATTATTCTAGAAAAAAAGATAACTGTGATTTTGGCAATGGTTAGCAAATATATAGTTTTTGACACCCACCCTTAAACACAACTAGCTAATAGTGCATTGTTGATATGTGCATAGTATGCAAATCATGTTATATGTGACTTGTTAGCTGTTATGAATATCCTCAAAGGCTCTTCTTCTTGAAATATATTTAGACTAGTGACTTGTTAATGATTATCTTTTAATTGCACATACTGCTGTACTATTTATTCCAGCATTACTGTATTTAGTAATAGCGCAGACTGTATTTAGGTCATACTAGTATTAGGTGTCCTGTTGCATTTTCCTCATTTGATCAAAGTAGGATGCAAAGTAGCAAGTTGTTAGTTTAATTTATCCTTACACTTTATTACTCGGAAGTGTAACTTTTTACATTTTTAGCGGTCAGCTATAAAATCACTGCTGACAGCAGATTTTATACATAGTACTGAATCAAGTCCCAGGTAAAGTGAAAAATCTAGTGCTTTACTGGTGAAAAGAGCCAACTGCAGGGAATTGCCAGATGAAGACCAAAATAGGAGAGTTTGAATTTTGCTGGATTGGAGAATTTTTCTTGGTTACTTTGGCCTTAACTTTACAATTCTCTTGCTGATTTTCAGCAATTCCCTCTATCATGAATAAAGCCCCCAGCGTTGGTAGCAATGATTTATAGGTGGAGCTGGAGTAGCGTGGGCATCATTAGGAGTCAGGATGGAATGTTCATCTCACCTCAATTTACCTGCAACTCATTTATTAGTGAATAGACCCCACTAATTTCCACATACATCCACCCTTCTCATTTATTGGTTTGAAATCAATATCACCTAGCTCTCGCCGTCCTCAGTCACTGTTAATATCAGGTAGCTCACAACTGATCCAGCTAGAATGCACACAATTAATCTTTACATTACTGTTACTAAAACCACATTCCCTCTGTCCTCTTCACTCCCTTATGTGTTTCATGTACCCCATTACCTGTAGATTGTAAGCTTGCAGGCAGGGTTCTCTACCTCATGGATCAGTCTGTTCTAGTTTGTCTAACTTAGTATATAGTTCCCTTCTATGCTCTGTATCTAGCGCTACATAAATTGTTGGTGCAGATAAATAAATGTAATGTAATACGAAAGCTGCAGGGTGTGATATGTGTTACATAAAGTAAAGCAAAGTTCCAGAATCCAAGAGTTGATGGTGTAATAAAAAGTTTGACTGGTATGATGAATAATCCCTAGTTAATGCTCTTTAAACCGCTCTCATATGATCTAAGATGAAGGATGCACAAAACCACAAAGCAATATTACTATTTCTTAAACTCATGAGATTAACCATACTGTATAATAACCATTCAGTAGATGTAGTAATGAATGCATTTAAAGAGCAATAATAATTCCTTCTTGGAAGAGTGTAAAATCTTTTACAGTAAGCTGCAAAGAAATATGTTTTTGGGCATCTAAACACAAAAATTTAAGGGAAATGTGAGATTGTGTCCTGCTTCCTTACAAACCAAGAGTAGTGGACCAGTAGACTATATAATTAACTAAGATATGGCCGTACAATGGGTTCAGGTGGGTTAAATGGGTTCAGGTGGCAAATTGCCATGTTCGCCTTTGTACAGGACCTGATAAGAGTGCAGTGTCAGGTGATAATGTCTATGCATTGGCACAAGAAAAAGAGGCCAGCACTTAAGTGATTATGATTTTATTCAACCAGGCCACGGAAAAAAGCTATAAAAAAATCCTGCAAGGGATTGAAATGTAGCTGCTTGGTTGAATAAAATCTGAATCACTTAAGTGCTGCTCTCTGCAATGATAAGGGAGGAGATCTCTGGCTGTGGCTTATTACTGGGCAAATTAACTGTGGCATATTAATTGCAAAATAATACTGGCAAATTGTCTGTGGCTTAATAATGGCAAAATAAAACTGCCATTTTAATGACAAAAGTAATACTGGCATATTAATGGCAAAATAATATTAATGGGCAAATTGGCTGTGGCATATTAATGACAAAATAATACTGGCATATTAATGTCAAAATAATACTGGTGTATTAATGGACAAATTGGCTGTGGGATATTACTGGCAAAATAACACTGGCATATTAATGGGCAAGCTGTAGCATATTTAATGAACAAACGGTGGCATATTTTAATAGGCAAACTGACTGTGGCATGTTAACTGGTACCTGACAGTGGCTTATTTTAATTGGCATAGTGATGCCGTGGCATGTTCTGCTCAGAGGCGTCACTAGGGTTGGTGTCACCCAGTGCGGTAACTCATGGTGTCACCCATGGATTTCCTCCAATACCATGCAAAACAGATTCCTTAGTAATGCCAGTCAAATGGCCAATTAAATATGCCACATACAGGAGCACCACAAATTGTGTCACACACAGGAGCCCATTAACTATGACACACACTAGCGCCCCATAATTATGCCACACAAAAGAGACCCTTAATTAATCAACCCGTGGGACCCAATAAATATGCCACACATGGGACCGCCATTAATTACACGACACACAGGAGCACCACGAGGTGACAATTGTACAATGCTAAAACAATACATATGTAAACACACAGACATCTCTCTATCGCTCTCTCTCTCTATAACTAGCTGCATTTATACTTATTTGAATTTTATATAATTTATATATATGTATATATATAGTATACTCAACTATTTTCATATGTAACAAAAATATTATTGAAAAATGTCATTCCTTGTTTTTATTCCCTTCCACTGCGCCCACATTGCACCTAAAGCATCATACAATACCCACAGAACTTTCCATGCACCTACATTGCACCCACAGCACTTGGCTTGCACTCATATTGCACCTACATGATTTGGCATGCCACAGTGTCAATGCCCCACAGAACATACCACAGTGTCAATGCCCCACAGAACATACCACAGTGTCACTTTGCCCCACAGAACTAGCCAGTGTCACTTTCCTCATACTACATGTTATTTTGCCCCACAGACCATGCCACAGCATCACTTTGTCAATTAAACAATTAAAATAAACCAGTGTTCCCATTAATATGCCAGTATTTGCCCATAAATATGGCACAGTCAATTTTTCCCAATAATATGCCAGTATTATTTTGTCATTCATAAACCACAATTTGCCCAATAATATGCCAGTATTATTTTGCTGTTAATAAGCCAGACAATTTGCCTAATAATATGCCAGTATTATTTTGCCATTTAATATGCCACAGGCAATTTGCCCAATTATATGCCAGTACTATTTTGCCATTTAATATGCAACAACCAATTTGCCCAATAATATGCCAGTATTATTTTGCCATTAATAAGCCACAGCCAATTTGCCCAATAATATGCCGCTATTATTTTGCCATTAAAAAGCACAGCCAATTTGACCAATAATATGCCAGTATTATTTTTTCCATTTAATATATGCCAGTATTTTGCCATTAAATATGCCAGTATTTTGCCATTTAATATATGCCAATATTTTGCCATTCAATATGCCAGTATTTTGCTATTTAATATATGCCAGTATTTTGCCATTTAATATACCAGTATTTTGCCATTTAATATATGCCAGTATTTTGCCATTTAATATATTCCAGTATTTGCCACTCAATATGCCAGTATTTAGCCACTAAATATGCCAGTATTTTCCATTCAATATTCCAGTTTTTAGCCACTCAATATGCCAGTATTTTTCCATTCAGTATGCCAGTATTTTGTCACTCAGTATTCCAGTATTTAGCCATTCAATATGCCTGTATTTTGCCACTCAGTATGCCAGTATTTTGCCACACAATATGGCAGAATTTGCCATTCAATATGCCAGTATTTTGTCACTCAATATTCCATTCTTTTGCCACTCAATAAGCCAGAAAAAACGGGGAACCCTGTAGCACGGGTATCACTCGGGTTGCGTGGTGTCACCCGGTGCAGTCCGCAACCCCCGCACTCCCTTCGGGGATGCCACTGGCTCTGCTACATATTGCATCTTAGTGTTCATCTACTCTCAACTTCTGTGAAGTGCAAGCTTTATTACAGTCTACATAGCCACCTCAACATGTTTGATCACAGACATCTGTCTCTCTGCTGTATTTGTTATTTTTCTACAATAAAGTTAATATGTAACCTACTTTTGAATAGTTCTGGACTTCATCTACAATTTAGCATTCACTGTGTGCTTGTAAGTCTTAATCCTTTTTTCTGTGTTATGCTATAGTTCATATCTGCTGCAAGAATAATATGTTTCTTTACAGTCTGTATTACGGTTCTGTTGCTATCTGTTAAAGAGTGCACATTCTGCTGCTTATTGTAAAACAGTTCCGGTTTACTGGTACCTTCTTTTGAGTGCAAGCCTGTATCTGTGTACCAACTTTCCAATAACTTTTGCGAATTGTGAACACTGCCATATATCCTACTAACTGGTGTTAGTTTCTGAAAAGTTTGTACAAAGTGCCTTTCATCTAATGATACTATTATTATGTATGTTGATTGTTCTGGGCTCTAACACAAGTTCATTTAACTAAAGGGTACCATCTATATGCAGCAATCCACTCTGAATTAGATTCAGATCGGCCTTATTAGCCGAATCATTAAGTTCTCTGAATTGCGGCTACTCAGTAAGCTGTGATTGGGATCTGAATCTGCAGTTTGGGCCATTTAGAAAACTGAAGCATCAGAGGCCTTCGGATCGGGACATATTCACCTAGAAAACCATAGGTTTTTGGCTACCCAATATACAATCATCACCCCCTCATACAATTTGTATTCAAGCAACACAGTTGCATTACGGCCTTTTCAGTCCTCCAGATCTGACCTGGAGCATTGAAAATAAAAATTTAAAACTGAATAACCCCCCCAATAAATGAAAAACCTGCCCCCAAAAAATTAGTACCCCTGCCCCCCTATTAAAATGATGCACAAGTGGTGCCAGCCGCATATAAAATACATTGAACAGGGCTGGGAGCCGGCCAAATGGCACCACTTGTCACTTCCAGAAAAAACTTTGAATTATCCAAAGTCTTTGTTGCCACCCTGAGTGTGTGTTTGTGTGTGGTATTAGCGCATGGTTTTATCTCATGGTATCTGGACTTGTCTATTCCTGTGTTTTTTTTAAATCTGCATTAACTCTATAATAAAAACCTCTGCTTGCTATTAGCTATTGTTGACCACATTTTATAGGTAATCTAGTGCTTGACTAGACACACATGTTTCTCTCTTACCACTGTCTGATGTAAGCAGTTCTTCCTGGCTTGTATCTGCTGTATTACTGATAACCTTTAGTCCTTATTTACTGTGAAAAGTTGAGGTTTCAACCTCTGGTAAGAGTAATCATCCCTGCTCCTGATTTGTTTTTTTGAATGTTCCCTTTCCCTGGGACAGAAGATGAGGATCCAGGGTGTTGTTGATCACTGCAGGAACCTGGACACAGGTAATATTTTATTTCACAGTGCACCCTTTGTTTGCCCGGGGGTGTGCAGTGAAAATCCCTTCATGACATTCAAAGGGTGGTTTTTTTTGCAGTTGTTTTTTTTTTACCTAGTCAAGATAGAGGTGGGAGATAGGTAGGAATTGAATTCTATTCATTGTGCCGGGGCATTTGGCACTCCCCTGTCACAAGGGGGTGGAAACGTGGGGCATTTTTTTATTTAACTGGGGCTTGTGGGCATAGCAAGCTCCACGGCATGGGGGGGATTTGTTTTAATTTAATTGAGGCTTGTGGGTACAGTGAGCCCCAGGCCCTATGGGGCATTGCATTTATTTTCATTGGGGTCTGGGGCTATTGCACTTCTCAAGCCCCATGTGGAATATAATGTAATATCATTGGGGCCACAGGCATATGCCAGCCTGCAGTCCCTAGGGGCTATTAATTTTAGTTAGCCAGGGCTGAAGATATATGCCAGCCTGCGGCCTCTGAGCACCTATGATTTAACTTTTTAACTGATTACAGGCATCTCGTATGCCCACAATCAGTTGTAATGATATTACGTCACCTGTTAATCTTGTTAGTGGTGGGTACATCTAAGACACCCCTTAACTACCGTTAATGGCACTTTTTCATATAATGGGGAGGAAGAGTGCAGCTACCACAATATTTGTGAAACAAAATAGGAATACTGAGTAACCCTGAAAGGGTCTTCAATCAAATCAATATTTTAACTTAGTTTGTTAAGAAGGTAGGAAATAAAAGCATTTCAAGGCTTGAAATTTGCCCTTGACCATCAGTCTTTAAAAATGATCAGATTCCCTATAGAAATCACAGAACAGATCTACCAAAGGCTGGTAATATTTCCAAAAGATGAAAATCACACTCCAGGGAACATAGCAAAAAACAAAGTTCATTTTCTGAAACAAGTCACATGAAAAGGCACTAACTGATTACAAGTATGTGGGAGAAAAAAGGGAAAAAAATAAGAGACAAATAATTTCAAAGCAAATCCAAATAATTTAAAATCAGTTTTTATTTTATGTTTTTAAACCTGCAAAACCACTGACTAAAGCAAATCCACTAAAATACAGTTTAAAAGACAGTTTGTTACAAGAAAGAAAGATACAAAATAAAGGTTTTTGTTGCATCAATAACCCATAGTTTAATAATAAACTTAATAAGAATTAAAATTGATAGAACACTGAACAATATAATGTTTTAGAACCAATGCTGAATAGAGTGATGGAATGAAGTGAAAACATACTACATGAATGCATCAATAATCATTATGAAATAAATTTTGATTTGAACTTAAAAATAAGTAAACAGAGAAAGATTATGTATATTAATGTGACCAGCAGCATAGAAACTGAATGTCAGAAACTGGCGTGGGCATCAAAAGTGAATAAGAATAGCACCTACTCACATTCATAAGTCTATGGGAGGCTTAAAGAAACCACAAGGTGTGGCAAGGATGTAAGCCAAAAAGACATATTGTCACTGAAGTAGGCTTAAGATGGCTAATGTTTCGACTTTAGCCTTCAGTTTACCACTGAATCCTTTATGTATTGCATTATGTGTCAATTGTGGTCATTCCAGTAGTGCTCTTTATCACATATGCTGGTTCTGGGGTGCTGATCAATTTATATTTTTTTCAGTTTACCAAAGATCTCCCCACAACAGGCAAATCTTTGGTATGAAGAAATACCAAGAGCTAAAATAATAATAATAATAATAATTATTATTATTGGTTAGAAGAGGAATAGTGCATCTAAAAAATATAAGGACATGTCTATGGTCTAGGAGTATTAGCCTATGCATGTAAATTAATAAATACTTTACCTCCATATTGACATAGCCAACTAAGAATTATATTTTCTTCCAGCATCAAAAATGTAGCATGATAATAAAATATTAAAATATAGAACCTGAGTAATCAACTCCCATAAATCTTATTCTATCTGCAGTTATTAATACTTAATCACATAACACTCAAAATTCTGTCTTGCTAATAACACCAGTGCATATCTTGAGTAGTAATAAGATTACATTTTTTGCACAAATTGAAATTGTAAATGAAAAGATTGTATATGGTATAGTAATAATCTCTGTTCATGATTGTGGAATCCCTTTGCAATGAGTTTCCTTTTCACTTAATACATTAATTCGGAATCAGCTTCCATTGACCTAGCATTTTGAGTACATAGCCAAGAGATAGCCTCTTCATAAAAAGACAACAGATTGTTAATTTGTTGATATATATATATAAAATTAATAAAAAAATATGTTTAAAAAGCCCCAGTATCAGTCCGCACTGCTGATTCGGTCCGAAATCAAGCAATATCGAGTAGCTATTTAAACCTTTAAGCAATGGACGTTAGAAAAAGATAGTGCCTACACCTAGACCTGACCATGGCTTGAAACACCTTTCTTCATCTAAAACACATCAGCTGGATCGGTATCCATTTCATATCCAACTAAGGTGTAAGCCATGTTTATTTATAGCGGCTAAACTCATGTGGTTGTAAAGTACATCACCTAAAAATGCCAGTATCCATATGCATCCAATCCATGTGTAATGGGAGATGGAGTGGTCTTTAACTAAATACAAATATGCTGCAGCAGCAGTATTACTGTCTACAGTAAAGCTAAACAATCCCCACAAACCCGAAAGTTGTGGTTGATATCCATAAAAAATGCCTACATCTTCAAAAAAGGAGAGTTAAAACCTATTACTCCGTAGTATGGGACGGTAATGAACATGCCGTGAGAGCTTCTGTTTGGAATAGCTCTTTTCCATTTTGCATTACAAGAGAAAAAAGGCCATTTGATTGCCATTTGGAGTCAAGAAGGAGATTTTCCCCATTGAATGCAGAATTTAATTGCTGAAATAAGGGCAGAAGTGTATGTCTTCTTTTGGATTAACTGCAGTAAACAGGGAATAGAAAAAGGGTTAAACTTGATAGATGCAACTCTCAAACTAAACTACAAAAATGTTCTGTTTAAAGTATATATATATATATTGAAACTTTTGTTTTCTTCTCCTCTTCTCTCAGCTGGAATATTATAATTTGGATTCAAGTCTTTTATACTCAGCATGCCAAATCCAAATACACAGTGCTGGCTTACATTAGCAAACCTCAGTGGCCTTTTATTTCTTAAATTCTCAACATCCCCTGCTCATCTAAAATCATCTAGTGATACAATTACCTTCATAAAATTGGGAACTCAGCATATCACACAACTTTTAGCAATGTTTTGTGGTTTACAGTGTTTTCAAACTGATTTAGAAAGAATTTTCATTATGTATGAGGTTTTGACCAAAACAAACCAAAATGTTGTTTTGCACCTGAAAACTAAGGAATATTTTCTATAATAGGAAATTATATTGTAACTTTGAAAGCTGTACATTTGCACATTGCTGAGGAACTCAATAAACACTATTCTGTTGTAATGTAATTGATCTTTTCTTTGATGGGGTTTACTGTATAAATGACAGAAGCACCTTGCATTATTTAATGCATTCCTATGAGAGATATAAAAGGCTTGTAAATCCGACTTATAAAAATCATTTTTCATTTGTTTAATATTAAGGAAGGAATGTTCAGAAGCAGTGAAGCGATATGTTCAATATATGAGCTAGAGCAATGCAAAAGTCCATACAGGCTAGAAATCAGGTATTGTCAGGTATGCTCGTTAACATGTGCAACACAGACCCCTGTTAAATACCTGCAGTTTATTGCAAACAGGGATTTTGCACTGAAGTTGGAGGCCTTACTTCTGAGAGCTGCTTCTGCTGTTCCCAGTAGTGTATCTACCGCGAGGCAAACAAGGAGCTCGTCTAGGGCGGCACCTTGTTTAGGGCGACACTTTCCCAGAGGTTGTTAAAGCACACTGGAGCTTTAAACCCTTCTGGTGCAGCAAAGATATTTACTTTCTTCTCAGTTGTGTAAAAAGTTGTTTCCTCCCCTCCCTCTCTCTTCCCTTCCCACCCCCTCCCCTCCCCTTCCCACCCCCACCCCTCCCCTTCCCACCCCCACCGCTCTTTTCAGTCTTCCCCTCACCCGTTGCCGTTTGTCATGATCGGGCTCCCTAACTTCCCCTACCTTCGTTCCCCGTCACACGTGCCAGTGTAAAGTCTCAGCCCCCTGCCTGTCAGAGTACAGCAGAAGGTAAGCTGGTTCAAATGGAAAAATGAAAATGATGGTTGTGAGTATGAGTGTGTGTGATGTGAGGCTGTGTGTGACTGAGTGTGATGGGAGTCTGTGTGTGATGTGAGGCTGTGTCGCTGAGTGTGATGGGAGTCAGTGTGTGACAGTGTGGTGGGAGTTAGTGTGTGACTGAGTGTGATTGGAGTCAGAGTGTGTGTGATGGGAGACAGTGTGTGTGACTGAGTGTGATGGGAGTCAGAGTGTGTGTGATGGGAGAGTGTGTGTGATGGGAGTAGGAGTGTGTGACTGAGTGTGATGGGAGTGTGTGTGTGATGGGAGTATGAGCTTGATGGGAGTCTGAATGTTATGTGTGATGTGGGGTCATGTAATGGAGGTGATGGGGCATGTCATAGGTGTGTAACGTGGGTGTGCAGCTTGGGTAGGGGGGTGCCCAGATTTTGTCTGCCTAGGGCAGCACAAAATCAAGATACACCACTGGCTGTTCCTGAACCTCTGCTAAACCTCATTTTGAATATTTACCTTGTCCAGAACTGGGAGACTGAACCTGGAAGGCTTAACCAGCCAGGGGATTTTTTTCAGCATCTGCTGAGACCCTTTGGCTACAGCAATATTACTTCAGGTAAGTTGCTCACTTAAAGGACCTGCTCCTGCCTTAGACACTCACTCTATGGTGTTCCTGCTTTAGTCATTCTTTCTAGGTTGTTCCTGCTTAGTTGCCCTTCTCAGGCCTCACCCTTACCTAATGCCTCACCCCTTGTTTAACTCTCTCTACCCCTACCTCTGCTTTTTCTGCAGTCCCTGCTATAGCTCTGTGTTTATAATGCAGTTCCTACTAAAAACCCTTTTCCTATTCTGCAGTCCCTTGCTAAAGTCCCCTTTTTGTCTCTCCCCATGCACAATGAATAACCACATGCAACTAGACACCTCTTCTATTCCTGCACTGAAACTCCTACCTGACCTAGTAAAGGTCCTGACACACCATAACGATTAATGTCATTTTACAGGGAGAGTATCGTTTACCACAACATGACTACTGGTCTCCAGTACATAAAATAAATGTTAGTATGCCCTTGTTATTGAATAGCCTATATGATCAGTGTGGACAAAAATGAAATTGAATGCATTGTCAAGCTGATATTTTTACTTTTAAAATATGTTTCCAGCTAGACCGGTGCAGAGGCGTCACTAGGGTTGGTGTCACCCAGTGCAGTAACTAATGGTGTCACCCCCAATGAATTTCCTCCAATACCATGCCAAACAGATTCCTTAGTAATGCTAGTCAAATGACCCATCAAATATGCCATACAGAAGCCCCATAAATTATGCCACACATAGGAGCCATATAAAATATGACACATAAAGGAGCCCCACAAATTATGCCACATACAGGAGCTCATTAACTATGACACACATAGGATCCATTATTAATGCACCACATAAGAGCCCCATTAATTATGGCTCACACAGGAGACTCATTAATTGTGCTTCACACAGGAGCCCCATTAATAGTGTCATATTGCCCCCACATAACTTGCTCCATTTCACCCAGGACTTACCCCAGCACACAGAACATACCCCAGCACCCAGTATTGCCCCAACACCCAGGATTTGTTCCAGCACCCAAAGTGATCTTACCAAACTTACTTCAACATGCAGATGGCACTCAGGATTCACTCCAGCACCCAGTATTTGCCCCAGCATCCAGATGGCACCCAGGACTTGCGCCAGCACCCAGGACTTACCCCAGCATGCATGATTACGCTAAGAGAACTCCCCCAGATGGCACTCAGGACTGCTCGCTATATTCACAAACTTGAAGGGGCGAAGTCATGGTATTGCATCTAACACATGACCCACCCCCCGAGTTGATAACGTTGAAGATCCATAGCCGTCCAGTTCTTCTCCATTATTATATAGAGGATTTGGAGGACTTTGCAATTTTTAAAAAGCAGCCGTCCGGCATACTAGCCAAGAGCGGTGTCCAGGTGGCTTGAGGATAATTAGCCGCACACTCAGAGTGGCACCTTCGTGGCCTATTTGCCTTGTTCCCAGCATCTCATAGGAGTCAATTTGAGGGATCTCATAGATATGTATGCTAAAAAGGTGTTGCAGCATCCAGGGGTTAATCAACAGACACAAATTTTTACCATGAAATGGAAGATTAAAAAAAAACATATTTGAAACAATTGTTCCTTTGTAGCGAATCTGGTCTTTTGGTGCTGGTATATTGATAACATTGTGATAATGTGAAGAGGGAAAGAAACTGCATTGTTGGATTTTATAGTGCATATAAATCTGAACTATTGTGGCCTAAAATTTACTTCTAATATAAGTATACATTTTACTGACTTTTTGAACCTTACCATTTTTATCGAAAATAATAATATTTGCACTTGCCCTTTTTTTTAAGCCAACTGATACTAAAAACTATATACATTTCCAAAGCGGTCATAACCCCAAATGGTTAAGGAATATTCCTAAAGAACAACTTATCCGTATCATAGATAATTCTACATTAGACAATGATTTTAAACACCAGGTTAAAATTGTAAATAATAATTTTAAAGAGAAGCTCTTCCCTAAACAACTGTTGAAAAAAGTTTAAGGGAAGATGAGTCTGTAGATAGGGACACATTATTAGTAAATAAGAGTAATATTTGCACAAGAAAAAAATGGTTTGATTTTTGTTTTATTACTCAGTTGAATTCTCAGGCTAAAGCAATATCTAGGGTTCTCAAGAAATATAGAGGGTGATACCTTTCTTAATGAAAAGTTGCTAGAACGTCCTAAGGTCATTTATTAAAAAGCTAATAATTTGAAACAAATGGTGGTCCCTGGTGCATTACCCCCCATTAAAAAAGAAGCTCCTAGACATTTTGAGTACTAAATCTTAGGGACTCTTCAGAAGTGGTACATGTGAAATGTATAAAGATCAACCACGGTGTACTATTGAGCTTTCAAGTACAGTTATGGGTAAAAGCTATAAGATTCAGCACCTTACTTAACTGTAATATCACCAATATTGTCTAACCTACAATATGTGGGGAGGACCATAAAGATGCTGAAGGAGAGAATTTTGGAGCAATGGGAACTTATCCAGGGAGAGAGCCATAAATGCAATGTCACTAAACATTGCAATAAATGCCACCTTCTCTTTTGTCAAATTTGTATGTGTTGAAATAAAGAAAATCCCTTCCCATTAGAGAGGAGAAGGGGTGTAACACCATTAAAAGTTTGTCCCACAGAGTTACCAAGTGGATTTATGATTTGAAGACCTTGGGCAAAAAATGACTGAATTTACATCATTTTATGATGTAGAAGTCATATTATATATTGTTTTGGATTGCCTTTGTGACTCTTTCTACATTCTCCTCCATGGCTTTTTTGTATGTATCCACTTTTGATATATCTGCTTATTTGATTTTATATGCTCTATAGGAAAAATCACATATTTTAGTTTTTGTTATTAGTTTTTAAAGCCAATGTGTTTTATGTATTGTCCTTTATACTGTATGTATCTTCTTATAAGTGCTTTTATGGACTAACATACAAAGACATTCCCATTGCTGTATTTGAATTTATTAGTAGAGCCTTTTTCACACTGTGTTCATCGAGTCTCCTGCGGCTTTCTACTTTCACTTCACTGGTTTCCAGAATGACAAAGGGGGTTGAACTTTAAGGATGACACTTCTACAAGCATGTTCCCATAGGTTACCAAGCTGAAGGAGATGTGTTACTTTCATTTAATTATAATAACACTGGAATGGGAAGTGCATGCTATGAGGAGGAGTCCTGATCATGTAATTGGAACTAGGAAATATTCACACCCCTAGCTATTATGCCAATTTCTTCTGCGGAAGCCACAATGTGTCTTCTGGTGAAAACCATTAAGTGGCTACAAATATCTTTTTATGGATCTGTGGACACAGTTCAGGTCCCCAGGATAGTTTATTTTACTGCCATCTTTGCACTATTTATTAATTGAAGTGTGCATATTAACCCTGTAAGTGACTTCAGTGCAGGGGAAATCATTTCTACTGTGGCTTGTTCCAGTGGCGTAGCGTGGGTTGTCAGCACCCGGGGCAAGGCAAGTAATTTGCGCCCCCTAACCCGTGGATTTTAGCACTCGAGTCTCTTCTACTAGATTAGTTAAAGAAACCCTTACCCCCCAAGCACATGTATTGTTTGTTATGAAAATACTTATGTAATTAAAGTAAAATGCATCTAAATACAAGTTTATTTTCCAACACTTTATTGAGTGCGAACATGCATTACACACATTCTCCACATTTTCAGCAGGTCTATGAATACAAATATACACATGTAGTAACCTAGCATGGGCCATGCTATTATATGTCGTCTCACAACCATCGTAAACGACAAACAATATCAAGAACAAAAACTAAACATCAAAATGGAACCATACCCTGGAGATGATCCAAGACTGGGCTAGATGGAGCCAACTTCCTCAATCCTGTACCTCTAATGTTACCCCCCCCCCCCCCCCCCCCACACACACACACACACACACATATGCCATAATTGTTGTGCCATTCAGATGCCAGTAATATTGTAACTTTCGGATGCCAGTAATATTGTGCCAGTCAGAGCCCAGTAATATTGTGCCAGTCAGAGCCTAGTAATATTGTGCCAGTCAGATGCCTGCAATATTGTGCCAGTCAGAGCCCAGTAATATTGTGCCAGTCAGAGCCTAGTAATATTGTGCCAGTCAGATGCCTGCAATATTGTGCCAGTCAGATGCCTGCAATATTGTGCCAGTCAGAGCCCAGTAATAATGTGCCAGTCAGATACCAGTAATATTGTGCCAGTCAGATACCAATAATATTGTGCCAGTCAGATACCAGGAATATTGTGCCTGTCAGAGCCCAGGAATATTGTGCCTGTCAGAGCCCAGGAATATGGTGCCTGTCAGATGCCTGTAATATTATGCCAGTCAGATGCCTGTAATAGTGTGCAGTCAGAGGCCAGGAATATTGTGCCAGTCAGATGCCTGTAATATTGTGCCAGTCAGATGCCTGTAATATTATGCCAGTCAGATGCCTGTAATATTATGCCAGTCAGATGCTTGTAATAGTGTGCCAGTCAGAGGCCAGGAATATTGTGCCAGTCAGAGGCCTGTAATATTGTGCCAGTCAGATGCCTGTAATATTGTGCCAGTCAGAGCCCAGTAATATAGTGCCAATCAGATGCCCAGTAATATTGTGCCAATCAGATACCCAGTAATATAGTGCCAGTCAGATACCCAGTAATATAGTGCCAGTCAGATACCCAGTAATATAGTGCCAATCAGATACCCAGTAATATAGTGCCAATCAGATACCCAGTAATATAGTGCCAGTCAGATACCCAGTAATATTGTGCCAATCAGATGCCCAGTAATATAGTGCCAGTCAGATACCCAGTAATATTGTGCCAATCAGATGCCCAGTAATATAGTGCCAATCAGATGCCCAGTAATATTGTGCCAATCAGATACCCAGTAATATAGTGCCAATCAGATACCCAGTAATATAGTGCCAATCAGATACCCAGTAATATAGTGCCAGTCAGATACCCAGTAATATAGTGCCAATCAGATACCCAGTAATATAGTGCCAGTCAGATACCCAGTAATATTGTGCCAATCAGATGCCCAGTAATATAGTGCCAGTCAGATACCCAGTAATATTGTGCCAATCAGATGCCCAGTAATATAGTGCCAATCAGATGCCCAGTAATATTGTGCCAATCAGATGCCCAGTAATATAGTGCCAATCAGATGCCCAGTAATATTGTGCCAATCAGATACCCAGTAATATAGTGCCAATCAGATGCCCAGTAATATTGTGCCAATCAGATACCCAGTAATATTGTGCCAATCAGATGCCCAGTAATATTGTGCCAATCAGATGCCAAGTAATATAGTGCCAATCAGATGCCCAGTAATATAGTGCCAATCAGATGCCCAGTAATATAGTGCCAATCAGATACCCAGTAATATAGTGCCAATCAGATACCCAGTAATATAGTGCCAATCAGATGCCCAGTAATATAGTGCCAATCAGATGCCCAGTAATATAGTGCCATTCAGATACCCAGTAATATAGTGTCAATCAGATACCCAGTAATATAGTGCCAATCAGATACCCAGTAATATAGTGCCAATCAGATACCCAGTAATATTGTGCCAATCAGATACCCAGTAATATAGTGCCAATCAGATACCCAGTAATATAGTGCCAATCAGATACCCAGTAATATAGTGCCAATCAGATGCCCAGTAATATAGTGCCAATCAGATGCCCAGTAATATAGTGCCATTCAGATACCCAGTAATATAGTGCCAATCAGATACCCAGTAATATTGTGCCAATCAGATACCCAGTAATATAGTGCCAATCAGATACCCAGTAATATAGTGCCAGTCAGATACCCAGTAATATAGTGCCAATCAGATACCCAGTAATATTGTGCCAATCAGATACCCAGTAATATAGTGCCAATCAGATACCCAGTAATATTGTGCCAATCAGATACCCAGTAATATTGTGCCAATCAGATACCCAGTAATATTGTGCCAATCAGATACCCAGTAATATTGTGCCAGCCAGCCCCCCCCCGTACTTACATGAAGCTGCTCCGTGTCCCCCGCCGGATGTCTCCTCCATGCAGTCTTCCCTCTTGCACGGAGGAGGGAAGCAGACACCGGATGTGACGCGACGTCACATCCGGCGTCAGTTTTTTTTTTTTTTTTTTTTCGGCCGTCGCATCCATCGGATGCGGCTTGCCGGAAAAAAGCGTTCACAAGCGCAATGCGCTGTGAACGCGGCAGCAGGGGCTGGGGGCCCACGGGACAGCTGCCTTGGGGCTCCCCAGGAGTAAATGGGCCCAGGGCAGCTGCCCCGTTTGCCCCGCGTTAAAGACGGCCCTGGCGGCCACGCGGCCGCATAGGGCTAGTGCGCCCCCCCAGATATTGCGCCCGGTGCGGCCGGCCCCCCCTGCACCCCCCACGCTACGCCACTGGCTTGTTCTACACCATGTGTTTGCATTATTTTTTATAGGTTTTAGATCATATTAAAGATTTCTCTGTGAAGACTTAATGCTATATTGTGTTTATTTATGGGCTTTCCACTCCATCTTAGTTTAGTGCTTTTAAGTAGCACATATTGGTGTTCATTGGTTAACATATTACAGAAAGAGGGGGAGATAAGAAGTGAGAAAAGAACAAATTGGGAGTGAGAATAGTGCACAACAACAGTGGACCAACAAAAGAGAGTAACCCTGTGCAAGAGGATGAAAGGCAAAAATAGAGCAGTGCCCAATAGGTGCTCAGTGATATAATGTGAATACTTACTGTATAAAAAACAGCAACATAAAATATGAATGCTGCAGTGTGGGAATAATACCCTAAAAAAAATGAAAAATAATAATAATTGTTTAATCCTGTTACTGATTATCGGGGTCGGATTATGGTAGCAAATAAATACTTACACACCAGGCTCCAATTACACAGTGGAGAAACAACATATATGGTGTTGGTGTTCCCACATCTGGCAAATAAATCTGGAGTATGAAGATATAATAAATCATCAGTAGATCTTTAATGACCAAAAAGTAGGCACATGGCAAATGATTAATAAAAGTCAAATAGTTGGATGTCAATTGCATCCTCTTAATCTCGGGTTCACTCTGAGGCTGAGACGCAAGACACAGATTTTCACACCTCCACTTTTGCTGTTGCCAGCAATGTAATTTGATGTCCCAGGCTGGTCAAAACACAAACCAACACTTTGGTTTTCCGTCAAAACTAGTTGGTTTGTGAGCTTAATGATCACACTTTTATTCCCAATATTTTAAAATGATATTGTAGCCATATCTGCTTATTCCATAAGCCTAGAAAAAAAATGTAACTTCTGTGTCATATAAAATCAGAAAGCTTGCCAGCGATTTTACTTTGTGAAGATATTGGGTATTGCCCACTGGTAAGGGAGATCAAGTACAGCAAAATTAACAATAGGTTTGTTATTTTCCATGGTAGAAAAATAGACTAAACTCTTGCCAAATTGCTATATAACTGGCTCCTCCTTCTTAACCCATATCCTATTGAATATCATGTGAAATAAACATTGGTTTACCAGCTTGTCTAGCATTGACAAGAATGTCCCTTCCTTCTCCTGAGAGCTAGATCTAAATTAACAGTGATAGCAAGGACATCTCAGTATCAAATGGCAATAGTTCAGTGCATGTTATTACTAGCCTAGCAGTGATGGATACTATCATTACATTATTTCAACATGCCTCTCCATTTATACCAATTTCCCTTTGGCACCAGCCTTTCAAGGCATTCTTTGATCTTCACAGTATATAAATCACATACATTTCCATACTAAGAAAGAAAATGTTAGACTGAAAAAGTAAAATCAGTTACATCTGTTAGGGAGAAGATTAAAGAGAATGTCAATTTGAAATAGAACGCTTGACATTTTGTTTGACATTTTTATATCAGGAGTAATTGTTAGTCAGTTACCATGCCTTTTAAATCCCACAAGCTAATAAAGAGATGATGAAAATGTTCATGTAACCTGTCACCTAATACTACAATGAAAACCATGTTAGATAAAAGTCCAAATATGTATTTGCTTTTGTGAAGATCGGTCTAAAGTTGAACCAATTAACAAATTAAAGTTTAAATTGAGTTCATGTAAATTGCATAAATAGTTATTTCAAAAGAACTTATAAATAAGCCCCAAAATGCTTTGTTCTTTAAGTGGGTGGTGCCTGTATAGTGCAAATATACTCACTAAGTAGGTTGCAGAACTCTCATTTGATGTGCATATGTGAGTGTGTAGACATATAAAAGAACATTTGCACATAACTAAGAGGCAGCTAGGATAAAGAAAAAAATAACCTAAAAGTTCCCGATAGAAAATAAGTATTTAAACTACTTGATTCCAAAACATTTTGTTGAAAGATACAATGCACATACTGATGATCTGCCAGGTACATGCCAGTTTACCCTGTGTTAAACCTGTCTGAGTTGTAAGAGTAGTGTGTGTTATTGGTACCCTGACTGGGTACCTCCATCAATAGTACAGAACCACGTCCTGGGACACACACAATATAAATCAAGAGTCTAGACCCCAAGTATAGAGGTTTTAAAAAAGAAGAACATTTATTGGACATTTTACATAACTTATATACCACTATAGATCAGGATAACATATTCACAGAACAATATAAACATTGAGGTGGAGTGTGGCACCACAAAAAGGGAGTGGTCTAGCCTCTTTGGGGAAGGGTATAAAATACAGTCAACACCAAACAACATAAAATGAGCAGCAGTTAAATTCACAGGCGTTCCATGACAATTGGTATGTATAGTACTCTAAAAAACAAACCCTTTTGCAACTGAGGTGTGTTTTCCATGAAAAAAGTCATAAATATATAATAGTGCCCCCAAAAATGATCTGTTATTAGGGCTCAAAGGCGTTAATTGGTTTCCCCTCTGTAAAAGTCACTAGGACAGCATGTGTTTTCCTGCACTGTGATTTGTGTCACAACAACATTATTTCATTTCTGATTCAGCCAGTTTGTTTATGTGCCACCATCTGACCTTTGAGAGTCTGGCACACTTTGTTAAAAGGTTTATTTTCGTGCTAAGGCAGCTTTATTAAAATATATTTTAGTACAAACACCAGAATTCTAGGCATGACAGATGCCAAGTGACTACACACTGCCATTCTAGTTCACATTAATAACTATTGCTGTGTGACTGTCATTTTTATGTTTTAAAAGCAAAGTCCTATGATATCAGTATTATATTGGCTGTTAAACTATATTTTACTGATGGAGGGCACAATGGACACTAAATCATTTACAAGAAACATGTTGTACATGCATCAGAGGGACAATGGAAGGTCAGGCCCACAATAATGTAATATATTCAGTCATCATGCCTGTGATGCTACATGAGATATGCATACATACAAATATATTTATTTATATTTCACTTTTTAAACAATCACTCTATGGATATGATAAGCGAAATGGAAATTCTAATACAATAAGTTATTATTCTAAAGATACTGCAGAGCATTCATCCATTATGCCACAGGCATGGGTGTCTACAGGAGTTTTTCCATCCCGGGAGGAATGCAAAATATCATCCTCACCTTCCACAGCTCCATCAACAGTTAGGTACTATAACCATACAGATCAAATAGCAATTTTGCTTGATATCATGGGTGTTGTAGTCAACAAAAGTTAGTGATGTGTAGTGTGACTTTGTGATGCACAGCAACAATTCTGAGGTATTATAAAAAATAAGATAGAGTGAGGGTAGTAAAAAGGGATATAAAGGCTTGAATCAAAACAGGGAAATTAGTAGCTATGCAGCAGTGATGGCTAGCCTTTGACACTCCAGGTGCTGTTATAACATTTCTCATGGTGTTCAGCCAACCAAATGGATGGCTGAGAATCATAAGATGTGCACTCCACAGCAGCTGCAGTACCAATTTATAATGATATAATAGCTGCTCCCTTTCCCATGATGCTGAACATACAACTTCTTGAGAGTCATGGGAAATGTAGTCTCAACAGCTGGAGTATTAACTAACCCTAGCTGCAACACATATTTGAATAAACTGCCTTTTATCTCTACCCAGGTGGGGACTCTATGAATGTTAAGCAACAGCCAGAGTGAATGGGGAGGAGAGAAGCTGCTAAAAGAAAATAAAGACAACAGACCAAATCCACTCTGACAGCAAGGGGGTGTATATATTTAAATAAAAACTTGCTGGTGCTATTTCTGCTTTATATGTCAAGTTAACCTACTACATCACAAGCTTCCAATGTGCAGCCTGTGGGCCAAAGCAGCCCATCTAACATCATAATGCAACCCAACTGGCTTAAATATTTGTATTGTCATTAGCCTTATAAATGTGTAGTTTTGTTTGAATAAAGTTTTATTTAAACTGTTTTTGTATAACTGCTAAATGAACAAGCCATTCTTCACTATTACTGTAAATAAAAAATATCCAATACACATGTTCACTTCTGATCATGTTTCCCAGTTGATGCCCTTGTGTTATGCTATGTTTTCCCATAGATTTGACTTTGCTCTTTGACAAATTCGTCACCGAGATGTCCTCTGTTCAGATCCAAGCCCTTATCTCCTAATCCTTCTATTGTAAGACATTTTTCTCTACTTTCAACTCCCTTTTCTGCTAGCAAATACAATAAAATGCATATAATAGTACTGAATACTAAGGTAATTATTCGTTGTCAAATTCCAATTCTGAAAGTTATTATAGTATGATTCTTGCCAGGGGTCAAGTCCTGGGGAAAAAAGTGTGGGAACTCACACAAAATCCACTGCGACCCCCCCCCAATTTATATTTCACCGAAAATTCAGTGAATTTTGCCCCTCTATGCCAGGATTCTGCCCCTCTATATGCCAGGATTTTGCCCCTCTATTCCAGGATTTTGCCCCTCTATGTCAAGATTTTGCCCCTATATTCCAGGATTATGTCCCTCTATATGCCAGGATTTTGCCCCTCTATATGCCAGGATTTTGCCCCTCTATTCCAGGATTCTGCCCCTCTATATGCCAGGATTTTGCCCCTCTATATGCCAGGATTTTGCCCCTCTATATGCCAGGATTTTCCCCTCTATATGCCAGGATTTTGCCCCTCTATATGCCAGGATTTTGCCCCTCTATATGCCAGGATTTTCCCCTCTATGTGCCAGGATTTTGCCCCTCTATGCCAGGATTTTGCCCCTCTATGCCAGGATTTTGCCTCTCTATGCCAGGATTTTGCCCCTCTATGCCAGGATTTTGCCCCTCTATGTCAGGATTTTGCCCCTCTATATGACAGGACTCTGCCCCTCTATTTGCCAGGATTTTGCCCCTCTATGCCAGGATTTCCCCCCTCTATATGCCAGGATTCTGCCCCTCTATATGCCAGGATTCTGCCCCTCTATATGCCAGGATTCTGCCCCTCTATATGCCAGGATTTTGCCCCTCTATTCCAGAATTGTGCCCCTCTATTCCAGGATTTTGCCCCTCTATATGCCAGGATTTTCCCCTCAATGTGCCAGGATTTTGCCCCTCTATGCCAGGATTTTGTCCCTCTATGCCAGGATTTTGTCCCTCTATTCCAGGATTTTGCCCCTCTATATGCCAGGATTTTGCCCCTCTATTCCAGGATTTTGTGTCTCTATTCCAGGATTTTGCCCCTCTATGTGCCAGGATTTTTCCCCTCTATGTCAGGATTTTGCCCCTCTATATGACAGGATTTCCCCCTCAATGTGCCAGGATTTTGCCCCTCTATGCCAGGATTTTGTCCCTCTATTCCAGGATTTTGTCCCTCTATGCCAGGATTTTGTCCCTCTATTCCAGGATTTTGTCCCTCTATTCCAGGATTTTGTGTCTCTATGTGCCAGGATTTTGCCCCTCTATTCCAGGATTTTGTGTCTCTATTCCAGGATTTTCCCCTCAATGTGCCAGGATTTTGCCCCTCTATGCCACGATTTTGTCCCTCTATGCCAGGATTTTGTCCCTCTATTCCAGGATTTTGCCCCTCTATATGCCAGGATTTTGCCCCTCTATA
Source organism: Pelodytes ibericus (assembly GCA_036172795.1). Classification (NCBI taxonomy): domain Eukaryota; kingdom Metazoa; phylum Chordata; class Amphibia; order Anura; family Pelodytidae; genus Pelodytes; species Pelodytes ibericus. Next base: position 155,089,233 of record CM069858.1, read on the forward strand.
TGCCAGGATTTTGCCCCTCTATTCCAGGATTTTGTGTCTCTATTCCAGGATTTTGCCCCTCTATGTGCCAGGATTTTGCCCCTCTATGTCAGGATTTTGCCCCTCTATATGACAGGACTCTGCCCCTGCCCCTCTATTTGCCAGGATTTTGCCCCTCTATGTCAGGATTTTGCCCCTCTATGCCAGGATTTTGCCTCTATATGCCAGGATTTCCACCCTCTATAAGCCAGGATTCTGCCCCTCTATATGCCAGGATTTTGCCCCTCTGTGCCAGTCAGATACCAGAAATATTGTGCCAGTCAGATACCAGGAATAGTGTGCCAGTCAGATACCAGGAATAGTGTGCCAGTCAGATACCAGGAATACTGTGCCAGTCAGAGCCCAGTTATAGTGTGTCACTCAGAGCCCAGTAATAGTGTGCCAGTCAGATACCAGGAATAGTGTGCCAGTCAGATACCAGGAATAGTGTGCCAGTCAGAGCCCAGTTATAGTGTGTCACTCAGAGCCCAGTAACAGTGTGCCAGTCAGATACCAGGAATAGTTTGCCAGTCAGAGCCCAGTAATATTGTGCCAGTCAGATACCAGGAATAGTGTGCCAGTGTGCCAGTCAGTGTGCCAGTCAGATGCCCAGTAATATTATGCCAGTCAGATGCCCAGGAACCACCCTCCTCCCCATCACTTACCTGGTAGCTGCTGCTCCGTGTCCCTGGACAGACACCTCCTCCGTCCAGAGAAAAGCGCGCGAAACGGCCGAAATCTCGCGTTTCAATCACTGCGGCTCAAATCCAGATCCGCCACTGCAGGAGCAAAGGGAACGGCGTTCCTGCCATGAAAAAAGTGCAGGAACGCCGTTCCCACGCGTTCCTGCAGGACTCGAGCCCTGATTCTTGCCCAGTATAATTATTTGCCTATGACTAACATTTTGTATAAAGATGAATTCATACTCTTTAAAATAGAGACATTGAATCTGTCAGCAGAGAAAAACCATTTAGGCAATGTAATATGCTGGTATACATCCTTGGCCTTATCTTATGTATATGATAGTTTTATGCATATCTCACATATGCTTAAACTCCTTCTCTGTATGCATCTCTTCTTCTCCTCCTTCTTCTTCTTGAAGTCTATTTCATGCATTCACCACATTCTCAATAAAGAGAGCCCTAAGTCAAAATCAGAGAGCTGATTAAAAATCAGATTTAAACTCTTGCTGGTTACCATGGAGAATTACCTCTTGCCTGGAACTTGAGAGCTTTGTTCTATTTTACTTGAAACAGCAAGATAAGGCTCAATTCCATGCTTGGCCTTAAGGTACAAACAAATAAAACAACTAATGAAAATCAAGAAATAATTATATTTTAATGAAGCCAGGGCAGGTTGGCATTACAAATGCAGTTAGAAACTTAACAAACATATCGTCCTTGAACGTTAATTATTAAATGAATAGTTGAATATTGCATGGAATGTGATATGTGTTTAATTTCTAATCTAGATATTTTTCAGCAATGATTATACCAATATAAAAAGCTATAACATATTATGCCACAAAGATGTACCACAGAATATATTATACTGTATTTTTAAATTGTATGTTTTCTGTAATGTTAAATTATGTCACATAAAGTTTATTTTAAATAAAAATTAAAAAATACCACAGCAAGTTTAAAAAATGTATTGCTGATTTTTTTTTGGTATAGAGCCAGGCTATCATTTTTGTACCCAACTCATCATATGGGGGTATTAGTTATATTTGCCCAGGCGCCCCCTACCATCTGTAGAGCTCAGTTTCTGATTTTCCTTTGATAATACTGCCAAAAAGACAACATTTTAGCAGTCCAAGTACTGTAAAATAGTTCAAGCTATGCTGCTATAAAATATACTGCTGTAAATATGTCAAGTTATTGTGTAGTTGTTAACACAAACATATTACATGTTTATGTACAGAGATGCAACATACAAATAATCGCTGAAAGAAGTTTCAATACACAGGAACATAGATTGTAGTTTCAAAACAATGTTTTTATCTACGTAAAAAATACATAGATAAATCAAGACACAAGAATCGTGAAACTATCCTACACATTTTCGATTTCTCAACTTAAAGACCTTCATAACTGCCATGTGCACACAAGTTTCAACAGGAACTCTGCTGCCATTTTGTTCTATACACATCTGAGACTTACAACTGACACGGACAATGCAATTTCCTTATTTTAGGTAACCATTTAACTCTCATTAACAAAAAATAATTCTCTGAATGCAATTTATATATTCTTATTAGTTTACAGACATATCAACATAATAAAATTATATATTTTGAGTGTTTGTGGACAGGTTTTCACTTTAAAAGCACAGAAGCAGATGTACTCAGACTTTCAACTGAAAATATGCTTCAGTGACTATATTTTATTCCCCCTGATAACCAATAGTTACTAGCAGTGCAGATTAATTTAAAGCATCTGGAACTCACTGGTTTTGATGACACAGGTCCTTGATATATAGCTGCATTTCTATCTCGCTATCAAACAGAGACATGAAAAATCTCAGATCTGTAATTGGAGTCTATCATAGCAGGTCATAGTATGAACCTACAGGCAGTCTGTTTCTAAAAGAATCTTATAGAGAGGTGCATGTTATGAATCATACCTTTCTCACCTATTGGTTGCAAGCTTTGCTCCGGTGTTTATACATCAAAAGCACTGCTTCTTGCTTGCCTGTCAGTGACACAAATGATTTGTGTATGTGTATAAATACATTTTAGAAAGATAATGTGAGGAACATGAAGCATAAAACCTGATGCACGGGAGGTTTTATACAATAGAAATAAAAAAGAAAGAACTCCTCATGAAAAGTCTACCATATGCAACGTCCGTTGTAAATTTTCCCAATTAGAACATTACTGTCATTCCCGTTTACTCTGGAGCAGGACAATGAAGAAAGACAACAGCTGTGACACATTCGAAAGCGTCACACATCTGCCTTTTTACGGCCCTTTCATTCATGCTGTACATTATATTCAAGTTCTAGGGCAAAGGATATATGAATTGTATGCTGCACACAAGAATCTTTGTGCTAAAGTACTTTTTTGTCAGTGATCTGATTTTCTTTTCTATTATGCTAGGCCCTAAGGATTTTTTTGCTATTTATACCTTTTTCTGTATTTATCTTCCGAAAACCCTACATAAAAAGCTGTTAAACAAAGTCATAACATTAGCATATGTCAGGAAAAATAATACTGTAAACCAAGCCTTTCTTCGCTAATGGGACCTACTTTAGATTGTGGTGCCTTTCAGACTGTTAAAAGGCTAAATGAAGACATACAATATTATTGTATTTAGTTTGAAGATTAACATCAGATTGTGACATTGTGTGACATTAGCTTTGAAATGAAAATTTGTACATTTGAACATATTTAACACATGCTGTAAATATAGGTCTGAGAAGAGCGTGAGGTGGGAGGACACTTGTTTCTCAGATCTGTGTAACTAAAAGCTTGGTAATAAATTGTTACTCTCAACAAATTTTCAACAACATGAACTCATGCAGACATGTTTCAAATACATTTTTTGAGAATTCATACTCTCAATTTTCCAGTTTCTTTTTTATTCCTATTAATCTCATATGGCCAGAAATTGAAAAAAAAAAAAAAAACAATTCATCCATTTTATCATCTATGTAATCCATAATGGATGCTAATAGACAACAGACAATGGGACACATGACCCATATTTTAACCAACACCATAAAAACTAAAGTCTGAATCATGTGGACCTCAATCTCCTACCTCTTGCTGGCAGACAACCACATCTGATCTGGTGATATCTGTACCATAATCAAACAAATATGTCTTAATTATGTTCATGCTATATAAAGAAATCTGCACATTTAACACTGTGAATCTCACGTTTATATATTTTTTTCTTTCTTTATGGTTTGCTTCTTAAATTGGATGATGTTAACTCTTGTAGGGACTTGCCAGATCCCAATGTTCTAAGCTCATTTTTATTGTCTATTTGAAAAAACAAAAAACAAAGACAAGACTATATTCTCAAAAAAAGTTGCAGTAGCTCTTTTTCCCACTCTTTGTAGCATCATTATTCATGAACAATGTCATATCATGGGTTATTTAAATATTTGTGATAAATATATGTCTACAAATTATATTTTTAATTATCACACATGATATTAACCTGTTTCAGTAATGTATATAAAAATCCCTTGTAATGTAACCAAACTCTTCTTGAACTCATTGTGTTCTGGTCTTAATGGGTCAATAGAACTATAATCAGTCCTAACAAGTATGGATTTGACTGAACATAATTTCTAGCCACATATTAGGTTCACAAGATTTTACACAACTTGTGAAAAACTTTATCAATAAACTGTTTAAAAATCCTACACCACTGGTATAAGTTATAACCCTGGTGCAAAACATTGCTATCAACCCCTTGTTTCACCATGTGTTTCACATGTATCTAATTGGTGGGCATATTACTTGTTGGCAGGGCCGGTGCAAGGATTTTTGCCACCTAGGCCCCATAGCCCTGCCCCTTACCACTCCCATTAACCCTCCTACATATAATAGCCAGACAACAGCACATCAATCACACAATCATAAACACAATCTCACACATACACACAGAGACAGCCACACACACACACAGTCACATATACACAAGCGAGCAGGTATTTTTTCTTGTTAAAGGAAAATAAAATTTCTTAATGTGTCCCCTGTCTCTCTCCTCTCCCTCCTCATTTCTGTCCCTCTCCTCCCCATGCCCATCTCTCTCTTCTCCCTCCTCATTTCTCTCTCTCTCTCTCTCTCTCTCTCTCTCTCTCTCTCTCTCTCTCTCTCTCTCTCTCTCTCTCTCTCTCTCTCTCTTCTCTC